>CM062812.1:342844776-344044776 GCA_031772625.1 Pinus tabuliformis
ATGGTTTAAATTGAGAAAATTGTCTAGATAATACCCTAAACACAATCACCATATTCAATTGTAGGGACATTGGTTATTATGGAACCTACTTAAAACCCAAATTTTCCATCACCAAACTAAAATTTATAACAATGAAATTCCAACCAAGAACAAAGAAATCAAAATGATGAAATTGATGCATCCTTGGCTACTTTGAGGTCACTAATAAAGGATCTAAACCAAAGAAACATCACAATGGTCTCTTACTAATTCATTAAACTCAATTGTATCATCCATATCCAATGACAAAGGACAATCAAAAAATATTTATGATTATAGGGATAGAATGTATGAACACCATATAATTGGTATAAATAAAGGCCAAATTAGAGACCTCAACATTACAAAGAAAGATTTGTTGTCTTTGTTGATTGACCCAAGAAACAATGAGCATTTACTGTCAACAAAAAATGCATTTATATGGACTAGTGCACCCACCAACTATTTGGAGACCATTGGATAAATATTTGGTTCATGTTATTTGAACCTCCTTATAATAATAGGGAGGTACCTCTATATTTCTTGAGGAAGTCACAGGCATAGTTTAGGCTAGGAGTCCATTTCAACTACTTTGGCATCGGATAATTACAGGGGGGTGATTTGTGGGTCTATACAAGATAGATAGAATTTTATGCAAAATCGGACACTAGGTCCTTGTCAACCTAGATGAAGGCATAACCCTACTGTCTAACATCCTCTAGTAATTGATAGAATTATCAAAAAATAGATTGAAATATCCACATTAACTTGTACCCTAGTGCAACATAACATCTTGCTACCATTTTCATGTCATGAGTTACTAATAACTATTCATTGGGAAGGAGGCATTGGAACATGTGACCCTATAACATAATTTAACTATAAAGGGCCACATGGAAGCTCACATAGATACACTAAATATGGAGAAACTTGCTATAGGTAGATGAAGGGTAATAGGTAACATTTTTTTATGGAGGGGGTTATTATCTTGAAGACCTTTACATTCTTTATTTTACACACACACACACATAAAGTATATTGTGTGTTTTCTTTATAGATCTAATTGTATGTTAACATTTTTATGCCCTAATAACACTCTCCCCACCCATATAGATGCATCAGTTCCAATTTCATCCATTGATGTTGCTTTCTTATTTTGTGTATTGCATGCTCATGCATGGTGAGTTGAAACTATTCCTCATTGTAAAACATTTCGTATGTTTTTAATCCATATTATAGATTCTTTTATTTTTGGTAGAATTGTAGTTTTCATTTAATATTTTTATAGATTTTGATGACACATGGTGAGGAGATAAGCCCACATAGGGTGGGCATATCGTCCCTTCGTAGGTATCATTTGTCATTTTTTTAAATGTTCATTTAATTATCTTATTATAGTTCACTAATTAAAATTTTATAAATGTCTATGTAGGTTCATTCATTTTCTAAGTTTTCCACTTTGTCCCTTACATATCATTCAACAACATCCAATATTACTCCATAAGTTATGTATCATTATAATCACATTACCCCAATTTTTGATATCCAACTTAAATCAAATAGGGAACTTAGATCATTACTACAACCCATGGGTGTTGATAATCACCCACATTCACCACATTTTCCATCCCATCCACCCATAGAGACAACATCCATAGACCATTTGAAAACACCCCTCACCCCAACACCCCTGATAATTTTCACTACAACTATTCCATCCCTAGTTGTTTCTCGAAATATCCCCCACGTAGTTCCCCAAATATTGACACATGATGGAACTTTAGTGGATTCAATAATATATGTTACATCTACACAAGTTGTGTAGGTGACTACTCCACCCACTAGTGAGTGATCATAATTTGGTGAGACATTCATTGATGGATTTTTTTTTTTTATGCAATGAATTGAGTTGATTCTAGACATATTTTGTTTAAATTGTATTGTTTGACTATTGTAACTATTTTAGGGTGGTCTAGTAGAGAGGTTGGGGGCATGGAGGAGGACGACAACTTGTGAATCATTATATTATTTGTGGTAAGATCTCTAGGCTTAAATTGTAAAGTCTTGTTTTTATGTGTGATAATTTATTGTGAAAAAAAATATAATGAAGTGTTTTCTTTTTGTAGTCCCCAAATAAACAAAGCACACATGAAAGGAGAAAGAGTCAAGCTCCTTCTTCTAGTAAGAGGAAAACGATAAAATTTTGAGATGCAACTAATGGTGGTGAGGAAGAAGTGTTTAATGGGAGACCATTGACACTGGTTTTCTATATACAACATCATATGCCATATATTCATGTTTGGTCATGATATTTCATTTGTGTGTTAGATCCATTTTCTATAGTTCACCATATGCCATACTTTCATGCTTAGGCATGAGGTGCCATTTGATATATTGGGCACATTGTTCCATTTTGTTAAAAGTGTACATTTGAGACAACTTTGAGAGTATATATATATATAGACACACACACACACACACACACACATATATTCCATGGATCATATTGTATAAATTGAAGTGTTTGTTTATTTTATGTTGAAGTGTTATATTGTTTGGTTGAATTTGCATATATGTGGTGATGATGCAATATCACCCATAATGAAGTGAGCACTCTACCATGTTGTATTGTTGAAGGTGTTTGTCTTTGCTTTTAGAGACATGTAAATTAGGCATACTCTTGGTGATACATGTTTATGATAATGCAAAACTAGAAAGGCCACAACATTAAATTTTAAAAATATACTAAAACAACATTAAGTTAATATTCTTTGTTATCATTTCACAAAAACTAAAATTTAATCTGTTATATTGATTCATATAATTTTTCATTTCTTTTAGTGTGTATTCCTCTCTTAGATATGTAATTTTTTTGTTGTTTGTATAAAACAATACGTTTGACTTAAAACATGAGGTCACAAATCTCACCTCTCTCCATCATTGTTTCTCTCTTTCTTCTCCTATCACACTCCCTCTCTTTCTATCAACCTATATCTCTATATACATCTATCATCTTCCCTCTTTATGTCTTTCTCTCTCTATCTTCCCCCATCTCTAACTCTGTCTTCCTCTCTCTCTCTTATCTACCCTTTCTCTTCTTCTATCTCCCACCTCCATATTTGTATCTATCTTGTTCCTTTCCTTCTCTTTCTCCCTCACTCTTTCTCTTTCCTCCCCATCACTCTCTCTCTATGTATCTCTATATCTCTCGTCTTCCCTCTCTCTTCCCCCTCTATGCTTATCTCTCTCTCTCTCTCTCTCTCTCTCTCTCCCCCATCCATCCCTATCTTTATCTCCCTACCTTTATTATTCTATATTTCTCCCTCGATACTCCCTATCCCCCTATCATTATATTCCCCACCATTTCATATCTCTATCTCTCACTCCTGCTCTCCATCCCCCCTCCACTCTCTCCCTCTCTCCATATTTTTATACCCCCCACTCTCTCTCTCTCTCACAAACACATAACCCCCTTCAACATTTTAATTCTATTCCTACCTACTTTAACTACAAATATCTCCCTTCCCCATGCTCTTTCCTTATCTCTCTCACTTTTAGACTCCCACTCACTCTCTCCACTTACTAACCAACTCATTCTTACCCACATCTCCCTCTCTCTCTCTCTCTCTCACACACACACACACACACACACACACACACACCCTCCCCACCCAGTAAAAACCAAACTCAACCATTTCCCATAAACTCATTCTTCCCGAACCCACCTCCCCCCCTTTTTTATGTGAAATTTATGATTGCGGACAGAACTATCTTCCATAGACATAGTAGACTCGTCTAGAACAATAGAAAGAAAAGAATATAAAGTTTCCCTTAGAGAAATTGAAAAATGGAAAGAGGCTTAATTGGAATTTGTTGTAATCTTTCCTTCCCTCTTGGCTTGTAAGCTCCAATCATAGCTCCAATTTATATAATTAGAACCTGCACATACAATCAATACAAACCAAATATCTACGACATCTGTGTAGCATTATCCAATTACTTTATTCAATGGATAAACAAAGCATTGAAATATATGAATGTAAACATATCATAACACATATAGGAAAACAGTATACTCTTTGTATTAATATGAAAAGGAGAGAGTTTACAACCAAGAATAGTGGATGATCTTTTAGAGATCTCCTAAAGTTGAATTGTCCTTCCTTGTTGCAAAGCACACTTCAATGTCACCCTAATGCATGAAGATGATAACTCTCTTAGGTTCAAGACATCACCATGAGGGTATGATTAGTTCACAAAATCTAACCCTGATGTTGTAGATGGTTGTAAATTTATAAGAGAGGGATGGTAGTTTAGGAATTCTTATCCATTTACCAATCTAAACCTGAGATCCACTTAATATGGGAGGATGCCCTTAAGGGATAAGAGGTGAAGTCTCCAAGGTAGGACAAGATAGGATTTAAAGTTATTATCCAAGGTAAATGGTTGAAACAACTCCTGAAATCTTATGAAATAAGAAGCTTTGAGATTCAATTTAATTTTCCCGAATTTCTAGAATCAACGAACCCCCAATAAGGGACAACCTATTGTTGATTAGTGCTGGTGAAAAACTGAGCAAGCTACTGCTAAACGCAGGTCCCTAAAGGGCCAGGGTGTGCTAGGCCTTAAATCATTGGTTAAAGGTAGTTAGACCCAAAAACTCAGGGATTTGGGAGGGTCGTGATTATGGATTTGTGTAGCGATGATAACAAGGTGCTCATGGATGTTGATTGATCCAATTTGTAGGCATGTTGACCAGATGCGACAAAATGGCCTATAAGACTCTTTCTTTCTCTCTTTATCTCCCTTGTCCCATACATCCCTCCCTATCTCATGCTCCCCACCCCACCAAACTAACCTAAAAAATTTCCCATATTTTAAAGTCACTAGCTCCAAGAATTCTCGAACATTCCTAGTACTAGAACTACATGTGTTTGTCACACTAAGAATGTGCATAGGATGTTGGTGATAGAAACACATACACATTTTTAGTGTTAGAAATGTGCACATAGTTTTATGAATTTTAATTTTTCTTGGAAGGAATTTTACATGCACGATGACTTTGTTGGTTCAGATATAGGTTAAATATCACAAATGTGGTGGTTTGGGCTGCAAATACATGAAAACATTAATGTTTGAGAAAACATGTGTGTGTGTGTGTGTATTTGATATTATTTTTCCATAAGTTAGAAAAATATTTTCTCTATGAAACTACATACAAATATATAGTCGACTATATAGATTCTAAATATATAATTAAAAATAATAATAATTTTTACTATTTTAATACATTTTTCTCTTGAGATATATAAAAAATTTAAAATACATCCTTTGTTTATTTCCACTATAACTTTTGGGAGCCATAACCATTTGGAGAAACATTATATGGTGCAGTAAGGGACAATAATACCTAAAATCTAAAAAGAAGAAAAAAGGAAAAAATATTGTTTGCTAATGTTAAGGGCCTTTTAGGTTTCACTAAGGAAAGACCTTGTAATTTCAAGGATATAATGATTTTCATCTCTCTCTCTATCTCTCTCTCTCTCTCTCTCTCTATATATATATATATACATAGATTTTTGTAGCAAGATTCCTTTATTTAGATACTCAAAGGTTGCACTAATGGAAACATATGAATTCTATTTTTCATGAAAAATAACATATCAATGTTAGAAAAACTCAAATTTCACATAGTTATACACAATACCTATAAATAAAAATTATATATTAGGAAACACAAATCATTTTTCTACATTTAATCCTTTTATACTATCTTTCAATTCATTGTGTAAGTAGCTTTAATAACCCCTCCAAGTTAACATATTGATGTGTTTTCATATTTGCATTGCCACTAATGTGTCATGAGAGACTATCATTTTCTTTCCCCCACCTAGATGGTTGTAAGAATTTTGTTCTACTTAAGTAAATGTGATAAATTCTAGTAATAGTAATTTCCATGAGTTTTTTTCTTGTTTAATTTGCATGTAGTCACTGATATTTATGAATTTCTCTTGTTTGTATTAATGTTAGTATTTTCCAATACTCCATTTTCCAATTATCCAACTATTATGAGTTATAAGCTCACATAGGATTTCTTATATGCCCACTTGTCATAGCTATATTTAGCTAACTCAGAGCCTCCCCCATGGCTACATATGGAATACTTCTTTGTGTATATTTCATACAACATGAGTAATACACGATACTCTTAAATGGTATATGTTTGTTCTTAAAATGTTCTGGCAACAAGAACATTTCAAGAAAACAATCGATGAGGACTAGGTCCTCCCGCTCTAGGTGAAAAGGGTGGTCTCCCTCACACCATAAGGGGGTATTCCCTGCTAGTAATATATGATAGATATTCAATAATAAATTAGATATAAGACCATATTACTGATGACTTGAAAGAAGTTTATGAGGTAAGACATCCAATATAGAAGGAATTAAAAATACACATAAAATATATGTATATATATCGTTAACCGAATGAAACTAATTATTTAACTAGAAACGGATATCCAATAGTAGGAGAATAACATATAGAGAAAACAAAGAAGAGTGAAAATATACACAAAATGTATACTTATGATTCATATACAGATAACTCTCACCAAATATACTATAAAAAGTTCCATAAAAGGTATAATCACTTCTACAAATAACAATGTTAGGGTTTAAGCAATAAACACATGCCAATAATATAGATATTGAAACACAAATATTGCTAGAGGGATGGTCACAAGTTAATGTTGATCAAGTCAAACAAATATTCTACAGATGTTGAATCATAAGTACACTAAATTAACACAAACCATTACAAACGATAATCACACAACATATAAAGAATATATTCATCATTTAATGAAATAAGATAACAGAGACAAGCTCTTGGAACCTCGATTTGTAAAAATCTACGAAAATATCTCAACTACTTCACTCTAAATAATATGTTATCAAATAATGAATGTAATCAAGTTTAGTAGGTGCAATATGAATCATTAATAAAGTTTACAATTAGAGGACATCTCTTTCTGCATACAAACATACGCAATTAAGAATAAAGTTGAAATTTCATTTCTAAATTGCATAAGAGGGTCGTTTAGGTTAAAATATTGATCTGTGTAGTAAGTACTTTCAAATCGTTACGTCTCAAAAGATTGTATCCTTCTATATCTAACCCCCTCGAAATGAGAAATGAGGTCTTATAAAAAAATCAAAATAAATGAAAGGTTTAATTGTCCCTTAACAACATGTAATTGATTTAAAATAAACGAACTTAAAAGGGTGGTTGAGAAGAATATTTTTTCTTTGCTAGCTTCTTCACTTTGTTTGGAGTTCGTGTTGGGGCAATGATTGAAATCTAAATCTCTAGGATAAGCAGAGTCCTTCTTGTAGGATTAGGAAAAATGGTTGGGAAATTTCTATTTAATAGTTCAACCTGCTCACTTGTCGATTGTAGAGGAGGAATTGATGTAGAAGCCTACATAATTGAAGCCAATATATTTGATCTTCCAAGACACTTTGGTTTAAAAAAAAAATTCCAATTCAAATTCTACAAAACAAGGAACTGACTTTAGCTTTGACCTCACAAAACTTAGGTCTGATTTAATCTTGTAACTAGATTTAGGAATTTGTTGTACCAATTTATCCGTCAAAGTTAGAATGTTGAATTCTTACAGGAAAGAGTCCAATATGGTTTGACTTGTAATACCCCTTTTTCTATAGTATCACACATATCAACTTGTTCAATGACTCATGAAATGTATGTTATGATAACCATCCCTCACTAGTCCATAAAGTGCGGAAACGAAATCTTTGATTATAATTCCATTTAGATCTAAATATTTCAATAGTATCCATATTCTTGAAGACTTCATTGCTTGTTTCTTGAAGTAGTCTCATGTATTCTTTAACAGATGTCAATGCTACAATGCATACTTCCTTATCAGAAAAGTTTAAACATTACAATTATTCATCAGTTAGAGAATAAGAAATATCAATGATGGAATTAAAATCCTTAAATATTTATTCAACTAAGGGCATCATCTTCTTGACTTCATCTTTCAAATTCTAAAGTATATTATTTTCACAATTGGCCAAAATTTGATCTCTAGTAGTGTTTCTTTCTCTAAGGTGGATTCTGTATGATACTTATGCAAGGATTTAACCTCTTAATTCTTATGAGTTGGCAAGGGCTTCAAGCCTTCAATGTTTTTATTCTTGGTTTCAAAGATCTTCTCAAGATCTGATCTTTAAACTTTTCATTGCTGCTATAATCCATCAACTTTGGCTTCAAGGAGTTTAACTTTGTTAGAATTTACATTTACTGACGCATTCTTCTCTAGGGCTTCATCCTTACTTTTCTTAAATTTGTTGACTTCTTCAAAATGTATTTTCTCATTTTTCTTGAGTTCTTCAACTCCTTTATTTAGTTTTTTTCTAGTTTTTTACATTTGGCTTCATTAATGTTTAAAGACTTCTTTAGTTCTTGTAAATTCTTTTCTTGTATTTTCTTCTACTAGAAGGTGTCCACCAAATTGGTCATGTAGTAACCTTGAAACTTTTTACCTTCCTTGAGATTATTTATTTATAGTACCATCTGTTGATCAGTGGTTGTCATTGATGTCAACCCAAGTGGCACCAAGGGCCACCCCGACCTTGCATGGGAATTTTGACTTGAAAACTAGCTTGATTATGAGTCAAGGATCTTTTAGATGGATTCTATTCATATATATGTTTCCTTTGATATATGTCACACCATGTAATTCTTCACGGTTTGAGAGATATGCATGTTTGAAGTTAGTAACCCCAATTCGTGGGATAAAACCCTATGGGGTTGTGGCATGGCACTCATAATTGGTTGTGGTCATTGAATAGTGAATAATTAATAATGTTCTTTTTCTCCTAAAATCCCTCCAACATTCACTTGTTGAGGACCCTCTCAACTCAAGACATTCATATAAATAGTGACCCTCATATCCTCCTTTAGTAGGGATTTTGTAGCTTAAAACAAGTCATCGTGGAATTTTCGCTATACCTTTTTTTTATGCGAAGCTTCAGAAGCTAAAATTAAAACCCATTTTAGCCGAAAGGGTGATGAACCTGAATTTTAGATCTCGGATCACTATATTTTCAGAGATATAATTTGAGGAAGTTAGGGTTTTGGTAGGCTCCCGAATTCCATGTCAAATAGGTGATGTTGGAAACATTGTCATAACATTCTCTCTAAGCATTGGATTCAAATTTTGTAAATTTTTACAGAAAGACGACAGACTGAAGTTTTTTGGGTATCATTTTCAGGGTTGAAGGTCATTAAAGTGACACGTGGCACTTCGTACAAGTTCTCTCTTCTGAACTAGTCTATAATCAGGTCATCGTGGGAGATTGGGCGTAACTCTTTTTGAAGAATCCAATCTTGATCAGACTTGTGGGGCTAGATAGGGGACTCAAAGGGCTACCATAGGATGAAATTATAGACCCTAGAGATCTGAAATTACATAGATACAATAGATTCAATATCTAGCTCCTAGAAGGGAAGAAAACACATGCATTCAAGGATCATTGTAGTAAGGACCACACATAAACATTCAAGGGTAAGTCTCCTACAACAAGGTATGTATGATTAGTGTTTACATTTGAATTTTTAGTACCATATCTAGCATATGTTTTTGTAGGATAACATAAGTATATACATGGTCTCGGTTATATCTCTATGTCTCTATATGTCACAGTTAGTTTTGATACCACATTTCGGATGTCCTATTCTTGAGACTACACATTTGATGCTACATATTCTTGATGCTAGACCAAGTCTGCTAAATCTATATAATGTTGCATGTTCATGTTACTTTTCTTTTCATAGTTGATATAATGGTATATTTTGTTGTACTTAGAACTTGGTGCATCACAAGTCTAGGGTCTGTCACCAGTTTTTATTGTATATATCTTTAGGTCAATTTTGGATATAGTCTTGCATAGAGTCTAGGACTATATCAAGTGTGGGAGTCTTTGTCTACTGCTACAACAAGTCAACAACAAAAGTGACAAGAACACTTCAGGTACGCATTGTAATTGTAATTTGTAATTATTCATTATTATTCACTTACATGTTTTTTGTAGGCAAAGGTAAGTTGAAAGGTATTATGTTTGGTTTTGGGATTGGTTTCACTGGGAAAATTTTGCATGCAGGTAGAAGAAGATTCAAGTACAACATAAAGCAAGAATTTAAGAAAAGAAGCATCAAATCAAAGGAATCATTGCAGCGGGACATCCTTGAAGACATGACATACATCTAGATATCGTGAAGTATTGTTAAGGCCAAAAGTCATCATTGTAAAGTTGTAAAAGAGTCACTCATAAAAGTGTCATCATTGTAAAGATTGTAAAAGAGGCATTTGTGAAAGATTCATTCTTCCTAGAGTCGAAGAGGTAGTGTTGGGAGGTAAAGGTGTCACTGTTGGGATGATGTCATGGTTGGGTTGCAGGTCATAGAGTGATTGGGTATTTGGTCAAGTACATGAAAATAACTGTACATCTTATTGTATTGTGGATTGTTGTCCCTAGCTTTTCAATCATTATATGGTGGAAGGGAGGTTCTAGGTAGGTGTATGAAGTCGCTTACAGGTTGGGGCCTATGGACACTTCAAGGTGGTAGGGTGGTGCTTGGATGAGTTTTGGCTCACTTTGGTGTTAGGGCATCCATTCAGTTGATTACTGAAGGAACCAGGGCGTTGGGGAACCCTTCCAGTGGGAGGTGAAGAAGAATGATTCTCTAGAATTCTTGGAAGTTGTTTCTTTCATTTCAGTTAGGGCTTAAGATTAAAGAATTTATTAGAAAATCGTTTGATGGTTTTTGACCCGGAGGGCGTTTTCTACCTAAAATTATTGTGCCTACTATGTTCTTTTATTTATTTTTATTTTTGCATAAACATTAATACTAATTGAACATTAATCAATTCTCTGAAAATATTTAAAAGTTCTAGTTGCTAAGGAATATTGATTCACTCCCCCCCCCAAGTATTTCCAACAATTGGTATTGGATCTTGGTTCCTTCAGTAACAACTTAACTACTGAAAGGTAGTTTTCACATCATAGAGATGGTAAAGTCAAAGAAGTAGGTTGCAAGGATTTGAAAGGAAGGTACAGGTACAACAAAATATGAAGAATGTGAGTATTGTGTACAAACCCCTCATTTTGATGCAGATAATTACTGGATATGGGAATCCAGGATGGAAGTACATTTGCAAGCACATAGAGTATGGGAATAAATTTTTTCTGGAGACACATCTACTGAAAAAGCTAAAAGGTACAATTTGAAGGCCATGAATGTAATTTTGAATGTTTTTCCAAATACTATGAAAACAAAATTTGGTCAATGTTCAACAACTAAATCTCTTCGGGAAAAGCTTCATAATCTCTATTCAACAAAGAAATTGGGTCAATATGTTATTGAAAATTTGGATCCTTCTGATTATGATGAAGAAATGGGAGAAATGAGTAAAAAAGAGTTTCAAAATCAAGTTATCAAGGTGATAAAGGAACTCAAAAGTCAAAAGGAAAAGACAAGACTTTTGGAATCATAATTGAAGAAAACAAAATAACTCATCAAAGAAAATGAAGACTCTGAGAAGATGATTAGGAGTCTTAGAACTCAATTGGAAGAAATCAAGAATACAAAGACACGAGACCTCAAGACAGAAGTCCAATATAAGAAATAAGAACTCGACACTGCGTTTGCAAGGATTAGTAGGATCACACGACAAATGCGGGAAGCAAAAATTGAAAGGAAGGAATTTGATCACAGATACATATTCGCAGTTGAAAAAAATAAAAAGGAATTAGAAAGTCTTTAGTTAAAATAAGTAGGCTCAGGATTGAAAATGAGAAGCAGAAGGAACATATACAGGTTCTCGACAGAGAAGTAGAGAAGATGACTCTTCTCAAGCTACGGGTTGAGGATGCAGTTAAAATAAGGGAGATCGTGAAAATATGGTTTCAAGAAGATCTTGCTTAAAAGAAAGAAGAAATTGATGAAACCCATGATGAGATCAACAAACTCAAGGGATTGAAAAAAGAGCACATACAAGATCAGACAGATGAAGAAGCAAAAAGGAAGGCAGTTAAATATGGTAAAGCTCTAATTGATGAAGGTACAAGTTCCACATCTTCGTAGGATGATTCTAAGAAGGAAGTTGATCAAAGTGAAAAGCTAAAGAAGAATGCTGAAACTCCAAAGAACAAGACCGAAGCAATCAAGAACAAAGGATGACAACAAACTACAACACCACCTCTAAAGAAGAATGAAAAATATTCTAGGTATGTTCGTTTATTTAATGGTTATTGATTTTTATGTGCTAACTATGGACATATGGCTAGGGATTGTGAAGTTTTTGATAGGTACAGTAATTATCTGCAACAGCCTAGAAGCAAGTTTGCAGGATCACGAGACAAGTTCCATTATGATTTTGTCAAAAGAGAATATGTGCTAGATGGGCCAAACATTGAATGTTTCAAATGCCATAACTATGGCCATAGCACTTGCGGTTGCAAATATCAGAGGGAATCACCTATGGACAACATTGAATGCTTCAAGTGTCATAACTATGGGCACATGGCTCCAGATTGCATGAATAAGTAGGTCTGGAAAAGGAAACAAGTACAATAAGACCAAGCAGATAACAAGGTTTCAACAGTTATGATTTAAGGATTTGTAAAAGCAAAAGGTCATGAGGAATTAGCAATTTCTTCAAATAATGACTCAAGTCAAGATGGCCCATTAGGTGACTCACTATTTTGAACAATCTAGCTTGTTTACTCCTTGATGTTTGTAGAGGAGGATTCTATGGAGCAGTATATGGCACAAGTCTACGATTGATAGGAAGGTAGCTTGAACAAGATGGTAGTTTAATTACATGTTTAGGGGGAGAAAAAAAATTGAAGGATTACAGGTTAGCAGGAACAAGGCAAGATTAGTTTACAAAGGATATGCACAGGTTGAAGGAATCTATTTTGAAGAAACATTTTCTCCCATTGCTAGAATGGAAGCTATCAGGATGTTTCTTGCTTATGCTTGCTTGAGGAAAATCAAGGTCTACCAAATGGATCTTAAGTCATAGTTTCTAAATAGTGAGTTGGACGAAGAAGTTTACATTGAACAACCCAAAGGTTTTTTGTTCTCTAAAAAATAAGATTATGTCTGCAAATTAAAGAAGGTTGTATAAGGTCTCAAGAAAGCTCCTAGAGCTTGGTATGCTCTTCTTGACAGATATCTACATCAAAAGGGATTCAAGAAAGGAAGTGTTGAAAACAATCTTTATGTGAAAGTGGGTCAAGATAACCTAACAATTTTCAAAGTATATGTGGATGATATAATATTTCAAAGTAGTGATGACATATTTAATAAATACTTTGCCACAAAAATGCAAAGTGAGTTTGAAATGTCTACGCTTGGTACACTGTCATACTTTTTAGGGCTTCAAATTTCTTAGCAGGATAAAGGAATATTCATATATAAAACTAAGTAAATCAAAGAAATGCTCAAGAAATTCTAGATGGAAGATTGCAAGCCAGTCCTTACCCCCATGGTAACAAGTTGCAGGTTAATCATAGAAGACTCATCAAATGATGTGGACCAAAGTTTGTATAGATCCATGATTGGTAGGCTCTTATATGTGACGGCATCCCTGCTAGATGTGATGCAGGAAGTTGGACAAGTAGCACGATTCCAAGAAGCACCAAAAGAATCTCATATCATTGTCATCAAAGAAATCTTTGATATCTTACGGGAACAACGGGATATGGTCTTTGGTATCCCAAAGGAAATGATCTGGTCATCCAAGCTTATATAGATGTAGATTTGGTAGGAAGTGTTTATGATCGTAAGAGTACTAGTGGAGCAATGTTCTACCTAGGTGGTTGCCTTATTTCATGGTTAAGTAAAAGGTGGTCTTCAATCTCGTTATCCACATCAAAAGTAGAATACATCATGGTAGCAGCTTGTTGTACTCAAGTTCTCTGAATGAAGCAAACCTTTCAATATACTCAAGTTAAGTTTGATGAGCCTATTCCCATATTTTTCGATAACATCATTTCCATTAGTATCTCCAAGAATCCTATGATTCATTCAGATCAAATATCATTTCGTTAGAGAGAAAGTTGCTGAAAAGAATATCAAGCTTGAATATGTTGGCACAAAGGAAAAAATTACTGACATATTTACCAAACCATTACCTCGTGAAGAATTTGAGTATCTTCGCCAAAATCTTGGGATTCTCCCAAGTTCTCACTAGAATCTTTCTCTTATCTGACTAAGAAGAAAGGGGGAGTGGAGGTGTGTTCAAGTTCGTAGGACAACAATTTGTTAGGGGGAGTTACCCTTTGTTATTGATGAAAAAGGGGGAGAGAATGTAGTAGGAAGAGGTTTTATGATTGCTGGGAGAGTACTTTTGCTGCCGTCAATGCCAAAGGGGGAGATTTTTTATTGGTTTTCATTGATGTCAAGCCAAGTAGCACCAGGGGCTACCCCTATCTTACATAGGAATTTTAACTTGACAACTTACTCTATTTTGAGTCAAGGACCTTATACATGGATTCTACTCATCGAGATTTTTGCGTTGATATATGTTATGCCACATAATTCTTCACGGTTTGAGATATATTCATGTTTGAAGTTAGTAACCCTAGTCAGTGGGCTAAAACCCTATGGGGTTGTGGCATGGCACTCATAATTGGTTGTGGTCATTGAATAGTCAATAATTAATAATTTCTTTTTTCTCCTAAAATCCCTCTAATATTCACTTTTTAAGAACCCTCTCAACTCAATACATTCATATAAATAGTGACCCTCATATCCTCCTCTAGTAGGGATTTTGTGGCTTAAAACAGGTCATCTTGGAATGTTCACTATAAAGTTTTGTCTGCGAAGCTTCCTAAATATGAAAGTAAAACCCATTTGATCTGAAATCTTAATGAACCTCATGACTGAATTTCAGATCTGCATTCACTATATTTGCGGAGATATGATCTGAGGAAGTTAGGGTTTTTGTAGGCTCCCAGATTCCATGTCAAACAGGAGACGTTGGGAAAATCATCATAACTTTCTCTCTAAGAAATGGATTCAAATTTTGTAAATTGTGATAGAAAGAGGACGGCCGGTTGTTTTTTGGGTATCGTTAGCAGGTCCAAAGGTTGCAACAGTGACACATGGAACTTCGTACACGGTTATTCTACGGAACTAGTCTATAATCAAGTCATCGCGGGATACTGGGCATAACTCTTGTTGAAGAATCAAATATTGATCATACCTGTTGTGTTGGAAAGAGGACTCAAAGGGCTACCACAAGATGCAATTTCAGACATTAGAGACCTAAAATTACTTAGATACCGCATATTCAATATCCACTCCTAGAAGGCAAGAAAACACATGCATTCAAGGATCACCACAGTAAGGAACACACATCAATAGTCAAGGGTAAGTCTCCTACAACAAGGTATGTATGACTAGTGTTTACATTTTAATTTTGAGTGTCATCTCTGACATATGTTTTTGCAGGACAACGTAAGTATATAGAATGTCTCGGTTATATCTCTATGTCTCTATATGTCAGTTAGATTTGATACCACATTTTGCATGTCCTATCCTTTATACTACATTTGATGCTACATATTCTTGATACTACACATTTGATGCTACATATTCTTGATGTTTCACCAAGTCTGATAAATCTATATGATGTTGTAATTTCATGTTACGTGTCTTGTCACAGTTGATAGAATGGTCTCGGTTTTTGTACTTAGACCTTGGTCCACCACAAGTCTAGGGTTTGTCATAAGTGTTTATTGTATTTATCTTTAGGTCAGTTTTGGATATATTCTTGCATAGAGTCCAGGCCTATATCAAGAGTGGGAGTATTTGCCTATTGCTGCAACAAGTCAACAATAAAAGTGACAACCACACTTTAGGTACACATTGTAATTTTAATTTCTATTTATTCATTATTATGCACTTACATGTGTTTTGCAGGCAAGGGTAAGTTGAAGAGTACCTTGTTTTGTTTTGGGATTGGTTTCGCCAGGAAAATTTTGCATACAGGTAGAAGAAGATTCAAGTACAACATCAAGAAAGAATTCAAGAGTAGAAGTATCAAATCAAAATAAGCATTGCAGTGGGGCATCCTTGAAGACATGATAACCTTCCAGATATCATGAAGTATTGTTAAGGCCAAGAGTCATCATTGTAAAGTTGTAAAAGATCCATTTATAAAAGAGTCATTTGTGAAAGAGTCATTCTGCCTAGAGTCGAAGAGGTGGTGTTTGGAGGTATAGGAGTCACTATTGGGATGATGTCATGGTTGGGTTGCAGGTCATAGAGTGATTGGGTATTTGTTCAAGTACACGAAAATCATTGTACATCTTATTGTATCATGGATTATTATCCCTGGTTTCAGAATCCACAATCTTGTCTTATTGAAGTCATTATAGGGTGATAGGGAGGTGCTAGGTAGGTGTATGATGTCACCTACAGGTTGGGGCCTATGAGCACTTCACGGTGGTAGGGTGGTGCTAGGGCAAGTTATGGCTTGCTAATGTGTGGGGGCATCCATTCAGTTGCTTACTTAAGAAACGAGGGCATTGTGGCGTCCTTCCAGTGTCAGGTGGAGAAGAATGTTTTTCTAGATTTCTAGGAAGTTGTTCCTTTCATTTCTATTGGGGCTGAATATTAAAGAATTTATTAGAAAATTGTTCGGTGGTTTTTAACCCAGAGGGGGTTTTCCACCTAAAATTATTGTGCCTACTGTGTTCTTTTATTTACTGTTATTACTGCATAAACATTAATAATAATTGAAGATTAACTAATTCTTTGAAAATATTTAAAAGTGTTAATTGCTAAGGAATATTGATTCATCACCCCCTCTCAGTATTTACAGCACTATCACTAGTAATCCCTGGCTATTTGATTATTTTCTCCTCCAATTATTTAATTGGATTGACTCTAGTCCTTACAACTATTATTTCATAATTCAATTGTCCTTACACTTTACCATTGATTGTTTGATGCTTCTTATTGTTGGTGAGAAATTATAATAACCATCTTACCACAATCTCTCTAGTTTTTCTGTTCCAAAAAACCATATCCATATCATTTATCTTAGAAAAATTGATATCAATAGAAGTGACCCTAGAACTATGTACTTATGTACTTATATCTGACCTTGGTTGTAACACCATCAGATTAAGCATATTCCTTTCAAATTCAGTTGTTGATAAAAACCTAAGGCCCATTTGGTGAACATCTTTTTCAATTACTATCATCTAATCCTTTCCTCTATTGTAACATAATTGTCATCCTTCATAAGACTCACCCCAAAGTCTTTCATTCTAGTTTCTTCTAATGTCTATTCAACTTTCTTTAACATTTCAAAATTTTCCCTTTGGAAGGAAACAACTTACTTCTCATTTTCTTCATTTATTCTTAAATCTTTCATATTTAAATGGATTTCATATTTGGCACTGATCTCAATTATCTTCCTATTAATGGCATTCTCCTGAAGATCAGTAATAACATCATTTGTATTTGTTTGGGAGCTGATAAATGAATATTGTTCGTCTACATCCTAATCAATATAATTAGGTTGGGTTACATTTTTTTATGACAACTAGATGTTCCCGATCCATAATAACACATTCAATGATAGCTATCCTTTCTATTTCAGGCTTCGAAACATAAATGTATGCAAGTAGGTCAGTTGATTTCTCACATCCACAATAATTTGAAAAGGATACAAAATTCCCTGATGTATCTTTTTCCAATCCAAATTTTAAAAATTATTTCTCAATGACAGGCAATGCATTTTTGTGTTTAATTATCAAGTCACTGATAGCAAAAGTTGTTACAACTAGTGCCTTTTTATTTTTTGATATAAAGAGGGAATCATTTAAATGTATCGTCTATCTAGCAAACTCCAATGTGAACAATTGATTAGGGACAAATTTGGGTAGATTATAAGGCTCTCCCCCAAAACCATAGGTACATATAACAATATAATAAAACTTTAGAAACCATTTTTTGATACTCGCTTCCTTTCTCTTGTAAAATGTCCTGCTAGATTCTTTAGAAATTGTGCGAGAAACCTTTCAAAACAGCTTGACTTGGAGATAGAAAGGAAAAAATTCAATAAAATTTACATAACCTTCAAGCACTCTTCCTAGGTATAATAATGCACACCAAGAATCTATGAGATTTTCCTTACCATAATTATTTTTATAGCGCTTAATTAGTTTGGTAAAATAAAATAAATTTGGATAATTGAATAAGATTAAGTGAACCAAATAGGTACAATGCCTAAAGATATACCATTGAGAGGTTGTCTTAAGGTCGATGAGAATAGTCTTTGACAAATAAGTAGGAAAATTTATAGAAATCTCGTTAGGCTTCTCCAACACCTCTTTCATAAACATAAACATGGTTTCATCTAAATTTAGTTCATCAGGATATCCATAAATGATGTCTAAGGGCAAGGAAAAGGTATGATAGATGGATTTTAACAAGTGGGTCGGGATAGGAAGAGATAACATAGTACACTCATGAGGGTTTTACCAAACTCTTCAAGAAGGTAAGCTTTCCTTATCTATTCCAGTTTTCCAACTTTACAGTTAAGTCCCTATCAGGAAAAACTTTTCCTGTAGCGAGTAGCTGGAGAATTTTAGCTAAAGAGGCTTGGGACACTTCAAGAAAAGCTCATTAATCCCTAAGAAGAGAATTATTCTGTTTTCAAGCCATACACTTCCTATAAGAAATATAATGGTGTTAGGATCATAATGTACCATGGGTAAAGTGTCTTGTAGGACTCCAGTCTAAAGCAAGCACTAGTCGGCTTCAAGTTTAGCTTCGTTTTCCAATTCCCTCCTTAGCACATAGATATTTGTATTATTTATTAGCATATCCCTGACATGAGACCAGGTATAAGGGTAACACTATTCGATCAGGATTTTAGCCATGGGTAGCTAAAACTCCTAAGGATACGCTATAACGATGCAAGGTTCCAGGGCTAAACGGGTGTACTTAACTAAATCCCTTGTGCTCTACTCAATTTTCTGTTGAGATTGCAACAAGATGATGGAGCTTAGTGAAAAGAGTCGCCTTCACTAAGTGGGCCCGCAGGCTATTTTTGGCGCAAGTCTATTTTTAGACTATGTCTATTTTTAGACATATGGATCATGTCTATGGATTGCAGGTTGCTGTTTATGGATGATTGATCAAGTTGGGAAAAAATAGATGGACTTTTATTTTTGATGAAAGTGTGAGTGATCACAGTGTGAGTGATCAAAGTCAAAAATAGAAAAGTCAAATATTATTATCTCACAATAATATTTGGATTATAAACTTAATCTTATTCTCTTGGAGCACTTCAGTTTGAGCTACAGAGGTGGCACATGCAGCTGTCAGAAGGAAATACGCTTTTCTTATGAGTCAGTTGAGTTGTTGCATGCATGACTTCAGTTAGAACTCAATCAATTGAGTTTGGTGGAGTTGATTGTGGAGTTGATGAAGTTGTGTTCAGTTTAGCTTTGTTAAACTAGTTGTATTTAGTCTAACTGGCAAATAGACTAGAGATGAGTTGGGTGAATTAGTTATTAATTAATTCACAAGTTATTAACTCATAATACAACTAATGAATACATCAGTTAACTCAGTTGCATGTCAGTGCATGTTCAGTTCAACAGGGACAGGTGGTAGAGAATCAGATTGCTATCAGTTGTGACTATAGTTGTGCACCAGATCTTGCACAATCAAGGGATTGAGTATGCCAATGAGTTTGCCCATGTATTTGCCCACATTATAGCTTGTGCTCACGTCCAAAAAAGTGTGAGTGACTATTTTGCAGGTGAAAAACGAGTTTGGTGAGCCATTCTCATCAGTTCTTGAGCAGTGGAGGCAGGCAAGCAGTGGAAGAGATTTGGAGATCAGATCTGAGCTGTATTATGTGTAACAGAGGTGGAGATACTTGTGAGAAGTATTATGCTATGTAATGTTACATGACTCAATCATTAATATACAGATAGTTGGGGTTTTTAGTGAGATGCTTTCCCCGGGATACATACTGTGTTAATGTGTGAATGCTCTTGATGTTTTATTGTTATTGATGCTGCTATATTGTTGATCAACGTAGAGGACCTTATGTATTGTGTATGTTTTCCGCAATAGTACATGATCAGGATAATCTCCATTGAATATGTGTTAAATTATTCAAAATTTCTACATGGTATCAGAGCTTTTCATCATCAAATCTACTATTCAGGAAGTGTTTACATTCTATTTCTTCAGGCAAAGTTTGTAATCGGGCCAGGTAGCCTCTGGATTCATCCTTCCTTTGGAAGGTGAGATATCCGGTGAATGCCCATACAGTCAATCTCTGTACGAGAAATATTGTGTTCTCACGAATCTTAGATCGGAAGCAGTTGAGTTTGAGCTGGTGGAAATCGAATTTGCAGCAGTGTTGTTGAAATGTCTTTCAATGGATTTCAAATGTTATTCCAAAGCAAGAGCGACCTGGCGCTCAAGGATAAACTCAGAAACAATAAAGGTGAGAATGGATCTTCATCAAAGGTATCTGATGAAGAGAATTGCGCTTTGGATGCCAAAGCAAAGAAGGGGAAGAACAAGGAAGCTTCTCATTCCGGTGCGAAAGGCAAGAAGCAGGATATGTCCAAGGTGAAGTGTTTTCACTGTCACCAGCACGGACACTATGCCACTAATTGTCCGCAGAAGAAGAAGAACAAGCAAGCTGCTGGGGGAGAGGCCTTAGCTTCTCAGTTTGAGCTTGATTTTTTATTGATCGCATGCTTGGTTTCAAGTGTGATGGGATCAGTGTGGTTCTTGGACAGTGGTGCGTCTTTTCACATGACGGGAGATATAGATTTGTTCTCTGATCTGGAGGACAAGGATCTTGGAGTGCACATCGAGATGGGCGATGATGGTAGATACAGTGCGACCGGTATCGATACCATTTCCTTTGAGAGGGAGTCTGGTAAACCCTTTGTATTGAAGGAAGTCATGCATGTTCCAGGATTGAAGAAGAATCTCATCTCAGTGGCGATGTTAGAAGACAAGGGGTATGATGTTGTTTTCAGCGAGGGAAAGGCCTTCCGGCGCAGCAAGACAACTGGTGAGACCCGGAAGATAGGGGTTCGAGTGAGGAACCTTTATCAGTTGCATGTAGATGGATGCGCATCAATGGCAGGCAAGGCAGAAGGATTGGTGAGCCAGGATGATGGCGAGTTGTGGCACAGGAGATTGGGTCACCTTCACCATGGAGCCTTGAAGATACTGCAGCAGATCACTACAGGGCTTCCTAAAGGCACACTTGCGCAGTCAGATCAGTGCAAGGGGTGTACTTTGGGGAAGTTTGTGAAAGCCACCTTTCACAAGAAGGATAGTCGCGCCACGACGATCCTTGAGAGAATTCACACAGACGTGTGTGGACCTTTCTCAGTTGCTTCGACAGCAAAACACACGTATTATGTGATTTTTGTTGATGATTTCTCTCGTAAGTGCTGGATCTTCTTCATGCCGAAGAAGAGCGAGACATATTCAAAGTTCTGTGAATTCAAAGCACTGGTCGAGAAGGAGTCGGGGAAGAAGGTGAAGGCTCTTAGGAGCGATAATGGTGGTGAATACATCTCGGACGAGTTCAAGGATTTCTGCAAGACAGAAGGGATTCGTAGAGAGCTCATAGCTCCCCATAACCCACAACAGAACGGGGTAGCTGAGCGAAAGAACAGAACGATTGTGGGTGCTGCACGGGCAATGTTGCATGATCAAGGCCTACCCCTTCACTTATGGGCGGAAGCATGCAATACACCAGTTTATGTGCAGAACCGTTGTCCTCATAGGATACTTGGCATGAGTACACCCGAGGAGGCTTATTCTGGTAAGAAGCCTGATCTTTCTCATTTGAGAATTTTTGGTGCTAACGTTTACATGCATGTGACGAAGGATGCCAAGAAGAAGTTGGAGCTGACCGTAGAGGTTGGGATATTTGTGGGGTACACTGATACGCCCCACAACTATCGTGTGTATTTGCCAGACAGTGGTAAAACTGTTGTGCGACGGGATATAAAATTTCAGGAGGAGAAAGTCATGAAGTGTTCGCTTGAGAGGGAGCTACACTTGCATGCAGATGAGGAGATATTAGTTCCTAAGGATGAGCTTCAGGACGTGGATCAACCACAGGACGAGGTTCATGGAGTGGAAGAGAGCACTCATGCAGCACCAACCTCAGAGGGAAAAAGCGCTTGACAGAAGCTGAGTGACTGGCTCAAGATGCAGAGAAAGTTGTAGGACCACCTACAGCCCAACGTATGCAGAGACAGTCACCTGATCGGTACACTGGATACATGGCTCTTATGAGCAAGTGTGTTGTGACTGAGCCATCCTCTTTCGAGGAAGCTGTGGAGAATCCCGCATGGGTAGACGCCATGGTGGAAGAGTATGATTCTATTGTTAGAAACAGTGCATGGGAGATTGTTCCTAGACCGGAAGGGAAATCAGTGGTGGGTTCGAGATGGATCTACAAAGTTAAGCAGGCAGCTGACGGGAGTGTGGAGAAGTACAAGGCAAGATTTGTTGCCCGAGGCTTTTCACAGATTGAGGGGATCGATTATGAGGAGACCTTTGCACCTGTCGCAAGGTATTCTTCCATACGGACGATTCTTGCTCTCTCAGCGCAGATGGGATGGCACATTCATCAGATGGATGTGAAGACTGCGTTCCTCAACGAATTCATTGAGGAGGAGGTGTACATTGAGCAACCCGAAGGCTTTGAAGTCTTCAACAGCGAGTCGCATGTGTGTAGGCTAAAGAGAGTGCTGTATGGGTTGAAGCAAGCACCACGTGCTTGGTACACACGGATAGACAGCTATTTCACAGGACTTGGATTCTCCAAGAGCGAGGCAGATCCGAACCTATACCAGATTGTGGTGGAGAGTAAGTTGCTTATCATTGTACTGTATGTTGATGATTTGATTCTAACGGGTGATGAGCTGTTGATACTGTCATGCAAGAAGGATCTTGCTACAGAGTTTGAGATGAAGGATTTGGGCCTCCTTCACTATTTCCTGGGATTGGAAATATGGCAGCGCAGTGGTGGAATATTTGTTTCTCAGGGCAAGTATGCTCGGGAGATACTGGAGAAGTTCAACATGCATGGCTGCAAGCCTGTTGATACTCCTCTTCCTGGAGGTTGGAGGAAGGAGGATGCCACTTCGGGAGAAGAAGTGGATGCCACTGTTTATTGACAGTTGGTGGGGTCGCTGATGTATTTGGTCAATACACGACCTGATATATGCTATGCAGTTAACCAACTTTCACAAGCTATCGTTAAGCCTACCAAGCTCTTTTGGAAGGCGGGCAAGCATGTATTGCGCTACTTGAGAGGCACATCGGGATATGGTTTGTGGTACAGACAGGAGGATGAGGTGAAGCTATGTGGCTTCACGGATGCAGATTGGGCAGGGAGCCCAACAGACAGAAAGAGCACATCAGGAGGGGTCTTCAGTATTGGATCGACAGTAGTTTCTTGGTACAGCAGGAAACAGAGATCCGTGGCACTCAGTTCAGCGGAGGCCGAGTATATGGCAGCAAGTTTGGCTGCATGCGAGGCTATATGGATGAGGAAGATCCTGGTTGGTTTGTTCGGTTCTCATTTGGATCCTACTGTGATTTACTGTGATAACTAGAGTTGCATTAAACTCTCGGCTAATCCTGTATTTCATGATAGATCTAAACATATTGACATCAGGTACCATCATATCAGAGATTGTGTGCAGCGGAGGATCATGTTACTTTCGTACATTCCAACGGAGGATCACGATGCTGATATTCTGATGAAGGCTCTCACCAGGAGCAAATTCGAGTACCACCGAGGCAGGAGAGGGGTTGCTGATAATCCATATCTTGTCGAGAGGGAGTGTTGAGATTGCAACAAGATGATGGAGCTTAGTGAAAAGAGTCGCCTTCACTAAGTGGGCCCGCAAGCTATTTTTGGCGCAAGTCTATTTTTAGACATATGGATCATGTCTATGGATTGCAGGTTGCTGTTTATGGATGATTGATCAAGTTGGGAAAAAATAGATGGACTTCTATTTTTGATGAAAGTGTGAGTGATCACAGTGTGAGTGATCAAAGTCAAAAATAGAAAAGTCAAATATTATTATCTCACAATAATATTTGGACTATAAACTTAATCTTATTCTCTTGGAGCACTTCAGTTTGAGCTACAAAGGTGGCACATGCAGCTGTCAGAAGGAAATACGCTTTTCTTATGAGTCAGTTGAGTTGTTGCATGCATGACTTCAGCTAGAACTCAATCAGTTGAGTTTGGTGGAGTTGATTGTGGAGTTGATGAAGTTGTGTTCAATTTAGCTTTGTTAAACTAGTTGTATTTAGTCTAACTGGCAAATAGACTAGAGATGAGTTGGGTGAATTAGTTATTAATTAATTCACAAGTTATTAACTCATAATACAACTAATGAATACATAATTTAACTCAGTTGCATGTCAGTGCATGTTCAGTTCAACAAGGATAGGTGGTAGAGAATCAGATTGCTATCAGTTGTGACTATAGTTGTGCACCAGATCTTGAACAATCAAGGGATTGAGTATGCCAATGAGTTTGCCCATGTATTTGCCCACATTATAGCTTGTGCTCACGTCCAACAAAGTGTGAGTTACTATTTTGCAGGTGAAAAACGAGTTTGGTGAGCCATTCTCATCAGTTCTTGAGCAGGTATTGAGCAGTGGAGGCAGACAAGCAGTGGAAGAGATTTGGAGATCAAATATGAGCTGTATTGTGTGTAACAGAGGTGGAGATACTTGTGAGAAGTATTATGCTGTGTAATGTTACATGACTCAATCATTAATATACATATAGTTGGAGTTTTTAGCGAGATGCTTTCCCTGGGATACATGCTGTGTTAATGTGTGAATGCTCTTGATGTTTTATTGTTATTGATGCTGCTATATTGTTGATCAACGTAGAGGAGCTTATGTATTGTGTATGTTTTCCGCAATAGTACATGATCAGGATAATCTCCATTGAATATGTGTTAAATTATTCAAAATTTCTACATTTTCATCAAGATTTTTGCAAGGGTTTGAAGCAAGTTCACCGCAACAATAATTGTGAAACAATGGGAAATTGTGGTGGAAAAATTCTAAAAACTAGGCATGCTATAGAATTGAACATGCATGCATATGCCACCTACTAGATCAAAAATGCTATGATATTTAGTAAATTTCCTTAGGTGAGAGAGAAATAGTTCATGTATCATCACAAAATGAATTGTTAATAGTTTCTTGATATCCTTTTAGGTGGAAAGAAACCACTAACATTCGCACATTTCTACTCTCGAACAAGCCAAGAGTCACCGCGTAACAACCCTGGTGAATATTCCTTGTAATAAAAGTTAATAAAGGAAAATTAATAACCACGGTTGATGGGACAGTTATTCCAAGTTGAATGTTGGGCAAAAGCATAGGGATGGGGATCACTTGTGATTGATTAATGTCTAAGGAAATTATCGAAGGAAATGGCAAAGACTTTGGAAAGGAAAAATGGCATTTTGGCACATTTATTTATGAAAATAATGGAAATTGGGAGAAGAGGGAGGTGAAAGGTCACAGGTTGCATGTGCGGAGGAAAATGAGGGAAAATAATGGAAAATGAAGAAAACAGAGACCTCATTAATAAAAAGGATTTTGAGGATCAGTACATAGACTTTTGTTAGTTCAGTTTTGAAGCTCTCTCTCTATTCTCTCTCTCCCTCTCTCACACATACTCTTGGCACTTAGAGTTTGCTTAGAGAACTCTTGGAGGAGTGTGGCATACTTATAGTTTTGGATCAAGAAGGCAAAGGAAGAGTAGGAAAGCACAAGAGGACATTGGTATCAACAACTACAATGGGTTTTTCTTGTAGGTACCAAGTTAGATGTATGTTTTCCTCACTAGTTTTGGCATGCATGGCATATGCATGTGGTTTATTGGTAATTATTTGGAATTGGCATGGTGGATTGCTTGGATTGACAATGAATTTACCTAGTCTCGCCCTTTCTTGGATAGCCATAGTGTTGTGGGTACATTTTTTATTTATTTTTTCTCTAGTTGGTTCTCATGTTTCCTTTAGCTTGGGATGAGTTACTAATTCTAGGAAGCCCTAGTTGGACAAATGCTCTAAGAGCCATGTAACAACATGGGTTGAGTTACTAGTCTTAGAAGCCTTGGTTGGACAAATTCTCTCGAAGTGCTTGGTGGGTTGAGTCACTAGAACTAGAATTCTTGGTTAGACAAACACTCTGGAAGCCCATTGGCAACTTTGGCTTGAGTTACTAGTCCTGGAAGTATTGGATGGAACAAACACTCTGGAGCCCTAGAAGGCTTGGGTAGAGACCAATCTGGTGATGGTTTGTGATGTTTTATTGTGAGGTGGAATCCCTATTTGATGGTTTGAGGTGGCTTGGACTCTGGAAGCCCTAGATGGTTTTGATTGATGTGCTTTTTGAGATCCCACTTTCCTGCTTGGAATATGGAATGGGGGTGACTGACTGAAGAGATATTTGGCTAAGCCATGTCTATGGCTAGGTGGTTCTTGGAAGTCCCAAACTTGGTTGGCCTTTGCTTAATTAATATGAGGTTATTTCTCCTTGTTAATTCATGAGTTTTATATTAGTTTATATGTGCATTATATGGATGTTGTTTCCTTGGTAATTTTGTTTCGATTATGTTGGTTATGAACATGTATTATGATATTGGATATGTATGGATCTAATCATGTTTTTACTTGTAAATGAATGAACAATGTATTTATGGCCTAATGGATGAAGTTGCAGCTAATGTGTTAAGGCATCAATGATTCTTAGCAGTTCTCTGATAAGTATGAGACTCCTATGCTCACATATATTGTTTAAACTTGTAGATTACATAAGTGTGACATGTTTGACGAAATGCCTTTCATGGCTAGTAGGGGTCCAATCAAGTCCTTGTTCAAGTAACTACATTTGCATCATTATTTTGTTGTTATATTTTAGCTATGAAAGTGTCATTTAGTTCTAGGCAGTGACCTGGTCTCTCGGCCTAAAAAAGTGGCTCAAATCCTAGAGACATGAGCACAACAATGGGCATAAAAGTTTCCATATGCATGCATACTGTTATAGCTCCAAATCTCACTCTTATGGTTTGTGATGCTGAACTTATGGCCTAGGGCAACCCCTCCTTCCAGACCTGGTCCAAAAATTTAAAAAACAGTGTTTTATTCCCTATACGCGACGTTGCCCTGTGTTAAACGCGTGTACACGCGGGTCTGTCATACCCAACCCGCGTGTATCTATTAAAACACTTAAAAAAATATAATTTCCTCTTTTTCGGGCGGTGATCGCGGGTTTACCTGCTGGATCGCCTGTTAGTGCCCGTGGCCCAACTGTTCCCAACCAACTCCTAACTAAAAAACTACTTTGGAGAGGGTATAAAAAGACATCAAAGGGAAGGCCAAGGGAGAGAGAGAAAGGAGAGCAAGATTATTATGCTGAGATTTTTCCCTTAGACCAGGTCTGAAGTCCTTGGTGCATTCTGCACTTCCCCCATGTTGCATAGGAAACCCTTGTTTCCATGTGTATTGGTGATCATTCATCCTTGACATCATCATTGAGTAAGACTTGGAAGGAGCTCTTGTTGGAGGCTGGAGGCTGGAACGAATCCGGGAGGAAGCTTGCTTGGAGCCTGCTGAAGGTGTTCAGGTGATATCTTTCCGATATATGTACTTTATTTGCCTTTATATATAAAGAAACACGTCTTTGTTCCCGAATAATCTTTCTTTATGCTTATGAGATTCTTGTGTTGAATTCTTATGAAAGTGGTTACTTAAAGACTTTTTATAACTAACTTTATAGCATAAAGATGATTTATATATAAACTTCTATACATGTACTGTTGTGTTCTTTGATTTGTTTGTCTTGCAGGTCAAAGAAAGAAGAAGGGAACTCCAAGAAGGGTTTGCACCCTAACGGTCTTCTCGAACGTAGGACCTTAGGTATGTACCCTAAACATTAGAATTTGCTTGAAAGTAAAAAAGATGGCTGTGTGTGTGTTTCTTTGAATAAGCAATTTTCAGTCTGGTAGAGTCTTAGCCCAAAGGACCCTAGGGGTACTTTCCCTTCAACCAGAATTGGCGACTCCACTGGGGACAACACTCTTGTTGTTCCTAGTTTGGGTAGTCCTCAAGCCAATCAAGGCTCAGTCCCTCTGTTTGTTGGTTCTGACTGTCTGATATTTTCTTGAACTCCAAGCTTTTCCAGTTTTTCAGTTTGTGTTTTTTTATTTTTCTTGAAAGACTTCAGATACGCACTTTTTCTGGATTACAGAAGCGTATATACGCAAGTTGCACTAAGTAAACCCGCGTATACGCAGGTTTCCTTAGTTACAGTCGCGTATACACGCATTCTGCAAATAATTGCAGGCGCGTATATCACATAATTTTCAAGATTTATAATTTTTCTTTTGTTGAATGGTTGTCTGGTGGTTTGGGTCAGTTTAAAACAGTCAATTTCCAGTGACAGTTCTCTGTTTAACAGGGGGCATCTTGTTTCGAACTCTCTCTAGTTATAAGGAGTGCTAGTCTTGTTTTTCGTTGATTGCAAGCGTCATTGATTTTTGACACACAAGATTTCTGTTTAAGAATCTTGATTGCTCTGTTTTGGCAGAGTGGGAAGATTGTCTTCAAATCTTTGTGTCCATTTTGTTTTCATGACATTTGTGTTTGCTTAACGAAATCATTTTTATGACCATTTACTCCTTTGTTTCGGGAAATTTGTTTGTTACCAGTTTCTTGAAACTTGTCTTTTGATATTTTGGACTTTCATTGCTGCTTTTGATTGTCAAAAGCGTTTTCGAACACATTTTATTTTTGTTGAGTTTTCATCATTTGAAAGGTGTCAATTCACAAAAGTGTTTGGTGGCTTGTTTATCAATCATTAGTGTCAGTATTTTTGAGAGTTTTCCTTTGAAAAAGACTTTTTGGTTTGATTGAAAGAAAATCTTTTGAAAGTTTTTGAGTTTCGCTTTCTTAAACTTGCTTCTCATTTGATTTCCTTTTTTGCGAAGTGAAAGTGCTTTGTTTTTATCTTAAAACTTGTTTTTATTGTTTGGACGAAATGATTAGTAACAAATCATCTTCTATCTAAGCATTTCAGTGGCAAGACAAAATTTGGTAAAGCAGCAACTTTCCTTCTTTGTTTTTAGAGTAGTCTTTGAATCGTGCATCCACATTTAGTTCTTGCATTAGGGTAAGATTTGCATCTCTTTTTAGGCATATTTAGTTTTGTTAGTTTTTGTGAGTGTGGAGTCTGAAAAGAAAAAGGAAAATTTTTTTTTGTTTATATTACAAGTGCCTTCTGAACCTCATAGAAATTGCTATTCATCGAAAACAAAAGTGCATATGCATGTAGCTAAGTTTTATTAATTTCTTTTGCGTCCATAAAACACCACAAGTTTCACCTCCATTACCTTTGACTTAAAGAACAGCCTAATAAAATCAAGCGCTTAATTAAAATCCACTAGAACTTTTTGTTTTAGTTATTACACCAACAAGTTTAGGATTTTAGGGCCTTGGATTAGGCGAGTGGAGAGTTAACTCTCCAAGGCCACACAAAACGTCAAACATAAGAGTCTGATTAAAGAGAGTAAATCCAATAGCGTTAGGAAGACCAGGAAAGCTCCGGATCTGGGAGTTAAGCACGAGGGTCTGTGAAGACAGGGAAGAGAGATACCCCCTCTCCTACTTGTCCGAACTTACCTCACGACTGTTCCGCCTGGCTTCTGCGACGAGTTGGTACCCATAGTTGCCTCTCCTAGGGATCTGCATAGGTGGCTGCGGAGGGGAATCCCGTGGCACCTGAGGTCGACGTTGTATCACTCTCGACAGTACTTCCGGAGGGCACCCTTGTGAAGCTTGGGGGCTTGCACCGGCGCAGACTGTTGTTAGGAGGTCAGCGTAACTTCCTCTGATACCTTCGCTGATAGGACTGGGCCCTCATCATCCCAGACTATCCTCGGAAGGCCCTTTGATTCACTTTCTCGTATTTTGGTGTCCGGTCTCAATCACCCGGAGCGGAAATACTTGAAAGTTGTTTGACTGGCTGTATCTTTAGGAACTTTATACTGTGTGCTCTGTGCTCCTAGTCGGCTTAGCTTTTAATTTTTTGAGTCTTTAGTTAGATCTTAACAAAAAATTCAAAGTGGCTGACCGGTCTCCAAGACGGTCTTGAAGACTTTGTGGTCTCTCGCCACCTAGTTTAGAGCCTTCTCCTAGAAGGCGCAGAGGGAATACTACCGGTGGGGTCCGTCCCACGCCGGTTGACGCATCGGGGATTGATCCTCCTCTCGGGGATATTAGCGGCCAAGCAAGGCCTGGTACTTTTGAACAAGAGAGGGACACTCCAGTCTTTTCTCAAGTTCGCTTTCAAGCGGAGAATAACGTAGAGGTAGAAGAACTTTCAGAATCATTAGTGATTCCAAATTCTCCACTACCATCTAGTTATCCAGACGTATTGCAATACGTTGGGCCTCCATTATATAGACCAGCGAGTCCAGGTTACGCTACGCGCTTACCTTTTATGATCACTACTGGAAGCATGGCTTCTACGAGTGCTGCGACTATGCAAACCCCAACATCGGTGCAAGGGGGAGGAACCATTTCCATCCCCTCCGCTTCCTTGTTCGGATCGTTTGCTAGCACATCTTTGGTTGGGTCTACCTCCATTCCGTCCACGAGTGGAAATGCCCAAACCAATGCTTTTAGTACTGGTTCCTTCCTTTTTGGCACCCAATCACAGGGTATTCCGTCAGTTCCGTTCAGTGCCGCTACGTCCATGATGGGCGGATCGGCTTCATTTCAGGGTTTTCCTTTTGGGAGTGGTCATATCCCACATTCCAACCCAACGGTAGGATCCATGCCTTTTTCTTCAATAGGACAAAGCAGCAATCCTTTCCAAGGTTGGAATAACCCTGGGGTTAGTAACGTAGGAACTGCGAATCCATTCATTGGCCAACAAGGAAGTAGGCCGTATTCCACGGTTAGCATGTTTCAAAGTATTCCTCCCCTCGCTTCGGCCTGGAACCCATATCAGGGGTTATCGACTCCTTACAATTCTTTAGGAGGAAACTTTGCAGGCTATGGAGGTTATACGGCAGGAGTTGGTCAAACTCCGAATTTTGCTGGACCACAAGGTTTGCCTTTTGGTTCAGCCGGTTCTACTGGTCACTTCGGGCAGCCTGGTGCCTCCCAAATCCCAGGACAATCTTTTCAGAACTTTGGGAGTTCTGCCCAGTCTGGGTGGAATCCCCTAGGTCCTCCTCGGCTTCCGTTTCTGGCAACGTTAAACTTGCCAGATCTCACTAAGCTAACGAACGACCCTATCAGATACAATCCGGCCTGGCCTCCGGTCCCAACCAAACTCCCTTCGGACATCCCAAAATTCGAAGGGAAGAGTCGTGAAGATCCGGGCGATCATGTAACCACATTCCATTTGTGGTGCTCATCTAACTCCCTCATCGAAGATTCGGTTAGGTTGAGACTCTTTCAGCGCACCTTGACTGGTAATGCGGCTAAATGGTACATAGAGTTGCCAGGGGGCAGCTTTACATCGTTCGCTGACTTAGCCAATATCTTCTTGAATCACTTCCAGTTGCCTGTCCGCTATGACGCCGGAACTGAACTTCTGGCTACCTTTCGTCAGGATAAGGCAACCCACATTTCTGATCACATACAGGAATGGAGACGGAGAAAAAGGCTCATTAAAGCCGAAATCCCTCCGGAGTACCGTCTAGAGTGGTTTTTGAAGTCTTTGCAACCTGAGATCTCCAAGGATGTCTCCATGTCTGGGGTCTATTCTGAGGAGCAAGCCATTTTCAGGGCCCAGCAATTAGAACTGATCTACTCTCAGTCTGGGATCCTCCAAAAGTACTTGCAAGATGCTCCTGGATCTAAGGTTGATCTAGCTAAGCCAAAGCCAGGTCCTCACGCGGATGGTATCGTGGGGTCAGTAGACTCGACTACAGTGAACTTGTTGAATCAATTGCAGCAGTTGTCATTACAAACTGCTCCTAACAACCAAGTCACAATGTCTAATCCTCAAGCTTCCCAAAATTCTTCCATTAATGCCGTCCAATCCAATAACCCCAAAGGAAATGAAAATTCCGATGGAAAAAAGAAAGGACGTGGTAAGAAGAAGAATCAGGATGGGAAGCCCGATGCAAATAAATCCGGCAACAACGCTGGTGGTGGTGGAAATGAGTCGAGAAAGAAAGTTAAGTTTCCTTGCAAGTTATGCAAAGGAGACCATCTAACTCATCTCTGCCCTAGAATTGAAGACGCTCAGCGCTTGTTAGGACAACAAGGGACTTCTAGTTCGCAAGCTGTGTTAACTAACCCGTTTCCCCAAGGGCAGCAACTTCTTGCTGGCGCAAATTCGAATCCTGGGACCTCCGCAGGGGGCAACCAGGAAGGGGACAAGTCATCAAATGTTTTCATGATGGGTGCTCACGCTAATGTGGCCACACGGTCACGCGATTATGGTGAAGGTGAAAATTCTAAGGGTAAATCAGTTCCCGAAACTAACAACCCACTTCATATTGAGCGACCTTCTGTTGAGACTATACCTCGGGTGCCGAAAGGTTCAGCTAAACGCGCGACTATCAACCCTAATATTAGGGCAGCCCAGAATTACTCCATTGTTGAGGATCTGGCCCAGAGTCCATGTGCTATGTCCGCGTTAGAGGTTCTCCAGTCATGTACTGCTCAACGAAGTGCCTTGCTATCGACAATGGGGGCAGTGGATCCAAGTAATTCCTTAGCTCTCACTTTTGATATGAGTAATGTCAAAAAGAGACTTCCTCATCATATGGCTTTCCAGATAAAGTCAACCTACCAAAAAACGAATATTTTTCGGACGGTTGTAGATGAGGGAGCTTCCACGTGTGTCATGTCCATGTCATGCTGGAAGGCCATTGGATCACCGTTGGTTGTTCCTTAACCTACCCTATTGACAGCATTTGATGGTCACTCTCATAGGCCATACGGGATTATCCCGGCCTTTCCTATATGTGTTGGAGGAAAGGTCGTTAATATTGAAGTAGAGGTCATAGACGCTAACCTGGATTATAATCTCCTATTAGGAAGGAACTGGGTATACGAGATGGAAGCCGTTGTTTCGACTCTATTTCGTGTCATTTGCTTTCCTTATGAGGGGAAAATCGTTAAGGTTGACCAATTGGACTATTGTCCAGCTGATCCTCAAGCAAACTCTGACTCTACCATTCCTTTAGTGGGTAACCCCCGTCCGCCTATTGAGAGTCTAGGAGTCGGGATGTACTCTTCATTGATGGGTACGTTTAACCTTCCCCCTCCTACAGCTGGTATAGATACAATTTCATCCTCCAGGGATCCTTTACGGAGAGAGTTTGTTCAAACTCCTTATTCATCGAATCCTGGAACCTTAGCTTCATCTGTGACCACATCAGGTGACGACAAGGTGGGTGAAATAGAATCTCTTATGTCTGCAGCAGAACCTAGATGTGAATCTATCGATAACTCTGTAGATAACCATTCTACTATTTCCTCTGGGAAAGAAATAGATGGTGATGTGGCTCATTTTCGGACCCTTGATTCCACCTCTGCATCGGATTGCTCAGATATTGTTTTTCCATCGGATGAAGCGATATTCGAAGCAATGACGGCCGTAGATCGACCTTTGGAAGATTTACATCGTCGGTTATACTTTCATTCCCCTGTGCATGAAGTAGAATCTCGGTCCTCCAGTTCGACTAGTGATGTTAGTACGGTCCCTTTGGCTCCGACACATTTATTTGCCGAAGAGAGTATATTGATTGGTTCGATCGTCATACCTATAAACATCCCTAGGAGTCAGTTGGCGGAGCCCCCTGACGGGCTCTACCTCAGGAAGTGCTTTGCTTAGCTTTGGCCAGGCAATGGCTTCTTTGTATTTTATGTATATATTTATACATATATTGTCGAGCGTTTTCTGATATCAGCACTTTTTGGTCTGCTTTGGCAGGTGTTGATGGATGATTTGGTTTATTTTGGATTCGCCGATGGTGCTAGTCGGCACACTCGGAATCTTGCTTCCGCAGCTTGGGTACTTTATTACCCAACTGGTCAGTTGATGACATCGAGAGGTGTGTGTATCGGTCCTGCTTCAAACAATATGGCCGAGTATACAGCTGTTATCAATTTACTATCCGAGGCAATCTCTTATGGGATCGACTCGTTGGTAGTGTATCTTGATTCTCAATTGATAGTGTCTCAGTTAAATAACATTTATCGGGTTAGAGATCCATCATTATATCGCCAATATTTAAGGGTGAGGTTGTTGCAAAGATCATTTATTTACATTAATTATTTGCACATTCCAAGATCTCAAAATTGGTTAGCTGATTCTATCGCTAATCAAGCATTAGACTGGCATATCAATCATTCATCATCATAAAATCATGCATCAAAAAGTCAAACTGTATATATATATATATCGCAAAGCGTCTCGAGTGTACATATGTGTGTCCAAAATATACAAAATTGGGACTCAAATGCCCATAATCATGTCAGGCATATCTAATGCCTCGGCTCTGGATGAGCAGCTAAATAACTAACTATAGCAGTGGCCACGCGCCGAAATACGCGAACCCAGTCACGTGGCATCCCAACCACATGACGCTGCATATCTGGAGGAAGGTCCTCTATCTCGGCCATCGGTACTTGGTAGCTCAATCTCGCCAAGTGTCGCTGGACGTTGTTGAGGGTCCTTTCCGCATTCGCAGCCTCCTCTTCGGCTCCTCGGCCACGCCGTCCATGCCGTGGGAATCCATCTGGTCGCACGGCCCAATGTCTGGAACATGATCATCATATCAGTCATTTGAATCTCATCAAAAAAAATATATATTTTTCAAAGTTCATCATTATACTTGAAAAATCCTAAAAATCATAAAATCATAAAAATAAAAAAAAATCTTACCGATCTCGCCCCATGCTGCATCTGGTGGCAACACTAGGTCAGGATCTCCTTGGAAATCCAGTCCAGCATAGGGGTAGTCGTCTATGGCAATGATCTGTTGCTCCCACCAAGCAAAAAAGTCATCGTCGAATGCATTCCTGGGCACTTCCCCACCCCCCAGACGTTTCATCAAGTCAGCCCACCGGCCCATGCGTGGATCACGTGGACTACTGATGGGAACTGCCACCCTGGGGCGAAGTGCTGGAACCTTCTCAAAGAAGAAAGTGCATAAAATGGTTCCGTACCCAAAGTTTTTGGTCTGTCCCCTCATGATAGAAGCAAGCTGTTCTTTCATGTTGGCAAGTAGAGGAGTACACCAGTCAAACATCGTGGTGAGACAGTCCACTGCTACGCTCATGTTTACCCGTGATGCCTGATGTAGCGAAGATGATCCGTTCACTCGAGCTATGGTGAACAAGATTATCCGCAGTGACAAACTCCCCACGTGTGGGATCGAGATCTGACTCCCGACCTTCCGATGACCTGGGCAGTAAAGTTGTACATAGTCGTCTACACTGAGACTATTCCGGGTCCTGCCCCGAGAGTGTACTACCTCTCCCCTTCGGGAAAGGCCCGTGATGAAATATATATCTTCCACTTCTATCCTGAGTGGCATCTGATCAATCATAAAAGCTTCTTCCTCGACATCCCAATAATCAATAAGTCTCTCGAGCAGACGCACATTTGCTTTCATATTTGGCAACTTGAAGAATTTTAACAATCCGCATCCCCGTAAGGCATCTAATGCCTCATCATTGTCCATAACTTCATTATCTACAGCTGAGTGCTCTCTTTCACGCCATGTGAGAGTCATCCTGGAAGAAAAAATCATTTTCATCCATTAGTTTTATGTATAAAAATTTTTCGCTGCGCACACGCGGTTTACCCTCTACACAGTCGCGTGTAGGGCCGTCGTATACGCGATTTATATACATCCAACCCGCGTGTACGCCGCAAAGCGATTTTTTGCAAAAATCTAACGGTGAAACATTAATTAAACTTCCTAAAAACTATCACAATTGATTGCAAGACAAGTTTAGTGCTTACCTGGAAGTTTTCGGCAAGTTTGAACGGTGGAATAAGTCACGGGGAAAGTTTGCTCCTTTTGCTCCACAATTTGCTCTCCAAGTCAAACGGTGAAAATGGTAAGTCCAAAATTTCTTTTTATAAGTTTTGAAAATGCAAAATTTTTTCAAAATTTTATTTTGTTTGGTTTCATGTCACTTTTAACTTGGGAGCTTGGAATGTCGAGATTGAGTTGTTTTTCAGGACATTTTTGGACATTTTTCGATGGTTCGAGACAGTTCCATGACTGCTGACCCGTCATGGCAAGTATCGTGTTCTCACTGGCATATAGGTTAGGGACACCATTTTTCCGTTGCATTATGCATACTAGCCTCCATTTGACCGATACATCTGCCATATGGTCGACCCCATCATGTTATGGTTCGCAAGCCATTTTCACTCGCCGATTCTTTAAATCATGACATGATGGTAGAGCCATCATTTTACATGGGCATCCTAGTTAGCACCTCACTGACATTTGTTGCCCATGCTGCTTCGTTTTGAGTAGGCTCGGGAGTCCTCTGTAGTCCCGCCATGACTTATGCGTTGAAGACTCATTCTTCTTTGCTTCTTCGTTTCGTTCTGGCCTTATACCCCAGAGGCTCCTATGTGTGTTGAGTTGTACTTCTGCATTGCATGTCGACCATTTGCACCTTTTGGCCTATAGCCGGCTTCACTTGGACTCGTGTTTAAGCCCACTTTTGACCATGACGTCTGCAAAAATCAACCTTGCATACCCTTGACCTCTGCAGCTTGACATACCCAGACCCGTGGAAGGGACATACCTCTGAGTGTCACTGACCAGTTTTTCACCTCCCTGCATTGAGCATAGGAACGTTCCTTTCCCAGGAACTAGATCATCTGTTTCACCGACACTCGTTCTTTCCACTGTACCATAGCATTCTTTTATTCTTTTTCCGGCTTATCAGAAAAAGACAAAAAAATTAAATATTCCAAAAAGAGCGGGAACAGGGACATTATTTCCATTTATTGTTGGCAGCTAGAGTCAGTCGTGTCGCCCTTGAACAAAGCACTCAAAACAAAGTCTCCTCCGCATGGGTGGGATTTAGTTTGACTTAGGTAAGCCATAGCCTTGTTATCGAGTCAGTTCTCCCCCGATTGGTTATCTCTTCCAATCATATGGAGGGTTCGTTCGTGCCTCCTGCATGACGAACTTATACAGATTCATTATATGCTACCACATAGTCACATTGAGTCGTGCTTTTGTTCAAGGGAAGTTAGCCTGAGTCGGCCTTTCTGCGGTGTCTCTTGACTCATTTTTCAGTCGGCCATCCCTGGTTGTCAGTGTCATGTCTATCATCACATCAGTTATATTGGTCCTTCACTCATGCCGGTTTGAGAAGGTCCCCATTGACTTCTTGCTGGCGGGTCTTGTCCTTATCGACGACGACACATTGCTCTGAGGGCAGACCTAGAGACCGCACCCTGGCCCTATTTTCATTATTGATAGGTCACCTTGTGCTCAGCATCGATCAGTATCATGGGTCTTTGACTGAGTGGTTTCCCTTGTGTTCGACATCAGCATACATTATCACACATTGGGATTCGTGCAGTACCTTGGTTTCCATTTGACCCCATTGGTGGATACCTCGCCTCTGTGTCAGCTTTCATTATTGGTTGGTTCAGAGGGTTTCTGCCGTGCGCTAGCCACATCTTGTGTACGCCGGAAACGTACTTCGGTTGGGTTACTACATATTTTTTGTCCGATTCCTTCCACATTATTGGCCTACGGGTTACACTCGCGCTAGATTGATGGAGGATGCCTTAATGCCTTCCTTCTAGCGGATCTTTCCCTATCGACTCCGACTCATTGCTCTGGGGCAAAGATCTAGAGTCCATTTGGCAGTACCTTGGGGTTTGCAGCCATTAGTGGCAAATTCCTCGCTATCGACAGTGGGAAACCATCATTGTCTCCTGATTGATAGATTCTTACAGGTGTTCGACTTCAGCTCATCTATTCACACTTGTTAGATTGTACTGGGTACCTTGACGCTCATTATCATTATCGGTGAGTAGTCTCGCGTTTGTTAACGGTATACATCAATGACCGGTAATCAAACGATTTCTCACATGGTCGACTTCAGATCATTTATTCCCATGGTGTAGAAATGTACCACGGCGGTCGGTGAAGACCTCAGGTTGTATCAGCATTCATTGGTTCACTTGACAGTTGCTCCTGTTGCTGCTAGTTGATACCACTCCACCTTATATGTTGCAGTCAGTTATGGCGACATTTTATATGCTGGCACCTGAGTTTACAGTGTAGTACCATCCTATTCCATCATGTTCAGTTGGTACCTTATGGGATCAGTCTTTGATTTCAGTGATCCGTTGCATCTTTCAGCATCATTGACAGTTTTATATGTGATATTCAGACATGTACTTATTATGATCAGATGATCCATTATGTATTTTACAGTCGTTTATACTTGTATACTTAGTGGATCCGCTTGTACTTGATATGCGGACATGCTTTACTTTTCCTGAGCATGGGTATGCCCGCCTCAGACAGTGTTTCTTTCTGATCTCCTTTCGGTGGCTTGGCAGGCTGAATTATGGTGAAGTCCTCCTCGGTTTTTCGGCAGAGTTCCTTTCCTTGTACTTACTTAATATATTTCGGCCATCATGTTCCCCTTCTGACCTCATACATTAGGGGGCATCTGTTATAGCTCCAAATCTCACTCTTATGGTTTGTGATGCTGAACTTATGGCCTAGGGCAACCCCTCCTTCCAGACCTGGTCCAAAAATTTAAAAAACAGTGTTTTATTCCCTATACGCGACTTTGCCCTGTGTTAAACGCGTGTACACGCGGGTCTGTCATACCCAACCCGCGTGTATCTATTAAAACACTTAAAAAAATATAATTTCCTCTTTTTCGGGCGGTGATCGCGGGTTTACCTGCTGGATCGCCTGTTAGTGCCCGTGGCCCAACTGTTCCCAACCAACTCCTAACTAAAAAACTACTTTGGAGAGGGTATAAAAAGACATCAAAGGGAAGGCCAAGGGAGAGAGAGAAAGGAGAGCAAGATTATTATGCTGAGATTTTTCCCTTAGACCAGGTCTGAAGTCCTTGGTGCATTCTGCACTTCCCCCATGTTGCATAGGAAACCCTTGTTTCCATGTGTATTGGTGATCATTCATCCTTGACATCATCATTGAGTAAGACTTGGAAGGAGCTCTTGTTGGAGGCTGGAGGCTGGAACGAATCCGGGAGGAAGCTTGCTTGGAGCCTGCTGAAGGTGTTCAGGTGATATCTTTCCGATATATGTACTTTATTTGCCTTTATATATAAAGAAACACGTCTTTGTTCCCGAATAATATTTCTTTATGCTTATGAGATTCTTGTGTTGAATTCTTATGAAAGTGGTTACTTAAAGACTTTTTATAACTAACTTTATAGCATAAAGATGATTTATATATAAACTTCTATACATGTACTGTTGTGTTCTTTGATTTGTTTGTCTTGCAGGTCAAAGAAAGAAGAAGGGAACTCCAAGAAGGGTTTGCACCCTAACGGTCTTCTCGAACGTAGGACCTTAGGTATGTACCCTAAACATTAGAATTTGCTTGAAAGTAAAAAAGATGGCTGTGTGTGTGTTTCTTTGAATAAGCAATTTTCAGTCTGGTAGAGTCTTAGCCCAAAGGACCCTAGGGGTACTTTCCCTTCAACCACATACCCATGTTGTTGGAGTGTATGTAGCCTCGTCGATGCATGCTTGTCCATATCAAGGGAGCATATGAGGGTTTAATGGTCTAAAACTTTAGTTGGTCTCAGGGGCTAGTTACCTGAGTGGTTGGAATGGCTCCTGGGAGTTCTATCGCTAATGTGGAAGGTTTGTATGGTATGTTTTCATTGATTCCACTTCCTTAACAAAAACATGGGGAGTCAAATCATATCATAGTAACTTCTCGTCACATGTTTACCCCAGTTGGCTAGTTACTTGGGTAGATGTGGGAGGAGGTTGTTACAGAGTGGTATCATAGCATGGTTCACCCCTCAAACTGGATGGATTGTGTGTTGGTCATGCATTCATGTCAGTTACATATGTGTTTCTTGTGTTGTAAAACCATGTGATTGTTGCATTTGGATGGTATGGGTTATGGTTGCAGTGAGGTCACCATGGGAAGTTGATGGTGTTGTTGTGGAGTGTTTCGTCATGAGTGTATGGTCGATTATGCATTGTTTATGCACGTTAGTATTCACATGTGGTCAATTGTACAGTGATGTGGTGGTTGTTTTCATGCCTAAGGTCATGGTATGTGTATTTGATATAGTCATGCATTGATGGTTAGACTCTAGCTAGAATGATGGTTATATGGTTATAGGCTTATGTGTTATATTTCTATATGTTGTCATGATTATGTTATACATGTATTATGCTGATTTGTTGATCTTGCAACGAGGTATCCAACCCGAACTATGCTAAGGTACGTTGGTTATTGTGATTTGGTTTAGCTGACATGATATACCTTGCCAGAAGAATACTAAATATGACTAGCAAGATGGTAAAATATTGTTCTGAGACTCTCCCTATGGATCAAATGAGCAGCATGGTGTTGGGAACTCTTCTAATTTGGCAGACACATTGAGAAGCTTAAAGGAAAAAATAAGGAGTTGTAAGGAGAAAAATGACATAATCATATAGGTATAAGAGAAACAAGCAGAGGTAAATGCAGTCATACTTCAAAGTTTGTTAGAATTATAGCAATAGGGACCCCTTTGGATCAACCATGAGTAGGAGGACAAAACTAATTGGGCATATGGCAGTAGGTCTTATGGTGGTCACAAGTTGGATATCGATGACACAATTAGAGATGGCAGATCCTTGGATACTCTAGATAGGAGAGGTGATGGTCACAGGTACTACTCTAGTTTTGGTTATAATAGGCATTATGGTCAATATCATCATTTTCATCCTTATAGGGAGAGTGATAGGTGATACTTTCCAGATGAATTTAAGAAAGAAAAGACACCTACTTTTGATGGATAGATGAAGAAATCATAGGATGTAGAGGCATGGTTTCTTGGTATGAGGAAGTTCTATAGATTGCATAATTACTCAGAGAACATGAAAGAAAAAAAATTTGCATTCAGTCTCAAAGGTAAATAGATATTTGGTTGGAAGATGTGAATAATCTCAGAGGTATTCATGAGGAGGACTTGACTTGGAATGAGTTTGAGAGACTATTCAAGAAGAAGTACCTATCAGAGAGATACTTTGATGACAGGGAAAAATAATAGAATGAGCTAAATAAGGGATCAATAATAGATGAGGAGTACACTAGCAGGTTCTTGGAGCTACTAAGGTATGTACCTTAACTCAAGGAGGAGAAGGCCAATATTTAGAGATTCATTATTGGATTATTGATTTCATTCGAAGACATGATTGAGTTTGATGAGCCTAGATAATTGGGGGAGCCCATTTGAAAGCTAAAGCATTGATATGAGCAATCAAAACACAGCTTTGAGACTAAGATGGACTTGAAAGGTAATGCAAAGGACAAAGTAAAATGGGAGAAGAAGTGAGAAAGACCTCAGGGTATAGGTAATAAAGAGAATGCAACACCATCTAAGAAGTTCAATACATCTGATAGAGGATAGGGACTTTGATCTAAGGAGTAGAACCAAGATGCAAATTGGAAGCCTATAGAGTGTTGGAATTGTGGAAAAGATCATCGCATGAGAGATTGTCCACAACATCAAGGTGGAAGACCACAGATCTATGATGTTTAGGAGGCACAGACAGTGGGAAATGTTGGGCTGAATATTCCCCAGATCTATGCAACGTTGGATAACGGACAGGAAGATCATCATGTATCTATCATTGAGAAGGACAATAAGGTTTGTGATCAAGTTGTTTATATTTTGATTGACCATAGATATAATTATATTTATGTTAATCCTAACCTGGTGGACAAGTGTGGTTTGAATAAAGAAGTGCATACATAGTCTTGGTTATTGCAGTTGGCTATAGGTACAAAGCAGAGAGTTCATCTCTAGGTAAAAGCTTATGCATTTGGTTTGAATGGTATGCCTACCTTAGCACATTCGAATGTATTACTGTTGGGATCATACAATATGTTGTTGGGCATGGATTGGTTGTACCTTCATAGAACCAAGGTGGATTTTTATGACAAAACCATTGAGTACTTGGATGACAATGGGGAGCAAAGAGTCTCGTGGGGTAAGAAGAAACCAACATCAATTAGAGTGGTGATAGCTATGCAGGCCAAGCATATTCATAGGAAAGGGTGTGTGTTATTTGTAGTGCACATCTCTAGTGAAAAAGGTAAGGAATTTGAGGATGTAGATGTTTTGAGCAGGTACCCAGTTCTACAACAATTTTAGTATGTATTTCCTAAGGATATTTCAGAGTTTCCATATAATAGGGAAGTATACGTTTCTATTAAGCTAGTGCCAGGGGCAACTCCAACATCAAAGGCACCTTACATGATGAGTACACTTGAGTTGGTAGAGTTAAAATTACAGTTGAAGGAAATGTTATACAAGGGATGCATTAGGCCAAGTGTATCACCATGGGGCGCACAAGTACTGTTTGTGAAAAGGAATGATGGTACTCTTAGGCTATGCATTGACTACAGGTAGTTAAGAAAAGTAACCATCAAGAATAGGTATTTGTTACCGAGGATTGATGACTTGTTCTATCAATTGAAGGGAGGAGTAATGTTCTCGAAGATTGATCTAAGATCAGGATATCATAGGGACACATTAAAGAAGAGTAATCTACAAGAAAACTTTCCATACCAGGTATGGGAATTATGAGTTTGTTGTAGTTCCATTTGGTTTAACTAATGTGAATAGTGCATTGCACCCATATTTCGACAAGTTTGTTCTTGTGTTCATTGATGATATATTGGCATATTCTAAAAATGAATAAGAGCATGTTGATCATTTAGCAATAGTGTTGATATTGTTGACATCACATCCATGGTATGCTAAGCTCAATAAGTGCAGTTTGTTTCAGACTGAGGTACACTACTTGGGACATTTGGTTTCCGAGGATGGCATAACAGTGGACCTAGAAAAGGCAAGAGCTATCATGGAATGGGTAACTCCCAAGAATGTGGATGAGGTGAGATATCTCATGGGGTTAGCTAGTTATTATAGGATGTTCATCAGGAACTTCTTGTAGATTGCTTATCCTATCACATCATTACATAGGAAATGTAAGAAGTTTGAATGGACTAAGGAGTGTGTGGCCAGTTTTGAGCAACTAGAGAAGTTGTTGACACATGCACTAGTGTTAAAGATTTCAAATCTGAAGAAAGTGTTTGTAGTATGTACAGATGCTTGAAAGAGAGGAGTTGGTCACTTGGTGGAGTCCTTATGCAGGGTGGATGGGTGGTATGCTACAAGTCATGAGTTGGCAGCAATCATACATGCATTAAAGATGTGGAGGAACTATCTTCTTGGCAGGAGTTTTTTATTGATGAGTGATCACAGTGGTTTACGATATCTATTTGACCAACCGAATCTAAATGGTAGGAAGGCTCGATGGTTGGCCATGATCATTGAGTTCAAGTTTGGGATCAGGTATATTAAGGGTAAAGAGAACAGGGTGGCAGATACTCTTAGAAGGTAGATATAGGTAAATCACATAACATCTATGACCTCCTACATTACAAATTTATAGGATAGGATATTGTAGGTAGGTTGGCTAGATGACAGGTATATGGATATTGTGAAAATGTTGCAGTAGAGTACATGTACAGGTACAAGTAGTGGCATATGTATAGGTATAGGTAGTGGTACAGGTACAAGTAAAAATATAGGTACACAGGATGTTGACTATCATCTCACGATAGATGGACTGGTTAGATTTAGGGACAAGATATATGTGTCAGATAGTAGTGAGCTCAAGAAGGTTATCTTTAGGGAGTTTCATGCGAAACCATATTCAGCTCACCTGGGTTGTTAGAAGACACTAACAACAGTGAAGAAATTCTATTTTTGGTCGAATTTGAAGAGAGATGTAGAAGAGTTTGTGGCTAGGTGCTTGGATTGTTAGCAGGTGAACGAAGAGTGTAAGCATCCAGGGGGACTGCTACAACCAATTTTGATTCCAGAGTGGAAATGGGAGATCATTTTCATGGTTTCTATCATAGGTTTGCTGATGACAGTGAAACAAAATGATTCCATCATGGTAGTGGTGGACAGGTTGACAAAGGTAGGGCACTTCATTCTAGTGAAGTCTACATTGTTAGTGAGTGATGTAGCATAGGTATTCATCAGGGAGATGGTTAGATTACATGGAGTTCTGAAGAAGATTGTGACAGATAGGGATGAAAATTTCACTTCAAAGTTTTAGAAGGAGTTAGTTGCAGGTTTTGGAACAAAGTTGGCCTTTAGTACAACTTATCATCCACAAGCAGATGTATAGACAGAGAGGGTCAGCAAGATATTGGAGGAGATGTTGAGGATGTATGTGATGCATCAACAATGGAAGTGGGAAGAGTTCCTTCCACTGGTAGAGTTCACTTATAACAATGGGTATCATGAATACTTGAGAAAGAGTCTGTTTGAGGAATTGTACGGGCGGAGTTACAATACTCCCATTAGTTGGAGAGATTTGATGAATATGGTGTTGATTGGACCAGACGTGTTGGCATACATGGAGAAGGAAATGCAGGTAATCAAGAATAATTTGAAAGAAGCACAAGATGTTGAGCCCTGAAACTACATCTCTTCTACACACTTTCCTAAACCTTTTTCCCCTCACCAGTGCCTCATAAGCTATCAAAGATCATTACATATTGATTCTAAAAGTGCATTTAAGTGGTTTTCTAACTATATTTTTGTGTTTGCTATTTGAATTAGATTTTTCTCATCAGCTGCAGAATGCATCCACTTTCCGCAGCTGACTCGAGATTCCGTAGCTATTTTTATTGATCTCTAGGTTATAGGTGTTAGCAAGCAAAACGAGGCATGTGGACAGTTCAAGAATGATCTGGACATGGACCAGGTCCTATTGATTCAACCAAATTCGTAGAGGAAAACCTTGGTCAAACGATGGTCAAATGAGGAGTTCTATGGCAAACAGGTCTTTGTTTTCAACACGTGAAGGGTCCGAGACTGTTCATAGATCCATGGATTCATTTTGACAGCTGTAGACTGCCTCCATGATGTAAATCCAATAGCCACCTTTGGGTAGATTGAATGATCATGGCAACCAATACGCTAAGCTCACAGGTTCTGTCTTTTTATGTGTCCTCTGCTGAAGGTGCTTCATAGGGAAAACAATTATGTAATTTCCTTTATAAATGACGCGTTTGCAAACGCATTTAGCTAGTTTTTTTCATATAGTATTGCTATTACTTCATGTATTGTGCCGTGACATTGATCCTGCTGTTGTAACGAGAGGATCCTTCCTCTATTTTGCAATATAACATGACTCTGTTTTATATGACTGTGTGAGCATAATTTCAGACTGACAGCGTGTTAACCAAGGCCGTGCAGAGGGCCCCTACTGGCTGAGGTTTTGTTTCTTTATTTCTGTAAAGTTTTTATGTGTTGTTGTCTTATTTCCATTGTAGATATTTCATAGTTTTTTCACCTGTGTATATTTCATATTTTAGTTATGGTGTTAATGTTTCATTCTTGTACATGATTTTCCAAGAATTGCATATTTTTGCTAACACTGATCAGTGTGTTTCAGGATAGGCTAGGCCTGGGTGTTTTCACACAATTTTTGCAATAAATAGTGACATGAGATTGGCCTCTCTGCTGACTTTGTTTTTCTTAGCTTTTCAATTTAAGTTATGCTTTGATTTCAGTGTTATTCATTTGCTGCTGTTAGTTAGTTTAGATATCAAATTCTTCATGTCATTTATTGTTATCTCCAGAGCCATGGCTTAACCCCGAAAAGCTACTTGGAAAGCTATTAGATTATGAGTGAGGTGATTTGATTTTACTTTCATTTCTGCAATTAGATATCAGGTTCTTCATGACATTTGATGTTATCTCCAGAGCCATGGCTTAACCCTGAAAAGCTACTTGGCGAGCTATCGGATTATGAGTGAAGTGATTTGATTTTACTTTTATTTTTTTTGCAATTAGGTATCAGGTTCTTGATGTTATTGATGTTATCTCCAGAGCCATGGCTTAACCCCGAAAAGCTACTTGGCGAGATATCGGGTTATAAGTGAAGTGACTTGATTTTATTTTCATTTGCAAGTAGGTAATTTAGATATCAATTCCTCATGTTATTGATGTTATCTCCAGAGCCATGGCTTAACCCCAAAAAGCTACTTAGCGAGCTATCGGATTATAAGTGAAGTGAATTGATTTTACTTTTATTAGTTTGCAGTTTTTGATTTTTTTCAGTGCAATAGCTTAACTTTTATTTCTGTATTTATATGAGCGGTAGAGATAGTGATTTCATGATTAGTAGTTCATCATTTGTTTGATTTGAATAGCTGCATATTTACATTCTTGTTCAAGTACTGATTTCATCACTAGTATATTTTGAGATCCTCTGAAGTGTTAAGTTCTGGAAGTTATCATAAAGGACATAATTGCCTTAAAATCTATATCCATACTTGCCTTCTAAAGTATTCTTAAAACTTAGGAATAGGATTTCCATTTTCATTAAGATACAAACAAAGATAAAACCCCCCCAAAAAAAATAAAATTGAAAACAATAAAAAGTAAGAAAGAGGTTGTCTTGCACATATAGTGCGCCACGCTTCATCAGTTTACAACTCTCGGATTGATAATTAATGTAGCAATTTAGGACATACTAAATTGACTAAACATTTTGGCTCTGTTTCCAGGGAAGGGTAACTAGGTAGCCGATCTCTTACATAAAAAAAAAAGAAGGGAAAAATTGATAACTTCTTGAAGTATGCTCTCCTCTCGCACCTAGTGTGATCTGGAGGATCAGAAAATAGAGTTATTAGTTCAATAATTTCTTGATTATGCTCTCTTATTGCACCTAGTGTGACCTGGAAGATCAGAAAGAGAATTATTAGCCTGACTTAAAAAATAAAAAATAAAAAATGACATGCATAGAGCAAGAGATTCTAGGGGAAGGTTTATAGCTAGGGCCAAAAGTTCGATTTTCACAACTCCATCTACTTCAAGGCATAGACAAGATACACCTACATCTACTCCCAGCCTTAGGATTCCTGGAATTCAAGGAGCAACAGCCAAATTAGAAGATTCTCCCACACTATCTACTAAATCTAATCTAGGAGAAGAACCTTTCTTCACTTCTACAGGGTAACATATTGTAATCAAAGAAGTAGAATCACCTGAAGAAGAGGGAAAGGGAGAAACTCTCTCTTGTCCACCATTAATAGAAGAACCAAAAGACTCTGAGGAAACTATCATGACAAAGGAAGTAGTAGATGGATTTGGAGGAGGGGGTAGAGGTAGAGGAAGAGGATATAATGGAGGTAACAATGGAGGAGGTAGAGGTAATAATGGGGGAAATAGGGAAGGAGATAACTCATTTGGATTTCCTATAGCCAATGACGAAACTCATACAACATTGAAAAAAATTTCACCATCTGTCCCCCCAAAATTTTATGGGTTGCGAAGTGAGGATCCTGAAACATTTCTATTTGAGTTTGAGGTCTTGTGCCGAACCTATGACTATACGGAAGACTCTCAAAAACTCAAATTGTTTCCTTCAACATTGAAGGGAGCTGCTTTGAAATGGTTCATGGGATTAGTCACTCAATCCATTAGGAATTGGAATTATATGAAACAAACATTTTTGGATAAATACTTAGATTATTGTATGCCCACCAATCATAAGGATGAGGTATTCAAAATGATGCAAAAAGAAGATGAAAACTTGGAAGATTTACTTGAAAGATCTCAATACAACTTAAAGAGAGAAAAAATGAGTAATTTAGACGAGGAAACCTTGAAAGCCCTTCTATTCAAAGCCATTAGAGATGAATGGATAGATATTTTAAACATGATGGGGAAGGGAGACATTTCTCAATGTCCACTTCATGACATAACAGAACTATGTGTCCATCTCTCTAGGGGAAAATCTAAAACTGGAAAAGGGCCGAGAGATCCTTCTCTTATTAGAGCAAATAAATCCACAACTGAATTAGTAAGTAGGGCAGAGATTGGCAATATGCTTGATGAGTTCAAAACTGATATTCTAGGGAGCCTTAGTGAACAATTAGACACCCTTAAAATAAAAAACAAGCAGAAAGCAGAAGCTGATGCCTTGGCCATCTTTTGTCCAAAATGTAGAAAGAAACATGTTGTAAGGGAACGCCCCTTGGATGCAAAAGTTGTAGAAAAATGTATGATTTTCTCAGAAAGTCATGAGACCAAGGATTTTCCTTCAATTCCTGGGCTCAAAGCTATCTTTCAGGAAGATCCAAATCCAGTAGAGTCCCTTTGTTTTGTTTCAAGAAGACCTTGGCAGGGGCAACAAAATCAAGGATTTAACAATCCTATGAACTTCCAGTTCCTTCCAAATTGGAATTCTTGGCAACAACCTTGGCCCCAACCTCAAAATCCATACCAATCATGGGAACAAGGGATGCAAAATCCTTATGGGAGATTTGCTCAATTTTATCAATATCCTCCATCTTTTCAAAATCAACGAAATCCACAACTTCCAAAACAAAACCCACAACTTTCATTTCCATTTCCACAACAACAACCTTCTCAACAAAATCCAAATTCTCAACTCTTGCTTCCATTTCAACAAAAGACAAATCAACTACCAGCCCAACCATTACCAAATCCCAACAACAAAAATCCTCAGAATTCTTACATGGTAGAAGGACAACAATTTCCTACCTATATGATTGTTCCTCTTAATGATGTTCAACTCAGATCTGGTATAGTTTTAGAAAAACCCTCTAAATATGTTCAAGAGCAAGATACCTCTGAGGAGGATTCTCTTAAAGTCAATAAAGGTTCTGAGGAAGCATCTCTTCGAAACCCAACCATTCAAAAAGAAAAATAAAAAGAGTCAACCCCTACAAATCCTATAGTTGAGCAACCTGCATCTTCATCCACACCTCCTTTCCCTAAAAGATTACAAATTGACAAAGGGGTGGAAAAACAAATCTTGTTGCCTGACTATGATTTTCTAGATGAATTAAAGAATGTTTGTATCAAGATTCCATTGCTACAAGCCATTAGAGAGATTCCTATTCTAGCAAAAACAATAAAGGAATTGAGTCTCAGAAGACCAGGAAGGAAACCAAGAGATACAAAAAGAATCCACCTGGTAGAAAAAATTGCAGATATCATGATGGGAAAAATTACCATGTAGAAATATGTGGATACAAGTAGTCCGATTGTCAAGACACATATAAATGGGATAGAAATTCCAAATACTTTGATTGAATTAGGGGCTGATATAAACATTATGAGTAGACAGACTATGGAACAACTTAAACTTCCTAATCTTCTTTTTACACCCACCTTACTGCAACTTGAAGATAGATCAACAATCAAACTAGATGGTGTACTAGAAGATATTTCAGTCTCCTTAGATTCTTAGGAATATCCAGTAGATTTCATGATTTTGAGTCCCAAGAGTAATTTAGGAGGGCACCCACTCATTTTAAGAAGACCTTGGTTAGCCACAGCTGATGCTTTCATTAGTTGTAGATCTGGGGATATGTACATTTTTTATGGTATTTCGACAAAGAAATTCAATTTGTATCCTCTAGTAAAAGCAATTACAGAAGTAGGAGACAATGAATGGGTCGATGATGAAGATATTATACAACCTGTCTTTACTATCTCTAAAATTAGTGAAGATAGTCAAATTTTGAACACATTAGAAAATTTTGAAACATCTTCAGAATATGACTACACACAATTTCAGTTAGATTCTCATATTGAATATTCATCATCAAGACAAATGTATCTTTACTCTATGGAAGATTTTGGTAGCTCTACCATTGAAATTTTTCCAAGTAAAACATTGAATATCAACAAAAATTTGGAAAAGTCACAACAGGAAGAACTAACCAAAATCTTGTAAAAACACTCTGCTGCATTTGCATGGGAGTATACTGATATGAAAGGTATTGACCCTAAGACTTGCATCCATCATATCTATATCGAGGAAAATAGTAGACCAATCAAACAACCTTAGAGAAGGATGAATCCAAATCTTAGGGAGATAGTGAAAGAAGAGCTCCAAAAACTACTCAATGTAAACTTCATTTACCCAATTTCAGATAGCCGATGGGTTTCTCCTTTGGTTATAGTACCTAAAAAGAATGGTAAATGGAGAGTGTGCATTGATTACAGGGAATTGAATAAAGCAACCTTGAAGGATCACTTTCCTTTGCCCTTTATCGATCAAGTATTAGATAAATTAGCAGGCAAAAAGTACTTTTCATTTCTGGATGGTTTTAGTGGTTATAATCAAATTCAGGTAGCACATGAGGATCAGGATAAGACCACATTTACCTGTCCATGGGGAAATTTTGCTTATCGAGTGCTTCCTTTTGGATTATGTAATGCACCTGAAACATTCCAAAGAGCAGTACTAGGAATTTTTTCTGATGTAATCCATGATTGTGTAGAGGTATATATGGATGATTTTATAGTTTATGGTGATTCGTTTGAAGAGGCATTAGAAAATTTGGAAAAAGTCCTTATAAGATGTAAAGAAACAAACCTTTCATTAAGCCATGAAAAATGCTTTATGATGTTTACTGAAGGTATTATTTTAGGACATCATATTTCAGGGGATGGGATTAAAGTTGATAGATCAAAAGTTGAAATCATCTCTAAGTTACCTATTCCAAATTGTCAAAAAGATGTTAGAAGTTTTCTGGGATTTAATGGATATTATAGAAGATTTATAGAAAACTTCACCAAAATAGCATCTCCACTCTTCAAACTGCTTACAAAAGACTGTGAATTCAAATGGGGTCCTGATTGCCAATCCGCATTTGAAACTTTGAAACAAGAATATCTGAAGCGCCTATCTTGAGAGGAAAAATTGGAAACTTCCTTTCCATATTTCTACAGGTGCTTCAGATACAACTCTAGGGGCTATGTTGGGACAAAAAGATTTAGTTCCTTATGCCATTTATTATACGAGTAAAAATTTAATTCCCACTGAGTTGAATTATACTATGACTAAAAAAGAGTTCTTAGCTATTGTTCATGTGATCAATAAGTTTAGACATTATATATCAGGCTATGAAACTTTTATTCATACTGACTATTCTGCAACTAGATATCTAATGAACAAACCCATTACTAATGGAAGAGTTACAAGGTGGCTCCTAATTTTACAGGAATTCAATATTATTGTGTTAGATAGACTAGGGAAACAAAACACAGTAGCTGATTTCTTGTCTAGGATTCAGAATACTAAAGAAGATTCTCCTGTAGAGGAGAAGTTTCCTGATGAATATTTATTTGTAGTAACTACTAAGACTCCTTGGTATGCAGATATAGCTAACTATTTGGTTATAGGGAAACTACCTCCACATTTATTTCCTGGTGAAAGAAGAAAGATTATTCAGGAGAGTTCAAAATATTCATGGATTTCTAACGAATTGTTTAAAATAGGGCCAGATTTTGTGATCAAAAGATGTGTTAGGGAGGATGAAATGCCTGATAATCTCAAAGCATGTCATGATGAACCATGCGGTGGACACTTTGCTGACAAAAGTACAGCCTATAAAATCATCTCTTTAGGATATTATTGGCCATCCCTCTTCAAAGATGCAAAACAATATGTCAAAAGATGTGACAGCTGCCAAAGAGTAGGGAAACCTACCCTCTCAAATGAAATGCCAATACAACCATAGGTACTCATCGAACCCTTTGAAAAATGGGCTTTAGACTTCATTGGACCTATTAACCCACCATCTAAACAAAGAAAGTATATATTGGTATGTACTGATTATGTCACTAAATGGGTAGAAGCCAAAGCATTATTTTCTACTACTGAGCATTCAGTTGTTATTTTTATTTATGAGGATATTTTTACTCGCTTTGGTGTTCCAAGAGAAATTGTGATAGATCAGGGAGGTTAATTCACATCCAAACTGGTGGAGAAGCTGATGGAAGAGTACAAGGTCAAGCATAGAGAATCTACTCCTTACCATCCGCAAGAAAATGGTCAGGTGGAGTCTACAAAGAAAGTTATTGAAGGCATCATTACCAAGACTGTTCATCTACACAGAAGAGATTGGGCAGAAAGGCTTCCCGAAGCCTTATGGGCCTATAGAACTACATGGAGGAATACAACAGGACATTCTCCCCATGAACTTGTTTATGGGAAAGAAGTTATGCTCCCCATTGAGTTCCAAGTTAGAACTTTCAAGATGGCAGTTCAATTGGGAATGGATCTATCAGAAGCCCAAAAGCTTAGAATGGAGCAGTTGAATGAACTAGATGAGATCAGATAAGAAGCAATCCTAAGAACTGATCTAGTTCAATGTCAAAGAGCTAAGTGGCATGACAAATACATCAAGGAGAAAAAGTTTCAAGAAGGAGATTAGGCATTGCTATTTGATTCCAAGTTCAAAGATTTCAAAGGTAAATTTTAGACTCATTGGCTTGGGCCATATGAGATTGACAAAGTCTTTAGCAATGGAGCGGTAAGAATCAAAACCATTGATGAATATCAAACTCCTCTTATTGTGAATGGTCACAAATTAAAGATCTATCATAAGCCACTCTCAAAGGAGGAATTTGTCAAAATATTTCAAGATAATTATGCAATAAGGCTGGTGAAGAAGAATCCTTCTTCTCCACCAGCCTTGTCTTTGTTTTTTTTCTGTTTAAAAAAATAAATAAATAATAATAATAATAATAATTTTGTATAAGCCTGAAAACCAATCGTTGATTGGTAGTCTTATATAGAAAATACAAGGCGAAAATCAGAAACTTCTGATGCCCTATATTTTCCAAAAAAAATCCCTCTCATTTCATTCATAGTTTCATGTCACTTCACTTCATTTCACTTCACTTCACTTCATTTCATTCCATCTTATCATCACATTTCGCCAATAAAAGCCCTTTCATGACCAATTTTCATATATCATTCACTCAGTCATCATTCATTTCCATTCATCTCCATTTAGTCATATGTTCATTGTGTCAGTTTCCGCAGCTGAATCCTGTTTCCGCAGCTAAAAACTGATTCCGCAGCTAATTGTTAATTCTGTAGCTAACACTCTGTTATTTAGCACTGACAAGATGTTAGCCAAATAATGATGAGAACCAAATGAAGGTATGACAAAGGAAAATATTTTGAAGAAATAAAGCACCTAAAGCACCAACAAGAAGCAACCAATCAAAGGTCAGTGGACGGAAGTGGTATGAATCTAAGGTATGAGCAAAATTCGTTTCAAATAGCATTTTAAAGCACATTCTATATAGTTGTGAAACCACCGGCTCCATTATGTGTAACGATTTGCCTTGATAGCTTTCATAACTTCTCCATGACCTTTGCATAATTCCACCACGAACTTTGCATTAATTTTTAACGGCCTCATGATCCGCCTCCGAATTCAACTCGTGTTTAATTGTACGATGGCATTCCACCTGTTGAACCAGGTAATTATGAGGACGTAATCTATTTGATCACGGCTCTTTCTTGCCGCACAAATCCGCAATCATTTTATGAGCATGCTAACGTCTATTCCGCAGCCATCTAATTCAAATTTCTGCCAAGCTCACCCTATTTCCATACTATCCCATTGAAGTTGTGTTTGTTATTATTGGTTGGTTTACATAAGCCTCCGCTCCTATTTACATAAGCCTCCACTCCGTGAACTCATTTTCATTACTTGTTGTCTATTCTTTCGTTGACAACTACTGGTTTTTCTCCACAATCCTTCTCCATCTCCTGCTAACACAACTGTTTCACCTCCGTCAATCCATTACTCACAATCCATCACTCACAGATGTATTTTTAAGGCAGGAGGAAGGAATGGGCCTTCTAGTAAGAACAGAGCTGGATGGGCCTAAATTCATGGAGGGTTATCCGCAATTGAAAAGTATATTAAGGAAGGCATGGTGGCTACAGTTCATCAAGAAATTCAGAGGTCACAATAAAGATGTCACGAAGACATTTGTAAGGTATTTTAATGGCGTGGAAGTTGAGGTTGGAGATCTTAAATTCTCAGTCATAGAGGCATCCATTGCAGCAGCAATGGAACTCCCACAGGAGGGGGAACAATGGTTCAAAATCAAAGACTTTGATGAGAGGGTCTAGAGGATTATTTTGCATAACCCAGGTATGGATATAACTATCTTCAAACTTGGAATCCCTGTTTCTGCTCTAGAGGAAAAGTGGACTAGTTTATTATTGATAATCCAGAAGTTTGTTACATGTGAAGGACGATTTGGGTCCATGTACATGTACCACATCCGGCTGCTAATGAATTTTCTAGAAAATCAAACCATCAATTTGCCTTATTTTCTGTTGAATAGCCTCAAAAAGATGTCCATAACTGTACAAAAGAATATGGATGACTAGAGTCCCACCTTTACCATCACAGCCTTGTTAAAATTTTGATTGAAAAACAATTGAAGGAAAGAAAGGATACTTGGGAACAGTTTTTGATTAGAAAATTCTTTCAGAACCCACCTGAAACACCTGGAAGTAGCTCAACAAAGAAAAGTAGAAGAAGGAAAACAAGTGTGAACATTCAGGACACTCCTACTAACATAGCTAAAGAGACTAGTAAGGAAGAGAAGCTGTCTGAAAGTAGGAAAGAAAGAACTAAGGTTAGGAAGTAAGGGAGACTAAAGGAGAAAACAAATATTGAAGAAGCCTATCAAACCCCAGAACCTTCCTCAGAAGAGGATCAAATACATTCTGAAAGACTAATCTACCTTAAGGCACAATCAACTGCAGCAAAGAGAAAAGGGAAAGAAAAACAGAGTGTGCATAACGGAGACACCAGCTCACAGAATCTAAGGAGGAGCTCCAGACTTGAAGGAAAACTTAAGAAAGTACAAACTAAAGGGGCCCACTTCATTGACTTAGGAGGGGAAACACCAGAACAGTCTCCAGCAATCCCTCCTGGCCGTAGCCCACAACATACTCCTATTTCTCAACCAGATTTTGAGATTAGTCCTTCTCAGCCAGATTTTTGGGTCAGCCCAAGAAAGGCTACACTTGAGATAGATCCAACCCAGCAAGAAATGTATGATTTTATTGAATCGTTGGAGAAGACTGAAACAGATCAAGGAACCTCATCTACCTAGCCTAATACAGCCCCGGAAACTTTAATCCAATCGCTAAAACAGGAAGTTTTTGAACTGGAAGTCCTGAATAGACACATCAAAAGAGAAAATGAAACATTAAAAGAATAGAGCAGGTTGGATAAAATCATTCACGACAACACCATGTTGCATCTTGTGCTGTGGCAGAAGAAAAATAGGAAATTGAAGAAAAAGATCAGGAGGTTAAGCAGATCTCTTATCAACCTCAAATTCAGGTGCCTAATGAGAAAGCCTAGGATGACAGTGGTACCAAGAAAGAAGAAAAGAAGGCCGGATGTGTTAGCAGAGGTCTTAGAACACGTGAACTGAAGGGAAGATGGTCACAGTTTTGGTTGCATGAGGACATGCAACACCTTCACAGTGGGGGTATGTTGAGCCCTAAAACTACATCTCTTCTACACACTTTCCTAGACCGTTTTCCCCTCACCAGTGCCTCATAAGCTATCAAATATCATTACATATTGATTCTAAAAGTACATTTAAGTGGTTTTCTAACTATATTTTTGTGTTTGCTATTTGACTTAGATTTTTCTCATTAGCTGTGGAATGCAGCCACTTTCCGCAGTTGACTCGAGATTCCGCAGTTGTTTTTATTGATCTCTAGGTTACAGGTGTCAACAAGCAAAATGAGGCACGTGGGCAGTGCAGGAATGATCTGGACATGGACCAGGTCCTATTGATTCAGCCAAATTTGTAGAGGAAAGCCTTGGTCAAACGATGGTCAAATGAGGAGTTCTACGGCAAACAGGTCTCTGTTTTCAACACGTGAAGGGTCCGAGACCATTCCTAGATCCATGGATTCATTTTGACAGCTGTAGACTGCCTCCACGATGCAAATCCAACAGCCACCTTTTGGTAGATTGAATGATCATGGCAACCAATACACTAAGCTCACGGGTTCTGTCTTTTTACGTGTCCTCTGCTGAAGGTGTTTCATAGGGAAAACAATTATGTAATTTCCTTTATAAATGAAGCATTTGCAAACGCATGTAGCTAGTTTTTTTTATATAGTCTTGTTGTTAGTTCATGTACTATGTCGTGACATTGATCCTGCTGTTGTAACGAGAGGATCCTTCCTCTATTTTGCAATATAACAAGACTCTATTTTATATGACTGTGTGAGCGTAATTTCGGACTGACAACATGTTAACCAAGGCCGTGCAGAGGGCCCCTGCTGGCTGAGGTTTTGTTTCTTTATTTTTGTAATTTTTTATGTGTTGTTGTCTTATTTCCATTGTAGATATTTCATAGTTTGTTCACCTGTGTATATTTCATATTTTAGTTATGGTGTTAATGTTTCATTCTTGTACATGATTTTCCAAGCATTGCATATTTTTGCTAACACTGATCAGTGTGTTTCAGGATAGGCTAGGCCCGGGCATTTTCATACAATTTTTGCAATAAATAGTGACATGAGATTGGCCTCTCTGCTGACTTTGTTTTTCTTAGCTTTTCAATTTCAGTTATGCTTTGATTTCAGTCTTATTCATTTGTTGTTGTTAGTTAGTTTAGATATCAAATTCTTCATGTCATTTAACGTTATCTCTAGAGCCATGGCTTAACCCCAAAAAGCTACTTGGCGAGCTATCGGATTATGAGTGAGGTGATTTGATTTTACTTTCATTTCTGCAATTAGATATCAGGTTCTTCATGACATTTGACGTTATCTCCAGAGCCATGGCTTAACCCCGAAAAGCTACTTGGCAAGCTATCGGATTATGAGTGAAGTGATTTGATTTTACTTTTATTTTTTTTGCAATTAGATATTAGGTTCTTCATGTTATTGACGTTATCTCCAGAGCCATGGCTTAACCCCTAAAAGCTACTTGGCGAGCTATCGGACTATAAGTGAAGTGACTTGATTTTATTTTCATTTGCAAGTAGGTAATTTAGATATCAATTCCTCATGTTATCGATGTTATCTATAGAGCCATGGCTTAACCCCGAAAAGCTACTTGGCGAGCTATTGGATTATAAGTGAAGTGAGTTGATTTTACTTTTATTAGTTTGCAGTTTTTGATTTGTTTCAGTGCAATAGATTAACTTTTATTTCTGTATTTAGATGAGCAACAGAGATAGTGATTTCATGATCAGTAGTTCATCATTTGTTTGATTTGAATAACCGCATATTTACATTCTTGTTCAAGTACTGATTTCATCACTAGTATGTTTTGAGATCATCTTAAGTGTTAAGCTCTGGAAGTTATCATAAAGGACATAATTGCCTTAAAATCTATATCCATACTTGCCTTCTAAAGTATTCTTAAAACTTAGGAATAGGATTTCCATTTGCATTAAGAGAAAAACAAAGATAAAACCCCCAAAAACAAAATAAAATTGAAAACAATAAAAAGTAAGAAAGAGGTTGACTTGCACATATAGTGCGCCACACTTCATCAGTTTACGACTCTTGGATTGATAATTAATGTAGAAATTTAGGACATACTAAATTGACTAAACACAAGTTAGGTAAAAGAGCTATGCAAATCAGAATAGGTTGTTCAAGGAGTTCCAGGTTGGGGAACATGTGTACTTGTGCATCAAACCGAAGAAGAGCTCCTTGCAGATTGTATCATGTGCCAAGATGATAACCCAGTTTTGTGGACCTTTTAGGATTATTGAAAAGATTGGGCCCATAGGCTATCACACTACCTCCAAAAGTGAAATTCCATGATGTTTTCCACTTGTCATTACTGAAGAAGTATGTTAAATATGGTTATCATGTGATGGAATGGTTTGTATTGCAAGTGGAACCATAAGGAGAATACTAGTTGGAACTACGATGCATTTTGTAGAGAAATCAAATAGGTTAAAGTGAAATGGAAACATTTTGGGCCCAATGAAGCTACATGGGAGATGGTGAATCATATGCATGCTATCTATCCTTCCTTATTCATTCGTTAGGCGGATGTTTTGGTATATGTCTTGGTGTGTGTTTTTGGTACATGTTTTGGTGATGTTTGGTATATGTACATATGTATATGGATGTAAATAATTGCATGAGATATGTTATAAAGCTCCAAGAAGTGGTATGGGTGTCATTTCATTATGATGTTATACTTGTGATGTTGTCATGTTGGTTTTCTTCTCAGTAGGATGATAATTGTAAATACTGCAATGAGCTAAGTTATAAAGATCCATGGGCAGTATGCTTTTCATAGAGAAGCCTTGTTGGTTGTATGAGTTGTTGAACATCGAGGATGGTGTTTCCCCAAGGGGATGGTTCTTTAACAACTGTGGTGAAAGTTCCATGTAATAAAAGTTAATAAAGGAAAATAATAACCACGACTGTTGGTACACTTATTCCAAGACGAATTTTGGGAAAATGCATAGTGATGGGTATCACTTGTGATTGATTAATGGCTAAGGAAATTGGCAAAGGCAATGGCAAAGGGTTTGGAAAGAAAAAATGGCATTTTGGCACATTTATTAATGGAAATAATGGAAACTAGGAGAAAACGGAGGTGAAAGGTCACAAGTTGCATGTGAGGAGGATAATGAAGGAAAATAAGGGAAAATGAAGAAAATAAAGGCTTCATTAATAAAAAGGCTTCTGAGAATTGGTACAAAAGCTTTTGTTAGTTTAGTTTTGGAGATCTCTGTCTAGTCTCTCTCTCATACTCTTGGACACAAAGAGTTTTCTTGGAGAACTCTTGGAGGAATGTGGCATACTTGGAGTTTTGGAGCAAGAAGGCACAGGAAGAGAAGGAAAGTGCATGAGGACATCAGGATAAACAACTACAATGGGATTTTCTTCCAAGTACCGAGTTGAATGTATATTAAATTCCTCACTAGTTTTGGCATGCATTGCATATGCATGTGGTTTATTGGTCATGATCTATCATTGGCATGAAGGATTGCCTAGATTGATAATGGATTTTCCTAGCCTTTCTATTTCCTAGATAACCATGGTGTTGTGGGTTCATTTCTTTGTTTTTTTCTGGTTGGTTCTCAAGTTTCCTTTAACTTGTTGAGTTACTAGTTCCTAAAAGCCCTAGTTGGACAAACGCTCTAGAAGCCCTGTAATAACTTGGGTTAAGTTACTAGTCCTAGAAGCCCTAGTTGGAAAAATGCTCTAGAACCTCGATGACAACTGTGGGTTGAGTTACTAGTCATGGAAGCCTTGGTTGGAACAAACACTCTAGAACCCTGGAAGGCTTAGGTAGAGATCAATCTAGTGATGGTTTGTGATGTTCTACCTTGAGGTGGAATTAGTGTGATCGAGGTGGATGTTGGTGGCCACCCAACTATCCCACTTGGACCTCCACAATTGTCTCTTTCAGTCTTTCATTTTCCTTAATTGTAGCACAATTTAATATTTTTAGCACTTTTTGGGTCCTAAGCTTTTGGAGCCATTTTGAGGCCCTAAACGATGTTTTTTTGGGAAACTTAGGAGCAGCATGGGTCCAAGATCTAATGTTTCTCATCCCAAAGTTGTAGTCCTTGGATAGGTCTTTCTAACGAGGTATTTTGCGCGTCAAACAGAGATCGTATGCCAAAGTTACGACCCTGAGAAGTTGATGTACCAAGTCACCCAAAACAGGGCCCATAGTTTGGCACTTCATCTGCGAAGGTTAGGTTTTTGGATGTTTAGGGTTTTCCATTGTTTCTCAATAATAAATAGGCCTTCGAGCCTCATTATAACACAGTTCAGAGGGATGTATCCGCCACATCTCTTCTTAGAGATAAGCTACCATCACCCTAGCTGATTTATTTCCATTTTTGTTTGTAAGAATATTTTAGTATTTTACATTAATAAAATGAAGTATTATTTATATTGCATCTCTATATTTATGGTTATTTCTGTAATTTGTTTCATTCCTGTTTAAATCCAGATCACACTGTTTGATGGGTTGAGGTGTTTGGCCTCTGGAAGCATTGGATGGTTTTAATTCTGTGTGTTATGATATCCCACATTCATGCTTGTAATATGGCATGGGGGTGACTAGTTGAAGAGCGATTTGGCTAAGCCATCTCTACGATTGGATGGTTCGTGGAAGTCTCAAACTTGGTTAGCATAATTAATATGAGGTTATTTCTCCTCGTTAAGTCATGATTTTTATACTGGTTTAGATGTGGATTATATGGCTATTTTTCCTTGGTAATTTTGTTGTTATTATGATGGTTATAAACATGTATTATGAAAATGGATATGTATGGATCTCGTCATGCTTTTAATTGTAAATGTATGAACAATTTATCTATGGAATAATGGATGAAACTGCAACTAATGTGTTGAGGCTTCAATGCTTCTTAATGATTCTTAGATGAGTATGAGACTCCTATGCTCAAATCTATTTTTTAAACCTATAGATTGCATAATCGTGACATGTTTAACAAAATTACTATCATGGATAGTAAGGATCCAGTCAATTCCTTGTTCAAGTAATTTCATTTGTATCCTTTTTTTGTTGTTATATTTCAGTTCTGAAGATGTCATTTAGTTTTGGAAAGTGACTTGGGCTCTGGGCCTAAATAAGTGGCTAAAATCCTAGAGACACGGGCACAACATTGGGCAGAAAAGTCCTTAGATGCATGCATAACCATGCTATGGGAGCATCTGGAGCCACTTGGATGCATGCTTTGTCCATATCAAGTCAAAGTCTAGGGGTTTAATGGTCTAAAACTTTAGTTAGCCTTAGGCATTGGTTACCTAAGTGGTTGGGATGGCTTCTGGGAGTTCTATCGTTGATGTGGAAGGTCTCTATGGTGTGTTTCCATCAATTAAACTTCCTTAATTGACACATAGGGAGTTGAATCATATAATAGAAAATTCTCATCACATGTTTACCTCGGTTACTTGGGTAGATTTGGGAAGGGGGTGTTAAACGTGAGATCGAGTGGGGAAGGATTGTTTCATGGTTTTGGGTGTGGGAACCCAATTTAAACTACACATAATTTTTCAGCTGAATCGATGTGAGCCATCAGATGTGAGTATTTGGCCTAATGATGTGAGTATTTGTTAATAGGTGCACAAATTCACGAGAAGTGTTGTATTCTCTCTCTCTCTCTCTCTCTCTCTCTCTCTCTCTGTCTAAATTATTTAAAAGGTTATTTGGTAACCCCAATTGTCATCTCTCTCTCTCTCTCTCTCTCTCTCTCTAAATTATTTAAAAGGTTATTTGGTAACCCCAATTGTCATATCTCTCTCTGTCTCTCTCTCTCTCTCACACACACAATTATTTAAAAGGTTATTTGGTAACCCCAATTGTCATATCTCTCTCTCTCTCTCTCTCTCTCTCTCTCTCTCTCTAAATTATTTAAAAGGCTATTTGGTAACCCCAATTGTCATATCTCTCTCTCTCTCTAAATTATTTAAAAGGTTATTTGGTAACCCCAATTGTCATATCTCTCTCTCTCTTTCTCTCTAAATTATTTAAAAGGCTATTTGGTAACCCCAATTGTCATATCTCTCTCTCTCTCTAAATTATTTAAAAGTTTATTTGGTAACCCCAATTGTCATCTCTCTCTCTCTCTCTCTCTCTCTCTCTCTCTAAATTATTTAAAAAGTTATTTGGTAACCCCAATTTTCATCTCTCTCTCTCTCTCTCTCTCTCTCTCTCTCTCTCTAAATTATTTAAAAGGTTATTTGGTAACCCCAATTGTCATCTCTCTCTCTCTCTCTCTCTCTCTCTCTTTCTCTCTCTCAATTATTTAAAAGGTTATTTGGTAACCCCATCTCTCTCTCTCTCTCTCTCTCTCTCTCTCAATTATTTAAAAGGTTATTTGGTAACCCCCCCCACCCCCCCCTCTCTCTCTCTCAATTATTTAAAAGGTTATTTGGTAACCCCAATTGTCACATCTCTCTCTCTCTCTCTCTCTCTCTCACTCAATTATTTAAAAGGTTATTTGGTAACCCCCCCCCTCTCATCTCTCTCTCTCTCTCAATTATTTAAAAGGTTATTTGGTAACCCCATCTCTCTCTCTCTCTCTCTCTCAATTATTTAAAAGGTTATTTGGTAATCCTCTCTCTCTCTCTCTCTCTCTCTCTCTCTCTCTCTCTCTCTCTCTCTCTCTCAATTATTTAAAAGGTTATTTGGTAACCCCAATTGTCATATTTCATTAATTTATTTGATTTAAATAATAGGAACTAGGCGAGGAGAGTTTAAATGTGTAGCGAAATAATATGTAATGTAACCAATAAAATCTTGGCTACAACATTCAACTTCAATTGAGGATACCATTTTGTTCCTAAGGGGTAAGAGAGTAGACCATGTGCTTGATCTATTTTGTGAAGGATTTGAAAACTTTATGATGTTGTTAAGCTCTATCATGGGTCTCTTCTGCATGTACGAAATTAGCATACAGTACAAACTAATGATCTCTCGAGGTGAGATAAAGATATGTCTCTAGGGTTATATGATTGATTGTCATTTAAGAAATAACTATAATAAAGCTTACTACTGGAAAATCAGAGATTTAGGACTATGAACAAAAAGAAAATGGAGGGATCTTCCCAAACCAGGTCTTCCTGGGGTGAAAATTTGCATGCAAAGATGAGGGAAAGTCTTTTGATTCTACTCGAGCTAATCGACATTATGCAAAAGTTATTGCGAGGAGTTGAAAGCTAGGTCATTAGTCAAGTTTCCTCTAATGAATTACCATACAATGTTATAGAAATATTAGGCTAGGGGATTTTGAAACTTATTAGAGGCCATTTTAAACGATGGGATGTAATTAGTTAAATTTTGACATTTTACGAGGAAATTAGCAACTAGAAACATTTGCGGCTTTTAGAATATTAAATTTGGAATCTTTTTTGATTAGAACACAAATGTCGGTGACTTGAGATTTGTGTTTTATTGGAAATTTATCCATAGATTTTCTTGAGGGTCTATAATATGCTCATGTATCGCCCCCCCCTTTTTTTTAAAATATTCAAAAGAAAGTATCATATTAATTTTATGAGTTATTATTTTATTTTATTTTATTTTCCAAGGAAGAAAGCAACAAATTTATATTAATAAAAATGAAAAATTACATAGAGTGTTGGAAATAATACTAAGAGGGGGGGTGTATCAGTATTATCAAGTCAATTATTTTCTTTTTCAAACCCAGATCATATACACTACTTCAGTTAGTGAAAACCGCGTATATACGCAACTACAGATAAGGAAACCCGCGTATACCATGCAAAATTGTAATTTAATTTATCTTACAGATGTTGATCATTAATCTATGTATCATAATCAAATAAATAGTAACCAGAAATAGTGAAATAGAGCAGAAAACAATCACACACAAGAACACAAGATATAAGGTGGAAACCCAATGTGGGTGAAAACCACCTGCTGCAATTCGTCTCTATCTTATTTTAATTAGAAAATTCTTTTTACAATGTTTCTGTATTGGTGCAGTCTTTTACTAGTACGCAGGCTGCTACCTGCAGAGAGCTACAACCCTCTCTTGTTCTCCAGCTTCTCCTAGAAGGGAGCTACAAACCCCTTAGCTCTTGTACTAGCTGGGATACTAGTACGCAACCTACTACCTGCAGAAGGCTACAACCTTCTCTTTACTTCCAGGGACCACGTTTCATAAATTTTCAGACTGGATCCATGAACATCAATCAATCATCAAGAATTTCTGCATCAAACAATCTCCTTTTCACCAATTAGAACTGAATCAAGTAGACACTTCTCTGACAGCTGTACCCAGGACACAGTAATAGTAACCACACACCAAATTTTGAACCCAGAACACTGCAGCAATAAACAGAAGCAGCTAGAACACAACTCAAGAGATGTATGCTACTTCAATAACCAGAAACTTGCGTGCATACGCTTCTGTGTTTGGACCAACCTGCATATACGTTATTTTTAGTCACAGAACCAGCGTGTATACGTGCCTTCGATTCTCTGAACCTGCGTACAGATCTATAAAGGATAATTCACTCTTTCAAATGTTCAGACATTAGTTAACCCAGATTACCAGATTTACAGATCAAGCATGTGCCACATATAACGGATCAAAATCATACAAAGATATTATTATTCAAGCCTTAAGATTATGACCCATCAATAGAAATTATTCTTCTCCTTGCGCTCAGGTTCCTCCTTCATTCAGATCCATATCTACACCATAACCCAATCACCAGTATTCCAGATCTAGCACTTTATCATATATTCAATATTTCAGATGATCCTTTGCCAAATGATCTCCTTCATCTTTTATAGTCTTAAGCCTTTCACAATACCATGGTCCAAAACCATAAAAAAACAATACCATGGACCCAATACTTGGGATCAACACTTCTAATGAGATACCATGGCCAAAAACCATAGGTTCAAATACCAAGGACTAAATACCACGGACAAAAAATAAGTTCTCCCACATGTACGCGCTTTTCATTGTGTGAAAATGTGTGTATACGCATATGAAACTTTGGAACATCTAACCTGCGTGCATACGTGGCTTCATGAAGGTGAACCTGCGTATATATCTTTTCCTTCATTCTGAGCGCCTGAATTGTGATCTGTCACCAGAGTGAGTTGCCATCAAGGACAAAACCTGTGCCATAGCACCAAACCTACGTCATAATTCCAACAATCTCCCCCTTTGGACTTGATGGCAACCTCAAGATCCTCAAAGTCATTCTCCCCCTTTGTCATCAAGGGCAAAGGGTTATGCTCCCCCTGAGTACATGCTGAAATCTCTACTCTGCTGTGCTAAACATGCTCCCCCTGACTGTAGGCAAGATCTGCAAAAAGATGTTCTTCAAGAAGAACCATGACTCATACATCATAAATGACCTTCCTATCACCAAAAAGACTCTATTCATACATTCATCACCCAACCAAGTGGGGATCATCCACCCAACCAAGTAAGGATACATCAGAAATTTACATATGACAACCAAGTACATTACATCATTCATCCTAGGCATAGTGGGGAAACCAAAATAGGCCGTTACATGACCTTGACACCATAAAAGAGATACATGACATAGAGACTAAATATCTAGAGCAAGACTTATGAAAGTCACTGATAACTGATATCAGCAGCATCTGTCAATCCCTATTCGGATCAGCAACCATGTTTTCCTTCTATTCTCCCTCTGCATTTGTTCCACCCGAAACCAACAACAATTGTGTACTAGAACCAAAAGCTTCTAAGATAATGCCAACAATGCATTATTAGAAGATTATCTACTCCCCCTGAAGCTGTGGCAGATGGTCTCTGTCAGACCCATATCAGACTCTTTTCAACCAGAGTTTGTCCCCACTGATTTCTTTCAAACTACCATATACGCGACTGTCTCTACATAAACCGGCGTATGTACGCGGATCCTCCTCAGGCAACTCACGTACACCCACTTTTCTCTAAAACAGACAAGTTTTAACAACTAGATGATGCATAAACTACTCCTAGCTTCTATCTGAGGTATTCAACAGTTTCCCTGGGCAGTGGTTTGGTGAGAATATCAGCAACTTGTTCCTTAGAGGGAACATACTCCAATTTGACCTCTTGTTCCAACACTTGTTCCCGGAGAAAACGTTACTTGATCGGTATGTGCTTAGTCTTTGAATGCATGACAAGATTCTTTGAGATATTGATAGCACTTGTATTATCACATAAGATGGGGATAGGTGGAGTACATGCGATTTGAAAATCCTGCAAAGTTTGCATCATCCAAAGGAGTTGAGTGCAACAAAATGCAGCAGCCACATATTCTGCTTCAGCTGTAGATAATGCAATTGAGCTTTCTTTCTTGCTGAACCAAGATACTAATCTGGAACCTATAAAGAATGCACCACCACTAGTGCTTTTCCTGTCATCCACGCTTCCAGCCCAATCTGCATCCGTATAAGTATGAAGAGTGAGATCTGTATCTCTAGGATACCATAGGCCATAGTTTTGAGTTCCTTGAAGATACTTGAAAATTATCTTTACTGCCTGAACATGAGTTTCCTTAGGATTTGCCTGAAATCTTCCAACCATTCCCATTGCATGCATGATGTCTGGTTGGGTACCTATTAAATAGAGCAGACTTCCAATCATGGATCTATAAGTTGGTTGATGCACTGCTGCTGATTCATCATTTGCACTGAGGCTTCATCCTGTAACCATAGGGGTACATACTGGTTTCGAATATTCCATGCCATACTTCTTCAAAATCTGCTTGAGGTACTTGGTTTGAGATAAAAAGATACCGCCTTCATTTTGTTGGATCTGTAATCCAAGAAAATATGTCAGTTCTCCAAGCAAGGACATTTTGAATTCTTTCTGCATCACCAAGGCAAAGCTTTGACTCATAGCTTCTTCATTGCTGCCAAAGATGATATCATAAACATACACAACAAGTATTAGCAATTTGTTATTTTCAATTTTTATATAAAGATTACTATCTGCTGATCCTTTTGAGAAACCTTGTTGACGAAGATATTTGTCCAGATGATAATACCAAGCCCTTGGAGCTTGTTTAAGACCATAGAGAGCCTTCTTAAGTCTGCATACAAGTTTTGGATCATTTCCAAGGATGAATCCATCTGGTTGCTCAATATACACTTCTTCTTCTAAGTCTCCATTCAGAAAAGTTGATTTCAGATCCATTTTAAATACTTTGAACTTCTGAAAGCTTGAGAGAGCAAGGAACATTTGGATGACCTCAAGTCTAGCAATGGGAGAAAAGGTTTCTTCAAAGTCTATCCCTTCTTTTTGAGCATACCCTTTACAAACAAGTCTAGCCTTGTTTCTAATAACTTCCCCATTTTCATTCAACTTGTTTTTAAAGATCCATTTTGTCCCTATGACATTCTTATCTTTTGGTCTAGGAACCAACTGCCAAGTGTTATTCTTTTCGATCTGCTCAAGTTCTTCATACATTGCCTTGACCCAGCATTCATCTTTGCATGCCTCTTTTACATTTTGTGGTTTAGTGGAGGAGAGCAATGCCAAATAAATTGAGGCTTCTGCAATTGTTCTTCTTGTTTGTATACCTGCCTCTTTCTACCCCAGAATTTGAGTTTCTGGATGATTCTTTTGAACGTATCTGGATGGAGTCTTCTCTTCTATCCTTATCTGTTCCTCTGGTGCCTCTTGAGCTTCTTCTTCATCATAAGTCTGATTTGATGTTGAAGGATAGTCCTCATTATCTTCGAAATCTTTGGAATTTACTTGCCTAGGAATGTTTCCTTCTTCATCAACCACTACATCAATGTTGTCAACAATTCTTCCAAGTCTTTTATTGTAACACTTATATGCTTTGCTGTGGGGAGAATAACCAAGGAGAATGCCTTCATCTGCTCTAGGTTCAAACTTGCCAAGATTTTCATCATTATTTTTAATATAGCATTTGCTTCCAAAAATTTTGAAATGTTTTACCATAGGAGTCTCACCATACCAGAGCTCATGAGGAGTTTGAGTGTTGTTCACCTGGACATTTGTCTTGTTGAGAATAACAACTGCAGCAAATTCGGCTTCACCCCAGAAGGTTGCGGGAGTTCCAGACTCATCAAGCATAGCACGAGCCATTTGTTGAACCGTTCATTTCATCCTTTCCACTACTCCATTTTGCTGAGGAGTCCTAGCTGTAGAGAATTCCCTTCTTATTCCATGTTCTTCAAAAAAATCAAAAAATTCATTCAAGGTAAATTCTCCTCCTCGATCAGACCTGAGGCATTTGATTCTATGATCTGATTCGTTCTCCACCAAGGCTTTGAATGATTTGAACTTTTCAAAGGCTTCGTCTTTGTGCTTCATAAGTCCTATCCAACACATCCTGGAAAAGTCATCAATGAATAATATAAAGTATTCTTCTCCTCGAGGTGACCTTTTCCTAGATGGACCACATACATCAGTATGGACAAGTTCAAGTGGCCTGCTGGCTGATCCTTCCTTCTCAGGGAAGTTAGTTCTGGTTTGCTTACCAAACTGACATGATTTGCATATTGTATTGTCTGGAATTCTGATATCTGGAAGACCACGAACTGACTGGTATTTGCATGCTTTCCTTATCTGTGAGAAGCTAAGATGCCCCAATCTTCTGTTCCATAGTCAATGTTCATCATTCTTGCTTAGATAGCATTGATGTTGTCCTTTGAATATGTATAAATTATTTGGAGTTCTTTTGCCTTTTATCACTATTTTTCCTGTATCAAGATCATGAACACTACATCCATTTGATCGAAATATTACCTCAGTTCCTTGATCGTACATTTGACTGACACTCAGTAGATTATGCTTTAAGCCATCAACATACATAACATTTCCAGCTTTGACCTTTTCTTTCAACTGAACCGAACCTTTACCTTTTATGAATGTAGGGGTGTCATTTCCAAATGATACCTTCTTCTCCTTCTTTAAGGCACAATATGACTGAAGTTTTTCTTTATCACCCGTCACATGTTTTGAACAATCACTGTCGATGTACCATTGATTTTCCTACCCTTCCGCATATAAGGCTATACCACATCTTTCTGGTTGTGGTTCTTTCATTCTCCATGTTTTGGCATTTGAGGCTTGCTCCTTCTGAGTTGTCTACCGAAACCTGCTCCTGCATTTAGAATCTTCATGACTGAAATTGTTACAAATAGAACATTCTATTTCATTTTCAAGAGCATAAAAGTTATTGTAGGTCCTTTTCATGATCCCAGTCATACTCCTCTATTTTTGAGCTTCTCTAGTCATGATAGTTTTGTAGGCAACACACTGAGCTGCTTTGTGTCCAAAATTATGACAAGAGAAACATTGGCCATTGAAGAAATTCCTGTGATTATCAAATCTACCAGCCAAATGATTGTAGTTTCTATTGATATCCATTCTTGAGGCAAATTGAGAAGGTTTTACCTGTGGCTGGTTGTAGCTTCTGCTCATCCTTAAAGTAGATTGCCCCTGATTTACCTGGTAGTCTTTGTTCATTCTTGAGGTAAATTGTCCCTGATTTACCTGGTGAGCAGCATTGTGCCTTTATTGTTGATTGTCAACCTTTTCACTTCTCCTTGCTGCATCAAGATAACTTTTGGAGGTGGATGGCTTCTGCGCTTGAGATGATTCTTCATTATATCCCAAACCTGTCTTGATTAGTGGAGAACGCTGCACTTTGATAATCTCATCTAAAGTGTCAGATCCTTTAACAAATCTAAGATTAAGAGCTTTTGTTTTCTCAATCTCTTTTCTAAGTCCCACAATTTCACATTCTAACTTTCCATGATGTTTTTCCTTTTCAGCAAGTTGGAATTGTAGAGTATCTATGATCACATTATTCTCTTCTAAACAAATTTTGAGTCTAGAAATCTCTTCACAAAGACCTTCTTCATCTATAGCATCCACAAAATCATCATCTTCAAAAGCCATTAAAAGTTTATAATTATAACCTTGTTCATCTTCATCACTATTTAAAAGTCCATCACTATCTTCATGAGTGTAATAGCTTTTCTTATTTACATTTTTTTTCTTGTTCCATCTAACAGGTTCCTTACCTTTGTCAAGCTTATCTTTATGAGGACACTTGGCAACATAGTGACCGACTCTTCCACAAGCAAAGCATTTCAAAGGTAACTTACCTCTGAATCTTCCAGCACCCCGTTGAAGGTTCTTGACAAAATTTTATTCTTCCTCTTCTTCTGACATATGTCCTGACTCATAGTAATCTCCTTTGCCTAAAGCCTTGAATGTAGCTTCTCTCCTTTCTGATGGTCCTCCTTTGCTCATTTCGTAAGCAGTTAGAATTCCGTGCAGCTGTGACATGGTAAGGTTCTGTAGATTCTGTTTTTCTTATATTGTAGAAACTTTTGATTCAAACTTAGAGGACAAAGATCTTAGAACGTTTTCAACCACAATAGCCTCTTTTATTTCTTCATCCAAGTTTTTCATACAATTAACAATCTCATCTATACGTAGGAAATAGTTAGCCACACTTTCATCATTGTGCATTCTGAGATTTTCATACTGAATTCTCAGGGTTTGAAGTTTTGCTCGTTTTACTTGTTCATCTCCTTCATAGCTCAGAACGATCTTGTCCCATATTTCTTTTGCGGTTTTATACTGCATAATCTTGACGAATTCTGATTGAGATAGACATCCTAATAGAGTATTGACAGCCTTTGCATTTGTTTCATATTGCTTCTTGCCAGCCGAATCTGTAGGAGTTGCTGATGGAAAAGTGTACCCTGTATCTATGATATCCCAGACTTCTGTACCAAGAGATTGAAGATAGGCTGTGACTCTTACCTTCCAATAGACGAAGTTGGTCCCATCAAAAATTGGTGGCCTAATTGATGCTTCTCTCTCGTAGTTGCTCATGATGATAGATCTTCCTTCAAGCGATCAAGCTTCTTCTGAAGGACCTGCTCTGATACCAATTGTTGGAAATAATACTGAGAGGGGGGGTGAATCAGTATTATCAAGTCAATTATTTTCTTTTTCAAACCCAGATCATATACGCTACTTCAGTTAGTGAAAACTGCGTATATACGCAACTACAGATAAGGAAACCCGCGTATACCATGCAAACTTATAATTTAATTTATCTTACAGATGTTGATCATTAATCTGTGTATCAGAATCAAATAAACAGTAACCAGAAATAGTGAAACAGAGCAGAAGACAATCACACACAAGAACACAAGATATAAGGTGGAAACCCAATGTGGGTGAAAACCACCTGCTGCAATTCGTCTCTATCTTCTTTTAATTAGAAACTTCTTTTTACAATGTTTCTGTACTGGTGCAGTCTTTTACCAGTACGCAGGCTGCTACCTACAGAGAGCTACAACCCTCTCTCATTCTCCAGCTTCTCCTGGAAGGGAGCTACAACCCCCTTAGTTCTTGTACTAGCTGGGATACTAGTACACAGGCTACTACCTGCAGAAGGCTACAACCTTCTCTTTACTTCTAGGGACCACGTTTCATAAATTTTCAGACTGGATCCATGAACATCAATCAATCATCAAGAATTTCTACATCAAACAATCTCCTTTTCACCAATTAGAACTGAATCAAGTAGACACTTCTCTGACAGCTGTACCCAGAACACAGTAACAGTAACCACACACCAAATTCTGAACCCAGAACACTACAGCAATAAATAGAAGCAGCTAGAGCACAACTCAAGAGATGTACGCTACTTCAATAACCAGAAACCTGCGTGCATACGCTTCTATGTTTGGACCAACCTGCGTATACGCTGTTTTTAGTAACAGAACCAGCGTGTATACGTGCCTTCGATTCTCTGAACCTGTGTACAGATCTATAAAGGATAATTCACTCTTTCAAATGTTCAGACATTAGTTAACCCAAATTACCAGATTTACAGATCAAGCATGCGCCACATATAACGGATCAAAATCATACAAAGATATTATTATTCAAGCCTTAAGATTATGACCCATCAATAGAACTTATTCTTCTCCTTACGCTCAGGTTCCTCCTTCATTCAGATCCAGATCTGCACCATAACCCAATCACCAGTATTCCAGATCTAGCACTTTATCAGATATTCAATAAGTTAGATGATCCTTTGCCAAATGATCTCCTTCCTCTTTTATAGTATTAGGCCTTTCACAATACCACGGTCCAAAACCATAACAAAACAATACCATGGACCCAATACTTGGGATCAACACTTCTGACGAGATACCATGGCCCAAAACCATAGGTTCAAATACCAAGGACTAAATACCACCGACAAAAAATAAGTTCTCCCACATGTACGCACTTTTCGTTGCGTGAAAGTGCGTGTATACGCATATGCGACTTTGGAACATCTAACCCGCGTGTATAAGCAACTTCATGAAGGTGAACCTGCGTATATATCTTTTCCTTCATTATGAGTGCCTGAATTATGATCTGTCACCAGAGTGAGTTGCCATCAAGGACAACACCTGTGCCATAGCGCCAAACCTGCGTCATAATGCCAACATAGAGTAGATGCACAAAGAATTTAGGAGTTTCCCCACAAGGATAGTGTATGTTCTCGACACACACATAGTATCATAATTGTAAAAAATAAAAAATAAACTACAATTACAATTTTCTAGATAAACTGGATTTTTCTTTTTTTCCATTTTTCTTTTGGACTTTTTTCCAAACCCCAAGTGATGGAGTAGTAGTACCAATTGTCAACTCATTATTTCTTGTAATGTTTGGGGCTTCTTTATATGATTTTGAACTCCCAGATACATGAGATCACTTAGTTCCACCCGTATCTTGATTGTTGTTCTCTCCCTCGTCTTGTTTTTCAAGGATCAGAACTACTGCCATGTTATTTGGATTCTCTGCTTGTTTGTTTTGTTCCTCATCCTCTTCTCCCTTCTCTTGAAAGCCTTATTATTTTTGGGTCTCTAGATGTTGCTGGGTCTCATCCATTTCTTTATCCTCATCATTTGAGATGGGGGATCTAGGAATTTCCATCCCTTTTTCTTTTGCCGTCTGTTCTTTGTTCTTTTCTTTCTCTGTTTGCAGGTGTTTTGCAAGTGCCCTATTTGATGGAAAACCCATCATCTAAGGGCAGTGGTTTTGAAATTTAACCATTGTGTCGACTTAATGTCTTTATGTGTCATGTGAATACAATCCAGAAGGCCTTTTCTTAAATCCTTCTCCACAAAAATACAGGAAAAAGTGAATATCATTTTTCTCATTCTTTCTTAATCCATCTTTAGGAACCTTCCCAAAGAGTTTCCATTGCCTTATAGGACATAGTGGTGCCAAAAAGGGAGCAGAAGGTTATGTATCCTTACTCAAATTGGAATTTTTGTAACCATCATTGATTTTGCATGAAAACTAGGAAACCATGGGGTTACGAAGAGACGCGCCCTTCTCGAGAACTGACATAATTGAAGTCTTTTTGAGTCTCAAACTAAACCAAAAAAAACAAATTGCACATAGATAAATATCACAAATTGCACATAGATAAATATCACAATCTCTAGTCTAGTTGAGGTAGATCCACTCATTTAGATCTTCAGATTTGGGCCAGAAACCATTAAATCAACAAATGATAGCTTTTTCTTGTAAAATAGTGAAGAGACCACTTACTTTTGATAATTCTATGGACATATATGGGGCTTTTTCCATATTTACTACAATGTATGGAAATGAGATTATCAGTATGGGTTTTGTTTGTCCTATGTGGCATCTTTCCGTCTTAATGCATCCTTGAATGAAACTGGACCCTTTCTTATCAAAGATGATCTAGCTGGTGTGCTTGCTCCTGGGGCACCTCCTTGTAGTCTTAAATTCTAGATAATGGTAGAGTTCCTTTGAATACCATAGTCTTTCAAATGGATCTCATCCTGCAACACTTTCCTAGAAAAATAAAACTTTGTAATGAAGTAGGAACACCTGTGACATTTTGGGCATTCTTTTTTAGATTTGTCACTAGATTGGTTCTCCGAACCCATAAAAATATCAATTTTCCAATAATGGTTTTCATAAAAACCTGAAACAAATCCTCTGGATCTTATTTTATTTTATCTTTTTATTATTTTATTTTGTTTTTTTGCTTATATTATAATGTTCAAATTATGAATATAATGATAGAATTTAGCAACAAATGAATTTTCATAGTGTCGTTATATCAATAACAGTTGTTTTATGGACAATCATATCCCTTTATAGACCTAAGATATAAAATTCTTACATCGTTAAAGGGAAATAATATTATGGAAATTCTTCCTTTTTAATCAGAAGGTACCTGAGGCAAGAGATGCAAAGATAAGCCACACTATAGATACTCTACTCATAAGTTTTCGTACAATTATAGCTATGACATATAAAAAGTTATTTAGTTATTCTTGACAAAATGAACCAAACACTCACCTGTTTGTATTGCAAATTGAGACCTTAATAATGTGCATTCACTTCATATTTGTTGGTATTTTAAATGGTTTGATCACCAAAGCTTGATAAGATGTTTCAGCATAGGGAAAAGCACCCAATACCACTAACATTTCTCTACTACCAATCAGTGTCTATAGCCTTGGCAGAGGTATCAACATCCCCCATGGACATATTAACATTAAAAGCAAGTGGGATTTTCATGCACCTCGCAAAGCACCCAATACCATTGACATTTCGCTTCTTCCAATGAGCATCTATAGCCTTGGTAGAGGTATCAACATCCCCCACAGGAGGTGACTCTATGCAAGACAAGGTGGGATGTTTACGCACTAAGAAAAGGAGTTGATACCACTGACATTGATCATTTCTAACAAGTGTCTATAGGCCCAACGACGGTATCAACATCCCCCACCTGAAGAGAGGATCAAATCATCTGTTAAGGAATAATATACAATAGACGAGGTTTTTGTGATATAGAGAAGATAAATGTATGCTCTCAATAACTCTTGGGTAATGAAGTATAATGAATAATGTAACATATTCTAAGTAAAGGGTGTTTATGTTTATCTCACAGTCATGATAACAAATTACCATTACAAATCCAAATGTTCGTTTAAAAAAAAACATAGAGCTAAGCAAGAATAACTGCTAAATACATCAAATTGGTGATTTTATCTTTAGTGTAAATGATCTTTGAGAACTTATTCATTTTTTATATAATAATATATCTTTTGTGTTTGGAAGGTCAGTAGGTTAAATAGTGTTTGAGGAAATAACCATTTATGGGTTGTCCTACATCTTCTCCTTCAAATTAAAAAAAGGAAAAGAATTATCCCCTTCTATCTTATCAATTACAAAAGGTCCAAGCCAAAGGTAGTCAAGTTTACCATGTTTACTTGGTTCTTCATTTCGTTTGCCCCACTTTAAAACCCAAGCCCCAAGGAGAAGTACTCTTTCCTTAACAAATTTATCAAATAGTTATTTAATTTTATCTTGATGTTTAGTAATCATTTCATATATATGATCTCTTTCTTTATGCACATGGATAATTTGATTAATTCTATGCTGCAAGTCATCGGATTCCTCGATAATTCCTATAATCGCTTCATGATTTTAGTGTCAAGATAAACTGGAATGACAACGTATAAACCGTATACTAATTGAAAGGGAGAAGTACCTATATATTTTTAGTGCTAAGCCTATCTACCCAAACAATATACTTCAACATAATATGTTAGTTTCTCTTTTTAGAATTTAAATATTTCTTAAGAATGTAAGATGTTTTTGTCGTGGACTAAGCCAAGTTGTTCCTCTGGGGGTAATAGGTTTCTTAATGTCCTAAACTAATCTCATAGTTGTGAAAAAAAATATGGAAAGTTGGAGATAAAAAGGGTTTAGCATTGTTAGAAATAATATTACTAGGGCACCTGAAATGATAAAATGTATTTTCTACCATGAAATCCATTATTTCCTTATCTTTAATATTCTTTAAGGGAATGAACTAAACCTACTTTGTAAGATAATATGTGGCATTTATAATACAATGATTTTGGTGACTAAATGGGGGATGGATCTCACCAATGAAATTCAGTGCCCATTGTTCGAAGGGAGCTTTGGCTACAATGGGGTGTAGAGGTGGCACACCTAGTTTTTGCTTTCCAACAAATACTTAGCACTGATGACAAGCTCAAACTTTTTTATTTACATCAACAAATAATATGGGATGTACAAAATACTTCTTATGATTTTATGTGTGATGGATTTACAGGCATAATCACCAATGTATATGCTATTGTGGTGTTGGACAATGAGATAGTCTGTTTGATTTGGAAAAATACAATTCAGTAACAAAACTACCGAATATTTCTAATACAACTTACCATATATGATACAATATCTTATAGGATTTAACTTCAAAGAACACTAATTTTATTTTCTTAGATAAAATCCACCAATAATACAATATCTTATAGACTTTAACTTCAAAGAACACTTTGTTGATTTGCTCAAATGAATTAACAACTACAAAGCTTGGAGGTAGGTTATGATATCCCCATACCATTCAAATGTTCATAATCTTTGCATTATTGGTGTGGGGGTATTTTTAGGTAACAATGACTCTAATTGCTTATCCTATTTCAGAACTCTAAGTTGTGTAGTGGGGTGCATAAGAGTTAAGAGATTAAAACCTAATGCTTCAATATTAGCCTTAGTCAATAGCTTGGCGAGACCCTGTCCCCTAACAATTTTGGATGGGCTTTAGTTTAAGGTCATACTCCTGGATCTTAGTGATCCATTTCCTGTGCCTCCCTCCTACATTGTTGTGGCTCCCAAAGACAACCTTGGATTGCTTACAAGACTGGTGGTTGGGCACATCTAGATTCTATGTGTCTCATATGATTTTATAGAAATGGGGACATCACATATAGTCTATATATATATATATATATATATATATATATATATATATATAGATATATATATATATATATATATATATATATATATATATATATATATATATATAGAGATATATATATATAGATAGATAGATAGATAGATATAATGTGTTGGTTCATTCACCTAAAGGAGTAAGACACGAATTTTTGGTACTTCCTCACATGTACAAATCTCAAAAATATGCATAAAACAATGGAGGCCGAGTAGTTCAAGGAATTACAGTTTAATAAGCTTTTGTAGAGCAGATGAGAGAGGATAAGGAGAAAGAGAAACTCATCGTATGGAGCATACAACATCAAGAATTCTATGCTTAACACATAGAGCTTGCAGCTTTAAGAATACCTACACTTAGTTGAGTTATAGGTAGATATAATGGACAATAGAGAGATGAGGTGCTATGATTCATGGAACACAACTAATAAATATATATTTTCGATGAACCATACAGGAACATGAATTAACAATGTCAATACAAATGAATCTGTGATGAAGTTACAGGCGCGTGCATTAACATATCAATACAAATGAATATGTGGGGAAGTTTGAAATATTTCTAGTAGCTATGATCACAATAATTAATAGAAAGCACATGAACATAAGTGGTTTTTAGCAGAGGGATAACATACTGTAATACCTAAAGGGGGAATCACCACCATTTCCTTGATATTTTGAAAGATCTGTATTCCAAAGCCATACAGTTTGAAAATTACATGTAGAGTTTTCTTTAGAATTTCTGAACCTTTTTTAAGTCTTGCTTCCTCCTATTTCTCTGGAGAGGGGGGCATGGACATTCAGTACAGAAAAAAATATCTTCACTCGAGTCTCAGCTGTAACTTTGACTAGCTGTCTCGGTCGGTATGGCTCTGTGGCCAAAACACATTGCAAAACATTAATCGCCTCATTAAAGGGAGGCACCTCACAGGAAAACAAATTAGTCAATCACATAAGAATGTTAACAAAATATCTCCATGCCCATCCTGTGCTCACTCCTACTTTAGGTTGTAATTTGCTCACAGTATGGCCTCTTGTGTTGCTCAGCTAGCTCCCATCACTTCTTCCTTTACTGGTTGAACCATTCATCCTTTAAAGTTGGGAATGGGTGCTATCAGTTTAATGTTGCGGTATTGAAATGGAGGACTCTAGGGCGGTACTTTGTTTCCCTTCTGTATGGGAGACCATGCTGGATAATTAAATCCTCCCAAGCTACTAAGTCCCTCTTCACTCCTGTCAGCGTCGACCTTGATTCTGTGTCACAATGGGCCTTTGTATATCAGCCCATGTTAGGTTTGAATGCACCACCTGTTTGCTTAAAATCCACAGTCCCAACCCATCATGCCTTTAAAGCTTTGAAAAATACTATCAGCGCCCTAATATGCCTGGTAATGCACTTGTAGTATAATACAGAGGACTTCACTGTGCTGGCACTTATCATTAAAACCTCACGAAATAGGTGAGTTTCGATCCTCCTTAGCCCCATTTACTTTGGCACCTTTCCGTAATTTTCCTCATATGACCTAGGGATTGAACCATGTGCTCAGCCTAGAGGAGATAGAGCCTTTAAAAGCTTGTCTGAGGGCCTTTTTCCTTTAATATATGAAATCATGCATACCAATGACCTACAAATTTTTCCTTTAATACCTTCCCTTGAACCTTACGATCGCTGATCTATGGGGTTGGGTCCACTATTGGGCATGGAATTCCCCAAGGCATGTTTTGGGGCTTTAAGCCCAAGTGTCGACCAAGTATTTTGTAAAGGCTCCGCGAATTGTGGGCACAAAGTGTGAAGCCATAATAGAGTCACAGGGTTGTGTGCCCTTGTTTTTGTAATGTAATGTCGGCTTGATAGACCTACCCATGGTCCACGAACCATGGGATTGTATAAATAGAGTGAGGGTCTAAGGGTAGAAGAGGGAATAAAGAGAGGAAGCATGATGAGTCTAAGAGACTAAGTCGAATTGTAAAATGTGTCTTTGGGTTGTAAAGTAGGAGAAGGCTCTGCAACTGAGTGCTCAGAGGCCTAGTAGTTCGTAGCTGAGTGCATAGGGTAGGTCAAGTCTATAACCGTTGGAAGAATTAATAAAGAGAATTTACCCTATTTTTGTGTATCTTTCCTATTTTAATGCATGATTGAGTATAAATTACAAGGGTACTATTTATTTGGGGTGCGAAATCTTATGAATGTGTTTTATAAATAAATATAATGTAAGACATCCAATTGCGTGAAGAAAATTGACTAGGAATAGGAAGATAAGTAAGGTCTCAGGTGTGACTTAGGGGAATATCACAAAGCACATCTTCAGCAGTGTGGAAGCTCCATAGCCCCTAGTTAGGGTTGCGCAAAAGCAAGTATATCAGGGTGTGAAGACCTGGGAAGTGCACGAAGCAACCTATGTGAAGGGACTAATAGTTGGACCAGTTAAAGCTCTCATACATCTCAAGGGTGTGGAAACATGGTTCCAGCACCCCCCATACTACTTCGGGTGAGACCTTAGTTCGTGCTCTGCGAACTGTTTCTGAAAGGGCCAGTAGTACAGTGATTTGTTGGATCAGGCCCCAACAAGCCAACAAATGCTTCCATTGCTGGGACCAGGATCTGGATAGAGGTGTCTGATGTCATATCACTAGAATCCGACAAAGAAAGGAATTGAAGATTGGTTGGATAGGAAGATTCACGAGTTCACGGCATAGGAACATAGGAATCTGTGACTATCAAAAGAAGAGTGGTTAGACTGCTACTTATATACATAATTCCACAAAATTTTCTTGGCATCCTCCCCACTGAGCCATATGAGTGGATCACGAAGCTAGCAGACAACTAAGGAAGGTGTAAGCTCGACACTCCAGAATTGGTGCGCAGATTGGAAGCATGAGAGGATAAGATCGTGCGTGCTATTGATCACTAGCTCGATTGAATCATAGGAGGATTCATCACCGAGTTTGTGGTAGATACTTTAGTCATCTATAGCGAGGAAGAATGATGCTTCCTCAAAGGGCCACAAGGTAAGTACATTAAATCTTTGAACACTTGGATTAAAATGCTACTGTGTGAAAAACAGGTTATGTTAATAAATTGATGTTCGGGGCTACGAGGAGTGGGAGAATCTATGGAAACGAAGGTAGTACAGAACTAGAAACCAACCCCTTGATTTCACCTCCACGATGGGGCGAAGAAGAGCTCGTGAAGGTCTCACCAAGAAGTGCGATCAATTTGATAAGGCAGAGAATTTTTCACATACCACCCTCACCCACACCACCATCAGTTTCACCGTCTTCACCCCCATCCTCGCCCATACCACCTCTTCCACCACCGCGAAGAATTATGGCGAGCACGATAAAGTTGCTAGTGTTCAAGGGAGTAGGGAATGAAGATCTGGACCAGTTTTGGTTCATGATAAAAGCTATATGGGAAGCACAAGGAGTCACGGATGACAATATAAAGGAAGCAACATTGGTTAGCGCTCTGCAGGATTGTGTGTTGACCTGGTAAATTAAGCATTCCAATGACAATCAAAATGCGGGGATCGCAAATATCCAAGATACACTAAACAAAGAATTTAGCAGGCCAAAGTCAGATGCACAGTCGATCATTGGGTTTAAGGAAATCACCATTCTATGAGGTGAGACCCCTTGGGAGTTGGATCAGAGACTGAAGTGCATAATTTGTGAAGCTAACATGACATTGAAAGATGGACAACGCCACGAATGGTTTGTAGCATCGTTAATGCCACATCTAAGGAATGCGCTGTCACAATAGAGGCTAACCATTCAGGCAAAGGGCTTGGAGGTCGCAATGAGATTGCACGAGACCCTGATATAGGATCCCAACTTGGGAGTTTAACAGATTCACGTGCAGTTGAAAAACATGTGCCTTGAGATGTTGAGTTTGAAACAAGACATGATAGCTTGCCTAGAAGTACGTGATGAGGTACAATGCGTAAAGTGCAAGGGTCGGGGACATTACAAGGACAACTTCCCAGTGTTTGTGAATTACCTCGTAGGAGGAGGACCAGTGCCATTGAGACCAGAGGCACAGGAAGGACTGAGCGTGATGCCTGCATTATGGTGCACGATTTTTCAGATAGGAGGAAATCATGCTACATACAACTGCCACTTATTGTAGAATTACACACAGAATTCACAATGGTTTCTCTGTAATTTCTGTAGATTAGTGGGACATGATGAGCAAACTTGTAGAAGTTAGGAGCTGATGATGGATTGGACTCCTAGCTATAGAGTTCATATTGAAACGTGCCCCCTTGATTAGAACGCAGGGATGGCATGAACCAAATTTCAGGGGTGCGTATGAGGTTGAGGTGGAGGAGGACCAGGAAGAGGTCGCAGACAGCTGATATGTTACAATTGTGGAGGGCCAAGACACTATGCCCACGATTGTACAAAGCCAACACAACGATCATGTTTGTATTGTACATTATTTGATCATGATGTAGAGGATTGTCCCACACTAATAGCGAGGTTGCATGATAAAGGGGCACTCCAACCTCCCTCGACTTAGAACCTGCAAATGATGAGGTTTGAACTGCGTAAGGAAGACCCTAATGTAAATATTGTGCTTTGAAGTGGAATTTGTTGGATTGTGTTATATTCTTTCCACGACTAGCCCATGTAGTTAACTAGGGGGTTAGAAGGGGGGTAGAGCCCCCCTTTCATTACGCCGATTGCATAGTAGGGGGAGTCATAGGGGGTTTGATGGGTGTAGGTAACCCCACTCTATGGGCTTCGGGGAAGTGCCCCGGAAAATTTTGGTTTTGGACCCTATGTTAGGTTGGGCGGACCTACCTATGTTTTTTCGAACATGGTTTTGGATGCGATGGTTTTTGTTCCATAGTTTTGGATGCGATGGTTTTCGGTCCATGGTATTGGATGCTTCGGCATGTATAAATATGTATTATAACATTGAAAGGAACATAATGAAAAATCAAGCTGGTAGTCCCGGTTTTGGGATCTAAGGGAAAATATCTGTGTATATGTGTTTTATGTGTTATTCTCTCGCATTATTTATTTTATGTGTTTTAGAATTCGTATGCAGGTAATTTCTGTACGGGGTTAAAACCTACATTTGGTATTAGAGTTGTTTTGGCTTCAAAGGGATGCCTTTTTTGCTGAGTGGTTTCACTCGGGCCTATGGTAGACCCTGGTCAGTGGGAGATTTGTGAGATCGATTTTGGTGGTGAAAGAAGATGATGAGTAGTGGAAAGATAGAGATCGAGGAATTTAATGGTCAAAGTTTTGAGTTGTGGAAACTCAAGATGGAGGATCTATTGGTGGATAAAGATCAGCAGATTGTGATAGATCCAGGTACTAAACCAACGGGAGTGTCCGATGAGTAATGGAAGAAGTTGGATCGGAAGGCAAAGAGCACAATATGATTGTGTGTCTCAGATTCAGTATTGCTGAATGTATCAGGGGAAGCTACGGCGAAGGCTTTGCGGGACAGGTTAGGGACTTTGTACTAATCTAAGTCTCTGGTGAATAAACTGTTCATGCGAAAAAATCTGTATAACCTGAGGATGAAAGATGGAGACTCGGTGACAGAGCATATGAACACTTTTAATACTATGGTAAGTCAGTTAACATTTGTTGATATTAAAATTTCAGATGAAGATAAGTGCATCAGTTTATTGTGTTCTCTACCAGATTCGTGGGATAGTCTAGTTATTGGAAAAGGTAGCAATATAATTGCCTTGTAGTTTGAAGAAATAGTCTCATCCTCGCTGACGGAGGAGATGAGATAGAAAAATATGGAGAGCCAGAATGGTGATGCCTTGTCTGTACGAGGACGGTCCCAGAACAGAAACAAAAATAAGTCATCGAGTGGGAGATATAAATCTAGAGGGAGATCTAAATCTCCAGGAAAACCTGTAAAGGTGGTGTGCTGGAAATGCGGAAAGGAAGGGCACTACAAAAGGGAATGTAAATCTAAATCCCTTGATAAAGGAAAGGGATCTGATGATGCTCATTCTACAGAGGCGAAAACCACCTCAAATGAAGGTGGGGATGTGTACTTTGCTTCTTCAAGTACACATGTAGATCATGAGGCATGGTTGATTGACTCAGGTGCATCTTTTCACTTCACTCCCCATAGAGAGTGGTTCTGCGAGTATGAGAAATACGATGGTGGTGATGTCTTCTAGGGGATTATAGGAAGGCTAGAATCATTGGTCGTGGAAAAATAAAGTTGAAGTTGCAAGGTGGAAGGGTTAGAACACTTCTGGGTGTCCTACATATTCTTGAATTGGCAAGAAATCATATTTTTGTAAGCAAGATGGATGATGTAGGTGTAAAAACAGTGTTCGAAAAGGATACCTACAAGATGGTTCGGGGAGCACTGGTATTGATGTGGGGAGTTCGGATTGGAACTTTGTACAAGCTGCAAGAGAGCACAGTTGTTGATAGATGCAATAGTTTTGTGGTTTTTGAAAGTGGAGCAGAAAATATAGTGGTATCTGGAGAGAAGACCATGTTACGGCATCAAAGGCTTGGACATATTGGAGAGAAGGGCCTTCGAATACTTCATGGTAAAGGTATGGTAGAAGGTATGAGTAACAGCTCTCTATATTTTGATTTCTGTGAAAATTGTGTATATGGGAATTAGAATCGAGTGAGTTTCCCATCAGGTGATAAGAGGGCAAAACATATATTAGAGCTTGGTTTGGACCTATCAAGGTTCCATCACTGGGTAAGTCTGTGTACCATGTATCATTTATAGATGACTTCTCAAGGAATACATGGATATATTTCCTTAATAAGAAATATGAAGTCTTTGACAGGTTTAAAGAATTCAAGGCTCTGGTGGAAAACGAGACAGAGAAGAAGATAAAGTGCCAAGGACAGATAACAGTGGAGAGTTTTGCAGTAAGGAATTTGAAGAATTTTGTAAGAAGTGTTGTATAGCATAGTAGAAGACTACTCCATATACACCTCAACAAAATGGAGTTGCAGAAAGAATGAACAAGATGTTTATGGAAAGGGCAAGAAGCATGCTTAGTGGTGCCACGTTAGGACAAGAACTATGGGTAGAGGCGGTGGAGACAACATGCTACTTGGTCAACAGATCACCTTCATCAGCGTTGGAGGATAAAACTCCACAAGAGGTATGGACTGGTAAGAACCCTCTCTTTCATATCTGAGAGTATTTGGATGTGATGCATATGTACATGTTCCAAAGGAGAAATGAACCAAGTTGGGTAGTAAATATGAATAGTGCATATTTATTGGGTATAAGGATGGTTTAAAGGTTTATAAGCTTTGGAACCCAGTAACAAGTATGGTTGTTACAACCAAGATGTGGTGTTTAGAGAGGTGAAAGATGTTATTAAACATGAAGTCCAACCAAAGGAACCTTAGAAGATAGAGTTTGAGCTAAAGGAGGAAGAATTAGACTCTACAGCAGAGGAGGAATCAGAAGATGAAGAGCCACAAACTCTCGGTGTGAGAAGATCACTTTGAGAAAGAAGGCAACCAGAAAGGTATAGTCCATCTGCTTTCTATTCAAATTTTGCTTGATCTATTACTGATGATGATCCCAGAATTGTGAAGGAAGCAGTAGATTCAGACGATGGAAAACTTTGGAAAGAGGCCATGGTTGATGAAATGGCATCTTTGCACAAAAATGAGGCTTGGGATTTGGTGAAGTTGCTAGTTGGAAGGAAACCCATTGGCAACGAATGGGTGTTCAAGAAGAAGACAAATGCAGAAGGAAAGGTGTAGAAATACAAAGCTCGGTTGGTAGCAAAAGGTTATTCCTAAGTGCTGGGAGTTGATTTTGGTGATATTTTTTCTCCTGTTGCCAAGGTAACTTCTTAGATTACTTTTATCTATTGTTGCTGCTTTTGATTTTTAGGTAGAATAGATTGATATGAAGACAACATTTCTTCACGGGGATCTGGAAGAGGAGATCTACATGAAGCAACCTAAAGGATTTGCGGTGAAGGGTAAGAAATAACTGGTATGCAAGTTAAATAAGTATCTGTATGGGTTAAAACAGTCACCAAGGATGTGGTAACATAAATTTGATACATTTATATAGGGAATTGGCTTCACCAGAAGCAAAGCAGATCACTTTGTGTATTTTAAATTAATTGGTGACCATGTTATTTATTTGTTCTTGTATGTGGATGATTTGTTGTAGGTTGGAAAAAGTGTACAAAGTGCTGAACAAGGCCCACAATGCAGAGCGGACTGACTGGGACCTGCATGTACCATCGGTTCTATAGGCTTATAAGACTGCGTGCAAGGACCTGATGGCACAGGTACCCCCAAGACTGGAGTATGAAGCAAATGATTTAATCCCCATAGAGCATGAAATGCCTATTCTACACATGACAGCACTAGTAGATACAATAGTTTGTAGAACATTGGAAGAAGAAATCCAATTGGGCAATTTTAGGCTCCAAGAACTTGAGAGAGAAAGGGTGCGATTAAGGAAGAAAAGTGCTCTGGTAGAAGTAGAAGTGAAGAAGCTAGAGGACGAGTTAAAGGAAGATTTTTCCGATAAAAATACTAGGGTAATAAAATACGGTGCACATGATCACGCTGACAAGTTTGAGGACTATCACCATGAATTGATCAGTCGGAGGCCTTGGCTTGGACCACATATTACTAAGCGAATCAACCAGAGTGGCACGCTGCAGAGGATAAAGTGCGCGACGCCGCCAGTAATAATAAAAGGTGGGTATTTTCCAGAAAAAGTGATGGATGACAGGATGACACCCGATATAGATGGTGCGACCACTTGACTAGCCATGGAAAGTACAGTCTTAGCACTCTAGGTAGTTTAAAGGAGGTGCAGGACTATAAACTACTCTACCCGAGAGCTACGTGATGTTGGAGCTATGCATAGAAGAAAAGAGTCACAAGGTCTGCGACCGTGCAAGGGGAGTTGTGCTACTGTGCGGGTTGGCGCAAAAGTGACCATTAGAGTCACTATTCACGATGGGATGCTCGACTTGAGGCCAAATGAAGTGGGTGGCAGGCATTTAAGATGCGATTTATGGGCAAGATTTAGGAAAATCTGCCACCAAGGGTGCATTAATGAACCAGATTTGGGGGGAACGGTCGAATTCAAATTCAAAAGGCACTATAAATTACAAAGGGCTGCCCAACATAAAACACTTGGTCATTTGCAAATTGAGAAGTTGTATACCCCGCATAACCTGACCAGAGCCCCGTTTGACCTATGCAGAGCATTGATTGAGCCCCTAATTATGCGAGTGATAAATTTTGGTCAGATGTGATGGTAACAACTGAGGAAGTTATGGATATCACAGAGATGACCATTGAAGAGGTTGCGTAGGCACTGAATGTGGGAGATGCGCCTGAAGGCATCGCGATCATGGTAGAAATCCTGAAATCATTGCGCACGCCAAGACCAAAGAAAGACAAACAAGCGATGGTTCCCGTACGTGTGTCTCCGCAAAACCCGTTGAGCACCAGGTTAACGATGGAAGAGAAGGGGAAACCCATTAACATAGAAACTGACGATGAGGAGGAAGCCCTAGAGGACCTTATCATCCAAGAATCTAGATGAAGGCACGAGACTATAAACAAATGCAGGGAACACAGGCATAGATGCAAGGAAGTAGTTCTGACACCGCAGTCTCGGAACAACGCGTACATGAAATCTAGCAGGCAGCCGCTCGGTGCGCTACCGACCTTGCAGTAGTTTGGACAAAGTTGGAGGGACTCTGCGCGAAGATCTCTGCGCCAACAAAGTGACTCAAGGGGGAGTCACGATGTTTGTGTTGGGGGCATGTTGGGCATGTAATCCCCCCAAACTATGTTTTAGGGCTTTAAGCCCAAGTTTTGACCAAGCCTTTTGTAAAGGATCTACAAATTGTGGGCGTGGAGCCATAATAGAGTCACAGGGTTGTTCGCCCTTGTTTTTTGTAATGTAATGTCAGCCTAATAGACGTACCCATGGTCCACGGACCATGGGATTGTATAAATAGAAAGAGGCTCTAAGGGTAGAAGAGGGAATAAAGAGAGGAAGCATGATGAGTCTAAGAGATTGAGTAGAAGTGTAAAGTCTATCTTTAGGTCGTAGAGTAGGAGAAGGCTTTGCAGCTGAGTGCGCAGGGGCCTAATCGTCTGCAGCTGAGTGCGCAGACCCCTGCAGCTGAGTGTGCAGGGTAGGTCAAGTCTCTAACCGTTGGAAGAATTAATAAAGAGAAGTTTACACTATTTCTGTACATTATTTCCTCTTTTAATGTATGATTTAGTAGAAATTATAAGGGTATTGTTTATTTGCAGTGCGAACTCTTATGAATGTGTTGTATAAATAAATATAACGTAAGACATCCAGTTGTGCGAAGATAATTGACTAGGTGTAGGAAGATAAGTAAGGTCTCAGGAGCAACTTAGGGGAATAGCACAGAGCGTTGCTCCAGCAGCGGGGAAGCTCCATAGCCCCTGGTCAGGGCTATGCAAAGGCAAGTATATCAGGGCGCGAAGCAACATGTGTGAAGTTACTAACAGTTGGACCAGTTAAACCTCTCATACATGTCAAGGGTGTAGAAACCTAGTGTTGTGCTCTTGACCTATGAGAAGGTACCACAATACCCAATATGGGAAGAAATAATACCCATAACACAGAACAACAAGGAATAACAGCAAATATTTTATTATTCAGAAAGGAAAGCAATGTTCACTTGCCTCCTCGAGGGGGCAACCCCCAAGAGAGTTGGGTTTGATTACAAGATAAGACATGATGCTCCTCAAGGGGAGTTTCTATCCTTTATATAGGATGCATTCATGCAATACCATGGTTCTTATTAATACCATGGTGCATTTGCAACTAACTTTGGTCTTCTTGTGCTGTACAACAACCCCCCATTTCATAAAATTTTTACTTAAAATCATAATATGAAATGGGTCCCTTTTAAACTTAGACGTGTGAATAAATTGATATTAACCCATCATTAGAAAAACCCTTATCAAAAGGTTTAATGAAAATGATATATTTTAAGAACCTTTTGAAAAGAAATAAAATGTGGCTTTAAAACTATTATAAAATTCTTTGTTATTACAATAAAGCGATCGAAAGATCGCATATCGAAATAACAAAGGAAGCATGCAAAATGATATGTCCATTCTCTCCGATCCGAAAAGCATATCACAATCAGATATTGGGAAAGGGAAAATGTCAAAGAAACAATTTAAAAGAGCCTCCCTCATTTCTCCAATGCGATAAAGTGTATCGCCATCGGCAATTGGCGATAACAAGTCTTTCCCCTTTACACCTGAAGAATGGAAACGTTTTGTAGATGATATTTTTGCTAAATGGAGCCATGGTGTGGTTAGGCTCAAGGAATTCTTATCCCATATAAATAGCCTCTCTCAACACATAAAATTCACCATTGAAATTGAGAAAGACAACCAGCTCCCCTTCTTAGATGTCCTCCTCACCAAGAAAGATGGCAAACTAAGCCACCAGGTCTTCAGAAAACAAATGCACACTGACAGGTATCTTCATGCAAACTCCCACCACCATCCTAAGCAAAAAATGGGTGTCATCAAAACCCTAACCACCAGAGCCTCTAGAATCTCCGACCCAGAACGTCTAGATGAAGAACTTGTCTATCTCCATGAAGTTTTTGTAAACAATGGCTATCAACACCACACCATCCGCAAAATAATTAAAGATTCCTTAACCAATAAACAAAACAAAAGGAAATCATTTGAAACCCCTAGAATCTCCCTTCCCTATATCAAAGGAATCACTGATAAAATTGCCAAAGTTCTCGCTAAGCACAACATTATGGTAGCTTTCACCCCCACTAACACCATAAAAAACATGCTTGAATCTGCTAAAGATGCAATCGACCCAAAAAATCAAAAAGGCGTTTATTCGATTCCCTTTTCGTGCGGTAAAGTTTATATAGGGGAAACAGGGAGATCCTTTGGAGTAAGATTAAAAGAACACATTAGTGATATTACTAGAAATAGGTCTGATAAATCAGGTCTTGCAGAGCACGCTTGTTCCTCCTCTCACTATATATGCATGGAACAAGCTAAATTAATCCATAAGGAAGACCACTATTTAAAAAGAAGAATTAAAGAGGCAATTGAAATTGAAAAATCTTCTAATAATATGAATAGGGATGATGGTCTTAAACTAAGTAATACCTGGAAACCCTTGCTGAATAAAATAAAGTAACTTTAATTTATGCAAATTCTTCCTTGAGACAGCATTTACAGCTCATAATTTAAAAAAATTATAATTAAAATAAAAATATACATATATATATATATAATTAAATTAATTAATTAATGAATTAAAATAAAATTAATTAATTAAATTGATTTTATTTTAAATTTAGTTTAAATTATTTTTAATTATTAATTTTATTTTTAATTTAGGTTAAATTAATTTTATTCTTAATTTAGTTTTAAATTTATTATTAAAATAAAATTCAAATCTAAATTAAAATTAATTTAATCAATTTATTAATAAATATATAAAAATTCAAGCCGACCTCACCTTCCCAAAGTTATCTCTCTATCCTTCTATTAATAGGTTCCCATCTTCTTGACTCTCTCTTCTCAAAATACAGATCTCATTACCCTGATGATGGACTCACCTAGCTAGTCCAAAACGTCGGTTTCATAAATTGCTCACAGGTTTTTCCATTAATTAAAATAAGCCAACACATGATTAAAGGCACATTCAAATCCTCCGATGCGATAAAGAATTTTGCAATCAGCGATCCACAAAATCATATTGACAGAGTAATAAGGCCTGAATCCATTCCCCGATTGCGATGCATTAAATGAGGCGCATAGTTCAAAAATGTATTTAAAAGGATTGCATGCATTATATCACCTTTTGGTGATAGGAGATATTTTAAATGAATATTAAAGCCTTTCACATCACGTTATCAATCTCTGATTTGAGATTTACCTCTGATTATCAATCAAAGAAATCTAACCCACGCTTCAATGAATCTTTTGGCATATAAACAACGTGATGGACATTTTAAACCTCCTTTACCATGATTGACAGGATAAATAGCTAATCAATGAAGCAGTTAAGGGAAGATTTTTCTGTAGATTTTATCTGCGGCAATTTCTCTATAATCCATTATCACCTACGAATCGACGTAATTCTTTCATATTACTCTATAGAAGCATTTCTCTGTATCACGTTTTTCTCTTCGCTTGTGCAGAACTCTGCTCAGATAAGAAATTTGAAACATATGGGGAAGAAATCAAAGAAATCTGCAGCCGCGACTCCTACAACAGTAGTGCAGCCAGCCAAGGATCCAGGGCCAAGCAAAAAAGGGTGAATCTCAGACACTACATGCCTCGGCCTTCCAAATACTATTTGGGAGATAATTTACAATTTAATTGAAGTAGAGGAGCCCGAGGAAGTATAGGAAGAAGCTACAGCCGACTCAACTAATAAATCAGAAGCATCACTCAAGGATTTAGCTTGTTCATATTTACACAGAATAGCAGCACGAGAAAAGATTCTTCCATACACTGATGTAGTGAGATGGGTGGTGGAAGAAATTCTGGTTTCAAACAGAACATTTTGCACAATTGACAGGAGGATTTTTGGCTCCTTTCAGCCTGATGATTTAAGGAAAATGTATCACTTGCCTGAACCTGAAAAGCGGTACAACAAAGCCTTCTTGGAAATGTTTGTGAATGAAAATGAGATAGAATCATCCCCGATTAAGCAGTGGAGACATAATCCCGAGAAGCACAAACACGAATCATCAGGTAAGTACTCGGTGGACTCATTGGATTCTCCTTACTGTTATGCCGGGGCTATGATGTGTAGAAAGTGGGGGATACATGATTCTTCTAAATTCACCATTGAAATGGTCCCTTTAATGGAAGCAGTAGTCAATATTTATGTGACGGATTGGGCAAACATATTGTCCGACAAATTAGCCACAGTAATTATGGAATTTAGATCAAATTCACGCAAAAATACCAGGACCATTCCCCTTTTTATTATAGTGCTTATATTATGGATACTCTCTATTTTAACTCTCAATATCCAGTACTCGGCTGGCGAAGGACTCCCCAGGACCCTAAGCCAATCCACATTTATCATCAAATGTTATGGAAATCTCACTACAAAGATCATTTGTACCAAATCTGTAATGGTTTTATGCCACCTATCTACTATGGAATTTTTGATAAACCTGCCCCTAGGATTTCCGAGGAAGTAGGGATCAACTTAACCGCTGTAGCAAATTGGTTCGAAGAAGACAAATTCACCTATATAAGGCTTTTTGGTAGGCTTACAAAACCCCATGTTCTTCCTCTGTGTGTGCCTGTTAAGCTGCTAGCTCGGGTGTTCGCCTACCAAATAACAACAGAAGGGACATCCAAAACTCTTAGAAACTCTAAGAAACAGGTATGGCCTACATTTTCTCTAAGATGCGGTGTCTACACTCTTCATGATTACAAACACACAAAAAAGGAGGCAGAAAAAATACAAATGCTCAAACTTGCAAGCATCCCCAACAGACAATATGATCCTAGAAAAGTTGCCTATAACATTCTTGAACAAGATAAGCTTGCAAAGTTTGATCATGAAAAAGATGAATTTGATGACTTGTTTTCTTCAGCAGAGTCATTATTTCAGGTAAAAACATTGGCCAGGATCAGATATAAAGATGAAGGGCTGGAAGTGTTCAATAGGCTCAGAGAATAGAGGTTGTAAACTCTGCCTCTGGACTTATTGGCTACCACCCAAGCAATCCAGTCAAGTGAGCCTAAACAACAAACTGGTGTCAAACCTCCTGCTGAGGAAAAAATTCCCGAGAAAGGAAAAGAGCCAGAACAGAAAGAATAGGAGAAAGAGCGGGAGAAAGAACAGGAAAAGGGCAGTGAACACATGATTATAGATACTCAAATCGATCCCAAACTCCTTAAATAATGGCAACAATTCGATTCTATTATAAGCAATCCTGAGACTTTACAGGGTTTTAATACGCCTGAAGTAGCAATTGGTCACAAGACAACAACAAGTACAGTTCCAATTGAAGGAACCAATGGCCTACCCAGCAGCAAAGATGTAGAGATAATCCATAAGGATACATCGGATCAAATTGTCTTGCAGATAGAATAAATACCACCATTAGATGTCTTTTATAGCCTTAAGCATAGGGCTGTAATAAAAAGACAAAGGAAAAAGAGAAGGCTTGATCAATATTCCCTTTTACCTACACAGACAGAGATGGCTAATGTGGTATGGAAAGAACAATTCAATTCCTCGGAAGAGCTCACAAAACTCTCTCAATACACTGGGGCTTATTCGGCAGCCACTATGGATGAAGCATCGGAAGTGAGCAATTTACTCAAGGAAAAGAATCAATTAATTATTTCATTGGAAGCACAGAGATCGGAAAAACAACAAAGAATAGATCAATTGGAACAGCAGTGTTGTATAAATAAATATAACGTAAGACATCCAGTTGTGCGAAGATAATTGACTAGGTGTAGGAAGATAAGTAAGGTCTCAGGAGCAACTTAGGGGAATAGCACAGAGCGTTGCTCCAGCAACAGGGAAGCTCCATAGCCCCTGGTCAGGGCTATGCGAAGGCAAGTATATCAGGGCGCGAAGCAACCTGTGTGAAGTTACTAACAGTTGGACCAGTTAAACCTCTCATACATCTCAAGGGTGTAGAAACCTAGTGTTGTGCTCTTGACCTATGAGAAGGTACCACAATACCCAATATGGGAAGAAATAATACCCATAACACAGAACAACAAGGAATAACAGCAAATATTTTATTATTCAGAAAGGAAAGCAATGTTCACTTGCCTCCTCGAGGGGGCAACCCCCAAGAGAGTTGGGTTTGAATACAAGATAAGACATGATGCTCCTCAAGGGGAGTCTCTATCCTTTATATAGGATTCATTCATGCAATACCATGGTTCTTATTAATACCATGGTGCATTTGCAACTAACTTTGGTCTTCTTGTGCTGTACAACAACCCCCCATTTCATAAAATTTTTACTTAAAATCATAATATGAAATGGGTCCCTTTTAAACTTAGACGTGTGAATAAATTGGTATTAACCCATCATTAGAAAAACCCTTATCAAAAGGTTTAATGAAAATGATATATTTTAAGAACCTTTTGAAAAGAAATAAAATGTGGCTTTAAAACTATTATAAAATTCTTTGTTATTACAATAAAGCGATCGAAAGATCGCATATCGCAATAACAAAGGAAGCATGCAAAATGATATGTCCATTCTCTCCGATCCGAAAAGCATATCGCAATCAGATATTGGGAAAGGGAAAATGTCAAAGAAACAATTTAAAAGAGCCTCCCTCATTTCTCCGATGCGATAAAGTGTATCGCCATCGGCAATTGGCGATAACAAGTCTTTCCCCTTTACACCTGAAGAATGGAAACGTTTTGTAGATGATATTTTTGCTAAATGGAGCCATGGTGTGGTTAGGCTCAAGGAATTCTTATCCCATATAAATAGCCTCTCTCAACACATAAAATTCACCATTGAAATTGAGAAAGACAACCAGCTCCCCTTCTTAGATGTCCTCCGCACCAAGAAAGATGGCAAACTAAGCCATCAGGTCTTCAGAAAACAAATGCACACTGACAGGTATCTTCATGCAAACTCCCACCACCATCCTAAGCAAAAAATGGGTGTCATCAAAACCCTAACCACCAGAGCCTCTAGAATCTCCGACCCAGAACATCTAGATGAAGAACTTTTCCATCTCCATGAAGTTTTTGTAAACAATGGCTATCAACACCACACCATCCGCAAAATAATTAAAGATTCCTTAACCAATAAACAAAACAAAAGGAAATCATTTGAAACCCCTAGAATCTCCCTTCCCTATATCAAAGGAATCACTGATAAAATTGCCAAAGTTCTCGCTAAGCACAACATTATGGTAGCTTTCACCCCCACTAACACCATAAAAAACATGCTTGAATCTGCTAAAGATGCAATCGACCCAAAAAATCAAAAAGGCGTTTATTCGATTCCCTTTTCGTGCGGTAAAGTTTATATAGGGGAAACAGGGAGATCCTTTGGAGTAAGATTAGAAGAACACATTAGTGATATTACTAGAAATAGGTTTGATAAGTCAGGTCTTGCAGAGCACGCTTGTTCCTCCTCTCACTATATATGCATGGAACAAGCTAAATTAATCCATAAGGAAGACCACTATTTAAAAAGAAGAATTAAAGAGGCAATTGAAATTGAAAAATCTTCTAATAATATGAATAGGGATGATGGTCTTAAACTAAGTAATACCTGGAAACCCTTGCTGAATAAAATAAAGTAACTTTAATTTATGCAAATTCTTCCTTGAGACAGCATTTACAGCTCATAATTTAAAAACAAAAATTTATAATTAAAATAAAAATATACATATATATATATATATATATATATATATATATATATATATATATATATATATATATATATATATATATATATATATATATATATATATATATATATATATATATATATATATATATATATATAATTAAATTAATTAATTAATGAATTAAAATAAAATTTAAACTAAATTTAAAATTAATTAATTAAATTGATTTTATTTTAAATTTAGTTTAAATTATTTTTAATTATTAATTTTATTTTTAATTTAGGTTAAATTAATTTTATTCTTAATTTAGTTTTAAATTTATTATTAAAATAAAATTCAAATCTAAATTAAAATTAATTTAATCAATTTATTAATAAATATATAAAAATTCAAGCCGACCTCACCTTCCCAAAGTTATCTCTCTATCCTTCTATTAATAGGTTCCCATCTTCTTGACTCTCTCTTCTCAAAATACAGATCTCATTACCCTGATGATGGACTCACCTAGCTAGTCCAAAACGTCGGTTTCATAAATTGCTCACAGGTTTTTCCATTAATTAAAATAAGCCAACACATGATTAAAGGCACATTCAAATCCTCCGATGCAATAAAGAATTTTGCAATCAGCGATCCACAAAATCATATTGACAGAGTAATAAGGCCTGAATCCATTCCCCGATTGCGATGCATTAAATGAGGCGCATAGTTCAAAAATGTATTTAAAAGGATTGCATGCATTATATCACCTTTCGGTGATAGGAGATATTTTAAACGAATATTAAAGCCTTTCACTTCACGTTATCAATCTCTGATTTGCGATTTACCTCTGATTATCAATCAAAGAAATCTAAGCCACGCTTCAATGAATCTTTTGGCATATAAACGACGTGATGGACATTTAAAACCTCCTTTACCATGATTGACAGGATAAACAGCTAATCAATGAAGCAGTTAAGGGAAGATTTTTCTGTAGATTTTATCTGCGGCAATTTCTCTATAATCCATTATCACCTACGGATCGACGTAATTCTTTCATATTAGTCTATAGAAGCATTTCTCTGTATCACGTTTTTCTCTTCGCTTGTGCAGAACTCTGCTCAAATAAGAAATTTGAAACATATGGGGAAGAAATCAAAGAAATCTGCAGCCGCGGCTCCTACAGCAGTAGTGCAGCCAGCCAAGGATCCAGGGCCAAGCAAAAAAGGGTTAATCTCAGACACTACATGCCTCGGCCTTGGAAATACTAGTTGGGAGAGAATTTACAATTTAATTGAAGTAGAGGAGCCCGAGGAAGTATAGGAAGAAGCTACAGCCAACTCAACTAATAAATCAGAAGCATCACTCAAGGATTTAGCTTGTTCATATTTACACAGAATAGCAGCACGAGAAAAGATTCTTCCATACACTGATGTAGTGAGATGGGTGGTGGAAGAAATTCTGGTTTCAAACAGAACATTTTGCACAATTGACAGGAGGATTTTTGGCTCCTTTCAGCTTGATGATTTAAGGAAAATGTATCACTTGCCTGAACCTGAAAAGTGGTACAACAAAGCCTTCTTGGAAACGTTTGTGAATGAAAATGAGATAGAATCAGCCCCGATTAAGCAGTGGAGACATAATCCCGAGAAGCACAAACACGAATCATCAGGTAAGTACTCGGTGGACTCATTGGATTCTCCTTACTGTTATGCCAGGGCTATGATGTGTAGAAAGTGGGGGATACATGATTCTTCTAAATTCACCATTGAAATGGTCCCTTTAATGGAAGCAGCAGTCAATATTTATGTGACGGATTGGGCAAACATATTGTCCGACAAATTAGCCACAGTAATTATGGAATTTAGATCAAATTCACGCAAAAATACCAGGACCATTCCCCTTTTTATTATAGTGCTTATATTATGGATACTCTCTATTTTAACTCTCAATATCCAGTACTCGGCTGGCGAAGGACTCCCCAGGACCCTAAGCCAATCCACATTTATCATCAAATGTTATGGAAATCTCACTACAAAGATCATTTGTACCAAATCTGTAATGGTTTTATGCCACCTATCTACTATGGAATTTTTGATAAACCTGCCCCTAGGATTTCCGAGGAAGTAGGGATCAACTTAATCGCTGTAGCAAATTGGTTCGAAGAAGACAAATTCACCTATATAAGGCTTTTTGGTAGGCTTACAAAACCCCATGTTCTTCCTCTGTGTGTGCCTGTTAAGCTGCTAGCTCGGGTGTTCGCCTACCAAATAACAACAGAAGGGACATCCAAAACTCTTAGAAACTCTAAGAAACAGGTATGGCCTACATTTCCTCTAAGATGCGGTGTCTACACTCTTCATGATTACAAACACACAAAAAAGGAGGCAGAAAAAATACAAATGCTCAATCTTGCAACCATCCCCAACAGACAATATGATCCTAGAAAAGTTGCCTATAATGTTCTTGAACAAGATAAGCTTGCAAAGTTTGATCATGAAAAAGATGAATTTGATGACTTGTTTTCTTCAGCAGAATCATTATTTCAGGTAAAAACATTGGCCAGGATCAGATATAAAGATGAAGGGCTGGAAGTGTTCAATAGGCTCAGAGAACAGAGGTTGCAAACTCTGCCTCTGGACTTATTAGCTACCACCCCAGCAATCCAGTCAAGCGAGCCTAAACAACAAACTGGTGTCAAACCTCCTGCTGAGGAAAAAATTCCCGAGAGAGGAAAAGAGCCAGAACAGAAAGAATAGGAGAAAGAGCGGGAGAAAGAACAGGAAAAGGGCAGTGAACACATGATTATAGATACTCAAATCGATCCCAAGCTCCTTAAAGAATGGCAACAATTCGATTCTATTATAAGCAATCCTGAGACTTTACAGGGTTTTAATACGCCTGAAGTAGCAATTGGTCACAAGACAACAACAAGTACAGTTCCAATTGAAGGAACCAACGGCCTACCCAGCAGCAAAGATGTAGAGATAATTCATAAGGATACATCGGATCAAATTGTCTTGCAGATAGAATAAATACCACCATTAGATGTCTTTTATAGCCCTAAGCATAGGGCTGTAATAAAAAGACAAAGGAAAAAGAGAAGGCTTGATCAATATTCCCTTTTACCTACACAGACAGAGATGGCTAATGTGGTATGGAAAGAACAATTCAATTCCTCAGAAGAGCTCACAAAACTCTCTCAATACACTGGGGCTTATTCGGCAGCCACTATGGATGAAGCATCGGAAGTGAGCAATTTACTCAAGGAAAAGAATCAATTAATTATTTCATTGGAAGCACAGAGATCGGAAATACAACAAAGAATAGATCAATTGGAACAGCAATTGGCAGCGTAGCAGCAAGTAAACAACCAAATAAATGAACAATTGCTCAAAGAGAAGTACAGGATAAACCAAAGTGCAGTGCAGAAACAAAAGGAACTATCAACAGCATTGGCCAAGCTGAAGACAATGAATGAACAGATGAGTAAAACAAAAGATGAGAAAATCACTCAATTATCACAACAAATAGAGAAGTTCAAGAGTTTTCCTCAACTAGTAGAGTTCAGGTCCGAGGCTCTCTAGATCAATAAAGCATTGATTAAGCAGCTAAATTTACTATGTCATAATATTTCCCTTGTTAAACCCCTCTGTGAGATTGCTTCATCAATGATTGACAAATCAGTCGACGCTAGGCAAAATTTGGAACAGGTCGATGAAACTTTAACCAACTTTCTTGCTTGGCAAGAAACCAGTGAAGGGCAAGCTACGAATTTGCCTAAAATTCTAGAATCGCACAAGGAGATTCTTTTTCTAGAATGGCAGTCGCAATTGATGAAGGCAGAAAGGGAAACTTCAAGATGCAGATCAGCAACCAGTAATTTGATTGAGTTAATAAATGATACTCTTTATCTGTCTAATTTGATTTCACAGTGCACTCTAGGTAAATTGCCGTCAGCCAAAGCATTGGAACATACATGCAATCAAGAATTGGAAAAGAAGGAAAGATTAATTGCCGGCATACAAAGTTTAACTTGGGATACCTTTTGGTTCTTCCTAGTTAAACCATACAGTCAAAGAGAAGCACTCAAATGTTTAACCGATGCAATCGGTTACATGATTCCCAAAATTCATGATGCTACGTATTTAGCCCAACTGCATTCTCGTCTGAGTCACCCTCCAGAATTACAACCAATGCTTTCTATCTGCTAGCTCAAGCCAAATGACGATCAGCTGAAACAATGAATCATGCTACCGACTGCAAATAGACCTATTTCAAGGAGATCTTCATGATTTGATTATACCACCTAATAGCTTTTTTATCTCATAATTAGTTAGCTTAGATAGTATTTATAGACCCTCTCATGTCTTTAGAAAGGGCCCTAAATTTTTGTATAAAACTTGGATCGGGAAGTCATACTACTGTGCTTCTGATATATTTTTTTATGAAGACTAGGCCTATATTCTGAATTTTAATGAAGAATGCTTTGATGAGATATGCACTATTGCTTTTTGTGAAAGTATTTCTAAGCTAGAAGACAGAATCTGAATGCGATTGATATCGGCAGGGATCCAAATTACATATGGTACTATTATCTATGTCTTTCCTCCATTCTTTCATATGAATCAACATTTATTTAATCTTGCTATCACTCGATATATGTATGTGTTTTAACAACAATCTTTATACTTATCACTATTGAATGTTTAAGGAGTGTTATTCCTTCAATCATATTTATGTCAATGATATATGAATAATAATGTAATATTGTTTTAAATGATTACTTTGTTCAACTATTTGAGCAAAGTAATTATCATGAGAATGAATATCTTTGTTTATCAATGGAGTCATCTATATGCCTATTTGTAAATAAAGATCATCAAAAGTTATACTAGATTGGAAATTCCCCGGGATAGATTAATTGTTTATTATTTTGCAATTTAGAGTAAATCATCCATTCATTATCATTAGATAATAGAAAACCAATCACTTATCCATCTTATTTACCAATCATTGGGAAATTGGTCCCATTATATCTAGTCGGAGCCACCACACCAAACGGAAAAGGAGCTATCGTTAAGGTCCGGACCGGGTGGTTTTCCCCGATGTTGATGCAACGATTTTCGAGGCATCAACATTTTTGGCGCTAGAAGGAGGGAATGAACTATGAATGGTGAGCCCACCCAAATCTACAACCCATTTTGAGAGTAAATCTCCCTCCACCTCACCTCAGACCTCTCCTTTGCATGCTGGAATTCCAGTTTTCAAACGAGAAGAAGAGGAGTCAACTACCACTACTCAACCCCAAAATTCCCCAGAACGATTAACTCCTAAGTCTCCTGAAGTTCAGTCTCTTATCCATAAACTTCAAGGCTTTTCTATATCACCATAGAAATATGAGGTATCTTAAGGCAGTGAGACTTCGCAATTCATTCCACCTCACCACCTCACCAGGTTTTAGAGTGGGAAGCTTGGCATAGAACCTCCAGAGTTCCATTTACCTAAAAAGAAAAGGGCAAGAAAGACAACTAAAGGATCTGATAATGAGACTATCTCATCATCATCCATTTCATCTTCTCCAGTGAGAAGTCAGCCATCCACTCTTCCATTACACATTGTTGTTCAACAGGGATCACGAACTTCAACATCCCAACCTCCTCAAACCTCAATATCATCTCCTTCCCAAACCTCTGGAATTTCATCGGAAATATCATCTAGAATTGGTTCTATAATGGCTCAGAATCCATGGAATAACCCTGGTGCAGTCACGATGCTTGCACCATTACATCCGTTGCCAGCACACCCTAAAAAATGGTTACCAAAATTTAATCCAGATGCTGGAATACAAGCCGATGAGTATATTAACAATTTTATGTTGGCAGTTAACTTAAAAGGAGTGACAGAGGAAGATTTTGCTGTTAGAATCTTTCCTTATACTTTACAAGGATTAGCTGGGTCTTGATATTCTTTCTTGCCCTCTGGATCCATTACCAGTTGGAACATTTTTCAAGAACAATTCCTGACTAAGTATAGTGATGACAGATCCCTAGCAATGCTAATCAACGATCTCTCGAATCTTAAGATAGAATCTAAAGAACCTATAAAGGAGTTCAACTCCCGATTTAATAAACTATTGAATAAGATTCCAACCGCCTTTAAACCAAGTGATAAAATCAGAAGCGAATGGTATATAACAGCCCTACCTTCAAATATAGCTATTTTTGTAGATATAGCTGCAAAACCAACTTTAGCTGAAAACATGAAAGTGGTGCTTGCTGTAGAGAAACACATTATTGATTTAGAAAAGAAGGCTGCTCTTGATGATAGAAAATCCAAAAAAATTCCTTTCAAAGATGATTCAAAGAAGAAAATCCCTAAAGACCCATATGATATGGAAGGTCTCCAGAAAGTTCTCAAGACTATGTCAAACGAAACGGTAGAAATAAAAAAACAAGTAGCTGAGACTTCAAAAAAAAGGCCATTCAAAATTTTTAAGAAACCTGAATCAAAACCACCAAATGCCATATCCAATGCAGATTCAGATCCTAAAGAGGAAGAAGAAGAAGAAACAGTCTTGTCATCCGAAGAACCTGAAGAATAGGAAACTATAGAATGCCATGGGATGTGGGACTTTATTCTGCCTAATTCTGATACAGAAAACAAACAAGAAGCTTTCCCTGTAACTACCAGGAGTAAGGGTACTCCTGAACCTGTTTAGATAGCTCAGAAGAAAAGGAATGCAGGTACTACTGCCACCAAAGAAAAGGTTCCCACGAAGAAATCCACACCAATATCATCCCAAAATCAGCAATCAACTTCAAATCCATGCCCGACATCTAAAACATTATTAGTTTCAGATTGTATGGACTACAATATTATTGAAGACATGAAGAAGACAAAGGCAAACATCACTATGTTTGAGCTTAGCAAACTCAAGCATCAACAAAAACTGCTACTTAAGGAGTTAAATGTTGTACCTTCTTCTCCTCTTCCCAATGCTGTATTGTCTAAAGCTACTAATGAATCAGGTAAACCACCTCCTGGTAGAGTAGAAGCTACTGATGCTGTTTTAATTGGGGATAGATCCAATTCCCATACTCCTCCATTCCTCTTAACCTATGATATCTATAATAGAAATCTACACAACTATTTGATTGACTTAGGCGCTTCCTCTAATATAATGCCAGCTTCAATTTGTTCTAAACTGAACATTGAACCTTAGAAGTTTGCCATTCATATTGTACAGTTGGATAGAACTAAGGTCCAGGTTTTAGGAGAAATCAACTCAGTGACTATTAGGTTATCCGCTGATCCAAGAGTGGTTCAGAGAATTGATATTTTAATCGCTGATATACCTGAATTCTATGGTTTGATTTTGAGTAGAGACTAGTATGAGGAACTCCATGGTTATATTTCCACTGATTAGTCCCATATGTGGCTACCTTATAAAGGAAAGCCAAATCAGATCAAGATTGATCGGGAGAAACATATGACCCATATTATTACTGAATTCGAACAAGAAAATCAACCAATAGCATTCAATAACAATATTTTAGGGAATTACTCATTCGAATCATTCATTGGCAATTTCACTGCCCAACCATCTCCTTTCTCAGTTAATAATTTCACATCTCAAATCGAAAATTTTTCACCAACAGATATATCAAGATGTGTTAATGTTGCTAAGGAAATTGTAAATAAAATTGTAGATAATTCTTTATTTTTGTCATTGTACTTTGATGGATCTAAATCTAGTGAAGGTGCAGGAGCAGGATGTATTTTAGTTAGTCTTGAAGGAGAAAAGACCATGTTATCATGCAGGTTGGAATTTGAATGCACAAACAATACAGCTGAATATGAGGCCTTAATTCAAGGACTCTACAAAGCAATTGGTCTTAAAGTTCAATATTTGAAAGTGTTTGGTGATTCAGAAATTGTTATAAAACAAGTTAGAAATACAATTCATTTCCTTTCTATTCACCTCAAACACTATCAGTCTTTGGTGCAGGACCTTATATCTCAATTTTTAGCATTCAATATTTCTCCCATCCCTAGGTCTCAGAATGTAGCAGCAGATCTACTAGCTAATGTTTCTTCCAAGCTCCTTCCATCTGAAGATTACAGCCTAGATAGATTTTCAGTAGAGTTAATCTTTAGACCATCAATTCCTAATAATCTCACTAATTGGCGAGTGTTCAATCACAATGAAGATATTTTAAATTTCTTAACTTCTGACAAGACCTATGATGATCAAATCATTGCTGAAAGTGATCATGACCTTCAAATGAAGGAAAAGCAAGAAGAAAACTCAATACCTAAACCAGTGGTCAAGCTTCAAGATCTTTATGACATAAAAGATAGGTTTAAACAGGTGACCAATTCGAAGCTCCAGAGTTTTACTTTAAGATTTGAATTGATAAACCTAGGTACTGAGGATAATCCTCAAAACATCAATTTGGGATTAGGACTTTCTTCAGAAGAAAGAATTGCATTCATTAGATTATTGTGTAAGTATAAAAATGTCTTCGCTTGGAAATATGATGATTTGAAAACATACGATACATCTATCATTATGCATACTATTCCAATGTTTTCTGAACAAAAACCAGTGAAACAGAAATTAAGGAAGATTCATCCTAACTTAGAGAGTGAAATAAAAGCTGAACTAAACAAACTCTTAAAGGGTAAGATAATTTTTCCTGTTAGACATTCAAACTGGGTGTCCAATATGGTGCTAGTTAGGAAGAAAAATGGCGACATTAGGATTTGTATTGATTTCAGAAATCTTAACAAAGCAAGCCAAAAGGATAACTTCCCTTTAGCTACCATGGAGCAGACACTCCATTCAGTAGCTGGTTCTGAGTTAATGTCCTTTTTAGATGGTTTTTCAGGATATAACCAAATTTTGGTCCATCCTGATGACAGACTTAAAACTACCTTTAGAACCAAGTGGGGAACTTATGCCTACCAAAAAATGCCTTTCGGATTAATCAATGCTGGAGCTACATTCCAAAAAGCAATGGAAATAGCATTCAAAGGATTGATCAATAAATCAGTAATTGTCTATTTAGATGATATTACTATATTTTCCAAGAAGAGATCAAAGCATTTACATGATTTGAAACAAATCTTTGAACGCTGCAGAAGGTATGGTATCTCACTCAATCCAAAGAAGTCATTTTTTGCTCTTAATCAAGGAAAGCTCTTAAGCTTCATTGTTTCAAAGGATGGCATTTATATTGATCCAGATAGAATCAAATAGATTTCTGATATTCCATTCCCTCATAATAAAAAATCCATGTAGTCATTTTTAGGTCAGATTAATTTTGTAAAAGAATTTGTCCCATATTTTTCTCATATTGTTTTGCCATTGCAAACTATGATCAAGAAAAATTCAGTGTTTAAATGGGGGCCTGAATAAAAAGAGGCATTTGATTCCATCTAACAATCAATGATAAATGCTCCTACTTTAAACACTCCTAATTTTTCAAATCATTTCATGCTATATACCCTTGCATCTGATTCATCTTATGCAGCAGTGCTGACACAAATTAACGATCAAAACTTAGAAGCACCAATCTCATTTTACAGCTCAAATCTTCAAGGTGCTGAACTTAATTACTTGGAAGTTGAAAAATAAGCCTTTGTTGTGTACAAAGCCATTAAACACTATAGACCCTTCCTCTTAAAAGCTCATACAAAAGTTATAGTTCCTTTTTCAGCAGTAAGACAATTACTAGTTCAAAGGGAATTAGGGGAAAAAAGAACGAATTGGGTCACAACATTACAAGAATATGACTTAGAAATCAAACCAGAAAAGATTGTCAAAGGCCAAGGCTTTTGCAGGTTGTTAGCAGGAGCATCCAATATTTAGGAACCTGAAGGTACAAAAGGTACTGAAGAAATCAATCAGATAAGTATCACTAATCTTGAATCTCAATATGCAGATCTGATTTTCTATTTGAAAAATGGATATGCTCCTTCTAATCTTTCCTATAAAAACAAACGTGCCATAAGATTGAAAGCGAAAAAATTCATAATTGTAGATGATGTATTGTTTAGGCGGAATTATGATTCAATTTTATTAAGATGCTTAGAAAAACCTGAAGCGCAAAAGGTTTTGCAGGAGCTACATGACAGACCAAGCAGGAGGACATTTTGGAGCTAATACAACAGCTCACAAAATCATTCATGCTGGATATTATTGGCCCACCCTGTTCAGAGATACTCATGAATATGTAAGGAAATGCCAAAGTTGTCAAACCACCAGTGGAAGACAAAGAAAGCCAACTTTCCCTTTGCAACCGGTCAACATTGAATAGCCTTTTGAACAATGGGTATTGGACATCATTGGGGAAATCACTCCACATTCATCCAAATAGCATAGGTATATCCTTACATCCACCGATTACTTCACCAAGTGGGCTGAAGCAATTCCTTTGAAAACAACAAACTCTGAAGCAATCATTGAATTCATAGATCAGTTCATTATTATCAGGTTTGGTGTCCTAAATTCTCTTATTTTTGATAATGCATCTTATTTCTCTGGAAACTCTGTATTTGAGTTTGCTATCAAAAGGGGATTTAAATTGAAGTATTCTGCAAACTACTACACTCAAGGTAATGGTTTAGCAGAATCCACCAATAAAAATATTATCAAAATCATTAAGAGAACTATTGAGTAGAATCATAAAAGCTGGCATAAATGTTTGATATTTGCACTATGGGCCGACCGAATAACACAGAAGGCCTCCATAGGCACTTCTCCATTTAATCTAGTATATGGAAAGGACGTTGTCATACCAGCAAATCTAGTACTTCCACCACTAGCTTTAGTGCAATTTATTGAAGAAAATCCCTCATCTTCTATTCAACTAAGACATGATCAAATCTTGAAATTAGAAGAGGAAAGAGAGAAAGCCCGAATTGTACATGCAAAACATCAGCAGATTATTAAGTCATCTTTCGATACAACCTCAACTAGTTCAAAACACTTACAAGTTGGTGATATAGTTTTGAAGTGGGACAAAGCCCATGAGGATAAAGGAAAGCATACTAAGTTTCAGAAAATGTGGCTTGGGCCATTTCAAATCAGTGAGAAGATTGGCCCTTCTACATTCATATTGCAAGATCTATCAGGAAAGAGAGATTCTCTTCCTGTTAACGGCTTTATCTTAAAAAAAATCTCCAATTCAGGAGGTAACCCCTTCTCCCTTTGTAAATATTCAATTTTCAGCAGAATTTGTGTGTATAATATATTTTGTTTAGAATATTAGAAAAATAAAGTTGTAAAAAGCCTCCCATTGGTTTTTGCTATATTGAAAAGTTACTCAAAAGAAAATAGTTTCGATATTTACTTTTAAGAAATGGAAGCTTTAAAGGATAAAGGAAATTTCTAGGAAAGTAGGTATATTTAGATTCTGAAAACCCCATTTTATTTTTATAAAATCTTCTCAAAATTTAGAAGTAATGTAAATCATTTTAATGTTTTAAAAAGCCCGAAAACGGTTATCAATACAAAAACAGACACTGATTCAATCTTAGCATCTTCAACTCTCACCCTGTCATCCATATTCTCTTAAGGAGAAAATTGTTCATCCCATCCATCAATGTTTATAATTACTCAGAGTGTAATTCTAAAATATACTTGATATAAAAGATAAGAGGTCTTATTACAAGCCTGCTTAACATGATCATAGGGGAATAATTCAACTAAACTTACCAACATTGCATACCAAAACAGGGTAATGGCTTATAATTATAAGACAAGGGGTCTCATCACGAGCCAACTTGTTCAGTTAAATTACAACCAGTGAATGGCATTGTCAATAGCTAGCCACCAAACTAGGACAATGGCTTTTTATCTTACAAAATAAGGAAAAAAGAAAAAGTGATACAAAAATATGGAGACATATTTTTGGATTCATTCTTTTTAATTATACTCTGAAATGGATGGAATAATGAATGGTAAAATGGTTAAAAGGTATCCCTGTCGAGACTATAGACATTTGCTGGCAGGAGAGGCTCTACCTATGACAAAGGAGTCATTATAAAAGCTAAGTTGGAAAAGTCTTTTGTTTTATCTTTATCAATCAATTAAGGCTGATTTAAAACTTAGAATGTATTTAATTTTAGAAAAGAGAAGAAAATAGCAGAAATATTTAACATTACTTTCAGAATCTATGTTTATCTAGTTATATTAGATTTTATCTATCAGGTAAGGTCTCTAGATTAAGAAAGTTTAAGTATTTTAATTAATTTCTCAGAGATAACTATTTCTCCCAGTGAATCGCCAATTGTTGTGCTGTACAACAATCCTCCATTTCATAAATTTTTTACCTAAAATCACAATATGAAATGGGTCCCTTTTAAACTTAGACGTGTGGATAAATTGGTATTAACCCATCATTAGAAAAACCCTTATCAAAAGGTTTAATGAAAATGATATATTTTAAGAACCTTTTGAAAAGAAATAAAATGTGGCTTTAAAACTATTATAAAATTCTTTGTTATTACAATAAAGCAATTGAAAGATCGCATATCGCAATAACAAAGGAAGCATGCAAAACGATATGTCCATTCTCTCTAATCCGAAAAGCATATCGCAATCGGATATCGGGAAAGGGAAAATGTCAAAGCAACAATTTAAAAGAGCCTCCCTCATTTCTCCGATGCGATAAAGTGTATCGCCATCGGCAATCGGTGATAACAAGCCAACACATGATTAAAGGCACATTCAAATCCTCCGATGCGATAAAGCATTTCGCAATCGGCGATCGGTGAAATCATATTGACACAGTAATAAGACCCGAATCCATTCCCCGATTGCGATGCATTAAATGAGGCGCATATTTCAAAAACGTATTTAAAAGGTTTGCATGCATTATATCACCTTTCGGTGATAGGAGATATTTTAAACGAATATTAAAGCCTTTCACTTCATGTTATCAATCTCCGATTTGCAATTTACCTCTGATTATCAATCAAATAAATCTAAGCCACAGTTCAATGAATCTTTTGGCATATAAATGACGTGATGGACATTTAAAACCTCATTTACCATGATTGATGGGATAAACGGCTAATCAATGAAGCAGTTAAGGGAAAAATTTTCTGTAGATTTTATCTGCGGCAATTTCTGTATAATCCATTATCACCTGTGGATCAACGTAATTCTTTCATATTAGTATATAGAAGCATTTCTCTGTATTACGTTTTTCTCTTCGCTTGTGCAGAACTTCGCTTAGATAAGAAATTTGAAACATATGGGGAAGAAATCAAAGAAATCTGTAGCTGCGGCTCCTATAGCAGTAGTGCAGCCAGCCAAGGATCTAGGGCCAAGCAAAAAAGGGTTAATCTCAGACGCTACATGGCTCGGCCTTGGAAATATTAGTTGGGAGAGCGTTTACAATTTAATTGAAGCAAAGGAGCCAGAGGAAGTATCGGAAGAAGCTACAGCCGACTCAACTAATAAATCGGAAGCATCCCTCAAGGATTTACCTTGTTCATATTTACACAGAATAGCAGCATGATAAAAGATTCTTCCATACATTGACGTAGTGAGATGGGTGGTGGAAGAAATTCCGGTTTCAAACAGAACATTTTTCACAATTGATGGGAGTATTTTTGGCTCCTTTCAGCCTAATGATTTAAGGAAAATGTATCACTTGCCTGAACCTGAAAAGCGGTACAACAAAGCCTTCTTGGAAAAGTTTGCGAATGAAAATGAGACAGAATCAGCCCCGATTAAGCAGTGGATACATAATCCCGAGAAACATAAACACAAATCATTAGGTAAGTACTCGGTGGACTCATTAGCTTCTCCTTACTGTTATGCCAGGGTTATGATGTGTAGAATGTGGGGGATACATGATTCTTCTAAATTCACCATTGAAATGGTCCCTTTAATGGAAGCAGCAGTCAATAGTTATGTGATGGATTGGGTAAACATATTGTCCAACAAATTAGCCACAGCAATCCTGGAATTTAGATCAATTTAACGCAAAACTACCAGGACCATTCCCATTTTTTATTATAGTGCTTATATTATGGATACTCTCTGTTTCAACTCTCAATATCCAGTACTCGGCTGGTGATGGACTCCCTAGGACCCTAAGCCAATCCACTTTTATCATCAAATGTTATGGAAAGCTCACTACAAAGATCATTTGTACCAAATCTGTAATGGTTTTATGCTACCTATCTACTATGTTATTTTTAATAAACCTGCCCCTAGGATTTCCGAGGAAGTAGGGATCGACTTAACTGCTGTAGCAAATTGGTTCGGAGAAGACAAATTGACCTATATAAGGATTTTTGGTAGCCTTACAAAATCCCATGTCCTTCCTCTGTATGTGCCCGATAAGCTGCTAGCTCGGGAATTGGCCTACCAAATAACAACAGAAGGGACATCCAAAACTCTTAGAAACTCTAAGAAACAGGTATGGCCTACATTTCCTCTAAGATGCGGTGTCTACACTCTTCATGATTACAAACACGCAGAAAAGGAGGCAGAAAAAACACAAATGCTCAATCTTACAACCATCCCCAACAGACAATATGATGCTAGAAAAGTTGCCTATAATGCTCTTGAACAAGCAAAGCTTGCAAAGTTTGATCATGAAAATGATGAATTTGATGACCTGTTTTCTTCAGCAGAGTCATTATTTCAGGTAAAAACATTGGCCAAGATCAGCTATAAAGATTAAGGGCTAGAAGTGTTCAATAGGCTCATAAAACAGAGGTTGCAAACTCTGCCTCTGGACTTATTGGCTACCACCCCAGCAATCTAGTCAAGCAAGCTTGAACAACAAACTGGTTTTAAACCTCCTGTTGTGGAAAAAATTCCTGAGAAAGGAAAAGAGCCAGAACAGAAAGAACAAGAGAAAGAGTGGGAGAAAGAACAGGAAAAGGGCAGTGAACACATGATTACAAATACTCAAATCGATCCCAAGCTCCTTAAAGAATGGAAACAATTCGATTCTATTATATGCATCTTGAGACTTCATTAGGTTTTGATATGCCTGAAGTAGCAATTGGTCACAAAATAGCAACAAGTACGGTTCCAATTGAAGGAACCATCGGCCTACCCACCAGCAAAGATGTAGAGATAATTCCTAAGGACCCATCGGATGAAATTCTTTTGCAGATAGAGGAAATACCACCATTAGATGTCTTTTACAGCCCTAAGCATAGGGCTATAATAAAAATACAAAGGAGAAAGAGAAGTCTTGATCAATGTTCCCTTTTACCTGCAAAGACAGAGATGGCTAATGTGGTATGGAAAGAACAATTCCATCCCTATGAAGACCTCACAAAACTCTCTCAATACGCCGGGGCTTATTCAGCAGCCACTATGGATAAAGCATCATAAGTGAGCAATTTATTCAAGGAAAAAGATCATTTAATTGTTTCATTGGAAGCACAGATATCGGAAAACAGCAAAGAATAGATCAATTGGAACGACAGTTGGCAGCGCAGTAGCAAGTAAACAACCAACTAAATGAACAATTGCTCAAAGAGAAGCAAAGGATAGACCAAAGTGCAGTGCAGAAAAAAAATGAACTATCAACAGCATTGGCCAAGATGAAGACAATGAATGAAAAGATGAGTAAAACAAAAGATGAGCAAATCGCTCAATTATCACAACAAATAGAGAAGTTCAAGAGTTTTCCTCAACTAGCAGATTTCAGGGCCGAGGCTCTCCATATCAATAAAGCATTGATTAAGCAGCTAAATTTACTATGTCATAATATTTCCCTTGCTGAACCCCTTTGTGAGATTGCTTCATCAATGATTGACAAATCAGTCGACGCCAAGCAGAATTTGGAACAGGCCGATGAAACTTTAACCAACTTTCTTGCCTGGCAAGAAACCAGTGAAGCGAAAGCTGTGAATCTGCCTAAAATTATTGAATTGCACAAAGAGATTCTTTTTCTAGAATGGCAGTCACAATTGATGAAGGAAGAAAGGGAAACTTCAAGATGTAGATCAACAACCAGTAATTTGATTGAGTTAATCAATGATACTCTTTATCTGTCTAATTTGATTTCACAGTGCACTCCAGGTAAATTACTGTCAGCCAAAGCATTGGAACATACATGCAATCAAGAATTGGAAAAAAAGGAAAGGTTAATCGTCGGGATACAAAGTTTAACTTGGGATACCTTTTGGTTCTTCCTAGTTAAACCATACAGTCAAAGAGTAGCACTCAAATTTTTTACCGATGCAATCAGTTACACGATTCCCAAAATTCATGATGCTATGTATTCAGCCCAACTGAATTCTTGTCTAAGTCACCCTCCAGAATTGCAACCAATGCTTGCTATCTGCCAGCTCAAGCAAAAGGATGATCAGCCGAAACAATGAATCATGCTACCGACTGCAAATAGACCTATTTCAAGGAGATCTTCATGATTTGGTTATACCACCTAATAACATTTTTATTTCATAATTAGTTAGCTTAGATAGTATTTATAGACCCTTTCATGTCTTTAGAAAGGGTCCTAAATTTTTGTATAAAACTTGGATCGGGAAGTCACACTATTGTGCTTCTGATATATTTTTTTATGAAGACTGGGCCTATATTCTGAATTTTAATGAAGAATGCTTTGATGAGATATGCACTATTGCTTTTTGTGAAAGTATTTCTAAGTTAGAAGACAAAATCTGAATGCGATTGATATCGGGAGGGATCCAAATTACATATGGTACTATTATCTATGTCTTTTCTCCATTCTTTCATATGAATCGACATTTATTTAATCTTGCTATCATTGGATATATGTATGTGTTTTAACAGTAGTCTTTATACTTATCACTATTGAATGTTTAAGGAGTGTTATTCTTTCAATCATATTTATGTCAATGATATATGAAGAATAGTGTAATATTGTTTTAAATGATTACTTTGTTCAACTATTTGAACAAAGTAATTATCATGCGAATGAATATCTTTGTTTATCAATGGAGTCATCTATATGCCTATTTGTAAATAAAGATCATCAAAAGTTACACTAGATTGGAAATTCCCTGGGATAGATTAATTGTTTATTATTTTGCAATTTAGAGTAAATCATCCATTCACTATCATTAGATAATAGAAAACCAATCACTTATCCATTATATTTACCAATCATTGGGAAACTGGTCCCACTATATCCAGTCGGAGCCACCACACCAAACATAAAAGGAGTTGCCTTTATGGTCTGGACCGGGTGGTTTTCCCCGATGTTGATGCAGCTATTTTCAAGGCATCAACATTTTTGGCGTTAGAAGGAGGGAATGAACTATGAATGGTGAGCCAACCCAAATCTACAACCCATTCTAAGAGTAAATCTCCCTCCACCTCACCTTCGACCTCTCCTTTGCATGATGGAACTCCAGTTTTCAAACGAGAAGAAGGGGAGTCAACGACCACTGCTCAACACCCAACATTCCGCAGAATGATTAACTCTTGTGTCTCCTGAAGTTCAGTCTCTTATCCATAAACTTCAAGGCTTTTCGATATTACCATAGAAATCTGAGGTATCTCAAGGCAGTGAGACTTCGCAATTCATTCCACCTCACCACCTCACCAGGCTTCAAAGTGGGAAGCTTGGCATATAACCTCCAGAGTTCCCTTTACCTAAAAAGAAAAGGGAAAGAAAGACAACTGAAGGATCTGATAGTGAGACTATCTCATCATCATCCATTTCATCTTCTCCAGTGCGAAGTCAGCCATCCACTCCTCCATTACACATTGTTGTTCAACAGGGATCAGGAACTTCAACATCCCAACCTCCTCAAACCTCAATATCATCTCCTTCCCAAACATCTGGAATTTCATCGGCAATATCATCTAGTATTGGTTCTACAATGGCTTAGAATCCATCGAATAACTCTGGTGCAGTCACGATGCCCGCACCATTACATCTGTTGCCAACACACCCTGAAAAATGGTCATTGAAATTTAATCCAGATACTGGAGTACAAGCCGATGAGCATATTATTAATTTCATGTTGGAAGTTAACTTAAAAGGAGTGACAGAGGAAGATGTTGTTGTTAGACTCTTTCCTTATACTTTACAAGGATTAGCTGGGTCTTGGTATTTTTCCTTGCCCTTTGGATCCATTACCAGTTGGAACATTTTTCAAGAACAGTTCCTGACTAAGTATGTGATGACAGATCCCTAGCAATTCTAATCAACGATCTCTCAAATCTTAGGATAGAATCTAAAGAACCTATAAAGGAGTTCAACTCCCATTTTAATAAACTCTTGAATAAGATTCCAACCGCCTTTAAACCAAGTGAGAAAATCAGAAGCGAATGGTATATAACAGCCCTACCTTCAAATATAGCTATTTTTGTAGTTAGAGCTGCAATACCAACTTCAGTTGAAAACATGAAAGAGGCGCTTGCTGTAGAGAAACACATTATTGCTTTAGAAAAAAAGGGTGATCTTGAAGATAGAAACTCCAAAAAAGTTTCTTTCAAAGATGATTCAAAGAAGAAAACCCCTAAAGACTCATATGATATGGAAGGTCTCTAGAAAGTTCTCAAGACTATGTCAAACAAAATGGTAGAAATCAGAAAACAAGTAGCTGAGACTTCAACAAAAAGGCCATTCAAAAGTTTTAAGAAACCTAAATCAAAACCACGAAATGCCATATCCAATGCAGATTCAGATATCGAAGAGGAAGAAGAAGAAGAAACAGTCTTGTCATCCGAAGAACCTGAAGAAGAGGAGACTATAGAATGCCATGGGATGTGGGACTTTATTCTTCCTAATTCTGATACAGAAAACGAACAGGAAGCTTTCCCTGTAACTACCAGGAGTAAGGGTACTCCTGAACCTATTCAGATAGCTCAGAATAAAAGGAATGCAGGTTCCCAGGTCGCATCTTCTAGAGAGGTGTCTTTCCACTTGATGAGGACTTCCTTGATCATGTGGCCGCGCAAGTGCCGTTCTCGCTTGTCAAGAACCTATTCAGATTGGAGACAGATTGAACCTTCTTCATCCAATTTTGGTAGACTGGTTTGAATTTGGCAATGGTTCCCAATCATTTTCTTGAGGCATGAGACATGGAAGACTAGATGGATTTTTGTCATGGGTGGCAAAGCTAGCTTGTAGGCTACTTAGTCGATGCGCTGAAGTACTTGATACAGTCCGTAGAATTTTGGAGATAATTTCTAGCAACCCTTGTCTTTGAGTGATGTTTGCTTATATGGTTGCATCCTCAAAAATACATGATCCCCTTCTTGAAATTTGTGTTCTGAGCGATGTTGATCTGCCTGATGCTTCATGCAGTTTTGAGCTTGATAGATATTCTCTCTAAGGTGGGCCAGCATGGTTGTGTGGTTCTATAGTACTGCTTGTACCTTCAAGCATCCCTAGATATAAGAAGTAGGTGAAGGAGGGATTTGACCATAAACTACTTCATATGGAGTCATTTTGGTGGTGGCATGATAGTTAGTGTTATACCACCATTCGGCTAGAGGTAACCACTGTACCCATAGATGTTGCTTTTCTGAAGTGAAACACCTAAGGTAGGTCTCCAGACATTTGTTGACTGCTTCAGTTTGACCATCAGTTTGGGGATGATAGGAAGTACTGAGTTGTAGTTGGGTACTTGTAGCCTTAAGATTTCCTACCAAAAGTTACTGGTGAAGATCAAGTCACGATCAGACACAATTAAAGTGGGCATACCATGCAATTTGAAGATCTGGTCCATGAAATATTGAGCCACCAAAGCCGATATAAAAGGGTGGGGTAGGGCACAAAAATCAACATACTTAGAAAGTTTGTCCACAACCACCATGATGACTGACTTGTTGCCCGACTTCGGAAGACCTATAATGAAGTCTATAGAAACCTCCATCCAAATTGAGGCCGGGATGGGAAATGGCTGTAATGTGCCTGGGGATTTGACTGTTTCTCCTTTATGGTGTTGGCATATGTCACACTTAGGTACAAAAGTAAGAATGTCCTTTTTCATGCCTGTCCAAAAGAATGAACGTCGAGTACGAGCATAAGTCTTTTGAAAGCCTGAATGGGCTGCAGTGGGAGATGAGTGCAACTCCACCAAAATGCGACTTTTGACGGTGGATGTTGGTGATATCACGAATTTTCCCTTGTAGTGAAGAATCTCATCCTGCCAAGAGTAGCCCGCTGTGGAATTTTGATCCACCTACAATTTATTAATGAGTTGGGAAGGCAGAGGATGTGAAAACCATTCATTGTGAGCCTCTTCAATCCATTCTGGAATAGGAAGGGAGATTGCGAGCAAGGTGCTTTCCTCCTCAAATTGGCGTGATAAAGCATCTGCTATGACATTTTCATGCCCTTTCTTGTAAATTATCTCATAATCATATCCCAACATTTTGGCGAGCCATTTATTTTGTTGTGGTGAGGATAGGTGTTGCTCCAAAAGATATTTAAGGCTTTGATGTTCTGTTTGGATTTGGAAACGCCGCCCCAATAAGTATGGTCGCCAGGTATCTACTACATGTAATATGGCCATCATCTCCTTCCCATAGGTAGATTGTCGCAAATTTGACCCACTTAGTTGTTGGCTAGTGAAGGACAAGAGTTGACCTTCCTAGATTAAGACCGCCCCAATACCTGTACCTGAAGCATCACATTCAATCACAAAAGATTTGGTGAAGTTGAGTAGTTCTAATACGGGAGTGGAACACATGGCATGTTTGAGAGCTATAAATGCCTGTCGCACTTCATCATTCCAAAGAAATGAATTTTTCTTGAGAAGGTGGGTGAGGGATCTAGCAATGCAACCATAATTGCGCACAAATTTGCAATAGTAGCCTGTGAGACCCAAAAATCCTCTCAAGCTCTTCAAGGTCTTTGGTTGAGGCTAATGCTGCATTGCCTGGATCTTTTTGGGGTCCACCCTGACACCTCCACACCCCACAATGTGGCCCAAATACTCAACTTCTGCCATGCCAAAAGAGAATTTGGACATCTTGAAAAATAATTTATGCTTCCAGAGTAGTTGCAAGAGTAGATCTACATGCTAAAGATGTGTGGCCTAGGTGCGACTGTAGATGAGGATGTCATCAAAGAAAACAAGGACACATTTTCTGAGATATGGTTTGAGCAGGTGGTTCATGAGGTTCTAAAAAGTGGATGGGGCATTACAAAGGACAAATGACATGACCAGGAATTCATAATGGCCTTCATGAGTTCGGAAAACAGTCTTTGGAATTTCTACTTCTTTCAAGAGAATTTGGTGATAGCCTGAGTGAAGGTTGAGCTTAGTAAAAAATTGAGCCCCATTTAGTTCATCCAGCAAATCATCGACAACTGGAATGGGAAATTTATCTTTGATCATCAGCTTGTTGAGGGCCCTGAAGTCTGGACATATATTCCATTCCCCATCTTTCTTGAGCACCATGACCACAGGTGATGAATAAGGACTAATGGTAGGATAAATGATGCCTACTTCCAGGGGTTCCTTGATGATTTTTTCAATTTCATTCTTTTGGGTGAATGGATATCTATATGGGTGCACATTTGGTGGTTGGGCCCTTGGGACCAAAGTAATGCTATGACCATGTTCCCCTCTCGAGGGTGGACGCTCATGAGGCTTGTCAAAGACCAATAGATTGTTGTTTAAGATCTGTTGCATCTCAGGATGAATATGAAGATAAGTGGGTTTGAAGGTCCGGATGGCATTAAATTGGGATATAACTCCATGGTGGCCCTTTTTTTAAACAATTTTTCCATCCTAAGCTAGCTAATGATAGAGGGGGCACCCGCCTGGAGTCCTCGGAGGGTATGTGTGTTGTTGTTCTACTTAATTCTCATATATAACTCCTGGAAATCCATTGTGATTGGGCTAAGTGTGTGGAGCCATTCAACACCCAAGACAATGTCACACCCTCCCATGTGGATGGCAAACATGTGGGTCTTTAGCTGATAATCCCCCATTTGAAGTTTAACATTTTCACAACGACCTTCACATTTCATTGTCCCCCCATTGGCAATTTGGACCTAGAAATTATGCACTGCTTCAGCGACTCTTTGATGGATAAAGTTATGCATACTACCACTATAAGTCAAGACTACTACAGGGTGATGCTTAATAAAACCTCTGATTTTGAGAGTTTGGAGAGAAGAAATCCCTGCCAAAGAATGAAGCTAGATAACTGGTTCTTCAGGTACATTGTCCACCTGGTTTTCCTCATCTTCCTCCTCTGGTTCGTCAAGTGGTGGGGCTTCCTTCGATGAATTGTGATCAGTAGCATCAATTTGAAAGAATTTGGGCTCCTTACATTTATACCCGAGGGAGTATTTCCCATCACAGTAGTAACACAATCCTTGCTTTCTTCTTTCCACCATTTCTGTTGGTGACACCTTTTGAACCTTGAGTGTTTGGGTAGTGCTTGAGCCTGGGTGGGGTGACCCTTGGTTATGAAATTTGGGTGATTAGACTGGGCCACTAATGCATGTTCTACTTCACGAGCTATCTTGCAAGCATCCAGCCATGAGGTTGGGTGTTGTAGTTAGACGTAGGCTTGTATGGATTCTTTGAGACCACTGACAAAACATTCCAAGTAGAACTGATCGTGTAGACCTCCTGTGCGGAAGGCTAAGGCTTCAAAGGCTGTAATATATTCGTTCATTGTTCCTGTCTGTTGGAGCTTAGTATGATGACCCAAAAAGTTAGATTCATGGTCAAAGTGATCTGTAAGAGCTTTTGAGAATGTCTACCAAGTCACGGGCCTTCCATAGCAACGTTGATGCCACTACCACCATTGCCATCTTTCATTGTCCAAGTACATGCTACCCACACTAAGCTGAGTCGCATCATCTCTGATGTGATTCAATGTGAAATATTGCTCCATTTGTGCTAGCCATGTGGCCAGATGAGAGCCATCAAATTTATACTTAGGGTCCAACCCTAACGCCGTTATTTATGTAATAGGGTCGAGTCATAGTTATAGTTAAGTAAAGAGTCAATAAAGCTCATATTAATAATTGTAAGTGGTTGACCCACATTTAAAGAAGGGACCAAGTTAATTGCAAATGGGCCATGGTATTAAATAGATGGTATTAATAAGAACCATGGTATTGACCCATGGTATTGCATGTATGAATCCTATATAAAGGATAAAGACTCCCCTCAAGGAGCATCGTGTCTTATTTCGTAATCGAGCCCAGCTCGATTGGAGGTTTCCAAAGAGGTGAAGAGAATGGCTAGACTCGCCCTCAATTTTTCATTAAAAGCATATGCCTTCGAGTGTTCCTCTGACTTTCCCTTTGTGAGTGTGTCAGCTAAGGTCTTGATCGATGTTAGTACTGCGTCCAACTTTTGTTCAAGGGTGTCAATCTTCTCATTGGCCACAGCTTGAGCTCTGGTTTGTACCATGCACAGATCCGGTGCACTTAAAATTTGGGACCACCCGAAATTTTTAATGCTAACAAGTGAACGGTACCACCTTGCTCAGCTCATCAACCTGATTCTTATGGGGTAAGTCTCCTATAAGCGTCTTGGGAGGGTCTCTAACTTTTTTTTTTTTTGTTTACTCCGAAAGGAGTTTTACTCCTCGCTTAGGAATACTGCAGTAGCCGAATCCTAGAAAAGTCAATTCTTCCCAATGTCCTGTGAGAATCACACCCAGGTATAGGGGCCCACACAAATAGTCTGTTCAGTCAGTTAACCCTCAACTACAGAGTATGAGTAGGAATGTGGTAGTGATTGAACCCCTACTGCTAGATCTGAATGGCGGATCTGATTGTGGTGACTGCTACAGAACCCAATGACTAGATATGAATGGCAGATCTGATAGATCTGATTGGCAGATCTGATAGATCTGAATGGCTGAACTGATTGTTGTGGCTGCTACAGAACCCCGCCTACTAGATTTAATCTGGCAAAGATGATGTGTGATCTAGAGAGGGATAAGGGAAGTATGGTCTCAACGAGTGTGAGGTGCTACAGATCACAATATACATAAGGGTCTGACAGTAGTACTCGGCCCAATCTTTCAGGGCACTAACCAAGGAGGATCAACCGTACCCTTAGCCATACAACCTGACTACCCTATCGTATGTGTGAGTAATCTCCCTGCGTGCTATTCTTGGTGTACTGTAGCAGCAAGACGGTCGACAGTTTATCTATGGCGAGGTTTCAAGAGAGCCTAGGGGGCTTCCGATATACCCAAAGGGTACTTGGAAGATAGTCCGTGCATGGTTCTGCCTAATGCGCTACTACGCGAAGCGGTACCCACAGGGGTTACAAGGGAGTCCAACAAGCATGACCACCTCTTGTATTTCCTGCATGCATGCCTCTCCAAATCCATAGGTTTATGCGCTCAACAATAGATACCATGGTTTAAAGACGCCAGAACATGTCTCTAGCCAATTTTTTTTTGTTGCTCAAAATGGAGATCCCACCGGCCCTGGAAAGTGCTCTGATACCACTTTTTATGCTCTTGACCTGCAAGAAGATACCAGAATACCCAATATGTGAAGAAATAATACCTAGAACACAGAACAATAAGAAATAATAGAAAATGTTTTATAATTCAGAAAGGAAAATAATGTTCACTTGCCTCTTTGAGGGGGCAACCTCCGAGAGAGCTACGCTCGATTACAAAATAAGACACGATGCTACTTGAGGGGAGTCTCTATCCTTTATATAGGATTTATACATGCAATACCATGGGTCAATACCGTGGTTCTTATTAATACCATCTATCTAATACCATTGCTTATTTGCAACTAACTGTGGTCCCTTATTTAAATGCGGGTCAACCACTTACAATTATTAATATGGGATTTATTGAATCTTTACTTAACTATAACTATGACTTGACCCTATTACATAAATAAGGGGGTTAGGGTTGGACCCTTACACCTAGTTCCAGCACACCCCCAGACTACTTCGGGTGAGACCTTAGTCCGTACTCCGCAGATTGTTGCTGAAAGGGCCAGTAGTACAAGGATTTATTTGGCTAATTAACTCCGAACCTGGGTCAGGCCCCAACAAGCCAACATCCACCCAAGGTATCACAATCGTGATATAGGGAGAGAATGTGAGGATGAATGGTTTTTTTGGATGGGGTCAAGAGCGTTAAGTGGTAAGTGAGGGGTGGGGTGTGAAATGATATGAGGGACACATAACAGAGGGGCCTAGATGGAGAAATTTCTTTTCAACACCCCCCCGCCCTTGCTGGTAAAGGGAAACATGGTGAGGGCATGAGAAAAGGCCTGGGAGATATTGATCAATGCAGAGTCAATTTGGGCCATCTAGAGATGGGAGGCTTCTAGGAGATATGTGGCCTTTTGAAAATAGGACAGATCTACCAGCTGACTAAATCAATTGTATAAAATATTGCATCCAAGAGAGACTTCGGCGGAGGAGAAACCTTCGCTTTGTGCGAATGCTGATTGCCGATTTGGGATGGGTGACATCATCACTACCACATGTCACCCGTAAATAGCCCCTTAGGACCCCTGAAAATGCCAAATCTGCATGGCACATGTCCGCCGTACTACCATGTCATGTATAAGGACCAATGGTATTTTGCCATGTGGCCCCCATGGAGGAGAGAGAAAAAGGCTCACTTATCCTTACTTTTGTGTTGATTTTCTTTGTTAAAGGTTTTCGTCCTTCCCCGACGATTTAGCACTATATCGGAGCTTTTCCACTTTGCAATTTTCTTAACCTTGTTGCCATTCAAGATCATCGATCACTGATTTTGTGGGAGGGATGATATGTGGGACAAATGATATTCTGCCACATGGCCCCCAGAGGAGAGAGAAGGGGTCATCCACGCTGGGTTTTTTCTTTCTTTTCTTTGTTAATTATTTTCTCGGCCCTTTTCGTCGCTTTACACTATTATTGAAAAATCGTGATATTGCAAGGTTTTAGAGTGGTGCTCCTGCTGATCCACCGATATGCTGATTGCGATGAGCTCCTGGATCCATCAATCACTAATAAGCCTGGTTTACGATATCAATTATTGGTTGATAGATGATTTTCACTGATTTCCTTGTTGTCACTTCGGAAAAGCCGTTGATTTGGGATTTTTGATGAGCTTGAACCTCTGATATCCTTCTCTCCTTCCCTTTAAAGGAAACAAAACCTCTGGACTTTAAGAGTCCATATATCTTGATCCAGAAGTCCATTTTTGGACTTCCTGGAAAGATGTTTCCAGGAATTATGCAATGGAGAGGTTCTGATTTGGCTTTCAGTGCTCCTATGGCATGGAATATGGCTTCAAACTTCACTTCTCATAATGTAGTAAGTGAGAATATTGGCTCCAACTGGGGACACTTCATTGTTGGCAAGGCGCTGAGAACCTGCAGACTAACAACTTTCATTCCATTAGGCATGGAGTCATTTTTAAACAAACTATAATTCTACGCAAATGGACTTTTCTACATAAACAAAAAACTACATATAAAAATTACAATACACACACTTGTATTTACAATGGATGTATGATAGGTACCTCTAGTTTTGGAAATAGAGTTTAAGGAACTGACCACTTACTGGAAGTTCCATAGATTCATCGTCTAGATTCTCAAGCATGTATGTGTTATTTAGTTTTACTTCTGCAATCTTGAAAGGGATGAACCATAGTGGGTTGAATTTTCCATGTTTTCCTTTGTCTTCTCATTGTACGTCCCAGCAGAGAACTAAATCACATGATTGAAGCAGTTGATCCTTAGCCTTCTTGACAAACATGGATTTCATCTTTTGTTGCTAATTTGACAATTTGTCCAGCACCTGTTCTCTATACTCATGAAGCTTGGCCAACCAAGTTATCCTTCGTGTTAAGGCACTTGGCTCTTCCTCTTCTTCTTGTAGTAACCTTGCCACCAACATTTCTAATTGGATTGAGAAGACTACAACCTTACCATACACTAGCTCAAAATGTGATTTCCCCATGGATTTTTTAGGAATTACCCAGTTGGCCCATAGGGAAAACTTCAGTTGCGAGTCCCAGTTCCTATGATTTACATCGATGGTATTTTTCAACACCTACCATAGTTTTGTTTGAGGACTTAACCAAGCCATTACCTTGAGGATAGTAGGTAGTGGAGTGCCAAATGATGATGTTGAATTTAGGGTAGAAGCTAGTGAACTTGACATATTTGAATAACTAGGCATTATTAGTGATAATTTTGAAGGGACAACGAAAATGAGACAATATGTTATCCTCCATGGATTTAATTACCACTGATCACATAGCAGTGCTGGCTGGAATGGCCTCTACCAACTTGGTGAAATAATTCGTGGCTGTCAATATCCATTTGTGTTGGCCACTGGATGGTGGGTTTATTTGTCCTATAAAATCTAATCTCCATTGTCTGAAAGGTTCTTCCACATGTACTGGAATTAGAGGGAGAGGAGAAACATTTTGCCTCTTAGCAAACACTTGGCACTTCTGGCATGACCTGATCTGGGAATGAACATTCCCAAATAGTGTCGGCTAGTAGAATCCCGCCTTGAGGATTTTATGTGCTATGGTATTCCTACTGTAGTGACCTCCAAAGACTCCTCACTGAAAATCCTCAATCACCTTCTAGGTTTCACCCTCCACCAAACATAACAACAATGCCCCCACTAGGTCCTTCCAGTAATGTAGGCCATTCAATATGATACATTTATGCACTTGCAATCTCAAAGCTTGATATTTGGATTTATCTAGCCCCAACGGGAACCTTAGGAATAAGAGATAATGAAAGATTTTGATCTTTTGAAAATAAAACGATGGCTTCAAGAAGATATACCAGAGCTAATCCAGATCCAGATCCTCCTCCTGTCTACGAAAATCCCAATTTGATCAACCCCTGGCCTTTTATGAGCTTCGTAGGCTTTATTTCTAGGTCATTTTCTTGTATCTTATCTATCCACCTACCCCTTTTCCCTTCACTGCCTCCTTGCACCAGCATGTCCTTGACTGCTGTCATTGGGACAAATGCTGTGATTTCCGATTGTAGCACATACATATGAAATGCCTTCAAGGCCTTGACTAGTGCATATGCTTTTTTCTCCAATATGTTATATTTCAACTCAACGTCCCTTAGGACTTGGATGAAGAAGGCGATTGGCTGCTCGTGACCATCTTTATTTTTCTATACCAGCACTTCAGCTACTATGTGGAGAGGCAAAAGAAAAGATGTATAAAGGAACCGAATAGTCGAGGTTGACTAGTACTGGGACTTCAACCAAATCTTCTTTAATTCTAATGAAATAATCTCGGGGGTTAGGGCTCCACTTAGATTCATTTTCTTTCTTAAGAATGTATGTAATACCCTTGACTATCTCTGTGTAGTTGGATATGAATATCCTCAAGAAATTTATTCTCCCCAAAAAGGCTTGGACCTCTTTCTTATTTCTGGGAAAGGGAATAACACTGATGGCTTTGACTCATTCAGGATCAATATTTACTACTTCCTGTGCTAATATGTGTCCAAGTATTTTCCCCTCAGTTAGGGCAAACTGATATTTCTTAGGATTCAGAGAGAGACCATACGTCTCGCATTTTTCAAAGGTGAGCTTTAAGTGGAGGATGTGCTCTTCATCAGTTTTGGAAAAGACTGTGATATCATCCAAGTAGACCACCACGAATCTGTATTAACCCCCTATGAATGATATGTCCATGTCTCTCTGAAATGTGACCCCTACATTAATAAGTTCGAAGGTCATGTGAGCATACATGAACATTCCCCATGGGGTGGTGAAAGTAGTTTTATTTTGATCATGAGGGTGGACTGCCACCTGGTTGTAACTAGCAAACCCATCCATCATGGACATTCTAGCTAAGCCAACCACCTGCTGCAATATATGATCCATCTTAGGCAACAAGTAGTTATCTTTCAGTGATGCCCTATTTAGATTTTGAAAATCTATACATAGCCTTATTTCTCTGCTCTTTTTATGGATAGGGACTAGGTTGGCTAGCCATTCAGAGTACCTTAAATGCAATATGATATTTTCTTGTAGCAACTTTCTCACCTCTTTTTCAATGGAGGGGAGTAAGAGTGGATTTATTTTCTTGAGTTTCTCTTTGCATGGCTTTATTCCACTCTTCAAAGGAATCTTATGCTGAATGATGTTAGTATCAAATGCTTTCAAATCCTAATAAGAGCAAGCAAATACATCCTTGTAAATTTTAAATATATTTAAATACATTTTTCTGTATTGCAAGGGGATTCCTTTTGATAGCTTGATCATCTGGGGTTCCTCCTCTGAGTTGATGTTGCAGTCTTCAACTCAATCATCTATATATGGGGCCATTGTTTTGGAGACTATGTTGTCCTTATTAAAAGGCCTTTCTAATGGGACCAGTCTGCAAGGAATTGTGTTCCCTTTCAGTTACAAAATTTTGCGCCCAACCACTTTGTCTTTCCACACAATGGATTCTTGATTTGTTTCTTCTTCTTCTAGATTGATGGTGGACTAGGAAAACTCCCCAAAAAGTTCTATGAATCTTTTTACCCACTCATCATCCTCGAATACCTCTCAGTGCTTGATATTATTAGGTATTGAAGGTTTGTATATGACTTCTACCTCATATTTGAGGAGTGGATTTTGCGGGGGCCTAAAAATGCTTTCTTCTATGGCAAGGGATTCAACCATACTGTTTCCTTCCCTGGGCATAAATTGGATATTAAAGGCCAAGAATAAATTATCAATTAGATCCCACACTTCATTCGGGTACATCCTCAATCTAGGGTGTTTGGCTTGCCATTGATTCTTGATCTGCCTTACGACCAACTCAGAGTCTCCATAGACTGTTAGGCATTCAATATTCATATTTTTTGCCATTTGTAAGCCAAGGAGCAATTCTTCGTACTCTGCCACGTTGTTGGTTGCCTCAAATTCCATCTTGAATGAGAGGGGTATTAGGCTACCCTCCAGATATACCAACAATATTCCAACTCCATTTCCCTCTTTTGAGTTTGCTCCATCGAAGTATAATTTCCATACTTCATTTTTATTTATGCGCTGGTGCTCTAACTGCCTTGTTAGGTGTACTGATTTTTCTTCTAAGAAGGTCTCATCTTCTTCTAGGCATAGCCAGGAGAGATCACTTTCTTTCCCATGCATTGGGGAATTTTCTCAGCCTTTAGCTGGGGTCACAGTTTTTACAAACCTAGATTCTTTGTACAACCTCCTTTTCTCACCTCCAAAAGTGGGAATAGTGGCATAAGTCAAATCTAACTTGATAGTGCCCCCCACTTTGGAACCCCAATATCTAGATAAGATCATGTCGAACCGAGGAGGAATATCGACCACCACTATGTCCATTACCACACTTTTCATGAGGATCTGAACCAATTTTACTAACAGATCCTTTATGATCCCTAAGAACTTGACTCTCTTAGAGTCAAAGGAGTACAGGTCCTTGTATGGCTAGGTGATCTCCAAGCTCAAATGTTCCATCATTGTTAGTGGCATGAGGTTGTGTGAAGCTCCAGAATCCAACATGAAATTATGAAGTAAGAGGTTGTGGATTACTAGGGTCACGTAAAAGGGTGCAGTAGAAGGATCCAAATCTTCGACATGAGGCCCAGAAACAACCATTAGCCTCTCCTCTTGGAGGGTTAAACTATCATGAGTTGGTGTTGAGGTAGGTGGATGCATGAATTGAGAGACTTGAGATTTATAATTAGGCTTCTTTAGAAAATCAGTTAGAGGAACAAAAATTATTACCTTTTCAAGCTCCTTCTGAAGATTCAATGTAGGTTGGACCTTTTCTGTACTTGTTGGCTCTGTTCCCTCTTCCTTACCATTGGCAGCTTTCAGCAGAGCAAGTGCCTCCTTTTCTGTGTGTCCCTATGAACTATTGATTTCCTTATTTTTGGAGAATTTTATCTTGGAAGGGTAAGGATTTATCTTACCTTACCTTTTATCTTTTTCTGTGTGTCCCTATGAACTATTGATTTCCTTATTTTTGGAGAATTTTATCTTGGAAGGGTAAGGATTTATCTTACCTTACCTTTTATCTGGTGCTAAAGGAATAAATTGGGGAGAATTTACCTCTTGGTTATGGTTCTCTTGCCTTATTCTTTGAAGATCTTATATTATACTTACATTGTGGTTGTGCTTGCATGAAATTTGCAAACCGTTTGCAATAATAATCTATATATTCCTCATCTGCTGCTGCTACTCTATCATGAGCAGTCTCCTGGTTAGCCATATTTTCATGATCTACTTAAGAGAAAGTGGAATACAAATTTCCCTCCATCTCATGTTTATCTAACAATTTGTTATCGAGGTCCTCTTCTAAATATAGAGGATGAGGGATCTGATCGAGTTGTTCGTTCCTTTCCCTTGGAAGTATTTGCAATGGGGGTCTTCTATACTACGGGTTGTAACCCCGGTTATTGACTTGAGCATTCTATTTGGATAGGCTCTTGTTCTCACTTTCAAACTTTCCAACCTTCTATGATAAAATCCTGATGAGTTTTTCCAGTTCATCCATCTTTGGGTCCGGTGATTCTCTATCTCGACCAGGGGAGGATGCCTCTTCTCTCCCTCTTTTATTCTCAATAGGTTCTTGCTTTCCTCTTGACTTTCCCGCTGAGGTGAAATTTTCCTCCACCTCAAGTGCATTGATTTGGAGTTGATCTAGAGTGAGAGACTTCCTTTCCCTTAGAGCAAAGCCAAATTCAAGTTCAAAATCTCTCAAAAAATATACTTGAGCAGTAGTTGGAGGAGGCTTTATCTTAGTCGACACATTATTGTATTTCTTATTAAATATTTTTATAAATTCTAAGATATCCTCTTTTGGATTTCTCTTTATGGTGTTAAACTCTGTGAGGAGGTACTCACGATTTCTCTTTTCACCCCATTTTTGTGTGAAAGAGTTTTCAAGTTCCTCCCAAGTAGTGATGGAGGCATTGGGTAGGGTCTTGAACCTTTTTCTATCTTCTCCATCCAGGGACTGTACAAAAAATCTCATGACCACATTTATTTTTTCCACATTTAGGTTCTCAGCAAAGGCACAGAAGGTCTCAATGTGCCTCTGTGAAGTGTTATCATCCTCCCCATTAAACCTAGGTAGAAGCTTTATATAGTCTTGGGGCCTATCACTTAGAGGCTGATGTAAATTAAGAGGTGCATATTATTTGAAAAAAAAGTGGAAGAGTCGTCTTGATTAATGGAGGGGGATTGAGACTTTCCTAAGGAGCTTGGCCCAAAAACACATTGGTAGGAGTGGCTAGATTGAAAGCAGGGTATGTAAGGGCTTTAGGGGTAATTCTTGAGTAGTGAGTAACAACAAGTTGATAACTGGATGAGGAGGCTTCAAATACTAAAGGGACAGTAGCACAAGCAGTAGGAGTTTCCTCCTTCCAGACTCTTCCGAAAATAATTTTCTTTGGGTCAGATAGAAATGGGGCTTTTCGTTGAGAGGAATTTGAGCAAATGTGAGACTTCTTAAAAGCTAGGATGATGAAATGATGATTGGGTGTGTGGATTCGCCAAGTTAATGTGGATGCATTCAAAACATCTTTTCTCACCTACACAAAGAGTGTTCAATTTGTCGTATCCCAGGGGAGAAATCCTTCAATACATTCCCCGACAATGGCACCAAAAGATGTTGTGGCTGCCAGAGATAGCCTTGGATTGTTTACAAGATGAGGGCCTGGGAACATCTAGATTTTGTGTGTCTCATATGATTTTCTAGAAATGGGGACATCGCATATAGTTTCTATCTATATATATATATATATATATATATATATATATATATATATATATATATATATATATATATCTATATATATATATAATGGGTTGGTTCATTCACCTAAAGGAGTAAGACAAGAATTTCTGGTACTTCTTCACATGTACAAATCTCAGAAATATGCATAAAAATAGTGGAGGCTGAGTAGTTCAACAATAAGCTTTTGTAGAGTAGATGAGAGAGGATAAGGAGAAAGTGAAACTCATCGTATGGAGCTTACAATATCAATAATTCAATGCTTAACACATAGAGCTTGTAGCTTTAATAATTCGTACACTTAGTTGAGTTACAAATAGATATAATGGACAACAGAGAGACGGGGTGCTATTATTCATGGAGCGCAACTATTAAAGATATATTTTCAATGACCATACAGACACGTGCATTAGAAATTTCGATACAAGTGAATATGTGATGACGTTAGAGGCACATGCATTAACATATTAATACAAATGAATTTGTGGGGAAGTTTGAAATATTTCTAGAAGTTATGATTGCATGAATTTAGAGAAGACACGTGAACATAAATGGGTTTTAACATAGGGATAAAATACTCTAATACTTGATGGGGGAATCACCACCATTTCCTTGATATTATGAAAGATCTGTATTCCAAACCCATACAATCTGAAAATTACATGTAGAGTTTTCTTTAGAATTTCTGAACCTTTTTTAAGTCTTTCTTCCTCCTATTTATCTAGAGAGGGGGGCATGGACATTCATTACAATAAAAATATCTTTGGTCGAGTCTCAGCTGTCAAGTTCACTAGATGTCTCGGCCAGGATGGATCCGTGGCCCAAAAAATATTACAAAATGTTAATCACCTCATTAAAGGGAGGCACCTTACAGGAAAAAAAATCAATCAATCACATAAGAATGTCAGCAAAATATTTTTCTGCCCATCCTGTGCTCACTCCTGCTTCAGGATGTAAATTTCTCATGGTATGTCCTTATGTGTTGCTCAACTAACTCCCATCACTTATGCCTTTACTGCTTGAACCATTCATCCTTTAAAGTTGGGAATGGGTGCTATTGGTTTAATATTGTGGTACTGAATCAGAGGACTCCATCATGGTACTTCATTTCTCATTTATATGGGAGACCATGATGGATAATTAAATCTTCCCGAGCTACTAAGTCCCTCTTCACTCGTGTTAGTGCTGACCCTGATTCCATGTCATAATGGGCCTTTCTAGATCAACCCATGCTGGGTTTGAATGCACCACTTGTTTCCTTAAAAGCCAAAACTGTCGACCCATCATTCCTTTAAATCTCTACAAAATACTATTGGCACCTTCTTATTCCTGGTAATGCACTCACAGTGTAATACTGAGGACTTTCCTATGCTGACCCTTATCATTAAAACGCCACAAAATAGGCGAGTTTCTATCCCCCTTAGCCCCCTTTCCTTCAGCCCCTTTTCGTAATTTTCCACATATGACCAAGGGATTGAATTGGGTTTCTTAGCCTAAAGGAGCTAGAGCCTTTAAAAGATTGTTCGGGCCCCTTTTTCCTTTAATACATAAAATCCTGTATATCAGAAACCTGCAACATTTTCATTTAATACCTTCCCTTGAACCTTGTGATCACCAATTTGCAGGGTTGGGTACACCCAAGGTATCGAAATCACAATATGAGAGAGAATGTGAGGATGAGTGGTTTTTTCGGAGAGGGTTGAGAGTGGTAAGTGGTAGTTGAGGGGGGTGTGAAATGACATGAGAGGAACACATAGTGGAGGGGTCTCAATGAAGAAACTGCTTTTTAGCCTCCCCCCCTTGCTGGTAAAGGGAAACATGGCAAGGGGGTGTTAAAACGCCTCGTAGTTGTTGATCAAGGAGGAGCCAATTTAGGTCGTCTAGAGATGGGGGGTGTCTAGTAGATATGTGGCCTTTTGATAATGGGACAGATCTACCAGCTGATTAAATCGATTGTATAAATTATCGAACCTGGGAGAGACCTCAGCAGAGGAGAAACATTTGCTTTGTGCGATCGCTGATGATCGATTTGGGATGGGTGACATCATCACTGCCATGTATCACCCTATGAGTGGTGACACGTGTCACCCGAAAATACCTCCTTAGGACCCCTGAAAACACAAAATTCACATGCCACGTGTCCTCCGCACTACCATGTCATGATGAGATGAGATGCCATGTCATTTATAAGGACCAATGGTATTTTTCCATGTGGCCACCCTAGAGAAGAGAGAAAAAGGCCCACCTATCCATGTTTTTGGGTTGATTTTCTCTGTTAAAGGTTTTCGACCTTCCTTGGTGATTTAGCACTATATCAGAGCTTTTACACTTCACAGTTTCCTTAACCCTAGTCCCATTCAGGATCACAGATCATCGACATTGCGGGAGAGCCGATATGCAGGACCAACAATATTCTGCCACTTGGCCCCCATGGAGGAAAGAGAAAAGGAGTCATCCACCCTTGGTTTTTTCTTGCTTTTCTTTCTTAATAATTTTCTCGACCCTTTCAACACTTTACACTATTATCACAAAATCACGATATTGCAAGGTTTTAGAGTGGCAGCCCCATTGATTTGTCGATATGATGATTGCAATGAACTCCTCGACAATAGTGCCAGGGAATGCAATGAAAATCAATGATCAATCGATCACCAGAACGACAAACCAGGCTTATTGACATCAACGGGACTAGGCTTATCAGCGATTGGTGGATCTGGTATTTCATCGCAATCGGCATATCAGCGAATCAGCGAGGGTACCACTCTAAAACCTTGCAATATCGCGATTTTGCGATAATAGTGTAAAATGCTGAAAAAATGATTAGCAAAGAAAAGCAAGAAAAAACCAAGGTTTGATGACCCCTTTTCTCTCTCCTCAGGGGGTCGCATGGCAGAATATCATCGGTCTCGCATATTGGCCTTCTTGCAATATTGGTGATTGGTGATATTGAACAGGACTTGGGTTAAGAAAATTGCGAAGTGAAAAAACACTGATTTAGTGCTAAATCACCGGGGAAGGCTGAAAACCTTTGACAAAGAAAATCAACGCAAAAACAGGGATAAGAGAGCCTTTTTATCTCTCCTTCAGGGGGGCCATGTGGTATAATACCATTGGTCCTTATAAATGACATGGTAACTGATGTCATCATGACATGCCAGTATGGAGGACATGTGGTATGCGGATTTCACGTTTTAAGGGGTGATAAGGGGGTATTTCTAGGTGACACATGGCAGTGATGACATCACCTATCCCAAATCGGTGATCAACGATCGCACAAAGAGAAGGTTTCTCCTCTGCTGAAGTATCTCCCAGATGCGATATTTTATACAATTTATTTAATCAGCTGGTAGATCCATCCCGTTTTCGAAATGCCACATATCTACTAGGATCCCCCCATCTCTAGATGACCCAAATTGGCTCTGCCTTGATCAATGACTTCGAGGCCTTTTCGCACCCCCTCGCCATGTTTCCCTTTACCAACAAAGGGGGTTACGAAAAACGGTTTCTCTATCTAGGCCCCTCTTCTACGTGTCCCTCTCATATAATCTCACACCCCTACCCTCACTTAACACTTACTTCTTTCAACCCACTCCTAGAAAACCACTCATCCTCACATACTCTCCCATATTGCGATTGTGATAACTTGGGTGGACCCAACCCTGTAGATCGGTGATCACAAGGTTCAAGGCAAGGTATTAAAGGAAAATGTTGTAGGTTGCCAATATGCAAGATTTAATGTATTAAAGGAAAAATGCCATCAGACAAGCTTTTAAAGGCTCTAGCTCCTTTGAGCTAAGAACCTAGTTCAAGCCCTCGGTCATATGAGGAAAATTACGGAAAGGGACCAAAGTAAAGGGGGTAATGGGGATCAAAACTCACCTGCTTCATGAGCTTTAGTGATAAGGGCCAACACAGGAAAGTCCCCCGTATTACACTGCGAGTGCATTACCAGGCATATTAGGGTGCCGATAGTATTTTGCAGAGCTTTAAGGGCATGATAGGTCGGCAGATGTGGCTTTTAAGGAAATAGGTGGTGCATTCAGACCTTGCAGGGGCTGATCTAGAAGGGCCCATTGTGACACAAAATCAAGGTTGGCACTAACAGGAGTGAAGAGGGACTTAGTAGCTCGAGAGGTTATAATTATCCGTCATGGTCTCCCATACAGAGGGGAAACAAAGTACCACCTTGGAGTCCTATGTTTTACTACCACAACATTAAACTAATAATGCCCATTCACAACTTTACAGGATGAATGGTTCAAGTAGTAAAGGAAGAAGCGACAAGTGTTAGTTGAGCAGCACAGGAAGCCATACCATGAGAAAATTACAACCTGAAGCAAGAGTGAGCACATGATTGGCATGAAGATATTTTTTTTGACATTATTATGTGATTGACTGATTTGTTTTCCTGTAAGATGCCTCCCTTTAATGAGGTGTTTAATGTTTTGTAATGTTTTTGGGCCACAAAGCCATCCCGACCGAGACAACTAGTCAACATGACAGCTGAGACTCGACTGAAGATATTTTTGTTGTAATGAATGTCCATGCCCCCCCTCGAGATAAATAAGAGGAAGAAAGACTTAAAAAAGGTTTAGAAATTCTAAAGAAAACTCTACATGTAATTTCAGACTGTATGGCTTTAGAATCTAGATCTTCAGAATATCAAGGGAATGGTGGTGATTCCTCCTTGAAGTATTATAGTATTTTATCCCTCTGTTAAAACCCATTTATGTTCATGTGTCTTCTCTGAATTGAAGCAATCATAACTGCTAGAAATATTTCAAACTTCCCCACAGATTCATTTGTATTGATATGTTAATGCATGTCCCTATAACTTCATCACATATTCATTTTTATCAATATTGTTAATGCTTGTGCATGTATGGGTCATTGAATATATATCTTTAATAGTTGCACTCCATGAATCAAAACACCCCGTCTCTCTATTTTCCATTATATCTACATGTAACTCAAATAAGTGTAGGAATTCTTAAAGCTGCAAGCTCTATTTGTTAAGCATAGACTTCTTGATGTTGTAACTCCATACAATGAGTTTCCCTTTTCTCCTTATCCTTTCTCATCTGCTCTACAAAATCTTATCAAACTATAAGTCCTTGAACTACTCGGCTTCCACTGTTTTATGCATATTTTTGAGATTTGTACATGTGAAGAAGTACCATAAATTCATGTCTTACCCCTTTAGGTGAATGAAACAACCCATTATATATATATATATATATATATATATGTGTGTGTGTGTGTGTGTGTGTGTGACGTCCCCATTTCTAGAAAATCATATGAGACACACATAATCTAGACGTGTCCATGCACTGGTCTTGTAAGCAATCCATGGTTGTCTCTAGGAGCCACAACATACATTACGCTAAATCGAGATATCTTTGATAGGCGAATTAAGGATATATAATAGTTTTGGATTGAAAAATGCATGCCCGAAAATCTTTTAAATTTTTTACTAAGGCATATTCCTTCTTCTCAATTATTTTATACTTAATTTGAATGACTTGTAAGGATTTTATAAAGAAGGAAATATGTTGTTCATGACCTTAATGATTTTTTTGCAAAAGAACAATGGCATTGTATGTTTTAACCCAAAGAGGGAAATAATAAAGTCCTCTGTATAATTAGGTTTGATAAAGACCAGGGCTTCCATAAAAGCTTGCTTAATTTTTTATAAATAAAATTTTGTTTCTTCGTTCCACTTGACTTCTATTCCATTTTTAAGCATATTCGTTATATATTTGACCATTTCTACAAAATTAGGAATAAATATACGCAAGAAATTTATTTTTCTTGTTTAGTTCAAGGAAGGGCAACTTTTTATATAGCCTAAACTCTTTCAGGATCTATCCTAACTCCATATCGTGATACCAAGAATATTTCCTTCAATCATAGAGAAAATTTATTTCTTTGGATTTAAAGACAAACCATATTTCTACATTTTTGAAACACGACCTTTATATGCTTTCAATGAAACTCATCAGATTGTGAGAAGATGGTAATATCATCTAAATAGATGACAATGAAGTGATCCTTCAAGTCTGCAAAGGCAATATCCAAGGCCCTTTGAAAAGTGGCCCCTTTGTTCACCAACCCAAAGAGCATATTTTCATGCATAAAGGTACCCTAAGGGGTAGTGAAAATGATCTTAAATCTATCTTCCTTTCGAACAACAATCTAGTTATAACCATAGAAACTGTCAAGCATCAAAATGTGATGGGTTCCCACTATCCTTCAGAGGATGGAATCCATTTTTGGAAATGGATAATTATCTTTAAGTGAAGCTCGATATAGATTTCTACAATCAAAACACAATTTGGTTTCACCATTCTTTTTTTGGATAGGGAGCAAAGTTATCCACCTGATCAAAATACCTTAGGAGGACAATTATTTTTGTGTCTATAAGATTCTTAATTTCCTCTACAATAGGCGGAAATAAGAGAGGATTAATGTGTCTTATATTCTACCTAAAATTCTTAACACCTTCATTGAGAGGTATTTTATGCTCAATTATAACTTGGTCATATGTTTTCAGATCTGCGTAGGTTTAGGTAAACAAGTCAAAATATTCATTAAGATCTAAATATCATATTTTTATTTCCTGGTGAAGAGTTCAAGATAAGTTACTTAATTTGGTTTCTCCCTCGATTCCCACATTAACTTGTTCTATTTTTAAATTTAAAGGCTTGAGAGTTAGATATGCAACTACATAGTTACGATCCATGATTTTCTCTAAGGGAATGAGTCCTCTTGAGATATAGTTGTATTTCAGCAGAACAATGTTATGTTTCCTATTTAAGCTTTAAATTGTCAGGAGTTGATGTTCAATTGATAATCATCTTCCTCATTGTTAATACATTGTTTGGAAAATTCTACCATATTGTCAATAAATATTTTTATTCATTGGTCATCTTTGAACACCTGCCAATGCTAAACATTTTTAAGGATGGAAGGTCGATACAAAAATTTGATCTCATATTTTAATGGCATTTCATTAGGTGGGAAAAAGGTTGTTGCAATTACAACCAAAGCATCTGCGAACTGGTTTTTGTCTCTAGGAATAGTGATGAAGTTAATTGTTGAGAAAAAGTTATAGATTAGATCGCACACTTGATTCCAATAAGGCCTTAATCAAGGATGCTTAGTGTACCATATTTTTGTCACTTGCTTGATTACTAATTCTGAATCGTTGAATATGGCCATGTCTTTAATATTAAGTTTATGAGTTGTATCAAGTCCTAGGATGAGAGCTTTGTACTCTGACATTATTTGTAGTTTCAAAACTTAGTTTAAAAGGGAAATTTCATTTTTTCGCGTTTGGGGGAATTAAAACTATTCCCTCACCTGACCCAAATTTTGATGATGAATGGTCAAAGAATATTTTCCAGACAAAGTTAGTGTCTGTGTCAATTTTAGTTGGGTGTTTTTTTATTATGAATTAAATCTTTTTCTTTCTCGAATATAATTAAGACAAAATTTCCTAGGTTGTCATTATAAGCATAAATAAGAGCATTATGAAGATATTCTTTTGAGCTGATAGTATAGGATAGCTGAGACTCTATGTAAAGACAGTGTGTGCCACCTTTGAAAACAGTAATGGTGGCATATGATAGATCTGGTTGTAAGGAACCACCTAATCTGGCCCCCCAATTTCTATATAGAAGCATGCCATAGTTGGGTGGGACATATGCCACCACCACATCCATGAATATTAATTTTACTAGTATCTGGGCTAGTACCACCACTAATTCCTTGATCATCCCCAAACTTTTTAGTCTTCTGGAATCATAGAATATGGATCCATGTATTCCAGAGTAACATACAACCCTAACTTATCCATGATTTATTTGGGCATCGTATTTTGAGACACCCCAAAGTTAAACACGCAGTTGAGTTGTGAAGTGTCCAATCATGAATCTTTAGGTTAACATAAAATGGTGGGAATAAACTATATTCTTTCCCAAGGTGTGGTCTAATAATAATTTCTGAGGCGTCGTATTGAATTTTGATTGTATCCATGATTTGCGATTTTTTGGTGGGGCTAGTAGTATTTTGCATAAAAATATTGATTTCTTGTTTATAGGCATGTACTTTGATAATTCCATTTAATGACATATTGATATTTATATTTTTTAATTCATTTTCAAACTGAAATTAGGTATATGGCGAGGATTGGCATCTTGCATATTGACTTCTTTAGGGGTATCCTGAATTTTATCTTGTGGAAGAGGTCATTTGTTTAGTTTTTCATCGAAATATATATGGTATTTTTTGGGTCTTCAATTATATTTATTCTGAAAATGAGCCTCCAAATGTTTTGCAAAATGCCGGCGCCGAGAAAATATGTTCCATGTAATTTGTCTACTAAGAATCAAATCTTTGGAATGGGTTTACTTGATGATCAAAAAGTTAATTTGAGAGTATTCATCCTCATTAGGGTTCATTTATTGAATTTCAATCTCATCATCATAGTCATCTAAAAGGTTAGCATTGTTTCTTAATTGAGGTTGAATTGGAGGTTTGTCTCCTTGTTGCCCGCTTTACAAGTTTTGGTGATTATAAAGTCAACGATAAGAAGGCTATTTTATGAAATGGAAGTAAGGATTTCTATTATTATTATTAGGGTAACAATTTTGCTAAGGGAGCATATTTTTAGGAGCTGGGGCTGGTGCCTCATTCCCGATCTCCATTCTTTAGATTTTATTTGTTAATGACTTAATAAGTTTTTCTATCTCTTTATTTTCTACTCTTGTGAGGTTGACGAGCTAGGGAGTTCGAGGGTAGGTTCAATGATTTTTTTATTTCCTTCAATTTTTTTCTTTAATACCATGTTTTCTAGTCTCTATAAAATTTACATCACAGGAGTAGGCCATACTCTGAGTTTCTGAGAGTGTGGCAGGCTCTCTCTCTTTCAACATTAATGAAAGGTCAAAATAAGGGTGCATGAATATGTAACTATGGACGTGGTATCTGGTCCACTGGTAAATAGTTGTGATATTTCATGAATCTTTTATTAAAGTCACTAACTGATTTATTTGGTTTAAGCTTAAAATCTCCAAATTTAGTCAACCATAATTGATTACTTTTCTTAACACCAAACTCTTTAAGAAAATTTTAAAAAATTCTTTCCATAGAGTTAATGGAATTAGCACCTAGCACCTTTAACCATTTTCATGCATCAACTTTAAGGATTTTGATGAAAGGCCTCATACATATATCATTTTATTCAGTGCAAAGGTTTTTACAATAGTATCATTGTATTCAGTGAAAAGCTTTTCACAATAGTATTAGAACTTGACTACATTCTCTTTTGCCATACGTTCCCCTTCATTATCAAATTTTGGAAAGGTTTTTTCATATTTATCGGGTATATTGTGTAACGGGCCCAACAAATTGGGGGGCCAATAATGAAAATTAACCCAAGTGTTCATCGTGGGGAAGGAGGAGAGGGTGGTAAAGACTGAAATAAAGAAGTGGGGGACTAACCTTAGGGGAAGAAAAAGGAACATGAATATAATGTGTTATATTTTGAAACATTGACGATGTAGGAATTGCTCTAGACTCCTGAGTGGGGTCAAGGGTTGTAGATTTCCCCTGTTTATGGGATTTAATGATTTAGGGTGCACCTGTCTAAATTATTCAATTATTTTCCTTCTATTTACAATAGTTACTCCTAACTCTGGGTCATCCAAGGCTGAGTAGGTTAAGTCAAACATGGATCTAGTAATGCATTTTGGAGTATCCATCTTGGAGTCAACAATGTAGGAGTTTAAGCAATAAACACATGCCAATAGTATAGATATTAAAACACATATATTGTTAGAGGTATTGTTAGAAGCTCATGTCAATCAAGTTAAACACAATCTTGTATAGACGTTGAATGATAAGCACATTAAATCAACACAAACCATTACAAATGACAATCACACAGTAGATAAACTTTATCTTCTTCTGTTAACATAATAACATTACAGAGTCAAGCTCTTGGAACCTCAACCTGTAAAACTTAGTGAAAATTTCTCAACTCCTTCAATCTCAATAGTATGATATCAAAGAATGAAGGTAATCAAGTTTAGTAGACACAATATGAATCACAAATCAAGTTTACAAATAGATGACATATATTTATGCATATGAGCATACAACATTAAGAAGAAAGTTGAACAACCATTTTTAAATTCCATAAGAGATTCATTCAGGTTAAATGATCGATCTATGTAGAAAGTACATTTAGATCGTTATGTATGACAATATTGTATCCTTCCGTAGATGACCCCTTCGAAATGATAAATGATCTCTTATATACAAAAATAAAAATTAAAAATGAAAGGTTTAATTCTCTCTTAAAAACATGTAACTAATTTAAAATAATTGAAATTAAAAGGGTGGTTGACTAGTATTTTTTTGCGTCATAGGATTCTTCACTTTCTTCAGAGTTCGTGTTAGAGAAGTGACCAGAATCTAAATATCTAGGATAAGCAAATTTCTTATAGTATTAGGGAAATTGGCTAGGGAATCTATATCTGAGAGTTCAACCTACTCACTTGTTGATTGTAGAGGAGGCATTGATGTAGTAACTTGTATAATTAAGGCCAAGATATTCGATCTTCTAAGGCCTTTTTTTAGTTTCAAATTTTTTTCCCATATAAAGTTTGCTAACCAATGAACTGACTTCATCCTTGAGCTAACAGAAATAAGGTCTGATTTAATCTTGTACCTAACTTTAAGAAATTTGTTGTACCTATTTATCCAATAAAGTTAAAATGTTGAATTCATGGAGGAATGAGTCCAAACTCCAATATGGTTTGATTTGTAATACCCCTTCTTCATGATATCAGGAATATTTAAGATTACATCTCAACTTGTTCAATGACTCATGAAAATTTTGTTATGATAACCATCCCTCACTGGTTCATAAAGAGGGAAAATAAAATCTTTAAATATATTTCCATTCAAATCTAAATCTTTCAATACTTTCCATAGCCTCTGTGACTTCATCCCTTATTTTTTGAAGTATTCTCATGTATTCTTTGACATATGTCAATGCTACAATTCCTTCTTCCCTATAAAAAAAAATTCCAAACATTGTAACTCTTTATTAGTTACATAATACAAAAGATCAACGGTGGAATTAAAATCCTTAAATGTTTCGTCAACTAAGGGCATCATCTTCTTGACTTCATTTCTCAAATTCTGAACTATAATATTTTCACAAGGCCAAAATTTAAGAATAAGGCTTTAGTAAAATAATATTCTCGTTAATCATCAATCATATTTTATCTTTGAATTTTAACAGTGTTTCTTTCTTCAAGGTGGATTTTTTAAGACACTTTTGCAAGGATTTAACCTCTTCATGCTTTTGAGTTAACAAGGTTTGCAAGCCTTCCAAGTTTTTATTCCTATTTTCAATGACCTTCTTGATTTTCTTTGTTTCTCTAATCCATCTACCTTGGCTTCAAGGAGTTTGGCTCTGTTATAATTTAGATGTTATGATGCATTCTTCTCTAGGGATTTTTCCAAAGTGTTTTTAAATTTCCTGACTTCTTCAAAATTTATTTTCTCTTTGTTCTTGAGTTCTTCAGCTACTTTATTTAGTTTTTCTTCTAGTTCTTTACATTTAGCTTCATTAATGTCTAGATAGTTCTTTAGCTCCTGTAACTCCTTTTCTTGTATTTCCTTCTGCTAGAAGGTGTCGACTAAATTGGTCATGTAGTAATCTTGAAACTTTGTACATGCCTTTAGATTCTTTATTTCTTTACCTTTTAATAGAAAAATTCTTTTTTTTTAAATACCACATTTAAGCATCCATGACTATTTGGTTATTTTCTCCTCCAGTTATTTAATCTGATTGACTCTCGTCCTTACAACTATTCTTGCATAATTCAAATGTCCATGCACTTTAACAATGAATGTTTGATACTTCTTGTTGTTGACAGACAATTCTAACAATATTCTTAACACCACCGCTTCAATTTTTCTATGCCAATTAACCATATTTGTATCATTAATCGTGGAAAATTTGATATCAATAGAAGTGGCCCTAGAACCAAGTACTTAGGTACTTATATTTGACCCTAGTTGTAACATTATCAAATAAAACATATTCCTTTCAAAGTTTGTTGTTTATAAAAAAATAGGGCGATCCATGTGGATGTTGGTGGCCACCCACCTATTCCAATTGGACTCCACCATTGTTTCTTTCAGCTTCCTTAATTGTAACACAATTTACTATTTTTGGTAGTTTTTCGGGTCCTAAACTTCTAGATCCGCTTTGAGGCCCTAAACAATAATTTTTTGGAAAACGGGAAAATCAATATCCCACAATAATAATTTGCAATCAAAATACATATTCCTCATATAAATAATTATAACGAGGTATCATACACATAAAATGGAGATTGTATGCCCAAGTTACAACCCCGAGAAGTTGATGTACCAATTTACCACAACTGGGCCGATAGACTTTTGGTGCTTCATCTCCTAGGGTTAGGTTTTTGGATGTTTAGAGTTTTCCATTATTTATCAATAATAAATAGGCCTTTGAGGCTCATTGTAACATAGTTTAGAAGGCATTTAAGCACCACACCTCTTCTTAGATATAAGTTACCATTGCTCAAGGTAGTTTATTTCAATTCTACATGAAAACAATTTTTATGTTTCCATGCAAAATGGAAATAAACTACTTTAGTTGATGGTGACTTATCTCTCAGAAGTGATTTGGAAGTTACATGCCTTTTGAACTGTGTTACAATGAGGCTCAAAGGCCTATTTATTATTGAGACATAATGGAAAAATCTAAACATCCAAAAACCTAATCGTAGGAGATGAAGTGCCAAAAATCTATGGGCCCTATTGGGGTAAATTGGTTAATCAACCTCCCACGGTTGTAAATTTGGCATATGATCTTTGTTTGATGTGTACCTGGTTAAAAATGTCTTTCTGAGGACTACAAATTTTGACTGCAAACCCCCACTGCAAGCAACAAGTTTGTCCGTTTTCTAGAAAACATAATTGAGGGCCTCAAAATGGCTCTGGAAGTTCAGGACCTGAAAAACTACTAAAAATAGTATATTGTACTACAATTAAGGAAACTGAAAGAAAAAATGGTGGGGGTCCAAGTGGAATAGGTGGGTGGCCACCAATATCCACTTGGATCTTAGGGCCTATTTAGTGAATGTCTTTTTTAGTTACTATCATCAAAGCCTTTCCTCTTGTTTCCACCAACCCTTCTATTGTAATAGAATTGTCAACCTTTATAAGAGTCACCCTTGTATGTTTTGTTCAAGTTTCTTCTAATGTATGCTCTGTTAGGGGGAAATTGTTAGGAAAAATTGACTTGGGGTTTGAGTCCAGGTTGACCTGGTTAAATAGTAGTGGTTTTGGGCACATGGTATAGTGTACCTATGGTATTATGGTCTGTGGTATTCCGTGTAATGGATCCTATAAAAGGTTGTGAATACTTCATTGTAATGAAGGCCTGGAGGTGAGTGGTGAAGGCTCACTTGGTCGGATTGGACAAGGTTTTGGCCAATGCTAATGAGACCTCATTGGATTGGGTTTTTCCCTAGATTTGGGGTTTTCCTTGATAAATATTATGTGTATAATATTTATGTGTATTGTTGTTGTTTATTTTATTATTCCTCTATGTAAATCTCTGCAAATATCAGTAATAATTTATCTCTCTGCTGTAAATTTCTTAACATGCTCGATTTTCTTTAACATATTATAGTTTTCCCTTTCGAAGGAAATGAATTCCTTGTCATTTTCTTCACTCCTTCTTAAAGATTTTAGACTTAAGGGATTTCTTCTTTGAAACTTATCTCAATGATCTTCCTTTTAAGGTTATTCTCCTAAAGATCAGCAATAACGTTATTTGTATTTGTCCAAGAGTCGATAGATGAATAATTTTTGTCTAACTCTTGATCAATAGAATTAGGTTGGGTTACAATTGTTTCTGACACCTTCAATGTAGCTAGATGTTCCTGATCCACAACAACACATTCAAGGTTAGCTAGCCTTTCTATTTTAGGCTTTGAAACATGAGTGTATGTAGGCAAACCAAATGATTTTCTAGCATTTGAAATAATGTGAAAAGGATCAAAATTCCATGACGTATCTTTTCCCAATACAAGTGCTAGCAATTATTTATCAATGTTGGTCAATGCATTTTTGTTTTTAATTATCAAGTTACCAATAAAAAAGGTGTTACAACTAGTGCCTTTTTATTTTTTGATACAATGAGGGAATCATTTAGTTGTATCCTCTGTCTGGCCTACTCCAATGTGAATAATTTATTAGGGACATATTTGGGTAGATCCCTCAAAACCATAGTCATGTATTGAAATATAATGAGACATTATAAACAATTGTCCGATACTAGCTTCCTTTTTCAAGTAAATAATCCTCCTAAACTCTTCAAAAATTATGTGAGGAAATTTTTGAAATAACTTGACTTGGAGATAGAAAGAAAAACGTTCAATAAAATCTACATAACCTTTAGGCACTCTACATCCATATAATGATGCACACCAAGAATCTATGAGCTTTTCCTTACGTAAACTATCCATGTAGTACTTAATCAATTTGGCAAAAGAAAAGAAATTGGGATAATTGAATAATATTAAGTGAACCAAATAGGTACAATGCCTAATGATAGATGATTGAGAGGTCATGTTGATGTCGACAAGAATAGTCCTTGACAAATAAGTAGGAAAATTGGTAGAAATGTCATTAGGGTTCTCCAATACCTCTTTCATGAACATAAACATCGTTTCATCTAAATTTAGGTTGTTGGGGTATTGTTGAATGATGGATAAGAGCAAGGCTATGGTCTAATAAATGGGTTTTAAGGAGTGGGTCGAGATAGATAGAGATAAGGCAGTACACTTATGAGGGTTTTTTACCAAACTCTGCAAGAAGGTAAGCTTTCCTTCATTATTCCATTTTTTGAACATCAAATTTAAGTCCCTATCAAGAATTCTTTTTCCTGTAGTGGGTATTTGTAGCAATTTAGCTAAAGAGGCTTAGGACACTTCAAGAAAAGCTCATTAGTCTAGATGAAGATAATTCTTCCAGTTTTAGGTTGTGCACTTCTTATAAGCAATATAATGGAGTCGAGATCATAATGTATTTTGCGTAAAGCAGCTTGCAGGACTCTAGTTCGAATCAAGCACTAGTCAGCTTCCTGTCTAGCTTCCTTTTCCAATTCCCTCATTAGGCTATAGATATATTTATTAGTTGTTAGAGTATCCTTGACATTAGACCGAGGATCAAGGTAACTATCTTCAATGGGGTTTTCAGCCATGGGTAGCTAAGATTTCTAAGGATAAGAAATAACCATGCAAGATTACAGGGATAGATGTGAGTACTTACCTAACTTCCCTATGATTTGCTTAATTTTCACCAAAATTTTTGCAAGGTTTCGGAGCAAGTTCACTGCAAAACTGATTGTGAAACAATGGGAATTTGGCAGGGGAAAGGCTTTAAAAAATAGGCATGTTTTAGAATTCAATAATTGTGCATATATCATCTACTATATTATAAATTCTATAACAGTTAGTAAATTTTCTTAGGGGCAAGAGCAATAGTGTATGTCTTGTCATGATATGAATGGTTAATAGGTCATAGAGGTCCTTTAAGTGATGTTGAATATAGTTTTCTTGGCTTCTATGTAGCCTTCTAGTTCGTTTTGTAGAATCCAATTTTTCCTTGATGATCTTCCCTCTTTGATTTCCTGGATAAGTGATTAAAGCATTCCTAAATGCCTTAGAATCAAGATTCCTTGAGTGGAAAATTTGGGTTGTAATCTTGATGGCTCCTTATTACACAGGAAACATCTCCAAGAACCATCTTCCACAAATACACTAATATATTCAATTATCCATGTGTAGCCCGTTAGTTCTCGTCTTTTACATGGATTTTTGGCATTTTGGGCCCTCCTTTATTTTCAAAACTTTCCATTTCTTAACCAACCTTCTTGTGAAGTTTCTTTAATTATTGGGCATTGCAACTTAGAATTTCTTGTGGAATTTATTTGTTACATTTGAAACCCTTGACCCACATGCATTTATATCTAAAAATAATATAGAAAATACATATCATTTGTTGGAAATTAAGCAACATAGATAAATCAAAGTATTCAATAATCCAAGAAAAACTTGGGGCTTGTGCCTCAATTTATGTAGAAATAACTCGAAATTTGCAACTGCTAATGAATTCAGGTTGAAAACAATAAACACAAATTTCTTCTACTCAATATGTGGAAAGGAAAACATACAATAGAAACACGTGAAATCATTTAAACAAAAGGAACACAATATTTCTCCTGGGGAACCCAATTACTCAGGAAACCCCTCCTATGTTTGCATTATATCAGATGAGAAAAAAATTGATCTATTACAATGAAAACATTAATCCTTGAAGCTAAACCTATACTACAATTGTGATATTATCCTCCTGAGACTGGTCTGGAAAAATCTTAGCCAAGCTCGGTGATGAAAATGAGATTTTGGGGTTTAGTCAAAATCCCTTTTCCTTAACAAATTAATCTTGAGGCGTGTGGGTTATGGCCCACTAAGCCTATCGAAAGAGTTCATAAGGATTTAAGCCTTTAAACTGTGGACTTATACTTCATCGAAGCTATTACACTATTGGTCCTTCTTCACCATCGGAGGCTTTAAACTATCGGGAGAATTACATATAGGAGTTCCAGCCTTAAACCTCGCCAACACATATATCAGAACTATACGGGATAACAAAGAAACCCCACCTAAAACCTTTGTTTGGATTTCAAAAAAACATACACCCGGACACATATTTGTCATCAAGTCTGCCTACTCTTTGCGCTATTCCTTCATCCTTCGATACACCCGATCTCCAATCATCGATCAACTTATCGGTGATATCGCATTATCAACCATTGACGTATCACGGCTCCATAGAACATCGCCCTTTGACCTCCCTGATATGCGATCGTTGATTTCAATTAAACTGTCGATTTGGATCCTTGATCCGATGGTTGCAAGTTCATCACATATCGCTATCGCTCTATTACAAGGGTCATTCCAATTTTGCCAAGGGACTTTCACCAATGCGATATAAAGGTCCTGCCATGCGACTTGACCTGGACCATTGATCTTCTAGATCTAACGGTTCCTGGGCATTCTAGCTCGTCTTCTCTTTAACTTGATTTTATTCGCTATTTGAAGGAATTTTGTGTTAAAACATAGTTCCACCACTGTCTGTCAAAGCACGCATAAGTTCCATTAGTATCTTTGGTCGCCATTTGATGGAATCTATGCTTTAAAGCCAGTTCCTCTGCCCACCTGCGTTCACACCACGATTTCACACATAATAATATTCTATTGGATCGCCATCGATCCTATCATGGTCGATGGTCGATCAACACACTTACAAACATGATTAAACCATCAGCGCATATATATAATAAAACTAAAAAGGGAATTAATACACAGACTTGCGGAGACCACAGAACACATATATTTATTATACATATACAGGCTTCTGTTACATGCTAAGGCATTTCAGCCTTAGAACACTTTCTCCCTCGTCTACATCGAATCTATGCACTGATTACACAATCTCTATCTATTTCTCTATATATCCTATTGAACACACAAGTTCATATATATATGGAAACATTGGATTATTGAAACATATCACTGAAAGGATCCAATCAGATCTCTCCATTATTTTCTCCAACAAAAGCCCTAAAGCTCCATAATGCATGCATGGAAAATAAATTAAATATATATATTTCTAAAGGAACACTAGATCGGATCACTGGGAAGGATCCGATCATATCCCTTCCTCAAATCTCTCAACCAATTTGCATACATGCATATAACACATGGTAGATTACATTGATAAGTCTCCTCGAGACTTTATCCATTCCATCTTTAAACCTGTTTTAAAACAGATTTTTCCCTGTTTTGCTCCCCCGGTCCACGTCTTCCTCCTTTTTCCACTTTGGATTCCTCCCTTTGATTAAGGGTTTTGGATTCTCCTGCATCACTAGGCCTCTTGCTTGCCCCTATTTCCTTACACAATTCCTTAGGAAATTAGCTCCTAAATAAACTGTGTAGAAATAACTCAAAATTTGCAGTTGCTAATGAATTCAGATTGGATAAAATAGATACACATTTCTTCTACTAAATCTTTTGAAAGGAAAACATACAATAGAAATAAATGCAATCATTCAAACACAATGAATAATTTTTTTCCCTAGAGAACCCAACTTGGAAAAACCCCTCCTCTGTTTGTATTATATCATATGAAAAAAAAATGGATCCATTACAATGACAACTTCAATCCTTGAAGCTCAACCTACATTGCAGTGTAGATATCATCCTCCTGAGTCTACTCTAGAAAATACTTAGCCAATATAGACCTCTTTCATGCCCCTATTCCCTTGCACAATTCCTGAGGAAATTAGCTCCTAACTACAACTCAAGGCATCCTGTTGAAGTGGAATTCAGATTTCTCCATTTGAATAAGGCACAAGTCAAATGAATCCATTTCTTGATACAATTTAACACTCCCTCTTAGCAAGAAAAGGGTTCTACACTACCCCAATCCTACTCCTTTGTAGGAATGTATTGTAACACAATTAACACAACCTCTCACTATTTTTTTTGTTATTGCAACAACCGCAACTAAGAGGCATCCAAAATACTAAATCAATTGTGTCTATGAACTGCAACTATCTCCTAAGTCTTTGACTGCTACTAGCATGCAATTTTCACCCAGGATATGACTCCATGAACTGATACCGATCCTTCTCCTACTGAATACTATGGGCCTCGGAAGCAAGGGTAATGATCCATGAGAAGAGTGTACTAAAATTGTTGTTGCTCTACTATGGACCCTTCCCAAATATTTGCAACTCTGGGACTAAGGCTCTACATCTCCCGACCTCACTTCTAGAGGTATAGTTGCATGCATGGAGAGACCTACCTCTAGCTTGTAGATATTTTTAACTCTAACACCAATTTGTTTTACTTGTCCACTATCAACATGTTTTGGATATGCATTCCCTCTACTAAAAATCACATCATATCCTTTGTCTTCAAGTACAACTATATAAACCATGTAAAAATAACTAGAAATTTGCAGCTGCTAATGAATTCAGATTGAAAAAAATAGACAAAATTCTTCTACTCAATATGTAGAAAGGAAAACACACAATAGAAACACATGCAATAATTCAAACACAATGAACACAATATTTTTCTTGGGGAACCCAATTGGGAAAAATCCCTCCTCTATTTATATTATATCAAATGAAAAAAAAATGATATTTTACAATGAAATCTTCAATCCTTGAATTTCAAGTTGCACTATAATACGGATCTCTTTCCTGAGTCTGCTCTAGAAAACACTTAGCCAAACTAGGACTCTTGCTTCCCACTATTTCCTTACATAATTCTTGAGGAAATTAGCTCCTAAAGAATAGTGAAAGCTTCTATTTTCTTACACAATTCCTAAGATGATATCCTCACCCGTTACATGCAAACTGTGTACACTCTCTAGTATACAATAATAAATACATTGATGCCTTTTCCAACCACTGAACTAGGAAATTCAAATTCCATGCATGACTAGGGATATTTTTAGTACGCTGGCTAGTTAACAAAAATATTAGTGAGTTAACGTCAGTTACAACTATTGAACTGAACTCAAACTGACTCTATTCATGACTAAAGCTCAAATAAATGAGTTTCACTAACTATATCTCCACTAGATTTCTAGATCTTATCAATCAACTCATGCACAAATCTAATTATTTCCCACAAACTTGAATTGATTGACTTAACTAAGTGACTTTGCCATGTCACTCCTACTAATTGCGACTCAAGTGATCCTATTGAAGCGAAATTTCAAATTTCAAATTTCTCCATTTAACTAAGGCATAAGACAAATGAAGCCTCTTTTGGATACAATTTAACAATTTAGTGTAGAAATATGATATCTCTTTGAAGACACGTGGTACCTATGTTAATGTTTTGGATGAAATCAACTTCAACATGTAGGTTGTGTGAGGGAATATGATTGTTTCTCTTGGGGTTTTTCTTCTTGATAATGTAACAAACAATTTTGGTTTGTGTGTGTAGAAAATATACTTATATTGTATGAAATGCATTGATTTAGAAATAATTGATAGAATAATGATTGTTGTTATAATGAATCCCCCTATTATAAATACTACGCAGGGTGAATTTTCATATAAAGAGTCATGTCTTGTGAATAATACATGCCTAATTTGTTATTATCTATTATTTATTTTTTTTTATTGTCACCCTCTCAAGGAATTCTTTGTCCTCAATGCATAAGATGCATGATTTTCTCTAGTTGGGCACTTCTCTTTAGTGAAATGATGTTTATCTGTAGTTGCGGGTATGGCTTTGCTCATGTTTTGAGTCTTGGTGAGGTTCATGTGTTATGTTTTTGCATTTTTTGAGAGTGGAAGATTTAACACCATATAGTTTATAATGTTTTCCTTTCCAATTAAACTCCATGAACTGTTCTTCAAGGTTTTTCATATAACTTCCCAACTGTATCAACCATTCTGCATATAACATTATATCTATCTATTCAAATGGTAGAACATAGAGTTTTGTTTGTAGTTCCAATTTTTGTATTTGAATTGACACCTAATGACATTTTTCTACTTCTTTAGTCATTTATCTATTAGTGACCATTATGATGAGGTATTTGGTGGGGTACATGAAAAGGTTTATTTTTTTAGAAACATTAATATCTATAAACTTGTGAGTACTTCTAGAATCTATGAGTATAGTGACATTTTCGTTTTTTATGACTCCTCTAAGCCTTAGACACTTAGGTTAGCGTTTCCCTACCATGGTTGTTACTGGAATTGTAGAATTTTTTTTTCTTTTTTCTTAAGGACTAGACCTTGCATTATGATATGTGGTGGAATGTACTTTGTAATCGATGGTTGTAATTGGTCTTTTGGAGAAAGTACCTTGCCTTGAATTTTGTGATCTTCTTTTCTATTTGGTTGAATGCATCAGATTGAAGCTAGTGATGCTTTTTGTGGTGTATTGTCTTGGTTTGAATTTGCATTCTATGCTACCTCGATATCATCATTAGGATTTTGTACTTTTAATTTCCTCCATTGTAAATTTTATAGTAGTGTAAGGATATGCTTTCACAACTACGTCTTGACGTCCAATTCTTCCTACACTTATGACAATTTTTTTTCTTCTTTGTCCCTTTCTATGATTCATGGCTAGAAGCATCTGAGTTGTTTTCTACTTTAAAGATATATAATTTATTATTGTTTCATATGTGTCCTAGAAACCAATTTTTCATTGTAACAACCATGGATTAAAATTTCATGTAATAAATTTAATAAAGGAAAAATAAGACCAAGGGCATGGGACATGTATTCCAAGCTGAATGTTGGGAAAAACATTCTAGTGGGAATCACTTGTTGGGTATTATGGCTAAGGGGAAATTGGAAAATGCAATGGGAAAGGATTTGAAAAGGAAAAGAGACATTAATTGGCATTTTATTTATGAAAATAAAGGAAAATAGGATAAAATGGAGGTGAAAGGTCAAAGGTTTAACATGACGAGGAAATTGAAGGAAAAATTAAGGAAAATGAAGAAATTAGAGGCATCAATAATAAAAAGACACCAGAGCATTATTTTGGGGCCTTTTGTTAGTTGATCTTTGGAATTAGTCTTAGAGAGGAGAAGAGAACCAAGAGGAGAAGCAAAGCAGGCAAACAAATGAAGGACATGGAAAGCAAAGGAAAGCAAGGATCAAGCAAGGAAAATATGGATCAAACATCTTTAGCAGGAATAATTGTAGGTAATAGGTTGCAAGTATGATTTCCTAGCTATAATTTTGCATGCATGGTATGTGCATGTGTGTATTTGGTTATCTTGCTGTCATTGGCATGGGTTTTGTCAGGTTTCAACAGTGTTTTTATCCTTAGCTTGCCATTTCTAGATAGCCATGGTGTGATGAGATTCTTTCTTGGTTGAGATTTGGATTGCCATAAGGTTTTGTATCCAAGTGAGGTGGTACAAGGAAAATAACAAGGGTTGGGGGTGGGGATGGTTTTCTTTTGGAAGCCCTCAACAGGTGGGTGGAGATGGGAAAATTCCTCAAGGGATGGTGAAGGAATTTTGAGGCATCCAAGCTCGATTTGGTTTTTTGACCTCGGGAATGGTTTAGGTGAGATCACGGTATGGTGAGGGTAGAGGTAGTTTAACCTCTGGATTCCCTTGGTTTTTTTTGGATTGTTTTATCCCATGAGATCCCACATTCATGCTTAGAACATGGCATGGGGGTGAATGGGTGAAAGGAAGGTTTGGTTCAACCCAATTTATGGTCAGGTGGTATGTGGAAGTCATTGACTTGGTTGGATGTTGCATATGGTTAATAAGAGATCATTTCTCTTGTCTTTGATAAGTAATTGTACTTGTATTATGTGGCTTTAATGGCTATTATATAATTTTTATATACCTAGTTATATGTTGGTTATAAGCATGGTTATATGATAGATTTAAATATGGCGCTTATCAAATTTTGATTAATGAATGTCTAGTTAATGAACACATGACTTAATTGGTGTTATGAAAACTATTGTGAAAAGGAAATGGTCCTTATTTCTAAACCTCAGATAAGTTTCAGATCCCTAGGTTTAGATATGCATTCATGGCCTATAGGTTGGATGTTTACCATGTGTTTCATGGAATGTATGTCTTGGTTGGGAGGGTTCACATCAATTCCTTGCTCAAGTTCTTGGTTTAGAAGAATTGTTTATATGTTATTCATCATTTCTCGAAGTTTCATTGAGTTTTGGGCATAGGCTTGAGCCTTAGCCCTGAAAAAGTGACTCAGAATTCAGGGTCGCTGGCACATACTTGAATGGAAAGCACATAGTCGCTACGAAGTAGGCCAATGGGAGTGACAGGAGGCTTACAGTCACTTTGCCTTGTCAAGGGAAAATTTGAGAGCCCAGGTCAGTGAAAAAGAGAGTTAGCTCAAAGGTTGGACAACTTGATGGGTTGGGCAGCTCGTAGAGATCCTGTAACACCTAAGGGAAATCAGTGATCTCTTAAGTTGTCGAATCCATTTCCTTAAGGTCATATAGGAGGTTAAATCTTATCATAGTGATGCTCAGCTCATGTTTACCCCAAGAAAACTAGTGAAAGTGGGTAAATGTTGGAGGATGTGGTTATAGGGTGGTATCAGAGAGGGTTGCACTCTCTTTGGGTAAACTCTAATGTTGCCAAGGTTGTGGCTTTCATGCATGGGGTTATGGTATACAATTGGTATGGCCATGCATGATTTTGTTATATTGATATGATCATGATAATATATGTATCATGCTAATGTGGAATAATTTTGTAGATGAGATAAGACTCCTCTTGAATGTCAACGAGGTATGGTTTTGATTTTGGTATCTATTTGGCTTATATAACATGGAACACTTATAGGAAGAAGAGAATAAGAGATGAGGAGCAAAATGGTAGACTACAGTTCCTGTAACTCTCCCTACAGAACAGTTGGGTAGCAAGGAGATGAGTATTCTCCTGGTATAATAGATACATTGAGGAGTTTGAGGGAAGAGATCAATAGTTGCAAAGCAGAAAATGACAGGTTGGTTGAGGATTAGGAAAGGCTTGCAAAGGCTCAGGAAAACTAGGTAGAAGTTATTGCAATGATTCTTCAGAGCTTGTCATATTTGTAGAGACAGGGATAGTTGAGGATCAGTCAAGAGAAAGAAGAGAAAAATAATGGAGCCTATGGTAACAAGTATCCGTCTAGATACAGGCTGGATAAGAGGGATATAATCGGAGGCAGTAGATCATTGGATACACCTTACATGAGTACTATTGTGTATGGGCATCATTCTAGTTCCTCATCTAGGAGAAATTATCACCATCGTCATGATCATCATCCTTATAGTAGGAGTGAGTACTTTCATGAGGATTTCAAGAATGTCAAACCTCCTACATTCAATCGAGAGATGAATAAGTCAGAAGATGCAAAGGCATGGTTGCTTGGGATGAAGAAATTCTTCAGATTGTATAAATACTCAGAGAACATGAAAGCCAAAATAACCACCTTTAGTCTTAAAGATAAAGCATACATTTGGTGGTAATATGTGAAGAATTCCAATTTTATTAGAGGATAATAGCTAATTTGGGATGATTTTGAGAGACTTTTCAAGAAGAAGTACCTATCATAGAAGTACTATGATGATAGAGCTAAGGAATTTTGTGAGTTGCAGATGGTTTCTATGAGAGATGATGAGTATACTAGTAGGTTCTTGGAACTATTGATGTATGCGATCTACCTCAAGGATGAGAAGGTTAATATTTAGAGATTCATCAGTGGTTTCTAACAACATATAGAGACCCGATTGAGTTTGATGAACCTAGATCATTGGAGGATGCCATTCGAAAGTTGAAGAATTTTTCTGAGAAGTTAAAGACAAAAGTTAAGCCTAAGTGTGAATTGAAAGGGAATGAAAAGTTAAATGGAAGTGGCCACTGACGTGGGGAAGACCTTAGGATGTAGGTGAGAAACAAAATGTTTCTCCTTACAGGAAGTCCAATGCAGTTGAGAAGGGACATGGGTCACAACATGGAGGGTAGTAGCATAAAGGTGATGGTAGGGGATCATTGTAGTGTTGGATATGTGGCAAAGATCATTGCAAGAAGGATTGTCCATTGTACCAGGGTGGTAGATCACAGATCTATAGTGCTTAGGAGGTGCAGACAGTTGGGGATGTTGGTAATAGAATTCCTTAGATTATGCAGCTGTGGAAAACAAGCAAGAAGATCACTAGGCATACGTTATTAAGATTGAAGGTAAGCTCTGTGGTTGAGTTGTTTCTATTTTGATTGAACCTGGATCTAATCATAGTTATGTTAATCCTAACCTAGTGGATAAGTGTGGCTTGAGAAAAGAACGGCATGAAGAGTCTTGGTTGGTTCAGTTGGCTACAGGTACTAAGAATAGAGTTCATCACTGGGAAAGATCTTATGCATTTGAGCTAAATAATATGTCTACAACATCACATCTGAATGTATTGTCATTGGGATCACACAGTGTGCTTTTGGGTATGGATTGGTTGAACCTTCGCAGGCCCAAAGCAGATTGTTATGACAAGGCCATTGAGTGCTTGGAGGATAATGGAAAAAATAGAATCTTAAATGGAAATAGGAAGCCTACATCAATTAGGATGGTCACAACTTTGCAGACTAAGAACTATTATAGGATATGGTGTGTTATATTTGCAGTTCATATTTTCAGTGAAAAGGGTAAGGATGTTGAGGATGCAAAAATATTTAAGAGGTACCCCTTATTAAAGCAGTTTTAGGATGTGTTTCCAATAGAGATTCTAGGGTTACCTCCCCACAGGGAAGGGGAATTTTCTATTGAGTTGGTTCCAAGAATAGCACCAACATCATAAGAACCTTACAGGATGAGCACTCTAGAGTTAGTAGAGTTGAACTTGTAGCTGAAGGAAATGCTTGATAAGGGATATATTAGGCCAAGTGTATCGTCTTGGGGTGCACCAATATTGTTCGTGAAGAAGAAGGATGGTACTCTTAGTTTGTGCATTGATTATAGGAAGATGGACAAGGAGACAATTAAGAATAAGTACCCATTTCTGAGGATCAATGACTTGTTTGGTCATTTGAAGGGAGCAACAGTGTTCTCAAATATTGATTTGAGATTAGGATACCATCAAGTACACATCAAATAAGAGGACATCGACAAGACTTATTTGAGGACTAGGTATGGGCATTATGAGTTTTTTGAGGTTCCTTTTGGTTTGAATAATGCCCCAAATACTTTTATGTGCTTTATGAATAGTGTATTGTGTCCTTATTTGGGCAAGTTTGTGATTGTACTCATTGGTTATTTACTAATATATTCTATGAATAGGAAGATCTTGTTGAACATTTAGCAGCAGCATTGATATTATTAAGAGAGAATCAGTTGTATGCCAAGCTTAGAAAGTTAATTTTCTTTTAGACAAAGGTATATAACTTGGGACATGTTGTTTCCAAGGAAGGCATAGCGGTGGATCCAAAAGTGATAATGGATATCATGGAGTGGCCAACTCCTAAGAATGTGGATGAAGTTATACCATTCATGGGGTTAGCAAGTTACTATAGGAGGTTCATCAGGAACGTATCATGCATTAAATATCCTATTACATCATTGCAAAGAAAAGGTAAGAAATTTGAATGGACAAAGGATTGTGCAGCCAATTTTAAGTATTTGAAGCAGTTGTTGACAAATGCTCTAGTTCTTAAGATTGTATATCCAGATAAAGAGTTCGTGGTGTGTATAAATGCTTGCAAAAGAGAACTTGGTGGAGTCCTGATGTCAGAGGGACAAGTGGTGTGCTATAAGTCTAGGAAACTACATGAGCACAAGCATAATTATGTGACTCCTAATATTGAGTTGGAACTTATTATTCATGCCTTGAAGATGTGGAGGCACTATATACTTGGCAGGAGGTTGTGTTGATGAGTGATCATAGTGGATTGAGATATGTGTTTGATCAACTGAATCTAAATGCCAAGAAAGCTAGATGGTTGACCACATTCAGTGAGTTTAACTTCAAGATAAAATACATTAAGAGTAGGGAGAACAAGGTTGTAGGCGCTCTCAGTATTAGAGTGTAAATGAACCATGTTACAATGGTGAGCTCGTATCAGATAGATTTACATGATCAAATCTTACAGGCAGGATAACGTGATGACATGTATAGGGATCTTAGGCACATGTAACAATAGGGTACAGGTGATCAGGATGTGGAATATCATCTCACGACATATGGTTTGGTGAGATTCATAGACGGGATCTATATGTTGAAAGACAGTGGGCTCAAGAAGCTTACCTTGATGGAGTTTCATGTCAAGCCATATTCAAGTCTCCCAAAATATCAGAAGATGTTGAAAACAATGAAGAAGTTCTACTATTGACAGAATCTGAAGAAGGAAGTGGCAAAGTTTGTAGCTAGATGTTTGGTTTGTTAGCAGATGAAAGCAAGGTGTAAGAATCTAGGTGGGTTGCTTCAGCCTATTCCAATTCTAGAATGGAAATGGGAGGTTATTTGCATGTATTTTCTCATAGGTCTTCCGAGGACATCCAGGAAAATGATTCTATTGAGACAACATGATTCCAATGAAGACTACTTAGTCAAGTAGTGTGGTTGTTGATGAGATCATGATATTTCATCGATTTTCAAACAAGATTGTGTCAGACAAGGATGCTAGGTTCACTTCCAAGTTTTGTACGGATATGTTTGCAATTTTGGTGATAAATTTGGCCTTTAGTATGGCTTATCATCCACAGACAGAGCGATAGAAAGAGAGGCCAACATGATTATGGAGGATATGCTAAGGATGTATGTCATGCACCAACAAAGGATATGGGAGGAGTACCTTCCATTCGTGGAATTTGCTTAAAACAATGGTTATCACGGGTCATTGGCGATGAGTCTGTTTGAGGCAACGTATGAGCGGAATTGTAATAATTCCATGAGCTCAAGTGATCGAATCAACAACGTACTTATTGGATTGGATATGTTGGCATAAATGGAACAAGAAATGCAGGTTATAAAGAAAAATCTAAAGGTAGCATAGGGTTGACAGAAGACTTATGAAATTCAACACAGGGCATTTAAGGAGTTTTAGGTTGGGGAGCATGTGTATTTGTTCATAAAGCCCAATAAGAGCTCCTTGAGGATTGGATCATGTGTAAAGTCGGTGCCATAGTATTGTGGTCCTTTTGAGATTCTTGAGAGGATTGGACTAATGGCCTACAGACTTACACTGCCTTTGAAAATGAAATTCCATGATGTTTTGCATGTTTCAATGCTTAAAATATATGTGAAAGATGTTGATCATGTTATTGATTGGTCTCAATTGCAGGTGGAAGCAGAAGGAGTATTCCAGCTAGAGCCTCAGTGCTTATTCCAATGGAAACAATTCATGTTTCAAAATATAGCAATCAAGCAGGGTAAAATGCAGTGGGAGCACCTTGGGCCTGATGAAGCTACATGGGAGATGGTATATCGTATGCAGGCTATGTACCCTTCATTTTTCTCCGGTGGAGGAAAATAATTTTTTAGTATTTGTACATATTTATGTATGGTTTTGTATTGTAAAACTGCAATGAGTTGTTTTATAAAGCTCCAATCAGTGGTATGGTTGTCAGGTTGTCATGTTTGTCATGATTGTTTTTCTTTTGAGCAGGTTGTTCATTGTAAATATTGCAATGAGTTGGGTTAAAAATCGCCATGGGTAGTGTGTTTTGGTTTTTAGTAGTTTGCTTGTTGTAGGTGTCATAGAACATCAAGGACGGTGTTCCCCTAAGGCGGAGGGGTCTATAACAGCCCCAAGTTAAAAGTTCATGTAATAAATTTAATAAAATAAAAATAAAACCAAGGTCATGGGACACATATTCCAATCTGAATGTTCGGAAAAACATCCTAGTGGGCATCACTTGTTGTGTATTATGGCTAAGGGGAAATTGGAAAAGGAAATGGAAAAGGATTTGAAAAGGTGAAGAGGAATTAATTGGCACTTTATTTATGAAAAAAAAGGAAAATATGAGAAAAGGTTGGTGAAAGATCCCAGGTTGCATGTGAGGAGGAACTTAAGGGAAAATTAAGGAAAATGAAGAAATTAGAGGCATAAACAATAAAAAAAATCAAAGCATTAGTTTGGGGCCTTCTTTCAGTTGAGTTATGGAATTAGTCTTAGAGAGGAGAAGAGAACCAAGAGGATAGGGAAAGTAAGCAGGGAAAGGAAGGACAACAAAAGAAAAGGAAAGCAAGAATCAAGAAAGAAAATTTGGATCAAGCAGCTTGAGCAAGAATACTTGTAGGTAACAGGTTGCATGTATGATTTCCTAGCTGGTTTTGGCATGCATGGTATATACATATGCGTATTTGGTTCTCTTGTTGTCATTGGCATGGGTTGCCGAGTTTTGACAGTGGTTTTAGCCTTGCCTTTCCATTTCTGGATAGCCATGATGTGATGGGATTATTTCTTGGTTGAGCTTTGGATTGCTGAAATGTTTTGGATCTGGGTGAGGTGGTCTCATGAAAATCCCAAGGGTTGGGGCTGGAGATGGTTTTCTCCAGGAATCTCTCAACAAGTGGGTGGAGACTGGAAAATTCCTCAATGGATGGTGAAGGAATTTAGAGGCATCCAAGCTCAATTTGGTTCTGTGATATCGGGGCCGGTTTAGGTGAGATCACGGTATGGTGAGGGTGGAGGTGGTTTAACCTGTGTATTCCCTTGGTTTTATATGTATTGGTTTATCCCACGATATCCCGCATTCATGCTTAGAATATGGGATGGGGATAGTTAGCAAAAAGGAAGATTTGGTTCAGCCCAAGTTATGGTTGGGTGGTACTTGGAAGTCCCTGAATTGGTTGGATTTTTCATATGGTTAATACGAGCTAAGGTTATGTTGACTTTGATGAGTAACTGTACTTGTATTATGTGGCTTTAATGGTTCTTATATCATTGTTATCTACCTCGTTATATGTTGGTTATAAGCATGGTTATATGACATATTTAAATATGTCCCTTATCACATTTTGATTAATGAATCTATTGTTAATAAATCCATGGCCTAATTGATGTTATGATAACTATTGTGAGAAGGCATTGGTCCTTCTTGTTAAACCTCTAATAATTTTTAGATCCCTATGTTCAGATATGAATTCATGACCTGTAGGTACATGTTTACTATGTGTTTGACGGAATGCCTATCCTGGTTGGGAGGGTTAGGTAACTTCCTTTATAAATTTATTGGTTTAGTATCTTTTTTTAATGTTATTCAACATTTCTGGAAGTTTCATTGAGTTCTGGCAAAGGCATGAGTCCCATCCCTAAAAAATTGGCTCAAAATTCGAGATCATTAGCACATAACTAACTCAAAAAGTCCATAGTCATTGGGAAGCAGGCCCATGGGATAAATTGGAGGTTGATAATTGCTTGGAGGCCTTTTCAAGGGAGTGAATGAGAGCCTAGGTTAGTGAAAAAGAGATTTATCTTAGGGGTTGGACACTTGGAGGGGTTGGGTAACTCCTGGAGGTCCTTTAACACTTGAGGGAAGTCAGTAAGGTCTTAAGTTATCGACTCCATTTACTTAAGGTCATACAGGAGGTTGATTCTTATCATAGTGACCCTTAGCTCATGTTTAACTGAGGAAAAATGGTGAAAGTGGGTAAATGTGGGAGGAGGCGATTACATTGACCACAATATCTATGCTTTTTTTATTGCCTTCTTATCTGAGTGATGATACAAATTTGCATCTTTAGTTAATGAGGACTTGAACTTGTCCTTTTGTACCCTTAATTTTATTGCATGCTAAGAATATTTGATTTTTTTAGAATTCTATAGCTTTATTTCACCACAAATATAAAATTTTAATCCATAGATGTTCATTTTTAGCAATTATTCGTTTGCGAGTGCATTTTGTCTAGTTTCCAAAACTTCCCATTCGTGAGTATGGTTGTTTATGTTTCCCTTATTTTTAAGATGTACGAATTTGATGTACAAATAATTGTCTTCTTCGTCATGAAACATTTTTAATAATTCTTTTGTGAAACTTTCCCAAGGAAAGGAACAAATGTGACACTTCTTTCTCCACCATAGAAATCAATCATAAGTTTCCCTGCTAAGATGTTGGAAGCTGTCATTTTTTTTTTTTTGTCTTTTACCCAATGAAGGGTTTGATTCATAAAATCCTTCTAATCCTCGGTTGTCCTTACCATCATACTTTGGTAATTCCCATTTATTTTTTTCTTATTTTTTTGTTTTGTCATTTTAGTGTGCTACTTGTTGCTTACAAATACTTCCAGTTATTTTGTCTTGTTCTTGGTCACTTGTATTTTATGATTGTGGGCTTGGTATTGACCGTCGATGGGTTAAAGTTTTCATTGCTAATGCATCTAAACTCTCAATAAGCTAATTAATTTATTCATCATGATATATAGGTATCTTGGTAGCTTCGTCCTTGTCATAAATATTCATTCTTAGCATAGTTTTCCATTGCTCTTCAAATTTGCAAACTAACTATTTCTACTCTTTATAAACCGATAAATCCTCTCAATCAATTATGTATGATTTTTTTCAACATTGTTGAGACAATGGCATATGTTATTGGTCTCATCTCTGCATCGATTCACTCTGGAAAATAAATCATCAACTTTTACCAATTTTGTCTTTTTCTTCTCGGCAGAGACCACTTCCTTTTTTTTAATATATATATGTAATTTTTTATTTTTTTTCTTTTAATTTTTGGTTACTTTATTTTAAATCATTTAAATTCATAAATCCACCTTATCGAGCTTAATTAAATTAATAGAATTGTGTTGTATTGAACGGTGTGACAATTTTTTTATTTTCCTTTTAATTTGTTTACCCTTTTTTTGTATCCCAGAGGAACCCAACAACCCACTTGACACGTAACTACTAGTAAACCTTTGGGGGTCAAAGGCCTATCCTCCTCCCCATAAATCAGATCACAATTGGGGGATTTGAACCTTGGATCTCTCAGTTTTCACAAATTTCACATTACTTCGATCACCAGTTGAACTACCCTGATGAGCCTCATCATTGGGTAGTTATATGGGCCTTAATTCACCTCCTATCTTAGTCAAATCAACTCTTCTCACAACTTATTACATGCTTTGATTATATTTTGTTTAATGACATGAGCTAAAGTGAGATATTATGCCTAGTGGACTAATATGCATTGAATGTAGGTTTGGAAGAGAAAATCAAGGAATTTTGGCAAGACTAAGGTTTGAAACTCGAGTGGGACAAGGGAGAGATATTGTAGAAGGTAAATCCTCCTCATTTCCTCCACCCCCATTCTAATATTCCTCCACCAATCACACCAGCTTGGAGTGCAAGCAACTAAGTCATGAAGATCAAAAGGCAGTCAAGAAAGTGATAGACAAAGAGTTAGTTCATCTCGAGTTTGGGAGATGAGCCTACATAGATTTAAGGAAGTCATTGGAGACTTCAGTTGTATATGCAGAGAGGCCTAGATCCTCATTAGGATTCAATTTTTTGTTGTAAAAAACACTAGTTATTTTCAAGCTCTAGACTTGTGGAAGACATTGATGTAATTTTCTATATTGATAATGAAAATGAGATTTTTCTTGATCCAACACTGAGTTGACTCAAAGGGCTGAAGCTCTTGGGTTATGGCCCAACCCTAGTAGCAAAGGCTCCTTTTCTCGTATATGTATTCTTAGCTTAGTTTCATAGATTCAAAGTTAAATTTTCTGTAGAAGTATTTCATTACAAGTATTGTGGATTTGATTAGTTGTTTATTAGTTTACTTCCATTTGTGCTTTACTTCAGTAGCAAGTTAGAAGTGATAAAAAGAGCACCAAAAATCTGTCAGTAGGTGTCTTGGCCTGACCTCTTCGCTCATGGATCACGATTTGAGGAAAAGACCCTTAAGTAGCCCCAAAAAGACAGATTTCAATTTCCTCATAAGATTTAGAGTTTGTTGTACTTAAACTAGCATTTGATCATTTTTACAAGTGTAGGATTTAATTTCCATCTCTTCCATCTTCAGCCTTTCAATAGATCTGATCCATGATTCCATTTCGTTCCACAATTTTCTTCATGCATGAAGTAGACAACTAGTTCATTAAATTCTACTTTTCTAGCTTGTTAGAATTCTTCTTGTTTACATGACTTTGTGGAAATTCTAAATGTTTGATGCAGAGCAGGTGCTTCAGAAATCAAAAGGGATCTCATAGTAGGAAACCACCTTCCAACTTCATCCATCCATAATCATTCCTTTCTTTGACCAATACCTTCACCAATCTCATCATTGTACATAGAAATTCCTCCAAGCATGTTGAGCGAATCCAACCATCTCCTAACCTTGGTATCACGTTCTAAGTGATCTTGGGCATTTTCTCACTCCATTCCACCCATCCACCACCTTCCCTAAGCCTTCCATCACCTCCAGAAACCATCATTTTTCTCTCGGCTTGATCCTATGGAAATACAGGGAATCCTGTAGGTTTCTAGTACATCCTGTAGGATTTCCTGTATTGGCCTGTTTTGAGGCCAAATTGATGGAAAACCACTAGGAAGCCACACCAGGTTTCCCAAACCTCCAAATCATTTCCTAAACCTCCCAACCATCCACCATCATTGCTAAACCTCCTGTCACATCACCAAAAGAGACTAGGGTTTACACTTGACTTTTTAGAAAAAGAATAAAAAGAACAAAACAAATGTATTTCAGTCCTTTACATGCACAGTAGTGATGCTTGATGTCTTGAACTTCCATCGTTAGATAGTAGCATTTCATACATGGTAGTTTGGCATTTTTGTAAAGCATAGTTTCTCAACAGTTAGTTAGAGAAGGGTATATTTTTAGCATAGGATTTCAATCATTTTCCCTATGCAGTAGATAAGTTTTTTCCTAGAGTAGATCTATCTTTCTTTCATCAGTAATCAATCTTCTTCTAAATCCATAGAAGTATGGCTTGAAAACCCTAGTGGTCTCTCGCTAGTTGAATAGTGAAAAAAGCTAGAACCATCACTTGTACTTGTGTATACAACACTGTCACCTCTAAGTTTTTATGAACCCTGGGTTGATAAAGTAAAGATGGTAGCTCCAGGAGTTGTAGGATTCTTGCTGCAATACTGGTGCTCATCACTTTTTGGCACCAATGATGGGGAGATGTCTGAGTACTATGTGATTACTACATTCTTTCTTCTATTTCTTGTTTCTAATAATCTGCTCTTAGTTTCATTTCTGCAAAAGTAATTTAGTTTGCTTCCTTTTCATTCTGCGTTCTTTTCTTTCCTTTCCATTTTGCAAGTTAGATTTCAATCAAGTAGTTAATATTTTCATTCAGTCAGTAGTTTTCATTCAGTTGGCAATTTCAATTTTGCAATCACTTTCAAAGTTTGAGAAAATCACAAAACCAAACAAAAACATTTCTTTTCATGCCTCATAGGAATAGGGATAACTTAGGGAAATTTTTTCCTAATACCCTCACTGCTTCCAACAGCCAACCTTCCCTTTTCTTCGGTGGCTATGAATTGGAGGAACTCTTAGGTGAGAAACCAAACATATTTGAAGAACCTACAGGGGAATAAGAAGAAGGATAACCCATTCCTACTAAACCTATGGTTGAAACCAGAAATGACAGGGGAAATAGAGCAAGAGTTGAGGGTGCCTTCCCCATCAAGGAAACCAATGGGGATACTACGATGAAAAATATAAGCCCTTTTGCCCTTCCTCATTTCCATGGCCTGACCATAGAAGATCTAGACACTTTCTTATTTGAGTTTGCTATCATATGTCGAACCTATTACTACACAAATGATGAATAGAAGTTGAAACTATTTCCATCCACTGTCAAGGATGTAGCGTTGTGCTGGTTGATGGTTTTACCTGGAGATAGCATTACAACTTGGGCTCAGAGGAAGCAAGCCTTCAAAAACAAGTATCGGGACTACTATAGGTCTAAAGACACTAAAGAGGAAATTTTTAGGATGACCTTAGGCAATGATGAATCCCTAGAGGATTATGAAGAAACATTCCAGCTTAGCTACAAAAGGGCCAGGTGCACACTTGACCCTGAGCCACTGAAGTTGGTCATGCTTAGAGGAGTAAGGGAAGACCTTCTAGATACCCTATATTTGTTAGCAGGAGGGGATATCTACCAGTTACCCTATGATGATATCAAGACTATCTATAGAAAACATTCTAGGGTAGCCAAGAAAAAGGGTAAGGGTAGTCAACCTATGGTCAGCCCATCCTCTTCCAATTCATCGATCAACAGTGAAATTGGAAATATGCCGGAGGATTTCAAAAGTGAGATGTTGCAAACCCTTTCCCTATAGATGGACAATATGTACATTAAGAGAAAGCAAGAGGAAGCAGAGAGAGCCTTGGCCATTTTTTTTCCTAGATGCACTAGGAGGCATCCTAGGATTGAATGTCCATTGAATTCTATTGAAAGTTTAGCAGTCTATGAAGAAAACCACTCCACATACAAGTGCCCCTATTTAACTGGACTCAAAGTTGTATATCAAGGAGCTAAAGGGGTCACTGAGTAGCTCTGCTACATAAACCAAAGGAGATCTCATGGGCCTAAGCGATACCAGCAGGGAATGGAAGGGTCATTCCATGCATATTAGAACCCCAACCAGACCACATCCATACCTTCTTGGGGACCCCCTGCTCATCCTTCTTGGTATACATCTCCTTCTTGGTCCTTTGCACCTTAGTATCATTCGCAGCCAGCCAACCAGTCATTTCAACCATATGCTCTGCCACAACCTTAGTGAAATGCATCGCCTCAGGGGTGGAGGCCCAAATACAACAATGTTCTAGCTTTATTGCCTTCACCACCTGCCCAACCACAAATTTTACACTCTGCTCCACCTAAAAAACCCCAAATTCCTACCTAGCCAAATCCAAACCCGAACAATAGACAGGCACAACAAGTATACAGTGGAGAGACATCATATCCAGCTTATGCTGTTGAGATTAAGGAAATCAACTTGAGATCTGGGAGAGTACTTCGAGAAAACCAACATCTACCTCCACCCAGAGAGGTTGAGGAAGAAAGAGAGGAAAGCGTGCTTAAATTAAATCCACCACCCTTTCCTGAGAGATTAACCCAACCACCCTAACCTACCCCAGAAGAGACTGAACTTCACGGAGAATTGAAAACCCTATGTGTCAAAATTCCACTTCTCCAAGATATCAAGAATGTACCTATTTACAACAAGTTTATTAAGGAGAAGTGCTTCAAGCATCCAAGGAGGCGAGAAAGAAATGCCCCTACTATTAATGTCATTGGACAACTATTTGACTTCATGCTGGGGTAGGTAATCTGTCCAAAGTATTTGGACCCTGGAAGCCTTGTAGTAGATGTGCACATGAATGGCACCATTGTCCCACACACTTAGATCGATATTGGGTCTGCCATTTATGTGATGACCAAGGACACCATGCTCAAGCTCAACCTCCAGGGTTCATTCAGGAAGACCAAAATAGTTTTACAACTTGCAGATCGCTCCATAGTGATCCCTGAGGAGATTGTGGAGGATGTGATTGTCTCCATTGGTTCTTGGGAATACCTGCAGATTTCCTAGTTCTCTAGCCTAAGGCTAAGCTTACTGGTTACCCTATCATCCTTGGAAGGACCCGGTTAGCCACTTTCGATGCTTACATTAGCCGCAAAGTTTGAAATATGACCATCAAGAATGGGCACATGTCCAAGCAGTGAGTCCTATACCCTCCTGCTCAGCCATCTCTAGAACATGACTTACCTTTGTGGCTGGAAGAGGAGAAACAAGACAAAGTTTATTCCTCCCAACTATATGCCTTAGAAATAACCATGGGAGGGGGACAGTAGGATGAACATGATTTGATCGAACACATACTCCAAATTCCAACCCCTAGTACATTCTCCTTATAGGAAGTAGTAAAGGAAACCCAAAACGACCATCAAGTGGATCTATGCTTAGCTAACTCCAACCCTATTCATGTTAAAACCATAGAATTTGGTCCTGAGAGAACTTTGAAAATCAATCCATCTCTTTTTTTTCTCCAAGAAGAAAAGTTGTGCAACATGCTAAAGGAACACTTGGATGCCTTTTCTTGGAGTTACCAAGAAATGAAGGGAGTGCACCCTTCAATGTGTACTCACAATATTTATATCAAGGAAGGTTGTAAGCCAGTCCGACAACCCCAAAGGAGGATGAATCCAACTCTTAAAGATATAGTCAAAGAAGAACTGCAAAAACTGTTAGATGTAGGATTCATTTACCCTATCTTAGATAGTGAGTGGGTCTCTCCTTTGGTGTTGGTTCCAAAGAAAATGGTAAGTGGAGGATTTGTGTCGATTACAGGGAATTAAAAAAAGCCATAAAGAAGGACCATTTCCCTCTACCTTTCATCGACCGAGTGCTATATAGCCTGGTAGGGAAAAGTTTTTCTCTTTTGCTAGATGGATTCAATGGGTACAATCAAATCCAGAACAGCTCGGAAGACTAGGATAAAACCACCTTCCCTTTTCCTTGGGGTACTTTCACCTATAGCGTCCTTCCTTTTGGCATATGAAATGCTCCTGCCACTTTTCAGAGAGCAGTCCTGAGTATCTTTACAAAGTTATTCCATGATGCGATAGAAATCTATATGGATGATTTCACACCTTATGGAGGTGATTTTGAAGAAGTTTTGTCTAACTTAGGTAAGGTTATGCACAAATGCATTGAAATGAACCTATCTCTCAGTCTCGAGAAATTGTGAATTCTTGATGACTGCAGGGACCGTGCCAGGTCATTCAATATCTTAGCAAGGACTGCAGTTGGACCAAAACAAAATAGCTATCATCCAAAGGGTCCCACCTCAAAAAAAGTAGAGAGATGTCAGAAGTTTCCTAGGGTTAGATGGATACTACCGAAGGTTTATAAAAGACTTCAACAAGTTGGCTTCTCCTTTATTTGGGTTCTTGGCCAAAGAATCTGAGTTTGTATGGTCAGAAAGCTGTCAAGAGGCTCTGGACACTTTCAAGGACAAGTTAACCACTGCACCGATTATCTGAGGCCCAAATTGGGCCCTTTCTTTTCATATTCATGCTAATGCCTCACACAAAGCCATAGGAGTAGCCCTAGGCCAGATAGATGACAAATTGCCTTATGCCATTTACCTTATCATTAAGAATCTGTCAAAGGCCGAATTGAAATACAAAGTGACCGAAAATGAGCTCCTGGCTGTTTTTCATTCATTGAACAAATTTAGGCATTTACTACAGGCTATCAAATGTTTGTACATATTGACCATGCTGCAATCAAATATTTAATGAACAAACCTGATGCGAATGACCGAATTATTAGATGGTTACTTTTATTACAACAGTTTGATCTAACTATTGTTGATAAGCCTGGAAAGGAAAATGTTGTTGCAAAATTTTTGCCAGGATTAAATTTTCCTGCAGGTGAAGAGGGAATGGTTGATGACCAGTTATCGGATGAGCACTTATTCACCATTTTAGTTCTCTCTCCATGGTTTGCTGATATAGCAAACTATTTGTTATTTGCACAGTTCCCATTGAATCTGTCCTCCAAAGAGAAAAGCAAGATTATGAGGAAGAGCACCCCCTTCACCTGGATTAGGTGCAACCTCTTCAAACTTGGCCCAAATCAAATTTTGAGAAGATGTTTTAGGGAGAAGGAAGTCTTTGACATCCTTCTAACTTGTCATGATGGGCCTTGTGGAGGTCACTTTGCAGCAAAGAGGACAACATTTGAAGTGTTACAAGTTGGCTATTATTGGCCCACTCTTCATTAGGATGTGAAAAGATCTACTAGTCAGTGTGATTGGTGCCAAAGGATGGGAAAGCCCACTCCAAGAGATAAAATGCCTCTGCAACCTCGAGTGACTTTTGAGTCATTTGAAAAGTGGGCATGGACTTCATTCGACCTATTGACCCTCCTTCCAAGCAAAATCAATATGTCATTGTGTGCACTAAATATCTAACTAAGTGGGTTGAAACCAAGCAAATTAAGGTAGCAACAAAGGAGAAGGTGGTTGAGTTCTTAAGGGAGAATTTATTTTACAAATTTGGGTACCCTAGAGAACTGGTCATTGATCAAGGCAACCAGTTTACCTCCAACATGATTGAAGACTTTCTCAGCCAACACAAGATCAAGCATAGGACCTCCACTCCCTATCACCCACAAGCTAATGGGCAAGTGGAGGTGACCAATAGAGCGTCGGAGAGCATCTTGACCAAAGTGGTTGGCATCAATAGGAAAATTGGGCAGATAGACAAGTTGAGGCCACCTCGGCCTATAATACCACTTAGAAGACCACCATTAGATTCACACTCTATGAGTTGGTCTATGGGGAAAGGGCCCTGTTGTCCATTGAGTTTGAGTATAACACATTGAGTATGGTAGCCTAACTAGATCTACATCTCATCAGTGCACAACAAGAGAGATTTGTTCTGTTGAATGATTTAGATGAATTCAGAATGCAGAACCTCTTACACATAGAGGTAACTCAACTTTAGAGGAAGATATGGCATGATAATAACATCAAGGATAAGAAATTTCAAGAAGGTGATTGGGCCTTGTTATATGATTCCAGATATAAATACTTTAAGGGCAAGTTAAGGACAAGATGGTTGGGACCTTATGTTATAGAGAGATGTCATGATCATGGTTTAGTGCAGATCAAAACTATAGATGCAGAGGCCATTCATTTACTTTTTAATGGGCACAAATTGAAATTTTACAAGAGGCCATTGTCAAAGTAAGAGTTCATAGATGGTATCAATAAAAAAATGATGGTGGTGGAGTAAGTTTCAGCTCTTGCCTCATCAAATCACTAAGATAAAAAAAGAAGAAGAAAAGTAACGAGTTGAAAACCTCCATGAGGCGTCTGAGTCCCACTAGTGGGCTGAAAACCTCTTGGGGCATCCCAATGGTGTCAAACGAAAAAAAAGAAAAAAGAAAAAAAAAAGGAAATGAAAATATCCCTAGGTGAAAAACTCTCTTGAGGTGACCAGGGAAAATAGATAGAATGAAAACCTCTTAGAGGCAAATTAGTTGTCTTCAAAAAAACAGAAAAAAAAGAAGAAGAAGAGAATGATCATGAAAAATTTATGTTTGCAGGTCAGTAGTAGGACGATTAGAGAACAAAGGAGAGTAAAAGAGGGACCTATTTCACTCACACTTTTATTTTTCCACCCATAATCATTCATCAACCCACCATTTATTTCATTTTTTCACTCATTTTCTTTATATTACAAGGGGACTATATTTTCTACAAGATCCCCTGAAAACCTACAGGATGATCCTGTAGGAATTACATCAGCTCGGGAATCCTACATGAAGTGACGCTAGTGCAATAAAATGACCTGCCATGTCAAAAAATAAACATCCCTATATCACCACTTCATTACCATACCTCTCTCCACCTTGATTGGCCCTGCATTCATCACAAAAAAATCAGTCTTCAAAAAAAAAAATCACAGTCCTCAAGAGAAAACACGGAAAAAATAAAATGAAACAACAGGGCATAAAGGAACAACAACTAAGTGTATTTCTCATTATTCACACTCCTAGACCTCCTCCCTATCCATGTAATCATCCTCACAGTCCTAGTAGAGTGTATGATTACAAGTTCTGAGGGAGAAGAAGCTACATGAAATCATGTAGGAAATCCTATAGCAACCTATCCCAAATAATAAAAATCATGAGTATTAGCAAGCTTCCAACATGAAGATCCAAGGGCACAAGAAGCTCCAGAGCAACAAAAACACCATCATCTTCAACACCAGGTACCTGCACATCAAAGGAATCATCATAGAGCAATAAAAAAGGAAGTAAAAATAACATGCAACCAACACACAACAAGCACCTCATGTCTTCAACAATCTGCATCATGGTATTAGCACCATAGGTAAGTATCTCGGTTCACTCTGTCATTTGCATTATATAGTCAAAAAATGTAAAGGTTGTTAGCGAGTTGGTTTATAAGTGAAAGGTGGCCAGTTAACCTAGCCACCTTCGTTCAGTCGACGAAGACAAAACAGTTGGTCCTCCCACACGTGGCAACAGTCAAGTCAAAAAAACAGAGGAGAAGGACAAAAGCAGTTAAGTCTATGGAGGCATGAATTCAGAGTTGATTACAAGGAGTGGGGAATGATGAGGTGGTAGTGGGGACCAACAGTCCAAGAATAGAAATCGTACCTCTGCTGCCAGCACACCACCTCACTCAAATCGATCATAAGAGGAAATAATCGTTTATCCCCACACACTCACGCATTCATCTCCTCGAGGCTCACTCTAGCAAAGTCACTCTTGTGCCCAGGAAACCTATAGAATAGAAAAATCTACCTTTCTCACAGACATGACTTCCAATAGGATTACGTAGGAAATCCTACAGGATCACACAGGAATCCTACAAGATCACATAGGAATCCTACAAGATCACACAGGAATCCTACAGGATCACACAAGAATCCTACAGGATACAGAGACATTCTACAAGATTGGCTGAGAGTAATTTCAAAAGGGGATAGATAGGGGTTGGCCACAACAAAAACCACGAGGAGGTAGGCTTTGTATTTACTTCCCTTTTTCCAAGTGAATTTCTCAGAAAAATATCCTAGTTTGAGTGAATTTAGCAGCTATGTAAGGGAATTGACTCCACAATTTTTTCGGCCCCATTTACTTCTACATTAAAATTTCTATCAACCATCTATGCTCCTCAAAATTTACCAGCCAAAATGACAGGGTGGTTTAATTGAAGGGTGCCCATTAACACTGCGAGAATCCACCAACACCCTCCTGTGTTAGAAATCTTCACGAGGCATAATTAGATGGGATATTTTGAGAAATTAAGCGGGTATGATGATGGAGTCGCTTGAGATTTTTCTCTCTTCCTCATTCTGTCGACCAGATCCCATGCCACTATTGTGGTAAGAGGCCTCTCCATAGATTTCACCCCTAAACTCATAAGTAGGATTGCCACACTTCCCCTAGGAGTGCCTTGGGAAAAGGAAGACAAGGTAGATAGCCAGATTGCCAAGAAGAAGTTCTTTCTAGAGGGAGAAGAGCCCATTGAGGACAAGAATGGAGTACGTAGAACAAGCATGCCATACCCCTGGAATGAGGTAAGCTACCACCTTATTAAATACATATCATGTGAAGGTAGCTATAGTGTGTTATATGGGTATCACTTTAGGCTTCTTAAAGAATTGAGTTTTGGAGTGGAAACACCTCCTGACCAGAGGCTCAACATACCATAATTCCTTCTACAATCATTGATAGATACAAGGATAAAAGTGCAGGAGGGAAACCACCAACAGTTATCCCACCATTGGTTAATTAGAATCATCATAGAATATTGCCTCCACAACCTTAGAATTCCTATCCAATGGGAAATTTTTAGAGACATGCGGAGAGAGTAGGATATCAAAGCCCTCACATATGACATTAGTCCTAATGTCAGTGAAAAATATGAGGAAGAAACTGAAACAAATGGTGAAGAAGTAGAGAGGGATGAAGATGAGATAGATGAGGAGGAAGAAGAGGAGAAAGAGAAGGAAGGTGATGAAGAAACAAAGGAAGATCTCAAGGAGCAAATTGATAAACAAGATGAGGATCTAGAAGGTGAAGAAGAGGGGTAAAACATAGAGGAAAAGGGTAATGGGAAAGAGGAGGAAAAAGACAAGAAGGAGTCACATAGGGTGTATCTAGAACCCACTGAGAGAGAGGGAGCAAATGCCCTCACTTCGCTTAGAACCCCTATAAAAAAAAAGGAGAAAGAGAGAGGCAGACCCCCTTATACTTCAAAACAAGGAAAATCACAAGGATAAGGCAGGGAAAACCCCAAACTCCAAAAAAGGTTCCCATTGTTATTGAGGACTCACCTAAATAGTAGGAGAAGATGGCTCCTCCTATAAAAACTCAAGAAGAAGGATCGTCAGTCCAAACCTCCCCTAAGTCTCCTATCACCTATGTGAGAAGGCCTATAACAAGTTCTACCTCATCCAATGGAAATGGCATCCTACAAGATAGACAGTAGGACCTACAGGAAGCAGAGGAAGTCATACAAGAAACTTTGCTAAATGTACAGGAAACTCAAAAATTGGATGAGAAAAGAAGTAAGCGGCCAGAAACAAAGAGAGAGAACCCAGATCTAGAGGAGCCTAGTCCTCAGCCTAACCTTGACTCCTAACATAGATTTATTGAGGGGGGTAGGGTCATTCCACAAAATTCCATTCCATTATTCTTTTAGCTTGAGAAAGACAGAGCCAGAACTCATAGATGGATGCAGATTGCCAAGTCCAAGGGAGTGGAGTACATTTGTCACATGGAAGAAAAGCTCAAAGAGATGGGAATAGAGCTAAGTAGCTTGAGGCAGAGAGAGGCCATCATGAAAAATCAGTTAGAGGTAGAAAATACATGGTTGAAAGGACAACTACAAGAAAGAGAAAATCAATTGGCATCCATGGCCAGCCTCTCTTTGGAAGAAATCCAGTGCAGGATGCTAGCTAAGTCCTATGCACTATACCTTAAGGAACAATGGTTTCAGTTCCAAGTCAAGACCCTAGCACAAAGAGGCACTATGCCATTCCAAGATTATAAATAGTTCATTGATCTTTGAGACCACATTGGAAGATAGGGCCAAGATGTCTGAGTTTTATTTACTTAACATGGCCTTGACATACATGAATGTATGGGACACTAATGCAAAGCTAGGGGATTTATATTTGATGGCTTTGGCATCATGAATGAACCATGAAGAAGCAAGGGCTACAGAAATGAAGAAGGTATTGGCAAGAGAACAAACATAGCCTCTTATGATAAGAACTGAGCAGTCCAATCTAATGGCACTCATCAATACACATATTTTAATTTCAAATGATCCTCAACTTGAACCTAAGTATCTTGTTGCCAAAGAGTAATAAATTACACATTTTGAAGACATGTTCAGATTATTAGTGGATGAAAGCATGCAAGCTTGCCTAAGGAGATGGGATACATTTCCATACAGTTTGAATATCATAAAGTACCACTCTCCTCAAAGGATGAGAGAAGCACTGAATATGACACCCATGTACAAGAAATCAATCCAAAGGCTCAAAGTAAATTGGATTGGCCTGAAAACTCAGTCCCCCGCTGCTCTTGGGGATGTTAGAAGGAAGGAAGGAAGAGGAAGAAAGAAGGCAGTGGGAGGAGGTAGAAAATAAGGCAGGATTCTATGCACAAGAAGAAGAAACCATAGCAGAGGCATGGGATGTTAGGGAAGCCACTAGAGCTATGAAAACTATGGCTATTGATTGAGTTGCTGAGAGAATGGGCAACACTTTCAGTAGGGGGGTGATGACAAGCCTCTTCATTGGGTAATTATATGGGCCTTAATTCAGCTCCTAGCTTAGTCAAATCAACTCTTCTCACAACTTATTACATGTTTTAATTATATTTTGTTTAATGAGATGAGTTAATGTGAGATATTATGCATGGCAGACTAATATGCATTGAATGAAGGTTTGGACGAGAAAATCAAGGAATTTTTGCAAGACTAAGGTTTGAAACTTGAATGGGACAAGGGAGAGAGATTTTAGAAAGTAAATCCTCCTCATTTAATCCTCCCCCATTTGAATATTCCTCCATTAATCACACCATCTCAGAGTGCAAGCAACCAAGTCATGAAGATCAAAAGGAAACTGAGCAAGTGATAGACAAAGCGTTATCTCATCTCGGGTTTGGGAGCCTAGCCTCCCTAGATTTAAGGAAGTCATTGGAGACTTCAGTTTTATAAGTAGAGAGTCCTAGAGCCTCATTATGATTCGAATTTTTGTTGTAAAAAACACTAGTTATTTTCGAGTTCGAGGCTTGTGGAAGACATTGATGTAATTTATGTTTTGATAATGAAAATAAGATTTTTCTTGATCCAGCAACTGAGTTAACTAAAATGGTTGAAGATCTTGGGTTATGGCCCAACCCTAGTAGAAAAGGCTCCTCTTCTTGTATATGTATGCTTAGCTTAGTTTCAGAGATTCATGGTTAAAGTGTCTCTAGAAGTATTTCATTGCAAGTACTGTGGATTTGATTAGTTGTTTATTAGTTTGCTTCCATTTGTACTTTACTTCAGTAGCATGTTAGAAGATATAAAGGGAGCACCACAAAGCTGTCAGTAGGTGTCTTAGCCTCACCTCTTTCCTCAGGTATCATGATTTGAGGAAAAGACCCTTAAGTAGCCCCAAAAAGACAAATTTCCATTTCCTCATAAGATTTAGAGTTTGTTGTACTTAAACTAGCATTTGATCATTTTTACAAGTGTAGGATCTAGTTGCCATCTCTTCCATCTTCATTCTTTTAGTAGATCTCATCCATGATTCCATTTCGTTCAACAATTTTCTTCATGCATGACGTAGACAGCTAGTTCATTAAATTCTGCTTTTCTAGCTTGTTAGAATTCTTCTTGTTTACATGAATTTGTGGGAATTTTAAATGTTTGATGTAGAGAAGGTTCTTCTGAAATCAAAATGGATCTCATAGTAGGAAACCACGTTCCAAATTCATCCATCCATAATCCTTACTTTATTTCACCAATCTCATCATTTTACATAGAAATTCCTCCAAGCATGTTGAGCAAATCCAACCATCTCCTACACTTGGTATTGAATTCTCAGTGATCTTGGGTAGTTTCTCACTCCATTCCACCTATCCACCACCTTCTCTAAGCCTTCCATCACCTCCAACAACCATCTTTTTGCTCTCGGCTGTATCCTGTAGAAATGTAGGGAATCCTGTAGGTTTCTAGTACATCCTATAGGATTTCCTTTAGTGGCCTATTTTGAGGCCGAATTGAGGGAAAAAATTTAGGAGGCCACACTAAGTCAACCAAGGGTCTCCCAAACCTCCCAATCATCTCTTAAACCTCCCAGCCATCAACCATCATCATTAAACCACCTGTCACATCACCAAAAGAGATTAGGGTTTATACTTAACTTTCTAGAAAAAGAATAAAAAGAACAAAACACATTTATTTCAATCCTTTACATGCATAGTAGTGATGTTTTATGTCTTGAACTTCCATGGTTTAGATAGTAGCATTTCATACATGTTGGCTTGGAATTTTTGTAAAACATAGTTTCTCAGCAGTTAGTTAGAGAAGGGTGTGTTTTTAGCATAGGATTTTAGTCATTTTCCCTATTTGTAGTGGATAAGCTTTCTACTAGAGTAGATCTCTTTTTCTTTCATTAACAATCAAGATTCTTCTGAATCCATAAAAGTATGGCTTGAAAACCCTAGTGGTCTCTCACCAGCTCAATAGTGACAAAAGGTAGAACCATCACTTGTACTTATGTATACAACATTGTCACCTCCAACTTTGGATGAACCCCGGGTTGATAAAGTAAAGTTGGTAGCTCCAGGAGTTGCAACATTCTTGCTGCAACACTGGTGCTCATCATAGCTCTCGGACTTTTACCATTTTTTATTACTTTATTTTAAATAATTTAAATTCCTAAATCCACCTCACCCAACTTAATTAAATTGATATAATTGTGTTGTATTGAATAGTGTGACTATACAAATTGGCTAGACTATTATGATTTGATACAGTAGTGCACAAACATAAAATGTGTTGGGGAAATGTAGGGAGAATATAATTGCGTTAATAATGGTGCCTTCTCTCACTAGGATGGTGTTGATTACAAAAACCCAACAATGCCTATGAAGAAAAAAATACTAGAGAAGTGAGATAGTGGAATAGTAGGGCCAAAGAAATGGTGATCATGATAATTACATTGATGGTGAGCCACACTAGATAATTTGGCAGTGCCACTAGTTGGAGAGATATATTTTGTGTGGTAGCAAGATGATTATATTTGGCTAGCAATAACAAAGGACAATGTAGTAGGAAACATGACAATGGTGGACACAAAGTTGTCTTCTAAAGGTGGCTTTGGTACTAGTGTAAAAAATAGTTCCATTTTGTGTTTGCATACAATATATTTGTATTGTATAAAATGCATTAAATCATAAATAATTGATAGAATGATGATTACTACTACAATGAGGCCCTTTTCTTATAAATGCTAGGTGGGGTGCCTTTTCATATGAAGAGTCGTGTCTTGTGGGTAAGACACACCTAATTTGTTATTATATATATCTATATATATATATATATATATATATATATATATATATATATATATATATATATATATATATATATATATATATATATCTATATATATATATATATATATATATATATATATATATATATATATACAAATAACCACTATTTTACATCACTTTCTATGTGGCTCTGTATCAATTTATAACTTATTCTAAGTTATTTATGAAGCATTGCCTTTGTTTGGATGTTTCCATGATTAAGAACACTTGCTTTATCTATTTCCATTATGACATGGACCTTCCCCATGTCTAGGGAGGTATACAATTTTAAACCTTTCCCTTCTTTATGTTTATTATCCTTTTACTTGGTGTATGAAAATTTTGGGAATTGGGTTTTTAGTTGTTTAATCAAGAATTCCATACTTAATTTTGGGAAATGGTAGTGAAGGTACTTGTTTCTATGATTTTTGTTGTGAGATATAGGTCTATATAGTGATGACTAGAACAGATCCTTTGGTGTAAATATCAATCAAAACGTAGTTAACATCTCTTTGGTATTTTTCAGCCTATCCTTTGTTCATTTAGTCCTTGGGTTTCTTTCCAGAAGAATGAGATTTGTGTTTCTATTCTAATCTAATATTTGCTATTCATGTTTGATTTTATTTTCCAGCTTGTTGTTATGAATAATTTATCAAAATAGGTAAATGTAACACTCCCATCCACCCCCTTGAGTTATCTTGAGTTGTGTGAGGCATTAGTTATTGAATTAATCTGACCTCCAATGTCTCTTATGAAGATGGGGTTACAAATATCCCCATTGTTCATAGTTTTTGGAATAAAATTTTGGTGCCACCATCATATCCAACTTGTCAGGAATTTTTCTAGTGATATAAAATTTATCTCAACCCGACTCCGAGATTGAAATTTATGCTCCCTTGACATTTAGCCAATCACAATAGGCTATGTCAGCATATAGTAACCATGTGCCATCCATGTGGAACTAATGTTAGCTCAGGAACAACCTCCCCCGGGCCTCCTTTATTGTGGTTTGCAACATTTCCCCATTATGATTTATTATGGGTTCATGAAAATCAGAATGGGTTTACAGAAGTGGTTTTTTATTTTGGACCCCTTTGTTAAGTCATGATGGACCAAGGAGGGCCTCGGGGTGAATGTAGGATGTTGATAAACCCTTACTACAATTGTGATACCGCATGGTGGTATCCTTTTTAAACATGGGACCCTTTATGGGAATCATCATGTTAGATCTCTCGATTTAATCATAGTGGACAAAGGGGCTCTTGAAGTGAATGGGTGCCATTGATCTTTCCATGATCTAATAAGAGGTTGATCCAATGAGTGATTGATCTTCCCGTCATTTGACAACCTCAAAAAATAGGAAAACTTCATGATAGTTTCTATTATCAATCCACCGCCATTACCGCAAATCCAATATTACTCCTACACTCACATTCAATATTTTGTCATTATTTAATCATTATCCTCTCTTCCCTCCTCACTCATTTTTTCTTCTTGCCTCTTGTTTCCCTTAGAGGCCCTTTTTATCCTGCAAGACATCCCACTTCACCATCCCTCATGTTGTGGGACAAAACACATGCAATTTCCTCCATCCAAACATGTCTTCAGCATGTGTTATGAAGTGGTTCAGTTTTTTATGCCACCTCCTATCACACTCCCTCATACTTGGGTCCATGTGTCCCTCTCTTCAAGCCAATATTTCATATTTTTATTGTTTTAAAGAAAAACAATTTAATACTTAAATTGTTTATAATATTTGTCTCAACCAATTTTGGTTTCCACATTGGCCTTTATAGTTATGACCATATACATAAAAATAGGGGTTAATAAGGTGGAGTAGTAACAAACCTCACCCCCTTAAAGGAACACCATCGTCTGTGTTTCTGTAACTAGAAAGAAAAAGAGAAAATATGATCTTTATAATCACAACTGTTAAATTTTATTAATAATTAAGTTAAATTGGGTATAGTCCCCTTATTTTTTCTTCCATTTATTAGGTGGATTCATTGGATCCAAATTTCTTCCATTGAACCTTGACTTGCTCTATTACTAAATTCCTGAGCATAGTTTTCCTCCTATCAGGGATGCATAGTGGCTCTATTACTAAATTCCTGAGCATAGTTCAACCTCTTTCATAGACCACAACAATATGATTAGTTTCATGTACATACACTTGAGTAAATAAATGTGGGAAAAAATCATGTTCTTTCATTATGGGTGGTAAGCCTATTAAATTTATAAGACATTATCCCCACTCCTTCCAAAAGCTAAAATAGTCCACAAAATCTAGGTGCCAGCTTAGCATAAGACCACACCTCCAGTGAGCTCTTCTTTGGTCTAATGCAGAGGTATACATGTTCTCCGACTTTTAATTCCTTGTGCATTCACTGTTGGTCTACATAACTCTATTTCTTATCTAGGGTAGCATTCAATTTTTCACTAGTATTTGTAACACTCCTTGATTTTGATTACTTCTTGCTCCATTTCTTTTAGCATTTCATGTCCAAGAACCACTCTTTTCACTGGGTCATCCAAACTAATAGGAGTGTTAGATTTTCAACCATATATTTCCTCAATATGACTCATCTTCAATGACTCTGGATACCCATTATTATATTGAAACTACACTAATGGTAGAAAAGATAATCTTCCCAATTATTTCACTGATTCATGTCATGCATTCTTAACATGTCCTCTAGAATTATCTCCACTCTTTTTGTTTGGGAATTTGTTTGAGGATGGTATGTGGTACTAAAAGCTATATGGTTCTGAAACCATTAAATAATTCCTTCCAAAAATTAGAATTGAACTTGACATCTCTATATAAGATGATTTTCCTAGGTATGCCATGTAATATGACTATTTCCTTCATGGATATTTGAGCTATATCGATCTATTTGTGGGTGTACTTCACATGTATGAAATCAGTTTCCTTACTCAACTTGTCCACTACCACCATAATTGCATCATGTTTTTTAGTTATTTTTAATAATCTTGTATGAAGTCCATGGATATGAATTCCCACTTCCACTCAATAACTAGGATTGGTTGCCGAAATCTTGCTGGTGCCTACAATCTACTTTGACTTGTTGGCATTCTAAGTAGTTGGAAATGTATCCAACAACTTCTGTATTCAATCCTTTCCAATAATACATTTTATTTATGGATTTTATCATTTTATGATAACCAAGATAACCATTATAAGGTATCTTATGAAATTCTTCCATGATGAACTTTGTATGTTAGGTACATAGAGCACATAATTTCTATCATTGAACAACAACATACCGTCATTAGTAAATTTGTAATATTTTCTCATTTATAGCTTTGTATCCTTCTATAAACATTCCTTCACATTCTAGTAATTCTAATAATGTATAAATACCTATTTATTCCTTTATTTCATGTCAACTTCACAAGTGTTCATGACTATTGAATGAGCCACTTCTAGACGTCTGCTAAGTGCATTTACTACCTAGTTTTCCTTGCCTTTAATATGCTTTATCTCAAAGTGAAATTCAATAATCAAAGCCAATCATATGGCTTGTCTAACATTTAACTGAGGCTGGCAAAACAAGTATCTCAACCCTCCATGGTCTGACATCAACAAAAACTTTCTGTCAAGAAAATAGTGCCTCCACATTTTTGACGCGTGCACTATTGTAGCAAGCTAAAAGTCATGAGTGACATAGTTCTTCTCATGTTCATTTCATTTCGTCAACTCATAATAAATTACATGTAATTCTTGCATTAGTACTCCAATTATACCTTCCTTATAAGCATCAGTACAAACAAAAATGTCCTCCTATGGATCTTCTATTGTGAAATAGGTGCACATGTGAGTAATTTCTTAAGTTGCTGAAAAAGGGTTTCACACTATGGTGCCCATTGAAATTGACTCTTTTCCTTTGTGATGTTGTGATTGGATGCCTAATATTTGAAAAGTTTCAAATGAATAATCGATAATATATGGAAAATCCCATTAAATATCTAACATATCTAAGTTCTAGGGAGTGGGTCACTCCATTATGACTTTGATCTTTTCGGGATTTACAACCACTCCTTTTGAAATGACATTCCCCAAGTATTGAACTTGTGTTTGGAACAATTTTTTATTTGTTTATTTTTACATATAGCTTATGCTCCCTCATTAATTGCAGTAGTATTTTTAGGTGCTCTTCATGTTTTTCTTTAGTTTTCTAGTAAACCAGAATGTCATGAAAAAATGCCAAGATGGATTTGTCCAAATATGGTTCAAGGATGTTGCTCATCAGGAACATAAATGTGGTTGGTGAATTTGTCATCCCAAATGGCACCACCACAAACTCATAGTGTCGCTATCTCATCTTGAAGGTTTTCTTGTGGATGTCATGATCCGTAATTTTAACTTTGATGGTTCCCAGACCTTAGGTCTAGTTTTGAGAACAACACAACTCTTCTGAGTTGATTAAACAAGTCATCAATACTGGTTAGTGGGTACTTGTTCTTCACTCTATCTTTGTTCAATTGTTGGTAATTAATGCACCACATGCCATCCTTCTTCTTTATGAAATAGAGTTGGGGCTCCCTGGGGTGACACGTTGGGTCTAATATACCCCTTATCCAACAATTATTTCAAATGCATATTTAAATCCATGAGCTTTGACATACTCATTCAATTTGTGGCTTTTGAGGCTATAACTACTCCAGGAATAAACTCAATGGAAATTTTGATTTCTCCTTTGGGTGGAAGGCCTAATATCTTTTCCAGAAATACATTGCTAAACTACCTCAAAGCTTGGTGAGTTTATACTTCGACCTTACTACTTTATGATTCAATGGCCACTTGGACCACATTGATGGACTACCCTTTTTACAGAAATATTTTCACTTGTAGTGCTAATATTTGCTTGAGCATGGCATAATTATTTAATCCTTGGAGTCACTTCCTTACCATCATTGATGAGACACTCTGGTGACTTACTGTAGCAATCAATTTTGGTTCTATGGGATACTAACCAATCCATGCTAATTAAAAGATCATATGATCCCAACTATAAAAGGTTGAGAGTGGTTAAAGTAGACATGCTACTTATTCTCATGGGGAATGATTATATCATGTCTACCACTTGTCTTTTGGTTACCATGTTTATCTAAACCAACCATGATTTCTCATGGGTTTTACCTAGTAGATTACATGTCTCTACCACCTTCGGGCTGAGATAGTTGAAATTAGAACCCGAGTCAATTAAAATTGAAACAGGTTGGTTAAAAACCAAACCTCATATCATGATTATTGAAGGTTGATGGTCTTCCTTCCTATTGCCCAATGTGGCATAAATTCATGGTATATTGTAAGCCACATTGTTCACTATGGTTTCCTCTTGCACACTATAAAACATTATGTCTAATTTTGAGAACAATTTCACTGCAAATGATTCTCTCCACATGTCCAACACTACACAAGGCATTTTTTGAACCCCTTGGGCTCTTCTCTTGATGGTTTCTTAGGCTAGTGTCTATTGGTAATATTGGATCTTTTATAATGCTCATTCCTCATGGGAGTGGTGATCTTCACATTCATCCCTCCTTGTTCATATCATGAGTATTTTGACCCTTTCCTCTTGGAGTTGATAATAGGATTGGTATAATTCATGAGAAGAATATCCCTACAACTCCTCAAAAGAATGCTACTACAAAAAGGAGGAATCACACTATCATAGAGAAGGTGAGGATTACATTGTCAAATGCCATGTTGGAAAAGCATTTTTGGTATAAATAATAAGGATAGCTTGTTGTCTCATTATTCAATCATATCTTACAACCTTGTACGGTGGCATTCTTGAAATTATTGGACTAGTAAGAAGGTAAACTATTATCACTAGAAAATTTTCAATGTGAAGCATTTATGCATGTTCCCAAAGAGCATAGAACCATGTTAGATGATAAATCCATGAAATTTATTTTTTTTGGAAATGTACATAGTGAGTTTGGTTATGCTATATGGGATTTAAATAAACAAAAAAAAGTTAGAAGTGATGATGTTATGTTTAATAAATTAGAGACGTAAAAATGATTTACAAGTGATATGGACGTGAATAAAATTGTTGATAGGTTTGTAGGAGACCATGAAAATATCCCTCCATTGGAAGAAATTAGGTTGCCAATTCAAGAGCATGAAGGAAAATAAGTGTAAAGTGATGTCCAATAGGAACAAGAAACCTTACATCATTTGTTACAATAGATTCAACAAGAAAACACACTACCATGGTTGGTTTACGGGTCTACCAGGCCTCATAAACCATCGCAAAGGTATCAACCCTAAAATCATATTCTCTTAATTGATGAAGGTAAAAATCATTTTTTAGGAGGCTTGGAAAGTGGACACTAACAAAGAGTGGAAGAAAGAAATGAAGAAAGACACAAACTGCCTATTATAAAATAAAATATGGGAGTTAGTAAATATTTCAAAGGTAAAAATTCCATAGAAAACAAATGGGTAAAATTGATTAAACATATGGGTGAAGGGAATAAGGAAAGATACAAAGCAATGCTAGTGGTGAAAGGATTTTCCCAAAATCAAGACATTGACTTTTCCAAAAAAATTTCACTTGTTGTTAAGATGTTATCCGTAATAGATATTGTTGGTCTTGTTACTGCTTTAGATTTGGAATGTGAATATTCCTGTTATTGCTTTAGATTTGGAATGCTAATACCTAGGTGTAAAGATATACTTCCTTGATGGTGAATTAAAATGGGATATTTATATATAATAACTGAAAGGATTGAAGGTAAAAAGTAAATGGAACCTAGGTTGTATGTTGAAGAAGAGTATTTTTGGCCATAAATAGTAACCCCATCAATGGTACAATAAATTTGATTCATTTGTGTTAAAGTATGGTCTTAAAAGGCTAGAGTTTGATCATTAGGTCTACATTAGAAGGCATGACAAACAAAATTATATTATATGATTGTAATATGTGGATGGCATACTAATTTTTTTCCATGATAAGAACATGATCAATATGTTCAAGAAGGATTTGGGAAGTTAATTTGCATTGAATAATTTGGGTCCACAACAACAAATATGGTGTATGAGAATCATACATGATGGAAAGAAAAAACAAATTTGGGTGTCGCACAAAAAATAAATAGAGAAAGTGTTGAGAATGTTCAACATGAAGGATTCCAAGCAATTTGTACACTCATATAATTCAACTTTGAACCTAATGCTAATTTGTGTCATTGTGAAGACAAGGAGGAAATGAGTAAAATATCTCATTCTTTAGTGGTGGAAAAATTGGTGTAATCCATGGTACAAATTAAAGTAGATATTGCATGTGTAGTGTGAGTAGTGAGAAAATTCCCTGCAAATATAGACATGTAATATTGGGAAGCCAAAAGGTGGATTTTAAGATATCGAAAGGGTGCTATTCATTATTGTTTATTTTTTGGTAATGATAATGCAATGCTAGAAGGTTATACAAATATGGTTGGAGACTTTGACAGTAGAAAGTCAACCAGTGGTTATTCATATACCTTTTTGGGTGCAATAGTGCCTTGGGCGTCTAGATTGTAGAAATTAGTATCCCATGTTGCATAGTAGAGATAAAATGCATAGCTTCCACAAAAACATGAAAAGAGATGTTGTGGATGCAATGCTTCTTAGGAGTGCTGGGAATAAAACAAGAAAAATATTTGCTACATTGTGACAATTAAAGTGTCATTCATTTAGTGAAAAACTTGGTATGTCATTCTATGACAAAACATGATGTGAGATATCATATATTCGTAAGTGTTATATTATCCGAAATTTTGAGAACCTCTTATACAAACAATAAAAAAATAGTAGCATGTCAAAGACAAGTTCAAAAATTAGTGAAAGAAGTCCTTGGTGAAAGACATTTCGGAGACATGGAAGCAAACAGGAAGAAATTGGAATTTCACTGACCATGAAAATTTTTAAGCAATCATGTGACACCACTTGCATGTTCTTAAGTAAACTGTGCTGCCAAATAGATACTAGCGAAATAGTTGTGTGACAAATATTTCTGCATTTTAGACTATCGAGTTGGCAGATTTGATGGCACCCAGTCTTAGATACTGAGATTCCTACCTTATGCTCGAGGAAATATAAACCCTAACTCTTCTTTTTCCATTCGAATGATATGCAATTATTAAGAATTTTCCTGAAAATCTTATCCACTTAGGTTTATAAAAGAAGATCTATACCAAGGAATTTAGAGAGACATATAGAGTAAGGTTACACTAAATGTTTTGTGCAGAAGAAAGGAGAGAGAGAGAGAGAGAGAGAGTAAGGTTACACTAAATGTTTGTGCAGAAGAAAGGAGAGAGAGAGAGAGAGAGAGAGAGAGAGAGAGAGAGAGAGAGAGAGAGAGAGAGAGAGAGAGAGAGAGGTTACACTAAATGTTTTCTGTAGAAGAGAGAGAGGGACCTACTCCCCTAGAAACCTTTTACACAACGAGGTGAAATCCACTTAGGTTTAGAGTAAGGTTACACTAAATGTTTTGTGCAGAAGAAAGGGCAGAGAGAGAGAGAGAGAGAGAGAGAGAGAGAGAGAGAGAGAGAGAGATGGAGGGAGATCTACTCCCCTAGAAACCTTTTACACAACGAGGTGAAGTTATAGTATATTCAATGAGCACTAGATTGATTTCTTATGTTTTCTATTGGGTTGTGTTTGCAAGATACTGTCTTTTATATTTTCTTTACATAAAGAAATTGTGAAATATTATTGTGTTATGGATTATGGATCTAACCTAGTCTCTATACTAAAAATCAACCTGTTGGATGTTACCATCTAACAAAAGGATTATTTCATATTTTCATACATGATTAAGGGAATTAATCATCAACATGAGTGACGACTCCACTAGGTTAACATCTTAATTTATTTCTCATTTCCTCACTTATTTTAGTTTTTCCTTCTCACATTTCTTGTAGGATCCATGTTTATCTTCCTATATGTTGTCTTGTTGAGTTTTTTTATAGAAATCAAAGAAAAATTACTCACGAAAATCAACTGTGCAGGAACGATGCTGCATCAAACGTGACTAAGTGAGATTTCCTTGAACAATCATGTGACACCATCTATCACCATGCATATTTCTTTGTAATAGTCATGTAGTTGAGATAAAATTGTGTAGTATGAGTTTGTCTCAAATGCAATTGGCTATTATCAAGTTTGAGGCCTCCAACTAGTTTCTTTTGTTTTCTACAATAAATGAAGCCAACAACCACAATCAATAACATTTAAACAAAACTTATCTTAGATAGTCTAAGTAAGGAAAAAATTCACTTAGAATCCTAAATTTGATTTAATTGCTGGTCCAACACAACCCCCACTAGAGTTCTTTTTTCTTTCCTTTTATAAACAAAGTACATAATTTGTTTCAAAGCAACCATAAAATTATAGTTTATACACTTCACGGAGAAAGAGGTCTCACTCCAAAGTAGAATACCACGTGTGCACGTTTCCCTATCTCTTATGAGTGGTCTCTGTAAATCAACATTGTATTATGTTTTGGTCTTGAATTCCCTCACCTAGTCATGTTTTTGTCTGATTTCAATAAGTAAGAAATTTTTAGTGTAGGAAAATTTGTTTAAACACTTATTACTTATTAATTAATTTTTTATAGAATCTTTCTTTTCACAAGTATATCACTCTTCACACAAATCACTCCTTAATTCAAATTTCCTAATTTAAAATCAATCCAACATGTTAATTCACCAATTAAACCTTCTGAGGAGGCACACAAAAGAATTAAATAGTTGATGTAGGACATTGAGGTTAGGCATCCAAAAAATACCCATTTTTATTTTACATTTGAAACATAATTCAATTGATTAGGGAGCTAAAAACTCCTTCATAACCAGATGGAAAATATTACGCTAGAGAAGTGATGCCATGTCACCCAAAGGTTAAACGTGAGTTATGTTGGTTAGTGAGCTCACTTATTGCCTACCCACCATTTTGGTTATGAGTCAATCACATGCCATGCGAGGGCCAATTTCTTCTCCCCAACTTGCTAAAATTCCCATAGTGACCAGTCTTAGGAACATTATATTACCTTATATGTGACCAATGTGGGAAGCAATAATACCTAGATTAGATTTTGGTGGTTTTTGGTACACTCCCCAGTCTCCATCACTTTAACCATTTCCACCAAGTACATGAGTACCATCCATATGGTGGAATTGAGACCCTAGGTAGTGGTGTCCTGATGAAAGGTTCCTGTGACTATTATTGAGTGGAAAATAAGTGTAGGCATATAGGAACATTTTTAATTTTCCTGTTGCACGGATGTGTGAATTCGAAGTACCTGAAAGTTGTTTATATCATCTTCATTGCATTTTCTTGCATAAGTTATGATTGTCATGTTAAACATATGTATTAATTTTGAAAATGAACTGAATCTACTTGAAATCTCCTTGCATTCAATTTAGTGGTCACCATTGCAGACCTCGGCCCAAAACACTAGTCCCAAAAACTTCAAACTCTTCCTCCTATAGAAGAGGGATTTTACCCTCTTCCAACCCATTAAAAGGTAACCAAATAGACACCATCTTGAGCATTGGTACCCAAATCCTCTTTACTAGTAGCTTTTCTACTTCAAGTCATTTAAGGGACTCCCCCTTAGCCACCTTCTATCTCTACCTGAGCATCAAATCCTTTGGGAGCACCCTTTCTCACTAATATGGTTGGAGAATAACAAAATACTCATGGTCCCACCAACTTACTCTTTATGTAATGTATGAACCTTCAGACTTGACAAAATTCGTTAATGATCCTATTCATCATGATGCAACTTGGCTCACTATGCTAGCTAGGATTCCTACAGACATCTTGAAATATGAGGCCAAACCCAAGTAATACCTCGCTAATCATGTGATGTCCTTTCATATGTGGTGTTTGTCAAGACTTACATGAAGTATTTTTTTCACCTTTGTTTATTCTAGTGAAATGTGACTAGCAACTCCGCCAAATAGTATGTTGATCAACCTGCTATGACATACTCCACCTTTAATTCAATGGAGCTTGTGTTTTTAAACTACTACCAATTGTCTATTGACCATGATCTTGGGATCAAAATTCTCTAAAATTTCCGCCAAACTATGAGTATCCAAATTTTATACCACATACATGAATGAAAGTGATGTCATAAGCTATGTAAAATAAAACTCGATGAATATTTCCTCATCGATTGTTTTTTGAAATCCCTCCTCCCTCTGATCAACAAAGATATCACTTCTACTGTGCCTGCAATTGAAGCCAAGGCCATTACCAAAACCCAATGATATGACCTACTTTACTCTCATTCAATATATTTATATATTATTCTTCTTGGTGCACCTTGGCATTGTAACCTCAATTCAACCATACAAGGAGCATCTCATGTAGTTGATGGTCTCATAAACTCAGTCACCAAACCCATGACTGAGACCATTTCATAAGTACATAATACTGTAGCACACTAATCTTGTTCTCCACCCCAACAACCACCTATCGCTTCCGCCATGGCTGCACCTCAAACTCATGGAGTGACATTCACTTCTCAGAATTTCACTAGCATGTCTAATTCATATTATCCTTTCATAGGACTTCCTCACCCTCCTGTACAACCCCATATAGGGGTTAATTTTCTTCAACTAAGTCCCAAAGTTGTGGCTCATTATTTTGAGCTAATAAATTTTGTGAACCCCTTAAAACTTCAGAATGAAGGGTGTAATTGAAACTAAAACCAAGGAGGCAATCTGAATCTACCCTAGGAAGGAAGGCCTCAATTCCAACCTAATGCAGAAAACTAACGAACCAAAAAATATCATGCTCCTCCCATAACTAACAATTTCTTGGGACAAGGACAAGGAAAACTCCATTCACAAGGTAGGACCAATTTTCCCTGCACTATTTTTGGGTCAATAACATCATTACACAGACCATTTCCCTTAGCTACCAAAAATTTAACAACAAAAAGAAGCCAAGAAACATCAAGTTGCTTCCACCCAGGGTTAGGTAATCGATTTCCTTCGCAAGTTGTGTGTACCATCGATATCTCAATATACAGATCCCTCATACAAGAATATTTTCATGCAACCAAACCAGATTTTCTTACAAACTAAAAATTATAACTACCCACACTATCTCCCTCACCATGAGAAAGAAGGTCATGTTTTTGAAACAAGTGTCCCATTTCAAATCTCACACCTAGATCCTACACCTTGCATTCCTAGAATTCCTATTAGGCATAACTCTCATGTGAGGGCTACTCGACAATATAGTGTTGTTGATGACATGACATAGTCACTTGTAGCCATGTCTTACCTTGAAGTTATTCGATATTTCCTCACCTATCACAAAAGCATTGTTGAACACTCTACCTGCAGTTAACCTCAATGATTCATGTCTTATGACATTCAATTTAGATAATTCTGAAGCACAACTCCCATCTACAGTTAATTTTTAGTTTCTAGTTGCTATCCACAACCTTATCATCCATCGTTGCCTCATAGATGATGGTGCATCTACATGCATCATGCCCATGCATGTTTGGAAGAAATTAGATTATCCCTGTTATCACTTAGAGAAAACTCTGGTTGCAGAGAGAAACCCTAACGTAACCTCAAACCACTTTTAGGTTGAAAGCTGGCCCTTCAACCCAGAGGGGGATCTCTTCATAAAACTCAACTACTCTATGGTCATTGTAGTAGAATATTTTCACAATTGAGTTCAGGGGGGCAGATTTGGGTTTAGGTATAATATGGTTGGATGATCCTCAAAAACTACCATTAGGCATGGATTAAAACTATCAATCAAATTAAATCACAGATCTAATGAGAAAATTGCACAAAGCATGGGAGTAACAGGTCCTTTATAGGTTTTGGAGATATCTAAGAAACGTGAACTCGGAGAAAACAGAGCTTATAAGAGCCGAGAACAACAAGAATTTAATGACTGATAATTTAAGAGAGGAGCATCAAATGAAATGCTGTCTAATTCAACTGACATTTCAGACATGAAAGAGACAATTAATAACAGAGAAATATTGATAGGGAAATGAAACACGTGATTTTTATACTATATTCTCATCAAAACACTCAATGCATTTAAGATTGCTCAAACATATCTAGACTACAAGTAATTTTTCAAATGATTTCCAACCATGTTCCATTATTCATAAACTGTCTTTATGGAGTTTCACATAATAGTTTGAAAATAATAGAATAATCATAATTAAAATGCTGAGATATTTTAAAATATCCTTGAAATTCATGAATGAAAAATATAAACTTAGAAAATATCTAATGAATTCTATAAAAACTGTAGGCAAATCTTCTAAAATCAATGCAAAAATAAGGTGATCTCGTGAACTGTCTAGCTGGAAAATAGAACAAGTCCCTCTGTAGATTATCATCATTGTTTCAACAAAATAGTTCCCTTTGTCTAATTCATTAACGCTACCCTGGATGTCTTCTACTATGTGATTTTCTGGAAAAATAACTGACGTGAAGGTCGTCGGCATTACTGATTTTCTGATATGAGATATAGTTGACAACTGGGTGATAAATCCTTTCAAATATCACTAACAACAAAGATGTTAGCATCTCTGTTTCATTTTAGAAAACATTGATGACAGGAATGTTGTCATCATTTTCCTATAGGTTTCGTTTACTAATCAGTATGCATAGTCTATTCAAAATAACTTAGAGACACACTGTCAAGCTTTTCAAAAATGTTGACAAGGGCATTGTCAGCTCTCCTGACTTTCATACTGCATACATAATTGATAGGCCAACTGTCAACGAAATGAAAACATTGAGTTTTTTATTTAAACAAGTGGATAAAAATGGTACTGATACCCTGGAATATTAGCTGAGGGTACTTACAACTTCAAGTAACACATCCAACTTCTTTAATCTCTGCTTCTTGTTCTCTCTAGTCTCCATGGTCTTTGCTTTGGCAATCATTTTATTTCCTTTATGATTAGGGCTTGGAGGATTATTCTCAGAATCTATAGACCTTTTCTTAGACTTTTCAGGTTTCTCATTGATGATTAAGTCTTTCAGAGGCACATCATCTATTTCAATGACTTTTTATCTAATTATGGGTTTCTTCTAAGTGTGATTTTATACCATAGCTTGTTTGTTGGCCTAGTGTGCCTATTACCCAATCTAAGAATCTCAGATGCTAGTTTCCTTTCCTCTGTTATTGGCTTCTTTACCTTTAAATCTTCAGTAATAGTTGTGTCTACACGGGTGTTCTCTGAGGGTAAAGTTGAAAAAGTAGTGGAGCCAATGTCAGCTTTTGGGCTTCTCAACGATGTAGGCTCTGGCTTGTGAAGTCGAGCACTCTTCCTTTGATAGACCTTGGGAGTTTTTGGGGCAACTGAGGCAGATGGGGCTTCTGAGTTTTCATACATGAAGGGAGTCTCAAGAGGAACTTGAGTCTATGTCTTATTGATCCTCTTGATAGTTTTGGGTTTGTCTCTTTTTCTTTTGGCAGGTTGAGGCTGGAACCCTCCCTAGAAAAGGAAATGGTTCCAGGTCCTAAGCTTAATTAATAGCATTCTATCAAAATTTTTATCATTTCCTTGTGATAAATAAACTGTGAAGAAGGGATAACCCTAGCCTTGTACCTAGCAGCCATGTGCTTAAGGCTTTCTAGTAAGTAGAAGCAGAGATTAATCCTAATGTTCTCATCTAAATGTGCTAAGAAGTAAAAATGATAGAAATTTATCCTATTATAATGACCCTCATAAGTAAAATATTGTTGGAAAAGCTACAAAGAAGCATACCATTTTTCTTGTAGCCAGTATTTCCAAATGCCGACCTTCCAATTTTCTACTATGTGCTCTTCCTTGAAGAAAGATTGAACATCTATGGCTGCTAGAATATGGTTCTAAGAAACCCTATCACTATCCATGGGAAAAATTGCGTCTTAGGATACTATGTGCTCCGTGACTTCAAATGTTAGACCACCGACTTCTATGTGGCTCCCATCCAAACCTATTGCAAATGATTGAACTACCAAATTGTGGTAATCAGAACACCAATAAAAGAACTGACTCCACCCTGCTTGCTAGAACAAATGTAGGAGATTAAGATAGACATTCAATAGCTCTGGCTCTTTAGGTTCAATTTTGTCTAGCATGCCTCCCTTTCCCATTTTTGCTGGTACTATCCACAGGATTCGATTATGTGTCTCCACATTGAAAATAACTTCAATTTCCAAGTGGATAACTCAGATAACTTACCAATATAAATACTTATAGGATATGAGGTGTAAGATATGGTGAACCCACATGCGTCAAGTTAAACTTAACATCATGTTTGATCACGAGTGTAAATCATGATCAATAATTACATGAAATTGATTACATAGCACCTTTAATCATTACATAAGGTAAGCACGATCAAATTCGTACTTTACCCTTTCGATCATAACAGAGACACATGCGCTCAAAATACTGATGCTAGCGTGGTCAACATAGTCAACACTTTAAATATTAAAAATAACTTAATCGTTGACAATTGACCTATCAGAAAAATGAGAAAATAATGTTATCCTCGTTGTCAGCAATATTCACTTTCCAACTATATCAGGTCCCAAAACACTGCTAGGAGTATTAACGTGTTTATTACAACCTTAAATGCTAACAACAGAGCTGTCAACATTTTATAAAAAATACCAAAAAGTAATTTTTTATGATAATAATTGGCTCCACATGGATGTTTTCGACCAGTGAAGGCAACAATAATTTCCGCATAGATTAGTTGCCTCATCCATTCCTGACTTGTGAACTGCAACATGTTCCATTCTTCAATTGACAATAAACCCACTCTAGAAAACAAAACTCTAAAACTAACATCCTTTGTATAAACTAGAATCATAATACCAAACTGAAACCCAATTGAAACTCAAAGTATATACTGGAAACTAAAGTTTGAAAAATACTGCTGAAAAACATGCTCAACATGTTGATCTTATTCACACTCCTACCTACTTTAAGCTGCTGATACCCCTAAAAAATCAAGTAATATAAAAATGAAAAAACAACCAATCAAGTAGCTACATACTTGATGTGATTCCTTGAATGTGTTTCAACAAAACAAAATCTAGAAAATGTAAGTGCAATGATAGCTGATTGTAGACTTGGTTTTCACTGTAGAAAAATAATCAGAACTATGTAGTGAACAATTCCTCCATATAGACAACTATGGGATCATGAAAGACATGATTTATTTGTTGATCTTCAAAGTATTCTGCAAATTGATCATCATGCTTGGACAATTCATATATGCTTTCTTTTCCATCATACAGTTTCAGTTGTGAGTCATCGAACCCATTCTCAAAACATTGTTAAATATCAATATCGAAAGGCAGCACTACCACTTCTCATTTCGGCATAAATTTTAGTTCAAAAGGCTGATTTTTGACAATAAAAGCAGTCGGATGAATTTAAACTTGTAAGGCTTGAAGATATTTCTCATGTTTTTTAGCAAACTCTTCTAAAACGTCAATCTTGGCTACAAAGCTACATTTTCATGACTTTAAATAAATAGGTAAAAAAATTTAGAAAGCGTCATCAACTTGATCATCATCAAAATTATCCCATTATTATTTGAAACCTTCAATAGAAATAGGGTCTGCCACATAGCTTTTCATCTTGTTTGACAAGCAACCAAATTAGCAGTGTAAGCTCTGAATGCTTTAGACAATGGAGTTTCCATGAGTATTCTGCAACATTGATTATTTCATAATGGAGTTGCCAGGTGAATGATTTAGCCTTCATATGTCTAACTCTTGTCCACCATCAACAACCATATCTAGTTCATTGTCGTTCTTTCCCGGGGAAGATAGAGATTTCACTCCCCGGTAATGGCACCAAAATTTTATCACTTTGAGGAAAACCTTGGTTGTCGGGAGAAACCCTAAGGTAACCTCAAACCACTTTTAGGTTGAAAGCTAGCCCTTCAACCCAAAGGGGGATCTCTCTATAAAACTCAATTACTCTATGGTCATTGTAGTAGAAGGTTTTCACAATTGAGTTCACGTGGCTAGATTTGGGTTTAGGTATAAGATGGTTGGATGATCCTCAAAACCTACCATTGGGCATGGAGTCAAACTATCAATTAAATGAAATCATAGATCTAATGAGAAAATTTAACAAAGCATGGGAGTAACACGTCATTTGACTATTTTGGAGATTTCGAAGAAAGGTGAACTGGGAGAAAATAAAGCTTATAAGAGGTGAGAACAAAATGTATTTAATGACTGATAATTTAAGAGAGGAGAATCAAATTAAATCCCATCTCATTAAACTAATATTTCAGACATGAAAGAGACAATAAATAACAAAGAAACACTGACAAGGAAACTAAAAACATGACTTTCATACTAGCTGCTCATCAAACATTGCAAATAGATTTAAGATTTCTCAAACATATCCAAACTACAAGTAATTTTTCAAATGATTTCCAACCATGTTTCATTGCTCATAAATTGTCTTTATAGAGTTTAACACGACAATTTGCAAAATAATAGAATCATCATAATTATAATACTTATATATTTTAAAATATCCTTTAAGTTCATGGAGGAAAAAGATAAAATTAGAAAATATCTAATGAATCCTAGAAAAACTCTAAGAAAATCTACTAAAATTGAGGCAAAAATAAGGTGATTTGACCAACTATCTAGTTGGAAAATAGAACATGTCCCTCTGTAGATTATCATTGTTGTTTCAACAAAACATGTCCATCTATCTACTTCATTAACACTACCCATGGATGTCCTCTACTACTCTGCGATTTTCTAGAAAAATCGCTGACACGCAGGTCATTGACATTACTGATTTTCTGATCTGAGATATAAATGACAACTAGGAGTTCAATCCTTTCAAATATCGCTTACAACAATGATGTTAGTGTCTCTATTCCATTTTAGAAAAAATCACTCACACATGTTGTTGGCATTTTCCTGTAGGTTTGGTTTACTAATTAGTATGCATAGTCTATTAAAAATAGGTTACATACACATTGTCAAGCTTTTCAAAAACGTTGATAAGGGCATTGTCAAATCTCTCGAATTTCATACTACATACATAATTGGTAGGTCGACTGTCAACAAAATGAAAAAACTGAATGTTTTGATTTAAACAAGTGGACAAAAATGGTTATGATAGCTTGGCATATTAGTTGAGGGTATTCGTAGCTTCGAGTAACACATCCAACTTGTCTAATCACTGCTTCTTGTTCTTTCTAGTCTCCATGGGCTTTGCTTTGGAAGCCTATTTATTTCCTTTCTTATTAGGGCTTGCAGGCTTATTCTCAGACTCTATAGACCTTTTCTTGGACTTTGAAGTTTTCTCATTGATGATTAAGTCTTTCATAGGCACATCATCTATGTTAATGATGTGTTTAGCTAAATCTGGGTTGCTTCTAAGTTTGAGTTTATATTGTATCTTGTTTATTGGCCTAGTGTACCTATTACCTATTCTGAGAATCTGAGATGTTGGCTCCCTTTCTTATGTTAATTTATTCTTTCCCTTTAAATCTTCAGAAATATTTGTGTTTGTAGGGGTGTTCTCTGAGGATAAAGTTGACAAAGTAGTGAAGCCAATGTCATCTTTTGGGATTCTCAACTAAGTAGGCTCTGGGTTCTGAAGCCGAGCACTCTTCCTTTGATAGATATTGGGATTTTTTGGGGAATCTAAGGTAGATGGGTCTTCTGAGTTTTCATACATGATGGGAGTCTGAACATGGACTTGAGTCTTATTCTTATTCATCCTCCTTATAGTTTGGGGTTTGCCTCTTTTACTTCTGGAAGGTTGAGGTTGGAACCCTCCCTAGAGAAGGAAATGGTTCTAGCTCCTCTAGAGTTTAATAAGCTATATTTCTATCAAAAAATTTATCATTGCCTTGTGATAAATAAAATGTGAAGAAGGATTAACCCTAGCCTTGTACCTAGCAGCCATGTGATTGAGGCTTTCCAGCAAGTAGTAGGGATTGATCCTAATCTGCGCATCTAAATGTGCTAAGAACTAAAAATGATACAAATTGATCCTATTATAACGACCCTCACAAGTAAAATATTGTTGGGAAAGTTGCAAGGGAGCAGACCATTTGTCTTGTAGCCAGTCTTTTCGAACCCCGACCTTCCAATTTTTTGCTTTGTGCTCTTCCTTGAAGAAAGATGGAACGTCTATGCTTGTGAGAATATGGCTATGAAAAACCCTATCACCGTCCAATGGAAACGTTGTGGCTTCGACAACGGTGTGCTATGTGACATCAAATGTTAGACCACTGAGTTCTACATGGCTCCCATCGAAACCACCTGCAAATGATTGAGCTACCAAATCATGGTAATCGGAACACCAATAGAAGAACTAACTCCACCCTGCCTGCTGGAAAAAATGTAGGAGATTAGGATAGATATTCAATCACTCTGAATACTTAGGCTAAGTTCAGTCTGGTATGCCTCCCTTTTCCATTTTGTCTTGTTTTATCCATGTGATTCGATGATGTGTCCCCCCAGTGGAAATAGATTTAATTGTCAAGTGGGTAACTTAGATAACTTACAAATATAACTACTTACAGGATATGAGGTGTAAGATATGGTGGACCTGCATGTGTCAATTTAAACTTAACATCATGTTTGATAACGAGTGTGAATCGGGATCAATAATTACAAGAAATTTATTACATAGCAACTTTAATCATTACATAAGGTAAGCGTGATCAAATTCGTACTTTACTCTTTCAATCATAACAGAGACACCTACACTCAAAATATTGATTATGACATGGTCAGCACATTCAATAATTTAGATATTAAAAATAAATTAATCTTTGACAATTGACCTGTCGAAAAAATTAGAAAATAGCAATATCCTCGTTGTCAATGATATTCACGTTTCAACTATATTGGGTCTTGAAACCCTGCTAGGAGTATTAACCTATTTATTACAACTTTAAATGCTGACAACACAACTGTAATTGTTTTATAAAAAATACAAAAATGAAATTTTTAATGATAACTCTCTCCAAAACATTTTTTACAATGTTACATTATGAGCATATGATGGATGCCCATCCAAACCCCACGAGGTATATTAGAATGTGCCAGTCAAACTAGAAGGGAATAATGTCCTAGCAGACATCAAAGTATTTGGTTCCCCTTTAGATTAAAATATCTTGCTAGGACAAAGTTTCATGTATGCTATGAAAGTGGTCTCTTCTTCTATATTTCATGTCATGATGTTTCCCCTTGATGGAATTGTTATTAGTTTTGATCAGCTCACTTATTATGAGCCTTGTTCCTCCATCGATACTGACAAGACTTTACCCATATTTGGGTAATGCTCGACTACTTTGCTTGTAGAGGATGTTGGACTTGGAATTTTTAAATTAAATTATTTACCTGGAGTCTACCTTGATGTTCCTCCCTATATACCATCAAACCCTTAACATTCTATGTGCACGGTCTTGGTATCTCATCATCCCAAAATCATTGAAGTGACTCCCTATGTTTCAAAACATTCTAATATGGTTTCAACTCTTATAGTGAGACCCTTTTTCTACACCACAAACCATCCTTCAAACATTGAAGTGACTCCCTTTATTTTGGAACCTCCTACGATGGTTCCCACTTTCATAGCTATTCCTTCAAGCACCAAAGAGACTCCCTCTATTTTAGAACCTTTTGTGATGATTTTGACCACCATAGTGGGTCCCTTCTTTGGAACTAGTGGCCCTCCAATCCTTCAAGTACCTTTAACATGTCCCATATTAGGTCAAGCAAAGAACCCTGTAATGGATACTCTTACACTCCCTAGTCCCACTCTTGGTATTTCTGTTTGATACGTGTCACGATAGGAAATCCTCCCAAACCATAGATACATATTGTTCTTAATTATACCAAGACACCACCATCCACCTTAGAATATTCAAGACCTTCCCCACCTGAACCTCCTTCCACAACTCTTGTGGACAATAGATGAAGGAATCAGGGAAAGGATACCTAAAACATGAACCCACATACAAACAATGGCAGAATCCAAATCCCACCATGCCCATATATCAGTACTCACAGTTCATGTTCTATTTGTAGTGTTATTTTAAGTAACAAAAATATCTTCCCTGAGCTACTAGTATTATGGGAGACCCTTAATTTACCTCCCATTCTATTTGGTCTTCCTCCACAAGGGCACTCATGACTTTTAGGGTTGTGTACTAACTATCCATGTTCCATTGATGGTGTGTATGGTCATTACACTCACCATTACTTGAATCTACCTCATTATCATGATACTTTCCTCACTCTCACCCAATCCACTTTGTCCTTTCCCCAAATACCACTCCTATAGAGACCTAACCGGAAAGAATTCCTATAAATAAAATCCTTTATCTGTCTTCTAAAGCTTAGAAAATGACAAGGCTCTACCAAACAAAAGTCCACCCTCCATCTTCCCTCCTTTATGTGCCCTGCTTCTTCTTTCATCAATGCTACTTGAATAACCAAGCTCAACAAGGATTCCCTCCCATACTACTGGCACCATGGTAGCATCCTCTAATAGTGGACCATTGTGTTCTAAGAAGAATCAAAAGCAACCAATAACAGGGATTCATTTCATAAATGTTCCCTGTCGTCATTTGTATATTCACCTGACTTGTTTTATATATCTTAAAGAAAGACATAGACCAGAGAAATGCCCTCTTCAACACATAATAAACATCATTCCTTGCTCACCTTACCCAAAAATTGCACAAGGATGCACCCCTTTTTCATGACCCCCACAAGGGCAAGGACATACATCACCTCCCCCCTAATATTGTGCACCTATATTGCGCAATCGATTAAACTGCCACAACCCACCTTCACCACCTATAAGTCCTCATATTAAAAATTTCCCCATCTGTGCATCCCTACACCATCCGATGTTCATGTGTGAACCTCCAGCTCAATTGGATCATGAATTTCAAGACCATAACCCTTTCTAATGAAAAAGGATGTTAAAAAATTACTGCCTAGATGATAAGCTTGATGAACATAACATTTCCCCCTATGACGATCTCTTTTATATGTCTTCCGACAGATCTAAACAGATATACCACTTCAAGCAACTTACTCTCTCATCTAATGATGACTCTCCCCATAATTATTTGTACCATGCTGGGGGCCATGCAATCGCTTCCTATTCATGTTTACCACATGAAAATCCTACACAATCCATACTCGATCATGGGAAAGATACAATGGAGCAATGTTACCTATTATATTCGAATGATTACAATGATATCTGTATCTTTTTTGTATCAAAAATTGATCTTAGATCATTGTTATTAGAAGAAAAGGTCATCCCAAGTCTCCCTCTTAAACTAACTCCACCAACAATGATCTTCACATCTGATGAAGATATTTTGGAGCCACTTACTGCAGTTTATTATCTCTGGAATGACATGCATCATTGTTTGGTGTTTTTACCGAACCCAATCACCCCCATTAACCCATCCAAAAGTCCATACACCATGGAAAATAATGATTTCATTCCATCTGTCCATGTTTATTGGTTTAAAAATATGATACTAGCTCCTGACATTTTTTAAGAGGGAGATATGGCTAACATCTCCCCTACTATTCAAGTGGATATTTCACAAACTCCTTATGTCACGAATCACATTTTCCTCGGAGTATCTTGCTCAAGAATTTTGTGATGTCTTTGCTTGGAAGTATTATAAGATGCTAGGACTTGACCCATCCATAGTCGAGCATCACATTGATATTTGGCCAAATTCCAAGCCCATGCACCAGAATCAATGAGCCATTCAACTTGAAAAAGCATCAACCATAAAATCAAAATTCAAGAATTTGTATTTAGCCAGTTCATTTACCCCATTGAGTATGCTTTGTGGGTTTCCAAATTTATCCCCGTTAGCAAAAAAGAGGGTACTATTTGTTTATCTTAATTTTTTTGATTTCAATGTATCTTGTCCTAAAGAAAATTAACCCACACCATTCATTGACAAAGTCATTGATACATGTCTTGGGCAAGATGTCCTCTCTCTCATGGACAAATTCTCTGGATACAACCAAATCCATGTCCACCCTGGAGCCTAATATAAAATGACCTTGTCCACACCTTGGGGCACCTTTAACTATCATGTTATTCCCTTTGGGCTCAAAAATATTGGTGCCATATTTCAACACACTATATCCTATGCCTTTCATGATCTATCCCATATCATCATTTCCTTCCTTGATGACCTTATTTCTCACTCCAAGCACCACTGCACCCATTTATAAGATCTTTGCACTATCTTCCTCGAGTGCCACCAATACAATATCCATTTTAATCCCCTCAAATGTGTATTTTGTGTTCTTGATAGTCATTTTTTGGGATTTACTATTTCCCAACATGGTATTAAGGTAGACACATTGAAATTTCAAACCATTCTTGAATTTCCACCACCTCAAACTTTCCAACAGTTATGGAGCCTCCAAGGCAAGGTTAATTTTCTTCATTGATTTATTCCATATTATGCAGCCCAAGCACATGGATTTATTTGTTTGTTGTGCCAAAACATCCCCTTATTCTGGGATGATATTTCCCAATAATTTTTTCACATTCTTAAGCAAGCCCTCATTTCTGCCCCCTTTATCTCTCCTCTTGATTTTAATCGTGATTTCATTTTGTATGTGTCTTCCTCCGATTGGGCCATCGTGAGTGTTTTAGTTCAAAATGATGATGAAAAGAACTAAAATTTCATTCACTACATTAGTAAAAACTTATCTAGACTTGAATTATGGTATATCCATGATGACAAATTTTCCATGCCTATTGTATTATTTGTTCAAAATATTTGCCACTATACCTATCTGTGTACCAAAAACATTGCACTAATTCCAATCCCATGTAGTACATTTTAGGACAATGGATCCTTAGTGGAAAGTTCGCCTCATGGGTTGTCATCCTCCAAGAGTATGATATGGAGTTTACAATCCCTAAGAGAAAGAAGCCTCTTTCTATCACTGAACTCATCACCACATTACTAATTAGTAACGCATCCCCTCTATTGAATGTTCAAATTCCAAGTGAACATGTCTTTCGAATATCTTCATATGATTCGTTGTATAGGGATATCTTGACATAATTTTCCATCACACCCCTAACTTTCTCCTCATTGGTGATACCTTATACCATCTAGGAGGGGATACCATTTTATGGTTTTGCCTCTCTTATAAATAGAAAGAATGAGTTCTTAATGAATGTCCTAGTGACTCCTGCCCACCATATTTAAATATTTCATTGAAGCAACCAAAAATTGCACAAAATGTCAAACCATTGCACATAAAATGTGTGCACCTATAGCATCACTCCACCCTATTATTATCACTAGAACATTTTATAAATGGGGGATTGAATTTATGGAGTGGAACCCCAAACCTGCTGATAGTCATAAGTATATTTTTATGGCTATCGATTACTTTACTAAATGGGTTGAAGCCATGCCAACATTCAATTATTCCAGTGACATGGAAATCCACTTTTTCTTTAACAAGGCCACTGTACACTTCGATATTGCTAAAGAACTTGTTTTTGAGAATGGTAAGAACTTTGATAATAAAGTATTTGAGTAACTTTTAGTATTATTTGGATGAAAACAAGAGTTTAGTACTCCCTTTTACCCTTAGTCTAATGGGTAGGTTGAGGAAATCAATAAATTTCTCAAAACTATGCTCCAATGTACTATTGTTAAAAATAAGTGCAATTGGAATCATATGATTTTCTCAATTTTATGGGCCTACATAACTGCCATGAATGCAACCATGGGTTTCACCCCATTCCATTTGCTTCATGTTGTTGAAGCCACCTCCCACAGAATGCGAAATGTCAACATTGTGACTCACAATTGAGCTACTTCTAGAAACATCCTCCATTGAAAAATTATTAATTACCTTGGAACATTTGGAGAAAACCAATGTTCTTCGCTTCAACAAAATGAAGCCAAGAAGCATCATTACAAGGATCAATATGACCAACAAGTTCATTCTTGTATTTTTTATAAGGAGAACTTGTTCTCACCTATCATAAACCAGCTTCAAATATTAGCCTCGGTAAGTTTGAACCTAGATAGAATGGCCCCTACATCTTCCACAAGTGCCTCCCCAAGGAGGCATATTTCCTAGCCAACCATGATGAAAAGTTTCTTCCCCACTCATTGAACGGGTTGTATTTGAAACATTTCTTCACATGAAACTCACAGGGTTTTTATCCACTTGTATATAGTTTCTTTTTTTTCAATTTTATTTTCCAGTGCCTTTTACCAATATTTTCTCCTCACTTATCTTGTTTCTCTTATTTCCTGTCGATATCATCTTGTTATTTTATATTTGCTGATGATGCCTTCTGAGGGATCTTTTATCTAGATTCTGCTACTTGGGAGATTTACACTCTAGAATGTTGTCTTATGCATCATGGAATTATATGTTGAAGACTAACTACAGATAATTAGGCTAATTATGATGTCGTCATTAGTTTGTTAGCCAAATCTATTTGATTATGTATTCATTGCTTAATCATCCATTTGGGTTCCCCACTACTTGTCACCTAGCTAAATGGCATCTATCACATCTATGATTATTATATCGTTCATCAATGCCTTATTGTATCACTCTTATATCATTAATTTGACACCATTATCTTTGTCCACATCTATCGAAGAAATAATTAGTTTGACGACTATATGGCCGATCTAGTCAGAGAGTTTCATCTCTCTTTCATTGTATAGGTAATACCATGAAGATACATTTTATCTAAGTGTCTATAATATATATATAGATGTGTGTGTATCTATTCCATCATCTTACATCATACATCGAGACATTGCATGCAAAAAAAAAAAAAAGCAAGCCTATGTAACCATGAGAGATTAATAAATAAAAAACAATATAAGTATACTTCAGAGACGTGTGCTCCTGCATCATGTCTCTTATTCATGACCTCTCACACCTCGTCCACTCCTTAGTAGAGGATGATGCCCACCAAAAAATATCCCACCATACTGGTGGCACCCCCATTAGCACAAAAGAACAATACTTTAACTATCTATCACCTAAAAGATGCCATCCCATGGGGGTCACATCCTATACTAAACTATTCAGTGTGTGTTATATTCTTTCCATGACTAGTCACATGCGCATGGGTTTTTCATATGGTTTTGAGCATAATGGCTTTCTGTTGATGGTGTTTTGTAGATTTGGTCAAGGGAACTATGATTATGTTCTAATCCAAGGTTAATGGATTTGGGTTCATGAATGCTTTGGCATGTATATATATGTATTGTAACATTGAAAGGAGCATAATGAAAATAAATCTGGTAGTCCTGGTTTTTGGATCCATGGGAAAATATCTATGTATATCTATTTTAGGTTTTATGTTCTTGCCATTGTTTATTTTATGTTTTTAGAATTAATATGTAGGTAAGTTTTGTATAGGGTTAAAATCTAAATTTTGGTATTATAGTTGTTTCAACTTCAAGGGGATGCCTTTGCTGCTAAGGGGTTTTTCTCGGGCCTGTGGTAGACCCTATTTGGTGGGATATCTGCAGGATTGATTCTTGCGATGAAAGAATATGGCAGGCAATGGAAAGATAGAGATAAATAAATTTAGTGATTAGAGTTTTGAGTTGTGGAAGCTCAAGAAGGAGGATCTGCTCGTGGATAAATATCAGTGGATCATAGTAGATCTGGGTATTAAAGAAACAAAAATGTTAGATGAATACTGGGCGAAGTTGGATCAGAAAGCAAAGAGTGAACTATGGTTGTGGATCTCAAATTCATTATTGTTGAATGTATTAGGGGATGCTATGATGAAGGCTTTTTGGGATAAGTTAGGAACTTTGTACCAATCTAAGTCTCTGGCAAACAAAATGTTCCTACGGAAAAGACCATATAACCTGAGGACGAAGGATGGAGACTTGGTGACAGAGCATATGAACACCTTTAATATTGTGGTAAGGCAGTTGTTATCTGTTGATATTAAAATTTTAGATTAAGATAAGTGCATCTATTTGTTGTGTTCTCTACTAGATTGGTGGGATATTCTGGTTGTTGCAATTGGTAGAAATATAACTACCTTGAAGTCTAATGAAATAGTCTCATCCTTGTTGTCAGAGGAGATGAGACGGAAAAATATGGAGGGCCATAATGGATATGCCTTGTATGTACAAGGATGGTCCCAGAATAGAAACAAAAATAAGTCCTCGAGTGGGAGATATAAATCTCTAGGAAACCTATAAAGGTGTGCTGGAAATGTAGGAAGGAAGGGAACTTCAGAAAGGACTATAGATCTAAAGCTCTTGATAAGGAAAGGGATTTTATGATGCTCCTTCTGCAGGAGCGAAAAGCGCCTGAGATGAAGGTGGGGATGTGTCCTTGGCTTCTTCTTCTATTACACATGTAGATCATGAGGCTTGGCTAATTGACTCAGGTGCATCCTTTCACTTCACACCCCATTGGGAGTGGTTATGCGAGTATTAGAAATATGATGGTGGTGATGTTTTCTTAGGGCATGGAAGGAAGGCCAGAATAGTCGAACATGGAAAAGTCAGGTTTAAGTTGCAAGGTGGAAGAATTAGAACACTTCCAGGTGTTTTGCATATTCCTAAATTGGCCAGAAATATGATTTTTGTAAGCAAGATGGATGATGCAGGTGTAAAAATAGTGTTCAAGAAAGATACATGCAAGATGGTTCGGGGAGCACTGGTATTGATTCAAAGAGTTCGTATTGGAACTATTTACAAGATTCTAGCTATAACTTTTATTGATGGGTGGAACAATTATGTGGTTCCTAAAACTTGAGTAGAAAATCTAGTGGTATCTAGAGAAAATACCATTCTGTGGCATCAAATGCTTGGATATATTGGAGAGAAGTGCCTTCAAATACTTCATGGTAATAGTACAATAGAAGGATTGTATAACTTCTCTCTAGATTTCGATTTATGTGAACATTATGTATATGGGAAGCATAATCAAGTGATTTTCCCGTCTGGCGCTAAGAGGGTGAAAGGGATATTAGATCTCATACACAATGATATGTTTGGACCTGTGTTAGTTCCATTGCTAGGTAAGTCTTTGTACTATATATCATTTATAGAAGACTTCTCAAGGAATTCATGCATATATTTTCTTAAGAAGAAATATGAAGACTTTGACAGGTTTAAATAATTTAAGCCTTTGGTGGAAAACCAGATAGAGAGAAAGAGAAAGGTGTTGATGACAGATAATGGTGGAGGGCCCTGGTGGAAGGAATTTGAAGAGTTATGTAAGAAGTTTTGTATAGTGCAATAGAATACTAGTCCATACACACCTATGAAAAATGGAGTTGTAGAAAGAATGAATAGGGCGTTGATGGAAAAAGCAAGAAGCATGCTCAGTGGTGCTCGATTAGGAGAGGAATTCTAGGTAGAGGTAGTGGAAACTACATGTTACATGGTTAATAGATCACCTTCATCAGCATTGGAGGATAAGACTCCACATGACTTATGGACTAGTAATAAACCCTCTCTTTAACATCTTAGGGTATTTGGCTATGATGCATATGTACATGTTCCAAAGGAGAAAGGAACCAAGTTGGATTATAAATCTAAAAGGTGCATCTTTATTGGGTATAAGGATGGTTTAAAAGGTTATAATATTTGGAACCCAAAAATAAGGAAGGTTGTGTACAACCTAGATGTGGTGTTTCGAGAGGTGAAATATGTTATTAAACATGACTTCCTACCAAACGAACCTGAGAAGATAGAGTTTGAGCTAAAGGAGGAAGAATTAGACTCTAAAGAAGAACAAGAATGAGAAAATGAAGAGCCACAAACTCTAGCTGTGAGAAGACCAATCTGAGAAAGAAGGCAACCATAAAGGTATAGTCCATTTTATTTTTGTTCAAATATTTATTTATCTATTAGTGGAGATGATCCTAGAACTGTCAGGGAGGTAGTAGATTCAGAGGATGGAAAACTTTGGAAAGAGGCCATGGTTGATGAAATGGCATCTTTGGACAAAATTGAGGCTTGAGATCTGGTGGAGTTGTCACCTGGAAGGAAACCCATTGGAAGAAAATTGGTGTTTAAGTAGAATATGATTGCAGAAGGAAAGGTGGAGAAATACAAAGTTCGGTTGGTAGAAAAATGTTATTCCCAGGTGACGGGAATTGATTTTGGTGATATTTTCTAACCTATTGCCAAGGTAGCTTATTTTAGATTACTTTTATTTATTGTTGCTGCTTTTGATTTTGAGGTAGAACAGATGGATGTGAAAGCAACATTTCTTCACGGGGATCTGAAAGAAGAGATCTACATGAAGAAACCTGAAGGCTTTGTGGTGAAGGGTAAGAAATAATTGGTATGCTGTTGGGTTGTGTTATATTCTTTCCATGAGTAGCCCACGTAGTTAACTTGGGGATTAGAAGGGGGTAGAACCCCCCTTTTGTTGCGCCGATTGCATAGCAAGGGGGGTCACAGGGGGTTTGAGGGGTGCAGGTAACCCCACTCTATGGGGTCCAGGGCAGCACCCTGGAAAATTTTGTTTTTGGACCCTATATTAGGTTGGGATAACCTACTTATGGTTTAGTGCATGATTTTTTGCACATGGTTTTGGACGCGATGGTTTTCGGTCCATAGTTTTGTACAAGATGGTTTTTGGTCCATGGTATTGGATGCTTCAGCATATATAAATATGTATTGTAAAATTGAAAGGAAAATAATGAAAATAATTTTGGTAGTCCTGGTTTTGGGATCCATGGGAAAATATTTGTGTATATCTGTTTTATGTTTTATGTTCTCGCCATTTTTTATTTTATGTTTTAGAATTAATATGCAGGTAAGTTTTGTATAGGGTTAAAACCTAAATTTTGGTATCAGAGTTGTTTCGACTTCAAGGGGATGCCCTTGTCGCTTAGGGGTTTTTCTCAGGCTTGTGGTAGACCCAATTTAGTGGGAGATCTACAGGATTGATTATTGTGATGAAAGAATATGGCGAGCAATGGAAAGATAGAGATCGAGAAATTTAGTGGTCAGAGTTTTGAGTTGTGGAAGCTCAACAAGGAGGATCTGCTTGTGGATAAATATTAGTGGATCACAGTAGATTAGTGAACTATGGTTGTGTGTCTCGGATTCACTATTGCTGAATGTATCAGGGGAAGATACGATGAAGGCTTTGTGGGACAAGTTAGGGACTTTGTACCAATCAAAGTCTCTGGTGAATAAATTGTTCCCACGGAAAAAGCTGTATAACTTGAGGATGAAAGATGGAGACTCGGTGACAAAACATCTGAATGCATTTAATACTGCGGTAATTCAACTATTATTTGTTGATATTAAAATTTCAGATGAAGATAAGTGCATCAGTTTGTTGTGTTCTCTACCAAACTCATGGGATTGTCTAGTTATTGCAATAGGTAGTAATGCAACTATCTTGTAGTTTGATGAAATAGTCTCATCCTTGCTCACGGAGGAGATGAGACAAAAAAATATGGAGAGCCAAAATGGTGATGCCTTATCTATATGAGGATGGTCCCATAACAGAAACAAAAATAAGTCATCGAGTGGGTGATCTAAATATAGAGGTAGATCTAAATCTCGAGGAAAACCTGTAAAGGTGGTGTGCTAGAAATGCGGAAAGGAAAGGCACTAAAAAAGGGACTGTAAATCTAAAGCTCCTGACAAAGGAAAGGGATCTGATGATGCTTCTTCTACAGAGGCGAAAACCACCTCAAATGAAGGTGGGGATGTGTACTAGGCTTCTTCAAGTACACATGTAGATCATGAGGCATGGTTGATTGACTCAGGTGCATCCTTTAACTTCAGTCCCCATAGAGAGTGGTTCTGCGAGTATGAGAAATACGATGGTGGTGATGTTGTCTTAGGGGATGATAGGAAGTCTAGAATCATTGGTTGCAGAAAATTAATGTTGAAGTTGCAATGTGGAAGGGTTAGAACACTTCCAGGTGTTCTGCATATTCCTGCATTGGCCAGAAATCTGATTTTTGTAAGCAAGCTAGATGATGCAGGTGTAAAAACAGTGTTCGGGAAGGATATTTGCAAGATGGTTCAAGGAATACTGGTATTGATGCGAGGAGTTTGGATTGGAACTCTATACAAGCTGCCAAGTAGAAATGTTGTTGATGGGTGCAACTGTTCTGTGGTTCCTGAAAGTGGAGCAGAAAATATAGTGGTCTTTGGAGAGAAGACCATCCTGTGGCATCAAAGGCTTGGACATATTGGAGAGAAGAGCCTTCAAATACTTCATGGTAAAGGTATGGTATAAGATATGTGTAGTAGCTCTCTCGATTTTGATTTTTGTGAAAATTGTGTATATGGGAAGCAGAATCGAGTGAGTTTCCCCTCTAGTGATAAGAGGGTGAAATAGATACTAGAGCCTGTGCACAGTGATGTGTTTGGACCTATGAAGGTTCCATCACTGCGTAAGTATGTGTACTATGTATCATTTATAGATGACTTCTCAAGGAATACATGGATATATTTCCTTAAGAAGAAATTTGAAGTCTTTGAGAGTTTTAAAGAATTTAAGGCTCTGGTGGAAAACCAGATAGAGAAGAGGATAAAGTTGTTGAGGACAGATAATGGTGGAGAGTTTTGTAGTAAGGAATTTGAGGAATTCTGTAGGAGTGTGATATAGCACGATAGAGGACTACTCCATACACTCCTGAGAAAAATGGAGTTGCAGAAAGAATGAACAAGGCATTGGTGGAAATGGCAGGAAACATGCTTAGTGGTGCTAGGTTAGGACAAGAATTTTGGGCAGAGGCGGTGGAGACAACATGTTACTTGGTCAACAGATCACCTTCATTAGCGTTGGAGGATAAGACTCCATAAGAGGTATGGATTGGTAAGACACACTCACTTTCACATCTAAGGGTATTTGCATGTGATGCATATGTACATGTTCCAAAGGAAAAAAGATCCAAGTTGGATAGTAAATATGAAAAGTGCATCTTTATTGGGTATAAGGATGGTTTAAAGGGTTATAAGCTTTGGAACCCAGTAAAAAGGAAGGTTGTGTACGGTTGATATGTGGTGTTCAGAGAGGTGAAATATGTTATTAAACATGAAGGCCAACCAAAGGAACCTGAGAAGATAGAGCTTGAGCTAAAGGAGGAAGAATCGGACTCTACAGTAGAGGAGGAATCAGATGATGAAGAACCACAAACTCTAGGTGTGAGAAGATCAGTTCGAGAAAGAAGGCAGCGAGAAAGGTATAGTCCATCTGCTTTCTATTCAAATTTTTCTTTATCTATGACTGAAGATGATCCCAAAACTGTGAAGGAAGGAGTAGTTTCAAATGATCAAAAACTCTGGAAAGAGGCCATGGTTGATGAAATGGTATATTTTCACAAAAATGAGATTTGGGATCTGGCAGAGTTTCTGGCTGGAAGGAAACCCATTGGCAGCAAATGGGTGTTCAAGAAGAAGACAAATGTAGAAGGAAAGGTGGAGAAATACAAATCTTGGTTGATAGAAAAAGGATATTCCCAGGTGTCAGGAATTGATTTTGGTGATATCTTTTCTCTTGTTGCCAAGGTAACTTCTATTAGATTACTTTTTTCTAATGCAGCTACTTTTGATTTTGAGGTAGAACAGATGGATGTGAAGACAACGTTTCTTCACGGGGATCTAGAAGAGGAGATCTACATGAAGCAACTTGAAGGTTTTGTGGTGAAGGGTAAGAAAGAACTGGTATGCAAGATAAAGAAGCCTCTGAATGGGTTAAAACATTCATAAAGGATGTGGTATTAGAAATTTGATACATTTATATGGGGACTTGGCTTCACTAGAAGCAAAGCGGATCACTGTGTGTATTTTAAATTAATTGGTGACCATGTTATTTATCTGGTCTTGTATGTGGATGATAGGTTGCTGGTTGGAAATGACAAACAAATTATCCAAGATTTGAGACCCAATTATCATCCAAATTCAACATGAAAGATCTTGGTGCTGTAAACTATATTTTGGGCATGGAAATTAAAAGATACCGGGAAAAGAGGAAGATCTGGTTAAACCAGAGGAAGTATGTCGAGACAATACTGCAGAGGTTTAATATGCAGGATAGTAAACCGATGAAGGTTCCTATTCCTATAGGTGTGAGGTTATCTGCTGAACAATGTCCCAAGACACAAGAAGAGGAAGAGGACATGTCCCGTGTTCCATATGCAAGTGCAGTCGATAGCCTGATGTATGCAATGGTCTATACTAGACCAAACATTGCACATGCAGTGGGAGTATTGAGCAGGTTTATGTCAAAACCAGGGAAGGAGAACTGAACAACATTGAAGTGAGTTCTTAGGTATTTGTGTGGCACTAGTGATTATGGTTTGTGCTACCAAGGAAGACCAGGATTGGACAGAGTGTTGGACATTAATGGCTTTGTTGATGTAGACTAGGCTGGAGATATCGATCAAAGAAGATCTGCAAGTGGGTATGTGTTTAGCCTATTTGGAGGTGCAGTCAGTTGGATGAGTAAGAAACAATCTGTAGTGGCACTATCAACTACAGAGGCAGAATATATAACAGCCACTCATGCAAGCAAGGGAGCAATTTGGTTGCAGAGATTGTGTTCAAGTATGGGGTTAGTACAGGGAGCTATAAGGATAGACTGTGACAGCCAAAATGAAATTTTGAAGAATACTGCATATGCAAGAGATTATCTCGGCATTAGCAAAAGACTTTTAGATGGTCTTTATGAGTGTCCAAGTCTTTTATTTGAAAATCCTTATCTGCTAAGGGTAGATAATCTAAGTCACGATGGGGGGGTAGTAATAGGTGCAATATTTAGGGCAACGGGGGTTTCCATCCTGGTTCTTGCTGATTCAGGTAAGAAACTGGGGTTTTTATGGGAAATTGGTGAAAACAGAGGGTCTGGGGAACTTGAATTTCAGGTGCAGTAACTAATTATGGTAAAATTTAGGTTTCTTTTCAATTAATTGTAGATAAAGAAAGTATTCATAGGGTTTCTTGATGGGAATTGGTAAATACTTGTATTTTTAGGGACGGGCAATGGAATGTAGGTACACTGGGTGTGAATGGAAAACTCTGAGTAGCGTCGACTGTAAGTTTTGAAGGTGGTTGGTGGTTGGGTGCACGAGTTGGTTAACTTCGATGTTCAGTTTGCATGGATGTACGCATTTGCAGAATAGGATGACAAACTGATTACTTTTGTTTTTTATACAAAGTCAAAAATTTGGCGGGTTTCAGGATTTGGACAGGTGGTGACAGCGGGAGGAAGATTTGATGTTTTGTCCTTAGTGGGAGGTAGTATTTGGGCTAGATCGAGCGATTGCATATGATGAGTGATGCATGGCGATAGCATTGTTTGCAAAACCGCTCGCGATCGTGTGCTAATGTTCAGTCGCAGAGGGCCGTGCAATATGCACGAAAACTGTTGGATCTTAGGGGCTTGATCGAATAGTGATCGGGGAGGTGAGGTGGCGGAAAGTTAATGAGGGCGGGCCCAACATAATTAAAAGTTTTTTAATTACATCAAGAGCAGCGGGATTGGTTGTTGAGTTATTAATTAATCCTGATGATTAATTAATCCTCACTTAATATGACGGAGGTCGGGGTTCTTAATTAGTTACGGTTTAACTAATTAATCCCAATTATTAACTCTATTATGGTTAAATTTTACCGAGGGGCAGGATATATATGAATTTCGGGATTTTGCATAGTTATAGTAATATGCAAATGGGTAATGTTTGTATCGGGAAATTAAATAATAATGTAAGTTAAAAGTTAATATGATTTTGTGAAGTGCGCGCTATGTTTGAACCATTTTCCTGTATATGTTTAAAACACAGGCTAAGTGAAAAATGAGGGTTTTTATGGAAAACATATTAATTTGATGAAGGGGTTTTAAGTACTTAGGCATTATAAAGTATTGGGCCGAGGTTCTAATCCCTCCAAAAGTCAGAGAAATTCTCTGAGCCCCTCTAACTTGATAAATACCTTGGCACTTAGGGGAAATTAGTAAAAATTTAGGGGAAATGAGTAGGGAAGTTAATTATTTTTTACGTTTCTTGCTTGATGTGTCTTCCAGGTGATACATGCCTTTGCCTTGTGATGAAAGAAAAAGATTTACACATTTAAACTTATCATTCGCCACATATTATTCTGAAACCATCATCTACCTACCCTAACTACTTAACCTAGCATTTTCACTTCTTTATTAGGGTTCACTTAGACAAGAAAACCCTTATCAAACTTTCTTTTCTTTTACATGGTGATGTCTATCTAAGTCTACACTTATTACATCGAAGGGCTCAGAATAAACTGTTGAGATCCTTTTATTCACTCTACCTATCTACTTATCTGCCAAGATTATACTGTTTGGTTAGATCTTTATTCTCTATTTCTACAACATGAAATTGAAAAATAAATTAGCCAAGCTTAAACTATTTGACTATTCATAAATTGTGGCATAAGTGACAAACTGCACACAATCGTTTATTATACAATAGTAAAAAAGTAGTGGCATTTAGACTTGCACACTTTCCTAGTCCTTTCCTTTTGTTGGGGTTCATTTTCTTTCACTTTTTGACCATCTTTTTATTTGTTTCACCCTTTTATTTTTCTTTTAGGGTATACCCTCTTTACATTTCTTATATTTTTTTATTTTTTTACAAATATGGAAAACCTTTGCAACAAGTGAATGTATGAACATATTACAAAGCTCAACAAGTCAATCATGATATATGACAACTATTGGTATAGGGGCGTAATAGTGGCTCCACTTGGGGATGGATTCTCTTGGTGGAAAGTCAAGAATAGTAGATCAGTGGCCTCTTAATGACTTTGACTGTGCTTTGCAATCTTCTCCTCCTTGCTCCTTTATTGTATGTATGACAGTGATACTTCTGAAGCTTAGGGCCTTATCTTTGGGCTTCAACTCCAACACTATGACATTACAAAGGATATAATACGTACATGAAGAATATGGTAACATTAGTAAGTAGGATCAAAGTAATGCTTTAACATCCAACCATTGACTGGTCCTTCTGCTTCTGTACCATCTAAGTTTTTAAGAAAATATGCATTGTTTCCTTTGAAAGCATAGATAATGTATGGTCCTTTCCAGAGGGAGTCAAACTTCCCATGTTTCCCCTTATCCTCTCTTCTGGAATCCCATCTTAACACTTTATCTCCAGGGTAGAAATCTTCTACCTTGGTTCTTCTGTCAAATATTTTCTTAAGTTTCTCCTACAGCACTTGGGATCTTTGGTACACCTCCTCCCTGGTCTGTTGCAAATTGATGTTCTAGTTTATCCTTCTTTGAATATCATTAGGTTCCACTTGAGCTTCTTGGAGTATTTTCATGACAAGAACCACTAATGATGAAGGAAAGATAGCCTCCATGCCATATACTAACTCAAAAGGACTGGTTTCAATGGATTTTTTTGTTGTAAGCCTGTTTGCCCACAAAGCATTTATTAGTTTTTTGTTCCAAGTTTTCTTGTTTTCTTACAATAGTTTTTTGATGATATTAATGAGACTCTTGTTGGAAGATTTAGCCTATCCATTCCCTTGAGTGTAGTAAGTTGTGGAATGGCCCAGTGTAATATGATACTTGTTACAGAAACTAATCATTTTCTTTGACTTGAAAGCTGCAGCGTTATCAGTGATGATTTTAGTGGGGCAACCAAACTTGGACAATATATTGGTCTCTAAGAAACCTATGATCATTGTGTCATTGGCCTATCTGGAGGGGATGGCCTCTATCCATTTAGTAAAATAGTCAGTGGCAGTGAGTATCCATTTATGTTGGCCTGAAGAGGGTGGATGGATTTCTCCAATGAAGTCAAGACCCCATTGTTGAAAAGGTTTCTTGGTGGAAATGGGTTTCAGGGGTAAAGGTAACAATTTTCTTTTGCCTTAAAAATTTGACATTTATGGCAAGAAGTTACAAATTTCTTCACATCTGCAAACAAGGTTGGCCAATAGAATCCAGCCCTTAAGATCTTATCTGTAGTTGACTTCCAATAAAGGCGTCCACCACAGTCTCCTGCATGAAATTGTTGGAGAGCCTTGTCACTTTCATCTTTTAATAAAAAATTCAATAAAATTCCTTCATGATTTTTTCAAAAAAGAGTATTATCTAAGATACAAAACTTTGAAGCTTTCATTTTTAAAAACCTATTCTTTGTTCTGAATAACCTTGGAGGAGCCTACAAGTTTTGTAAAACATAAATTACATCAGCATACCAAGGTGAGTCTGAAAAGGCCTACTGATTTGTGGAGTTTCCATTTCATGCTCGTTATCTAGTTCATCTATATGCAAGGCTTGAAAATTAGTTTCTACCATCAGTTTGGCCAATTCCTGTCCTTTTATCAGTTTTGTAGGTTTGATCTCTATATCATATTCTAAGATGGTAACTATCCATTTATGGCTTTTTCCATCAATTCCATCCTGAGTTAAGATGTCTTCGACAACTGCATTTGGAACATAAGCTATCACATGAGAGTATAATATGTAGACTCTAAAGTCTTTAATGGCTTTTACCAATGCAAAAGCTTGTTTCTCCATTCTTTTGTATTTTAATGATGCATCTCTGAGTGCTTTACTAAAAAAGGCTATAGGTTTTTCACATCCTTGATCATCCTTTTGTAATAAAACAACTGCTATAGTGTGTTCTAATGCAAAAGAAAAAATGATGAAGTCTCTATCAAATTGAGGACTTGTGAGGACCGGTGTTCTGGTTAAGGCCATTTTGATTTTTTTCAAAAGATTGATTGGCCTCTACTGCCCATTTGATACTTGAATCCTTCTTTAGCATGTTATTTAGTAATCTAATGAGTTCAACTAGGTTAGAAATGAATATTCTTAAAAAAATTATCTTCCCTAGGAAATCTTGAAGTTCTTTAATACTTCTTGGATGAGGTATCTGTAGAATAGCTTCGATCCTGGAAGGGTCAATTCGAATGCCATCCTTGGAAATAATATGACCTAAAAGTTTACCCTCTTCCATACCGAACAAGGACTTCTTTGGATTCAAAGAAATGCCATATTTTCTGCATTTTAAAAAGACTTTCCTGAGATGGTCCAAATGTTGTTGATCAGATTTAGAAAAAACAGTTAGATCATCCAGATATATAACAAAAAAATCATGAATTTCTTTGGCAAAGGTAATGTCCATTTCCCTTTGGAAGGTTGCTCCTGCATTTTTTAGTCCAAATGGCATCTTGATGTACATAAAAGTGCCCCATGGTGTTGTAAAAGAAGTTTTCTCTTGGTCAATAGGATGAACCAAGATTTGGTTATATCCCGAAAACCCATCTAAAAGTGAAATTCTAGAAGAACCCACTACCCTTTCCAAAATATGATCCATTTTGGGTAAAGGATAGTTATCTTTAAGAGAGACCTTATTTACATTTCTCAGATCAAGACATAACCTTATTTCCCCAGTTTTCTTCCTAGTAGGCACCAAGTTAGATACCCACTCTGAAAATCTAATAGGGGCAATAATCCTTGCTTCATACATGCATTTAATTTCTTTTTCAATTAATGGTAATAACATAGGGTTAATTCTTCTGAGTTTTTGTTTAAAGGGCTTTTGATTTTCTTTCAGAGGTATAATATGCTAAATAATATAGGTGTCATAGGATTTCAAATCTTCATAACTCCAGGCAAAGACATCCTAGAATTCTCTCATAAGTTCAACATACTTTAATTTCTGGTCAGGAGGTAAAGATTTTGACAATTTTATCATTTTTGGATTGTCCTGTGTTCCTAAGTTATATTCTTCAATATCTGCTTTTAATGGTTCCATTTTAGGTTTCTTAGGAATGTCATTGGAATCAAACAGATCTTCAAGAGGAGTCAATCCTTTAGGTAAATGATTGTCTTTTAGGTTGATAACCTCTGTTTCCTCGTCAATTATTTCATCTAGGTCCATTTGTTTCAGGTCTTGAACTTCTTTTTGTGTGAAATTTGTGGGATGAAGCATATTAATTGAACTTTCCTCTAAAATGTTCATTTCTACCTCATTTGTTTGATTAGAATTAATAACTTTATCAACATCTATGTAACTGTTAGAAAACTCTTCATCTAAAGTTAAAAAGTTATTTATCTGCTCATCACTATCAAAAACCTGTCAGTTCTTCAGATTATCAGGTATGGCTGGTCTATGCCTAATTTTAGCAGTAAACTGATGATTAGGTTCGAAAGGTAATTTGCAGGTGCTGGCAAACATGGCCAGGCTGTGGGCTTGCAAATTGTGTTTTCCAGGGATTGTAGCAAGCTGAGTTTCTAGAAAAGTGTTGAGAATTTCTACAACAGTTCCTCTATAATATCCTAATCTAGGATCCCTAGTTAAGTATTTTCCTTTAATCTGTTTGATTGTTAACTATGAATCTCCTATTTGATACACTTTGATTGCTCCTAATCTTTTAACAAGTTTAAGACCCAACACGAGAGCCTCATATTCTGCTATATTATTGGTTCATTTAAAATTTAATCTGTAGGCATGGCCTTTAGCATGATCGTTTTCTAAATTGTACACCCAAAGTCCTGCTCTTGCCCCTAGTTTATTGACTAAGCCATCAAATTCTAAATGCTAAAGAATTTCATGCTCATAATTGGTGTCAAGGATGGTAGGAATTTGTTTAACAGTGGGATCTAATTTTTCATTCTCATCTGAATTTTATTTATTATCTGATATTTCCTGGATGTGAACACTTGATTTTTATTTTTTTTAATTCCTTTTGGCTCAGCTATTAAAACTTCTAAAGTGTTGGGAGGATTGGTTTCTGCATTATAAAGAATGAATGTGTCCATATCAGAGTGTGCTGAGTAGATGGGGAAATTTTGGGGTCTTTCCTCACTACTTACTACATATTTCATCAATGTTTCTCTATATAGTTTCTTTGGTTGGCCAAAAACCGAGATAGTAGCATATGGCATATCCAATTGAAGAGATCCCTGAAGCTTAGCACCCCAGGATCTGGATAATAACATGCCATATTTAGGTGGTATATTTGCTACCACTATATCCATTAAAATTGTTTTTGCAGGGTATTGAACCAATGAGACACACAAGTCTTTTATCAATCCTAAACATCTCACCTGACTAGAATCAAAAGAAAAAAAGTCTTTGTATGGTCTAGTGATGTCTAGGTCTAGCTTTTCCATTATAGCCTTGAGCATGAAATTAAGAGATTCCCCAAAGTCAAACATGGCATTGTGAAGAATCTTATCATGTATATTTAAGCTCACATAGAATGGAGGAAGCCCTCCTTCCAAATGTTTACATTCAATTTTGGGCCGAAGATTAATTTGGGCTGGTCATAAAAAAACATTAACTGTGTCTTCAGTTTCAGTAATTTCCAGTGATCTATTGATTTGAGTTCGGTAGGCATCATGTTTAGCTAATTCAGATAATGGGACAACAATTTTCAGCTTACCTACTTTAGTTTCTAGATTAAAGGGTTTTTTTGTTTGGGCCTTTGGGTTTTGAATAGTATTATTCTCTCCGTTTTCCTTATTTTTCTCCTTTTTAGGAGTGGAATCATGATTTGTTGATTCTCCTAGATCAACCTCTGGAGGTTCCTCCATAGTTCCTTTAGGAGGAAGGGAAGTGGAGGGTTGTTTGTTGTTTGGTTGATTGTCAGAGACATCTTCAATTATGGGGTTAGAAGGATTAGTGTTTGATCTAGAAAGAATATGTACAGGTGTGGTGACTGTCTTACCTTTTATGGGCTGTTTTGGAACCTTTTGCTTGTTTGTTTCAGGAACATCAATTCTCCTACTTCTTAAGTTGTATTGTTTATGCACCTCAAAGATGGTTGTGTCATATCCTTCTCTAAAGTTGAATGATTCACCTGATTGAGTTTGAAATTGTTTAAGTATGTGGGCTTCTTGATCCTCTTGGGTCAAGAAAACTTCCCCTTCATTACTAAGTCCCATCAAATTGATTTGAGTATCTTCTTCTAGACCTTCAGAGTTGGAAGCTTCTGCATAATTCTCCTGGAAAGGAGGTCTAATGTTTTGGTCAGGACCACTCTTTCTAGTGTTTGGGTTTTGATTCTTCCTGAAATTAGGATTTCTCCCTGTGTTGGTTAGCTGACCTTCCCAAGGAGCTTTCCTTTCAATTGTTTCTACTCTGTCACCTAGTCTATCCATTCCTTTAATTATGGCATCTAGCTTTTGTTCAAAAGGTGAGTTTTCTTCCTTTAATGGTATCCTCCTTTCACTCCTAGCCCTGGCTCTTTTAGATATCAGGTTGGCTTCAACACTGACAGCTATGCTTTGCATATCTTCCAAAGTAGGGGGGTTTCATTCTCTCAGCTGGAAAGCCATGTCAGTATCAAATCCATCTAGGAATTTGATTAAGGCTAAACCAGGTGGGGGTCTTAGATTTTGAGGGATGGCCTTGTACACACTGTTGAATCTAGTGCAATAATCCTGCACAGTCTCTTGTGGTCCTCTTCTTAAGTTTTCGTATTCAAATAGAATCTGAAGAGGGTCTTTCTTTTTCTCCCACCTATTTAGGAATTGTTGATAGAGAGTTGCTAGGTTTTCTATACTATTTGCTGCTAGAGCTCTGAACCAGGTTCTAACTTCCCCAGTTAAACTCTGAACAAATATTCTCATTTGCACATCATCAACATCTATTTCATAAATTTCAAAGTAATCAGTCATCTTCTTGGTGTGTTGTTGGGCTGTATAGGTACCAGTACCATCAAATTGAGTGATCTTACTTTGGTAATCCTGGGGCATGGCACCTAAGTTTGCTAGTAGTACCAGGGGGTATACTTGTTTTCCATTGCTGTAGGTAATGGTGATTGAGTTTTGGATGGAGGGCTAGAAGGGGTGGTCTAATGTTGAGTGGTTTGAGGTTAAGATGTTTGAGGAAAAGATGATGAACTTGTAGTAACAGTTGTGATTATAGAGGGATTGGGTGTTCCTTCAGTGGTAAGATTAGATTGTGATGAGTTCTGCAAATACCTATCAATTGACAAATTAGCTTCTTGGAGCTCTAATTCTCGGATGAACTCTGGGTCTTGGACTAGGTCAACTAATTCAAAATCAGATGAAGTCCTAAAGAAAGAGGTTTCAAAATATTCATCAAAGGGTTGGTATTCGAGGTAAATCCACATAACAAGACAGGATGATGATTTGAAGGTGGGTCGAGGACTAACAGAACTTTCTTGTCTCCTAAGAATTCTGGGGATCAAATTGGGGTTCTCAAACACTGGTGGTGGATTGGGATCAGGATTAGCTCTAGTGTAACGAGTCTTTTCTGAAGCCAGGTTTTTAGGTTTTGTTTTTAATTTTCTTAACTGATATCAAACAACTTCTATGATTTCTTTAAGATGCTTTAGATTTGGATTTCAAATATTCTTAAAGATTTGTTTTGACTAAGGAATTGGTTCTCCAGTGGAGTCGCCACTATGTTATCACTCAGATTTTCCTTGAAGTTGTTAGAAGAATGAAAGGGGTCTGAGGTAACCACAAATCAACTTTTAAGTATAGAATCTAGCCAATCTGTACTCAGAGAGGGCTCTCTCTTTAAGATTTAGCTTTGTTTTATGGGATATTAGGCTAGTTATGAAAGCTTGGGAGGTTTTGATTTTGTTTGGTGGTGGAATTCAGGAGCAGATGGATAGAATAGAGTATTTCAGGCCATTGGGCTATGGAGTCAACTAAAGATGGCTTAAATGGATCAAGTTGATTCAACAAAGGAGGGCTTCACAAGGCAAGATAGCTAAACAAGGGACAAATGTTAACTTGAAAGGGTGAAATGGTCTTGAAAGGGAAGAAGGGAAATTAAGAATCCTTCAACAAATTTCAATATGAGGGAAAATGGGTGATCATTAACAAAAAGAAATTAATTTTTTTTTATTATTAAATGACCACAATGATAAACTAAGAAGCAAGGAGCAGTTAAGAATTCCCTGCCTATGATAGCTTAGAAGAAAACATTAAGAATATAAATGCTTTTAAAGACAGAATGCAGTAAAACACTTTCTGAAATATACTTTTTCGTTTATTATTCAGAGATGAAACATATGTGAAATATCAAACCAGAAAATAGCAACACGTAAGATATAGAATACTTATTTGTCCAACGTTTGATACATGAATCCTGTAAAAGTCCTTTGCTTTATTTCTTCATCCAGCCAACCATATAATAGTTGTTCAATAGAACTTCTATTCCAAAATAATGAGTCTGCAGAAATGTCTAAGAATCCACCCTAAGTACTTCGAATGAGGAAGTAGTTATACGAAAATTTACAATAAAATATCTCCTAGCTGAGAGAGATATATTCTAGGAAAACTAACTATATTTTACATGAAAGTAGAGACAGATGGTCTCAAAGATAGAAACTAAAAGTGAACTGCTGGCTTGCTGTCCTTGTTTTTGTTGAATGAGCTGGAGGCAGGTCCTATGATTGAGAATCTTGTTGTCTTGCTCGTAATTCTGTGCTCGCTGATTGCTTTTGGCTTTTTACTAATACTCTTTAACCTGTTCTGATACTCTTTACCTGCTTTATCTTCATTCACCTTCTTTTACCAAAATTGACTATGGTAAATACTTCAATTTTACTTTTTACTAAGGTAAATCATAAAATGTTTGTCATGTCTATCCACCAATCATCCCTTGGTATCCTAGTCCTTTGTAGCTTCTTGAAGATTTCATTAGCCTCTGTGTATTTTACAAAATTTGGCTGAACAGGAAACAAATGTTTTAATTCATGCTCAACATAAAAGAGGTTCTCCAGACTATCATAGAGAACTCTGCCTGTAGGTAGTGCCTTGGGTGTAGATGAACTAGCAGATAAACTAGCTTGGTTATTTGCATACTGACTCAATTTATCAACATAATCCTCATGCCTCATTAATTTATCATTAATTAGTAAAGGACTGGGAAGTCCTTTACTCTGTAATATGCCAAACTTTTCCATAAATTCATCTGTATCCTCCTCAATATTCAGCTGTTTTAATTGATGCCTACTCCTGCTGTTCAAAAAGTTTATTAGCCTAATAGCTTCCTCAAGTTTCCCTCCTAACTCTTCCTTGGTTTTGTCAATCTCTTGAAGAGCAACCTTGACTAGGTCAATTTGTTCAAAAATGATCTTTATTGATGACCAAACATCATTTATTGATTGAGTGATGTTGGTCCATAGAATTTTTCTGATATCTGTTAAAGGCTTTTCAAATGTGAGGTCTTTTTCCAATGTTTTTACCTGTTGAGCCAAGCCTTTGTTCTTCCTCACTTCTTCAGCAAAATTGATCTTTGACACATCATACTTCTGCTCCAAGGTGACAAATTTTTCCTTTACCTTTTGGAGTTCAGAAACTTGGAGTTTCATCTCCTCCATGGACTTGATTAATTCCTTAGTGCTCTGACCTAAAATCCCCACCTGTGATGTACCTGTTCTTGTACCTGTAATAGTTTCTGCTATGGCCAAAGGAACATTTGGTGCAAGAGCTGTGGCCAGTGTTGAAGGAACTGCCATGGAGACCACTGGTACTACATTTTGAGGTTGAGTGGTCGACTCACTCTGCTAGCTTTTTAGTGTTTTTTTCTAATTCTTGATCTGCCTCCCTTAATTGTTCATTTATCTTGAGGACTAATTCCATAAGCTCTTCTTCATTCTTATTTCCTTCAATTACTTCTACAGTTTGTGGATGCATCAGTGGTGGTAGTTTTCACGGCTTTCTCAGGGCAGCTATATCTTCATTTTTCTTCTTTATTAAGGCCTCTACAACTTTGACATCCTTTGGGTTATGGCCCAATTCAATAATCAAATCCTCCAATGACTTGATTCTATTGTCTTTTGCCTATGAGGAGGCTCTTTCTAATTGTAACTGAGTAGTGGTATTATTCAGTGAATTTTCCAATCTGTGTGCCATCATGGCCTTGCTTGTCAATGTTGAATATACCATTTCCCCTATTTGCTTATGTAATTATACTTGATCTATGGGGTGAATGTCCTTGGCCAAGACCTCAAAATCAGTTTTGGGGTAGTTTGCAAGTGGTTGGGGCTGCCATACTTTAGGCTTTAAAAATCTTATCTGCATTTTTCCTTCGTTGATGTCATAAGCTGACATCAACCTAGTTTGATTGGTGGGAACCATCTTTAAGTATTGTATGTAGGCTTGGGCCTTTAACTGTTCATTTCTGGCGTTTATTTCCTTGAATTTCTCTTTAATATCTAAGGTCTCATTAGATGAAGACCTGAATGACGAAACTTCAGCACTTTGCTGTCATTCAAGCTCTTGCCTTTAGGAACTGGAAGGTGTCCCACCTACTAGGAATGTATGTTGATTGTCTCCACCTTCTTTCCTCAAACTGCCTGTTGTTTCTTCAACAAATTCTTCTTCTGAATGAGGATTTAGCTTGTGCCTCTTAGCACCAAGCTGGTCTGAAGGACCACTGGCAGGGGTAGCTACTTCTCTGTCTCTTTTTAAACTCTTTTCCTCATTCAAAGGAGTCTAAAAAACATGGGATCTCCCATGTTAATTTGAGTTTGATGGGACTATCGTGGGGCATGTTCTTCTGAAATTTTACGCTACTTTGACATGTTTGATTGCCTTGCTGCTGGAGTATTGGTTCCTTTTTCTTTTTCCTATGATGATCCAGCAAATGGTGCACTAGTTTCCTGTGAGTGTCTTTGAGAGTTATCTGTTGTAGAGGCACTAGTTCTTGGTGTTGGCTTCTGAGAAGTCCCAACTGGTACCTATTCAAAAGAGTCTAGGTCAAGTGTCTTTTCTAGGTCTTTCATTACATTTTCTACATTGACTTGATCACTATCCATCTCTACAAGAGTTCCTTCTCTCCATTCATCCATATTAGCATATTGCTCAATTTCTGGGATTCTGTGATGAAAATATGGTGATAGTCTATTTTTCATTCTCCTATCACAAATGAAACTATGTGGGTCATATTTCCAACCAAAACTTTTACTTAATTTCAGGTGTTCTAGGATTTTTTCTGCTACTTTGCCTGCTTCTCTATTGTTGCAGACAAATGGGCCTAGGTGATCCTTGATTCTCAACTGTGCTTTCTTCTTGGCCTTGTTAAAGTGAATCTGATCTGAGTTTATCATTTGTCTATAATACTCCAATGCAAACAACCTCATAGGAACATATTTTGGCAGTTTGAATGGAGGTAGCTGACAACCATATATCATGATCTCTATGTGATTTTGGTACAAGTACCAGTCACCTACCCTGTACTGTTTGGATAACTGAAGGATCCTTTTGATTTCATCACTAATCCTAGGAGGAGGATTTCCTATCAGCATGGTGGTCACTGGGTGGACAAACTGGTCAATGAATTCATTATATGAATAAGGACAAGCAAAAGAATGGTGGAAGATTGAAGTCCAAAAAATGACTGATCTTGGGTTACCCTTTGTATCAAGTTTATTGACAGAAAATGGGAACTTGTCAGACTGATAGTAGAGGATGAGGTGATATATGAATGTGGAATATTTGAATACTTTTTCATTTTCCAGTCTCATGAATTGGTCATGGATTTTCTCAGTGATAAATGTAGCATAATTGTACTTGACAACAGGGGGCTAACCAAGGGTAAAGATAGACATCAAAACTAGGGTCAATTCATCTACATATTCACTGGTATTAAATCCCATGACTGCAGCTATCATATCAACTATAATTTTGCCTGTTTTTGTGAAGAAAACTGATAGATAGGGAGGGGGATTTTGGGGTTGATGCTCCTTGTATATGAAAGTCTGGCAAAGGCGACTGAGTTCAGACTGGGACAATTTAGATGATCTCTCAAGCAAATCTCCAAGGGAAATGGGGGTGAGGGCTTGACTGGGTTGAAATTGAAGCATCTCATTGATGGAGTCTGCAGTAATTGTGAAGAGGACAGTTTGATTTGGGGACATTACTGCTCTGAGGTTGGGATCATAGTTGGCATGACACTGATGGATAATGTCAGGGAAAATGTGCACAGAGGGGAGAAAATACATTGGGAGATTTGATTCCCACAGTCCTATGGCATCATGGCCATTCAAGTGATTATCTCGGCATTGGCAAAAGACTTTCAGATGGTCTTTATCAGTGTCCAAGTCTTTTATTTGAAAATCCTTATCTGCTAAGGGCAGATAATCTAAGTCACAGTGGGGGGTAGTAATAGGTGCAATATTTAGGGCAACAAGGGTTTCCATTTTGGTTCTTGTGGATTCAGATAGGAAACGGGGGTTTTCATGAGAAATTGGTGAAAACAAAGGGTCTGGGGAACTTGAATTTTAGGTGCAGTAATTGAATTATGGTAAAATTTAGGTTTCTTTTCAATTAATTGTAGAGAAAGCAAGTATTCACAGGGTTTCTTGATGGGAATTGGTAAATACCTATTTTTTTTAGGGACGGGCAATGGAATGCAGGTAGACTAGGTGTGAATGGTTGACTTTGAGCGGCGTTGACTGCAAGTTTTGAAGGTGGTTGGCGGTTGGGTGCACGAGATGGTTAACTTCGACGTTCAGTTTTCATGGATGTACGCATTTGCAGAATAGGATGACAAACTAATTACTTTTGTTTCTTATACAAAGTCAAAAATTCGGCGAGTTTCGGGATTTGGATAGGTGGTGTCAGCGAGAGGAAGATTTTATGTTTTGTTGTTAGCGGGAGGTAGTAAACGATTTTCATCGCACCGCTAATGGAGGTGAGGTAGTATTTGGGCTAGACCGAGCAATTGCATACGATGAGTGATGCATGGCGATAGCATTGTTTGAAAAACCGCTTGTGATCTTGTGCTAATGTTTGGTCGCTGAGGGCCATGCGATATGCACGACAACTGTTGGATCTGAGGGGCTTGAAAAGGACGACTATCAGGGAGGTGATGTGGCGGAAAGTTAATGAGGGCAGGCCCAACATAATTAAAAGTTTTTTAATTACAGTGGGAGTAGTAGGATTGGTCATTGAGTTATTAATTAATCCTGATGATTAATTAATCCTCACTTAATATGGCGGGGGTCGGGGTTCTTAATTAGTTACGGTTTAACTAATTAATCCCAATTATTAACTCTATTATGGTTATATTTAACCGAGGGGTGGGATATATATGAATTTGGGGATTTTGCATAGTTATAGTAATACGGGAATGGGTAATGTTTATATCGGGAAATTAAATAATAATGTAAGTTAAAAGTTAATATGATTTTGTGAAGTGCATGCTAAGTTTGAACCATTTTCCTGTATATGTTTAAAACTTAGGCTAAGTGAAAAATGAGGGTTTTTATGGAAAATATTTTAATTTCCCTAAGTAAAATAGGATTTTACTTAGGAAAACTTTATAAAGGGAATGAATGATTTATGAAGGGGGTGAATATTGATGAAGGGGTTTTAAGTACTTAGGCATTATAAATTATTGGGCCAAGGGTCTAGTCCCTCCAAAAGTCAGAGAAATGCTCTGAGCCCCTTTAACTTGATAAATACCTTGGAACTTAGGGGAAATGAGTAGGGAAGTTAATTATTTTTTACTTTGCTTTCTTGATGTGTCTTCCAGGTGATACATGCCTTTGCCTTGTGATGAAAGTAAAAGATTTACACATTTAAACTTATCATTCACACCATATTATTCTGCAACCATCATCTACCTACCCTACCTACTTAACCTAACATTTTCACTTCTTTATTAGGGTGCACTTAGACTGGCAAACCCTTATCAAACTTTCTTTTCTTTTACATGGTGAGGCCTATCTAAGTCTACACTTATTACATCCAGGGGCTTAGATTAAATTGTTGAGCTCATTTTATTCACTCTACCTATCTACTTATCTGCCAAGATTACACTGTTTGGTCAGATCTTTATTATCTATTTCTATAACATTAAGTTGAAAAATGAATTAGCCAAGCTTAAATTGTTTGACTATTAATAAATTGTAGCATAAGTGACAAACTGCACACAATTGTTTATTCTACAATAGTAAAAAAGTAGTGGCATTTAGAGTTGCACACTTTCCTGGTCTTTTTCTTTTTGTTGGGGTTCATTTTCTTTCACTTTTTGACCATCTTTTTATTCTTTTTACCCTTTGATTTTTCTTTTAGGGTATACCCTGTTTACATTTTTTAAATTTTTTTATTTTTTTACAAATATGGAAAACCTTTGCAACAAGTGAATGTATGAACATATTACAAAGCTCAACAAGTCAATCAAGATATATGACACCTATTGGTATAGGGGCATAACAAGTGGGAAGCCACGATCCAAATGGATCCTAGAAAACCCTGTAAGTCTTCAAATATTCAAAACTATCGCAAAAGAAGAACATATTAAAAAGTAGGATTACACTATCGGGAGGGAAAAACATAGAGAAAACATTGAAAAACAGGCTTATCGACGGTCAAAGCAACTCTGAATCGGAGCCGTCGGATGTGGCCAATCAATGGTACAGATCTGATTGGCAAATCAAAATCAGCGGTGGCAAAGGGAGGCTATCATCAGAGACCACAAGAAATACACGACAGCGATCACCAGGGTCAACGAGGACTGTCGATCAAGCGCACAGATAGATGGCCCAAGTTGCATCACAATATTGCATCGGCACATTACAATGGAGTGGGGCCGATATACATATGGCTTGCGACAGCCGGACCCGATAACATTATAAATGAGATTTGATAAAATTTCAAGTCTGGTAAAAGGACTTTTTCAATGTAAATCGTGATTTTCGTTAAATAAACGAAATACAAAGGATAAAGCACCAATGCGATGAACTGGACCTGAAAGGGTTTCTTAATGCTATTGTATGTTATTTCAAGTCTGATATAAGCATGATTTTCATATTTTTATGTATTTTCAAATATAAAGGGAAATCACAAAATAGGGAGGATTTCGGGAGAGCCAAAGGCAGTAAATGGTTTGGGTCGGGCTGCACTTGATCCCATACAATGGCTGCCATGTGTCCAGGCTAAGGAGAGAAAAAACCACCCTCATTAGACAGTTAACCTCCGTACGAAAGATCCACCTGAAATGAACCACAGCTGTTGGATCTGGATGTCCCAGATCAATGGTGGAGATGTGATATCGCTACAAAGGCAGACCCGGTAGGAGTTATAAGGTGGATTCATAATATTTGAAGTCTGATGAATAGTGATTTGGCAGATTTTTCTGTGTTTTGCAGCGTTTCTCTGTGTAAATAGAAAATGACCATTTTTGGGATTTCAAAGGCCTTGAAATCATTTAGCAATGATTGCTAACGCTAAGAGGGCGATCTGAGCAGACAGAGGCCGGGAAGGCAGAGAGCTTGAGAAGGAGAAATGAATAGACAATGCAGATTGGGTTTAAAGCCACAGACTGACAGAAACAAAGACACGTAGTGCTGAGCCAGAGCAAAGACAAAGACAAAGAGTGATAAAGAGAGTTCGTGTACTTAGAGAGGCTTGAGGGGTTAAAGAAAAACTCTTGATGTTGTAACTTTTTTGTGTTGAGATTCAAATTGAGCTCATACATTTGTAAAACTCTGTTTCGAAGACATAATAGAGAGGTCACCACTAAAGGCTGGACCAGGAGACGTAGCCTAGGAGTGTTGGGTGAACTCCTTATTAAACTGTTGTGTTTATGTTTGTTGTCTATTATGTTCTTTAACTACTTCATTGTCTATGTATTTCACAATCTTATCAATCCATTGCACAAAGTAACATAGGCATATCCATGCACATGAGTCTGTAATACCTTAATAATTGTCTTAGATCTCATTATCAGATCAGACTACAATCACACTCTTGAACACTTAGTGACAAAACATAGACTTACCAAAACATATGAAAACTTAGATCACTTAATTCAACAAAATTTGTGAAAATAATGCTTGAAGTGAGTGCGAGACATGTCTATGTGATGAGAACAACTCATATGCATAAATATTTCCCCTTGATGCAGAACAAACTTCCTTTTGCATGACAAGAAATAATCCCCATGCCTAAATATGACACATATTTTATAATATAAATCATGAATGACTCTTAAGATTGAAGAGGGGATCTTGAGATCATCAGCTTATTGATAAGTGACTAATGAACGATCGATCACAAGATCCACGGTAGGCTCCCAAATTTGAGTATATGCCAAAATTTTGGAGGGTGTTGCAGCCGCTACAACAATTTATCCTTGGGGTGGACAAGGAGAGACCGGAATTCTCCTTGATCCATCAAGATTACCCTATGTTCACCTTCAACTCAATTGATCCACATGGAAATAAGTAACATCTATCATTGGTTTGTTTTCTCTGGCTCGTTGTCCTTGATTTGATCATCTCCACCCATGCTCCATGATGAGCCCCAGAAATGGGTAATTATATGGGCTCATTTTACCTCTTAATTCAAATTAATCCACCATTCTAATTAGTTTTTTGCATGTTTTGATTATATTTATGCTAATAGAGTGAACTGGGTTAGTCATTATGACAAAACGTCTAATGTGTGCTTTATGCAGATTTTTGGTCAATTTTGAGACAAAATCAAAGGTTTAAGGAGCATTTGGTAGCCAAATTCGTGGAAGAACAAGGGAGAGGATTTGTAGGAGGGTGTCCCCTTCATTTATGATCCCTTACCTCGAATTCTCCTCCAGAAGCTCAGAGTTCAAGGGCAACCACATCAATGATCACAAGGGTAGCCGAGCAGGGCTAGTGAAGCTGCTATTAACTGCAAGTTTTGGCAGTCAAGTTCTTAATGTTTAGGAGGATTGTTGGGGTCCTAAATTTGTATAAATAAGAAGGCTTAGGGCCTCAATTTTGTTAGTTAGATTTTAGTCAGTAGGTTATTCATTTTGTTAGTCTATCTTCGCACTTTAGTGCAGCTATGTATCAGCACATTTTCAAGCTTTTTCTTGTAGGCAGTTTTTGGGATGTAAATATTATTTTTTTATTAATAAATATGAATCCAGCTTTGCACCAGCTCTAATATTCCTTAGGAGGATGTAGCTCTTGGGGTTGGGCCCAACGCAAGTTCCATTACCTCCTTTGTGTACTTTTATGTGTCTTTGTTGCATTCATAGAATAATTTCTGTTATTTAGGTTAAAATCTTGCTTTGTTACTTAGGTTGTTTTTGATGATTAAAACAACTTTTCATGCTTTAGGTTGATTTGACAGTTTGATAACAGAAAATATCTACAAAAATTCCATCAAGCAATCCTTGATCTCACCTCTCCCTGCTTGGGACCATGAGCTGAGACCAAGGCATACTTGCTGCCACAAAAACATTGTTTTTGCCTTTCAATGCAATTGCTAGTGTTAGGTTTTTAGCTGGAAAAGTTGCTGCCAGTTGTAATTGCATGTTTAGATCTATTCTTGCTTATTTTTCATAATTATCTTGCATGATTTACTGTTTATAAACTTTTGTTCATCATGTTTCTGGTTTTTAGGTCAGATTAGGTCAAAATAGGTAGATCTCTGGTTTTTCTAGTCTTTGTTCGATCAATTTTGGAAAATAGTGTGCAGAGCACCTGTAATAGATACCTGCCTATCCTTCCTCCACCATACAACCTGATACAACCCCTAATCTAGGATTCGTTCTCTACATTTGCCACACTTTTCCAATTTGCCCTAATTTCTACATTCTTGTTCAGCATTGCTCCCTCCATCCTTGAACAAATCCAACCACCTTCATCACTCCTTAACTTCATTTACTAGGTCCTAGACCCCTTAACATCCTTATCCATCCTTCATTTCCACTTTCCCACCGTTTTTCCACCATCAACCCTCTAAAATCCTCTTTCGGCTCTTCTTCTAGAACTTCCTGTAGAACATCTTGTAGAACCCCTGCAGACTTCCTGTAGAAGTTCACGTGTGAAGTTTTTCAAGATCTGATCACTATGAAACTCTCTAGAAGGGTGTTGGGGACCCCTTAGGCCCTCTTCTCACCTTCCCAACCTCCTACAAGCGCCCACTCCATTTCCTTTTGCCAATCAACCTCTGCACAGTAAAAAACAGTTAAAGCACATGCATAATAATTCCACCAACTTACTCAAAAATAAAAAAAGATGCTTTTTCCAAATTTTACTTCAGAAGTATCTTAGTCACATGCATTTTACCTTTCCAAGAGTCAACGGCATCCATTTTCGCAACTTTCATCTATTTTCTTACACCAGTAGGGTTAGTCGGTAAAACTAGTGTTTGCTAGGGTTTGCATTTCCTTTCAGCTTTCAGCTTCTTTCTACAAGTAGACTAGCCTCTTTTGAGTTAGCTTTCATCCATAACAGTTAAAATCTTCTTCTAAGAGCTCATAGAAGTTGGCTTACGCTCCTAGTGGACTTGTGCCAGTTGATCAAGTGATAGCCTGCGGTAAGAGCTAGTACTTGTGCATATATCACTGTCGCTTCCAAGTTTGTTACGAACAACTGGGTTGATAAAAGTAAAGAAGGGAGTCCCAGGAGTTGCAGCATCATTGCTACAATACTAGAGCCCGCCATCTTTTTGGCGCCGTTTCTGGGGAAGCATCAGAGTATTTGTGATTGCTTCTTTTCTTCTATCTCCTACTGCATCCTTCTGCTAAGTAGTTCATTTCAGCAAGAGTAGAGTAATTGTTTCATTTCCATTCTGCAATTTCATTTCCGCAAAAGTAGATTAGAAATTTCTTGCTTTCCTAGACTAGCATTTCAATTCCACAATTTCATTTCAGCAAGCATAGATTAGACATTTCTTGCTTTCATTTCATTTCAGCAAGCATAGATTAGCATTTCAATTCTGCAATTTCAATTCTGCAACCATAGATTAGCATTTCAATTCAGCAATTTCAATTCTGCAAGCATAAATTAGCCATTTCTTGCTTTCATTTCAATTTTGCAATTTTCATTTCAGCAAGATAGGTTTTAGTTAGGTGCAGTTCAATCTATTTCAGTTTTGTAGGTACAAGCAAAAAAAAGAAAAAAAATCAACCAAAAAGATTTCCTTTCATGCCTTGTAGGAGTAGAGATAAGTCAGAAAAATATTTGCACAACACCCCCACTGCTTCACACAACCAACCTTTTCTCTTCTTCGATGGCTGTGATTAAGAAGAACTCTTAGGTGGACAGCAAGACATATTTGAAGAACCTCTAGGGGAGAAGAAGAAGAAAACATTCCTTTGGAGCAAATGGCTGAAAATAGAAATGTTGGGAGCAGTACTTCTTCTTCCAACTCATCCCTTTATGTTGGAAAAGGTGAATGTGAAAATATGCTAGAAGATTTCAAGAGCGGTATGAGGTAGTTTCTGCCATGCAATTGGATACCTTGCGGATCCAAAGGAAGCAAGAGGAAGCCAGGAGAGCTTTGGCCATCTTTTGTCCTAGGTGCACTAGAAAGCATCCTAGGAATGAATGTCCATTACACTCTATAGAAGTGTGTTTTGTCTGTGAAAAGGACCATCCTACGAACCAGTGCCCTTCCTTACCCAGAATCAAAGCTGCATATCAGAGGGCCAAAGGAGCCACTGAACCACTCTATTTCATGAACCAAAGGAGGCCACATGGACCCAGACCTTACTAGCAGGGAATGCAAGGGACGTCCCAGACCTATTACAACCCATATCAAGCCACTTCCATGACTTCTTGGGGTCCCCCTACTCATCCTTCTTGGTCCACACCTCCTTCTTGGTTCTTCACATCTCCACATTATGCCCAACCAGCTGCTCATCCATTTCACCCCTACGCTTAGCCACAACCTTAGTGGAATGCACCTCTTCAGGGGTGGAGGCCCTAGTACAACTCTCCTCCCACTCCTTTGCCTCCACCACCTTCTTAACTACAACCATTAGCTCTTACTCCACCAAGGCAGCCCCAAATGCCTGCTCAACTGAACCCAAACCCAAATAACAGGCAGGCTCAGCAAGTATATAGTGGGAAACCACCTGCCCAACCACAACCCCATCCACATCGATCTCAAATATACACCCCCACTCAACTACCCGTACCACCATTTCCAAACCCACACATTGGAGTAGCTCAACCCAATTACAATGCTAAGGCACAACATGTCCAAACAACTCCTCTTGAGCTCAATGATATTCACCATAGCTCAAGAAATGTATTGAAAAAAAGATATTATATTGATAGCATTGAAGGACCACATCTAGCAAAAGAAGATTCAAAAGAGGAGATCAAAGGACCATGGGCTGCACTTGATGAAGAGAAGACAACAGAATCAGAGATCGAGAGAACTCCCTCATGGTTACCATCAAATCCTCCATGTATTCAAGAGAAAAATCAGCAAAAAGAGGAAGATGAGGAGGTGATGGTAGAAGGTGACATGAAGAATAATCCAGATCAGCAAAAGGACTAAGGATATTAGAGCTATATTGATATATGGTTCCAGACGGTCACTAAGTTGCAGCAGTACTCTCTCCCTCAACCCTGCTTGATCCCTTCAAAGTCAAATCATTTGGTCTCTGAAATTTGGATACCTGTCAAAGCATGCATTTCAAGCCTCCACATCATTTCGTCTATCATCTCGATGTGCACATGGCTCTATTGGAAGTATTCTTATACTTGAAAATGATTTTGTTTTTCAAAGTAGGGTAGGGTAAGAAACAAAATAAAGAAAATAAAAAAATGAAAAATAAGAGAAAAATAAAAATCTAAGGTGAAAAACTCCTCGGAGGCGCCTCAAATTGGCTCATTGATTGAAAACCTCCATGAGGGGGTCAATGGGTTAGAAAGAAGAGAAAAGAAAAATGGAATAAGATCCTTGGGTGAAAAACTCCCTTGGACGCACCCAGGGCAGGCAATTAGGGTGAAAACCTCCTTGAGGCGCCCTAGTTGTTTTAAAAAAAAAAAATGAATTTCCAGTTGTATTGCAGGTTTGCAGAACTTCAGGAAGCAGCAGCAGGTGCCAAGAAAGCTCTGAAACCAATAACATCACCTATCCTCCCTTCCCTCACCCTTCTCCATCATTCTTGACATCCTTTTCACCTCAATGTGCTTCTTTTCTGAAAACTGTGTTTTCTACAGGAGGATCTTGTAGAAATTACAGAGAGCTAGAAATGGACTTCAAAATCAATTTGAGGAAGAGGGAAGCTTCATAAGGGGTTCATAAATCCTCCTGTAGTCTTCAAACCCCTCTTCCATCATTTCCATGCATGCATCACAACCCAAGCTCAATTTTCTTACTGTCCAAAAAATTGCAGAATGCTCTAATACAAAAATACATAGAGCACAAAATTTGTTTTCTCCCTAACTTGAAAATTGTGCATCCATTTAAAAAATTGTTACATGGGGACTTGTATAGGGATGATGGCAACATGCCCAAGCAATTTCAATCAATTCCAGTGCACGGTTTCTAAGAAATCAGCTTCCATCACCTTCAACCATTTTTGCATTTTCTCAATATCTGTGCATCCATTTAAAACCCTGTTTCATGGGGAGATGAATATGATCCATTTAAAAAACTGTTACATGGGGAGATGTATATGGGTGATAGTAACCTGTCCAAGCAATTTTAGCCAATTCTAGTGCACGATTTTCGAGAAATTGACCTCTGTCACCTTTAGCGATTTTCAATTTTTCTCGAAATATGTGCATCCATTGACCACAATTTTGCTATGGGAGGTGCATAATGATGATAGAAACATGCTCAAAATTTTTTAGGTCAATCTGATCTATCGTTTGGGAGCTATTGAGAAAACAAGTTGTTGTCTTGCAAAAATCTAGCATCAGCAGCATGAGGGTGAAAATCTAAAGGTTGAAACAAACTTCTGTAACTTAGATCTAGCCAGAGGATACCTGCACAAGAAAAATAACCACACATCAGACAATAAAAAGAATATAGCAGAAGGGACACGGGCATGCAACAATTGAATATGAGCATGCACCAGCAAAGAAACCAAGCAACACATCGACTTACAGGTAAGTGTCTAAATCAGTTCATCTATTTGCATCTGTATGATTCAAAACTTCATAAATGAATGAAATGGTTGGATTAAGCTATAAAGGTGGCTAGTTAACTGGACACCCTCAGCTGGTTCGATTGCACTCCTCTGGAGATCACACAGCCCACGTGTATAGTCAACTCACGGGAAATTTAAAAAAACAGGTAGCGGTAGATGTTTTGAACTCCAACACAATTGATGTCACGTGATTAACAAGCAGAGAACATACAGTTTCATAATAACACTGCATTGGGGATCAATGATCTGATCCGGCCACCTCATAACCTCACCACGAATCACGCTCGCAGATAACAAGCAGCTCAGTTAAGGCATTCACCACCCTGTGTTCATTCTGCACTCACGACATTCTCGACTAGAGTCAACATCTACCATTTCTAGAGCAGCTAACTAGTCATCCTCTGCCATATTTTTGGCTTTTTTTTTTTAAATATCCCGCCTATCGGACTCTACAGGAAGCACAGTTCCATTCTACAGGAACCGGGAGCCTTCTACAGGAAAGGCAGAGAATAGCTCTGTAGAAGGAAAACCCAGAATTTTCGTCGTATTTCAAGCTCCAAATGAGGTAGGCTCGAGAAAAATTCTCTGTGCATGATTTGTTTGTGCAAGGTGGTGAATTGAGCACAGCATTAGATTGAAACGAGTGTAAAAGTCTGCCTAGGCATTGAGAAAAAGTGAAAGTCTGCCTGGATATTTCACCGAGTTTACCAAGTTTTTTCCTTTGCATCGAAAATATCCTCAACATTTTTTTAAATTCTCCTGGAAGGAAGAGACATGCAACAGTAGAGGCCAGCCCGTGTGTGTGAAAAAAACTGAATTTACATATCTATCCATGTGCTGAGAAGATAACCTGCATCCTTATGCTCTATTCTGTAAAAACAAAATTCTTCTTTTCATAAACAGACAGTCAAATTCTGGGTGACAACAGTCTTAAAATAGGGGAAATATTGCTCTTTGATATTGAACACACGAGAAATTCCTTCTTGGGTTCAGAGGAAGCCGAATTCAGCTATCCTCTATTTCAGTGATTGACTGTTTGTTTTCCTGAGCATTTTCTTTTCTGGTTAAGACATAAAAAGAGCACTCAACACCATGGAAGGAGGATTCATAAGGAAAGAACGCTTAGACTCTAGCAAGTTGCACGAGCACCCTGAGGTGGTGAACCTTTTCACCTGGGCAAATTGGATATCCTTCTTTGACAAAATTCAAGGTTATGATGAGGAGATAACTGAAGGGTTTTTAATGTCCCCGAGACCACATTCAAAGACACATGCCACAATTAGTTTTAGGGGTTTGACCCTAGAACTTACCCCTGAGTTCATCAGTAGAATTACTGGTCTACCATTGGGGCTCCCTTGGAGCAAAGAAGAGAGATCATTGGGCCAAGTTGCTAAGAAAACATTTTTTCTGCCCGAGGAGCATCGTGTAGAAGACAAAAATGGAGCTAGAAGGACAAGCTTGCCTCCTCTCTGGAGTGAAGTTAGTTATCAAATAATGAAGCATATCAAATGTGAAGGGAGGTTTAGCATCATTTATGGTTATCATTTTAGGCTGCTACATGAATTGAGGTATGGGGTGGACTTGCCTCGAACTAGGAAATTGAGCATCCCATATTTCCTCCTTCAGTCTTTAATTGAATGTGGTACCAAGCTAAATGCACGAATCCCAGATCAGTTAGCCAACCATGGGCTCATCAAATTGTTGGTAGAAGATGCTTTACTCACCTATACTATCCCCATAGCTTGAGAAATCTTCAGAAATATGTCCACGAATGATAACATCAGAACTTTGGCTGAGAACATTAGCCCATCCAGCAGTGATGAGGGGGAGCAAACTGAATAAATTGAGAAGAACATTGATGAGGGAGCACAAGACATTCCAGCAGAGGGAAAAACAGAGGAAGAATAGAAGGAAAAAGAGGAATTTGACAAGACTGCTGAACCTAAGACAGAAAAGGAGAAAACAACAAAAACAGAGAAAGGAAAAAAGACAAAGATTGGAAAGAAAAAGGCCAAGAAGGCCCAAAAGAAGGCTGCCACAGCCAAGGCAGGCACCCAACAAGATAAAGAAAAGATACACCCTAAGATATCAGTGGCACAAGCAGAAACAGTGGGCATAGAAATTTCTACAAGAAGTGAAGAAAAAGAACAGCAGAAAGAGAAATCCCCTGAGATGTTGGCAAGAGAAGTAGCAGCTAGTCTCACTGCCTCGAGGACACCAATTAAGCCAAAATAAAATAGAAAAAGGTAGGCCTCCATGTATTTTAAGGCCAGGAAAAGCACAAGAATTCAAACAAGCAGAATAGGAGGAGCAGTTGAAGGACATGGAAAAGAAGGCAGAATTTTATGGCACACACAAGTAGACCACATCAGAAGCTTGGGATGATAGGGAGGCCACCAGGGCCATAAAAGATGAAGAGATATATTAGTTGCTCAGAGGATGAGCAACACCTTCAATAGGGGGGTGATGATGAGCCCTAGAAATGGGTAATTATATGGGCTCATTTTACCTCTTAATTCGACTTAATCTACCATTCTCATTAGTTTATTGCATGTTTTGATTATATTTATGCTAATAGAGTGAACTGGGTTAGTCATTATGCCAAAAAGTCTAATGTGTGCTTTATGCAGATTTTTGGTCAATTTTGAGACAAAATCAAAGGTTTAATGAGCATTTGGCAGCCAAATTCATGGAAGAACAAGGGAGAGGATTTGTAGGAGGGTGTCCCCTTCATTTATGAGCCCTTACCTCGAATTCTCCACCAGCAACTCGGAGTTCAAGGGCCACCACATCAATGATCACAAGGGCAGCCGAGCAGGGCTAGTGAAGCTACTGTTAACTGCAAGTTTTGGCAGCCGAGTTCCTAAAGTTTAGGAGGACTGTTGGGGTCCTCAATTTGTATAAATAAGAAGGCTTAGGGCCTCAATTTTTTTAGTTAGATTTTAGTCAGTAGGTTAGTCATTTTGTTAGTCTATTTTCACACTTTAGTGCAGCTCTGTATCAGCACATTTTCAAGCTTTTTCTTATAGACAGTTTTTGGGATGTAACTATTATTTTTTGATCAATAAAGATGAATCCAGCTTTGCACCAGCTCTAATATTTCTTAGGAGGCTGTAGCTCTTGGGTTTGGGCCCAACCCAAGTGCCAGTACCTCCTTTGTGTACTTTTATGTGGCTTTGCTACATTCATAGAATAATTTCTATTATTTAGGTTAAAATCTTGCTTTGTTACTTAGCTTGTTTTTGATGATTAAAATAGCTTTTCATGCTTCAAGTTGATATGACAGTTTGATAACAGAACAGATCTGCAAAAAGGCCATCAAGCAATCCTTGATCTCACCTCTCCCTCCTTGGGACCATGAGCTAATACCAAGGCATACTTGCTGCCACAAAAACATTGTTTTTGTCTTTCAATGCAATTGCTAGTGTTAGGTTTTTAGTTGGAAAAGTTGCTACCAGTTGTACTTGCATGTTTAGATCTGTTCTTGCTTAGTTTCCATAGTTATCTTGCATGATTTCCTGTCTATAAACTTTTGTTCATCATGTTTCTGATTTTTAGGTCAGATTAGGTCAAAATAGGTAGATCTCTGGTTTTTCTAGTCGTTGTTCGATCAATTTTGGAAAATAGTGTGTAGAGCACCTGTAATACATCCCTGTCTATCCTTCCTCCATCATACAACCTGCTCCAACCCCTAATCCAAGATTCCTTCCCTTCATTTGCCACACTTTTGCAATTTGTCGTAATTTCTACATTCTTGTTCAGCATTGCTCCCTGCATCCTTGAACAAATCCAACCACCTTCATCACTCCTTAGCTTCATTTACCAGTCCCTAGACCCCTTAACATCCTTATCCATCCTACATTTCCACTTCCCCACTGTTTTTCCACCATCAACCCTCTAAAATCCTCTTTCGGCTCTTCCTGTAGAACTTCTTGTAGAACATCTTGTAGAACCCCTGCAGACTTCTTATAGAAGTTCACGTGAGTAGTTTTTAGAGATCTAATCACTGTGAAACTCTATGGAAGGGTGCTGGGCACCCCTTAGGCCCTCTTCTCACATTCCCGACCTCTTGCAAGTGCCCACTCCATTTCCTTTTGCCAATCAACCTCTACACAATAAAAAATAGTTAAAGCACATGCATAATAATTCCGCCAACTTACGCAAAAATACAAAAAGATGCTTTTTCGAGATTTTACTTTAGAAGTAGCTTAGTCACATGCATTTTACCTTTCCAAGAGTCAATGGCATCCATTTCTGCAACTTTCATCTCTTTTCTTGCACCAGTAGGGTTAGTCGGTAAAAATAGGGTTTGCTAGGGTTTGCATTTCCTTTCAGCTTTCAGCTTCTTTCTGCAAGTAGACTAGCCTCTTTTGAGTTAGCTTTCATCTATCACAATTAAAATCTTCTTCTAAGAGCTCATAGAAGTTGGCTTACGCTCCTAGCGGACTTGTGCCAGCTAATCAAGTTGCAGCCTGCAGCAAGAGCTAGTACTTATGCATATAGCACCGTTGCTTCCAAGTTTTTTACGAACAACCAGGTTGATAAAAGTAAAGAAGGGAGTCCCAGGAGTTGCAGCATCATTGCTGCAATACTCGAGCCCACCACTCCACTCCAACTACATTTTTTTGCATGGCCATGACTTGCATTGACCCCATGACAATTTGATGACCTCATTATACCCACTTCATTTGTATCCCCATTCAATGGGGATGCCCCTTATGGTTACTGAGCTATATTCGCATCAATGTGACTCTTTCATCAATCTCAGACTCCCTCCCCTTTGGTATAAGTCATATCCATAGTTACGACATCCTCCATTTCGATAGATTCAAAGATCCATCATTATACATGGTCTTGCATGACCATCATTGTAATTTGTACTGTACTTTGACATTTACCATGAGCATGGGACATGGGCACCTCCTTTGTATCAAGAAATTTAATATCAATATATGTCACTCATTTTCACTAGTTCATGCAGGTTGTAGATCACTCAATCCTTTAGGCTCATCTGACCTCTCTCACTCTCTCTCTATCATTGGCATCTTTAGTGGTACCCATTTCAACAACACAGAAATTTGTCATGTACTTTAGGTGTAAATTTCCATGCGCCCCCCCTTGCACATCGGGGGGCAACCGTTATCCTAAAATTTTGGTACGCCTCTTGTACAAATGATAGTAGAACAATAACATGTCAGAAACATGTTCAAACATCACCAAAAGAAGTCCTTGGGGAAAGAAATTCATGGGATATGAAAATAAGAAGGAATAAATTGAAATTTCATTCACCGCACAACTTTCTAACTAATCGTTCGAGACTATGCGTGTGTTCTTAAGTAAACTTGTACATCCATGCAAATATCGACGAAATAGTCATGCGAGAATTGTTTCTACATTTTAGATTGTCTATATGAAAAGGTGTTTGGTCTCACATACCTAGATTCCTTCCTTATGGTCGAGGAAACATTGACCCCATGTCTTCTTTTTGCAATAGAATGACCTGCAGTGATCATGAAAGGTTTTCCAAAAAACCTTAGCCACTCAGGTTAATAAAAGAAGAGCTAGGCCAAGCAATTTAGAAACACATCTGAAGACAGGTTATGTTAGTGCTTTTTTGCAGAAGAAAGGAGGAATGAGAAGGAGAGAGAGAGGTAAAGCCCATCCCTCAAGAGAAATTGAGCTGCTCCATTAACAACCTTTTACACAACGAGGTGAAGTTATAGTAGATTCGACTAGAACTATACTTATTTCTTGTCTTTTCTATTGGGTTGCGTCTGTAAGAGAACTTCTTTTTCTATTTTCTTTACATAGAGTAATTGTGTGTTTTATTGTCTTATGGATTATGGATCTAACCTGGTTTCTATACTAACAATCAACATGTTGCATGTTAACATCTAACTAAGGATTGTTTCATCTTTTTGTACATGCTTGAGGGAAATAATCACCAACATGTTAGATGATGGACCGCTACAGTTAGAAAAAATACACATTAACAATAATCTAGTTGATATGCAAACAAAGATTTTTCTAAAGTATAAGGACTAGTATTGTAGAACCTTCATCGGGCTCTTGCAAATGTGATGAAAGACATGTTAGAAAAGGATCAGTGGAAAAGTGATAGAAACAATAGAAAAATATTCACTCAAGCTTTTATTACATCTCAAATGGGAGATAATTACATCTACTACCTACCTACCTATATATATATATATCTATATATATATATATATCTATATATATATATATATATATATATATATATATAGATATATATATATATATAGATATATATATATATATATATATATATATATATATATATATATATATATATATATAGATAGATAGATAGATATATATATATATATATATATATATAGATAGATAGATAGATAGATATATATATATATATATATATATATATATATATATATATATATATATATATATATAGATATTGATATTGGAATAGGCTTTTAGAATTTTAATTTAATTATCAATAAGGTGGATGGTAAGGATTTAATCACCATGAAATATTCTAGAATATTCTTAGTAATAGTGATATATCAAATGTTGATATTTATCTCAAAAGTAGTTATGCCAATTTTACTCTTTTAATTATTTTTTAATTAAAAAAACTTTCATATAAATAATTATATAAGTGTCATAGGTTGCTCGAATGTTAAAGTCATGTAGCATTGATAATCCATCGCTCAATGGTATTAGGCCATGATATTGTAACAATGCCTATTTATTTACAAATTAAGAATTCTTCATGGTAAAATGGAGTGTGAAGGAAAAGGGAATGGATGTATGTATTTTCAGTTCTCTATTGGATTAAGTCTACTAATAATTTTCGTTGGTTTTTCTAGTTTTCTACATAACTAACACAACCATATATTGTATTAAATGGTTGGTTGGTACAGATAAACATTAAACCATGGGAAACATTGAAACACTTACCCAATGATACATTTCACATTGTCAAGATTTAAAAAAATTACAAAAATTAACTAAATTATAACTTTGTTTTAAATTATTATTGTGTTGATCTAGCCCCGTATCGAGATGTTGTAGTGTAATATAATGTGATATACTATAAAAAAAAATTAATCTTAAGTCTAGACCTCCCAAGGATTAAATTTATTTTCACTCTAAAAGAAGTTTGCATCTAAAGAGATTTGATCCTTTGAGTTAAGATAGATATGGGCTTGTTATTATTAATTATTGAAAGAGTTCATATATGAGTTAAACATATATATACCTTTTAAAAAACATAGAACAATATTCTTAATAATGGAGATTCACTCCCACTTTACAAATAGAAATTCATAACTTGTAAATCGTCTTTATTACAATACCATGGCTTTGTCAATACTAGGTATATTACACATTCTTTAATTAATAAAATTGAGATAATTTAATTAAAAAGAAAAAAAATACATAAATTTTAATATTTGATGTTTCTACATCCACCTAATAATAATTATTATAATTAAATTAAAATTCCAAAAAACTATTATTTTAAAAACATGCCTATTAATAATTAAATTAAAATTCAACAAACTATTCTATTAAAAACATGCCTATTAACCTAACCTATTTATAATAACACTATTAATATTTGTTTAAATGGTTTACTCCATTTTATTGTAAGTTTGTTCTATTATTTATTACTTTTTATTTTTTAATCTGAGAGTGTTTTGTTTTCAAAGCTATTAATAGTTATTTCGAAAATTTGTAAAACATTACTTGATCTACTTACTGTTGCAGCGTAGCTGTAAATTTAATCTAATTTCGCCCCGTTAGTCTGAGATAGAAAATGGAAAAATAATGGGATCGATATCATAACACAGGATGGTATGACAATTCATTTGTCGGACGGCGTGGAAGAGAGTCGATAGGCATACGGCCATAAATCATAAATTACTGAAGACTCAGTAGTGCCAAAAAACGTTGATAATTCTGTCACATGATCCTTCTATTTTAAATGTAGATTCCCTCCTCAGGATGCGTTTCCCCTATTTTTTTTTCTCTGCGTTGTCAGTCGTTTCTTCATAAATTAAAGAGTAGTGCCAAAAGAATGTTGTTGCTTCAGTGAGTCAGTGACCTGGTAACTCCTTTTTATTTTTTTTAATATTTTCCGTTGTCAGGTGTTCGTCCATAAATATTGCCCAGCCTTCGTGAATGTTCCAAAAGCAGTGCTCTGCGTTTTGGTTTAGCTTCGAGAGTTTTTATTATCATCATTGCGATTTAACTTGTCTACTGGCTCGTCGGTTTCCATGGCCGTTCTGAGATCGATGACTGTTAGACAGGCAGCGTGGCGACTGGCTGCTTACTCTTCTTCTGGCGTGTTGTGTGCCCTTCCAAGAACTGCTCCCAATTTTACGATCACCAGACAGCCACCTCTATTCGTCGCCCCCCATCGCCCTACTCCTCGTCAATCGCTGTATCTTTCGAACATCGACGATCAACCGGGAACAAGGTATCATGTTCCTAAGCTTCTATTTTATCGCAGCGACAGCGACTCCTCGAAGAAGAAGAATGAAAAGGATCCAGTCAAAGTTGTGAAAGAGGCTCTCGCAAAGGTTCTGGTGCATTACTATCCTTTTGCCGGAAGATTGAGAGATGCAGATAACGGTAAACTCACCGTGGACTGCACTGGCGAAGGTGTTCTTTTCGTGGAAGCGGATGCCGATATTTCGTTGGAAGATTTTGGAGATCTGTATCCACCTATTCCTCGTGGAGATGAATTTGTCAATAACGTTCCAGGTTCCGATAACATCACAGGCTCTCCACTACTACTCATTCAGGTTTATACTCTGCACATATAACATTATAATTCGGAGTCTATTTTCTAGAATTGCAGATTTTGAGAATATGAAAAATGTGAATGTTTAATCTCTCAAAATTCTAAGATATTCCAGAAATCTACATTGTACATTAAAAAAAATCATTTACGAAATTAGTTTGATTGACTATAAAGTTTTAGTATTTGAAATCGATTACCGGTATTGTCCTTATAATAAGTTGTTAGTTTCTCTACTAAGATAGCGTAAGAATATGAAGCATCCATTGAATTTTTCGTAATACTTTTCAATTTAAAGCAACCTATTCTCACTACATTTCGCAGTATACGGTATCCTATGTGTAGACTAATCTGATAGAATGTTGCCACCGTATGAATTTACAGGTAACGCGTCTAAGATGTGGAGGCTTCGTATTGGGTTTGCGCTCCAATCACTGCATGAGTGATGGTGTTGGTATCGCCCAATTTCTGAAAGCTCTCGGTGAAATGGCCAGAGGAGCACCGACGCCGGCGGTTCCGCCAGTTTGGAATCGAGAAGTCCTGCGACCCAGAGAGAAGCCTACTGTGGAATTTTCCCACCACGAGTATGCCACACCAACGCCCGATGATTATAAACAATTGATGGCGCCTCAGTACGAAATGAGCGTTAAGTCATTCTTCTTTGGGCTAAGAGATATCGAGGCCTTAAAACGACAGGTAGAAGGCAGCAACTGTACCACATTCGAAGCGTTATCGGCGTGCTTGTGGCAATCAAGAACGAAGGCTCTGAATCTCCCAGCCGACCAAGATTTGAGATTGCTGTTTTCTCTAAACGCCCGTTCGCGATTTCAGCCGCCTCTTCCCGCCGGTTACTATGGCAATGCACTAAGCTTTGCCTGCGCGGTGGCAAAGGCCCGGGATCTGACTCATCAACCGTTGTCTTTCGCCGTCAATTTAATCAACGATGCCAAGAAAAGGATCGACTATAAATATCTGCGATCTGCTATCGATCTGATGGAAGTGAAAGGGCGTCCACACTTTGCTGTCGGCGGTTCTTATATTATTACGGACTTGTCCAAAGTTGAGTATGGCAAAGCTGATTTTGGGTGGGGGAAAGCAGTGTATGGAGGTTTTGTGTCCGGCGTAACACCCGAGCTGTCAAATTTCTCCGTTCCTCTAATGAAAGATTTCGAAGGAATCGTAACTCCCGTGTGTTTGCCACCCGTTGCCATGGAAAAATTTGAAGAAATTGTATGTAGTAGCATAAACTAGAATAGAGTAGCCGCCATCAAGGTCCTGTACTTCACAGAAACACATTCGTGCTGACAGTCGTTCGAAAGTCCCAAGTAAGTTTTACTAAATATGTTTGCCTACTGTAATATATCCTAAATCATTTCTCCTTCTTGTTAGCACAAGCCATGCACAAGGCCAGTCAATGTCACAGCTTTCTGCTCCTATTTTAGTACATGCCATGAGCAATGTGTCTCAATGTCAACTGCTTTCTATTTCATTTTCAATTGAACCAGCTTACCTTGTGCAAGCTAGCCTCTCTCTCTGGTTAGAAACACGCCAGGTAGGTTTGGCGGTGTCACCAGTTTTCCGATAACGTTTTTCAACAGAAATGGTTTTCTACTTCATATTGTTCATGTAAATCACTTCCTACTCAATTTTGTAATTTTTTTGGATATATATATATATATTTCATGTTTTTCTCAATCACTATACAGTTTTACTATTTCTGAAAATAGATCTTAAGATATACTTTGAGACTTTTGAAAGACAAACCACCACACAGAAGAGTTGAAAACTTGTAGAGAACAAATCACTACAAATAACGATTGGAACACAACCTCAATCAATACTAACAAAACCACACCTATAGATGTTTGCTTCATAAAACTTAGATAGAGTATTTTGGCTGACAATTAAGATGTTATTATATTTACTTTTAAATTTATCTTATTTTATTTCTAATCATGTTTATTTAGCTTAAATTCATATTATTTTTAATAAGCATGAACAATGATTTATTAATTAATTTATTTTCATTTTTATATTCTCATACCAATGTAAAGAATATTAATTATTAATTTCTCCATTTGTATCATCTTTTAGAAATCATAAAATTTAATTAACTTTTGTATTTAAAAATATAAAATAAAAAAAATTAATTATTATTAAATATATTTTATAATTAAAATTTTCATTTTTAAAACTTTAATTTATGAAAATTTATAGTTATTTATTTAACTTCATCTAAGAGCTATCTCAATTTGAAGATGCACATGGTATTAATATAAACATTAAATTTTTATACTCGGTTAAGTTCTTGTGGAAAAAAACACTCAAACACACCAAATTATGATATCTTCGAATGTTGGCTAAAGCATTAGTGTTGTAGCTTTTAACCCTGTATAAAAATTACTTGTAAAAAAAAAATCTCAAAAAAAAAGAAACAATGGCAAGAACATAAAATATAATAGTGGCAGTTACATTAAGCGTAAAAATAATCCCCTTAAAAGAGTTTCCAAAGAAATCATGTTTGCCATAAAATCTAATAAGACTCTTAATCCTTTTAGCAAAAAGTTGATTGAAAGCAGTCCTCTTACCCCTAGGATTTATGGCCTTCCGAAGGTGCATAAAACTGGGGTCCCCTGAGACCTATTGTTAACACGATAGGTGGTCCCTCTTATCATCTTGCCAAATTCTTGGCTCGTAAGCTCAAACCTCTTGTTGGTTGCATTGAGTCTTTTGTCAAAGACTCTACCTCTTTTATCAATGAGTAAAAGAAATGAGGCTTGACCCTGGTGATTTGTTAGTTAGCTTCGATGTTGTTTCCCTTTTCACAAAAATCCCTATTCAAGAGGCTATCGAAGTCATTAATTAGATTACTAATGATGACACAACCTCTTTAGTAGGTCTTTGCCTCACCTCCACGTTTTTCACCTTCCAAGGTGAGTTTTTTTAACAAGCTTGTGGGGTGATGATGGGTTCCCCCCTCTCTCCCATAGTGGCCAACTTATTCATGGATGATTTCGTGACCAAAGCTTTGGCCTCTGTTGTATTCTGCCCCAAAAAATGGAAGAGATTTATCGATGACAACTATGTCGTTTGGCCCCATGGTCATGAGAAGTTGGATCTTTTTCTCAACCACCTCAATGCCCAATCTAAATTCATCAAATTCACGATGGAAGTTGAAGTTAATGGGCGCTTCCCTTTTCTTGACATTCTTCTCTCCTGTAATAATGATGGTATTGTTTCTCACCAAGTTTTTCGTAAAGAAACCCACATAGAACAATATCTCCATGCCTCTTCTCATCATTTTCTTGCCCAGAAGGTAGGAGTTCTTAACACTCTTTCCACACATAGAACAATATCTCCATGCCTCTTCTCATCATTTTCTTGCCCAGAAGGTAGGAGTTCTTAACACTCTTTCCACTCATGTTGTTAGGATTTTTTTATGAGAATCACTTAGAAGAAGAAAAATCTCATCTTCTAAAAGTTTTTGAAAATAATGGTTACAGCAGACATCTAGGCCTCAGAGCATTTCAAAGGGCCTGTAAAGAATATCGTGTTAAGCCATCTCATGATGATCCCATTTCTAATGTGGCCCTTCCCTTCATCTAAGGGACCACTGATAAGATTGCTCATATTCTTAAAATGAATAAAATAGATGCGTCTTTTAAACCCTTTAATAGCATTAGAAATTCTCTTAGGTCGGTTAAAGACTTGATTGACCCTAAAGATATGAAAGGGGTTTACTCTATTCCATGCTCATGTGGGATTCCCTACATAGGTGAGACAGGTCGCTGCATAAACCAGAGAATCCAAGAGCATGCGGCAGACAATAGACATAATCACTCTCGTTCCTCTGCCTTAGTTGAACATACTATAAAATTGAAGCACCATGTGTGCATTGAGAATTCTCAGGTCATCTCCATGGTTGATCATTTCCATCATCGGAAACTTAGGGAAGCCATTGAGATTGAGAAGCAATCTATCAACCTCAATCAAGATGATGGTTGGAAATTAAGTAAGAGTTGTATTCATGCCCTCTCCTCGTGATAATTTCCGTTTTTAAGTAAGGTTATTATTATTTGTTTTTATTATTATTTATTTATTTAATTAAATAATTTAATATTTTTAAGGTTATTATTATTATTTATTTTTATTATTATTCATTGTTATTATTATTATTATTATTATTATTATTTATTTATTAATTTACTTTAATTTTTGGAATTTATTATTATAAACTCTAATTTGATTTTATATTTAAATAATTAAGATATAATTTAATTAATTTTTTAACTAACTTTTTAAATATCTTTTTCCCCTTAACTATTTCTTAACCCCCTAATAGCTAGTTTTTAACGGCTAGTTCCTAACGGCTATTTCAAGACCCGGATGCTTCTTTGCTATTTAAACTTTTGTTAAGACTGTTTTTCTCACCATTTGTCCCAAGGATGAACCACATTAGTTGGTTCGAAACATCAACCCATTCTATAACATGTGATTAATCTAGAAGACATACTGATTATCAATATGGATCACAAAAGTCTAAGATCTAACAACATAAAATATACATAAATATTTTATCCTAGAACCTGAATGAGGGAAACTAGATTGATTTTTCATTATATTCCTTTCAATGTTACAATACATTATATGCATGTCGAAGCATCAATAAATGTGAATCCATTAACCCTAGATTAGAACATAATCATAGTTCCCTTCACTTGATCTAAAAAATACCATGGAAAGAAACCATCATGCCCAAAACCATTTGCGAAAACCGTGCAGAAAACCATGGGTAGTTATTCCCACCATATTTGGGTTTGCCTATAACTAATTGTGGAAATAATCTAACACATATAAAACATTCTCCCACTTGTTGTTTTATTTCCACATAGGGGGGTGCAGGAGTGCACAAGTCATTCGTCCCAAGCTGCAATGACCATTATTTTTCTACACCAAGATATCTAGCCTAGTCTGCATCAACCAAGCCATGTATGTCGAAAACTTTGTCTAATCTTGGTCTTCCTTGGTAGCAAAAACCGTAATCACTAATTCCACGCAAGTACCTGAAAAACTGCTCCACTTGTGTTCATTGCTCCTTCTTAGGTATTGACATAAACATACTCAATACTCCCACTGCATGTGCAATGTCTGGTCTGGTATAGACCATTTCATACATTAGGCTACCAACTACACTCACATATGGAACACGAGACATGTCATTTTCATCTTCTTGTGTCTTGGGACATTGTTCAACATATAACTACACACCTACAAGAATAGGAACCTTCACCAGTTTAATATTCTACATATTAAACCTCTGCAATATTGTCTTAACATACTTCCCTTGGTTTAATCAAAGCTTCCTCTTTAGCCAATCTCATTTAATTTCCATGCCCAAAATATTGTTTGCAACACCAAGATCCTTCATGTCAAATTTAGAGGACAATTGGGTCTTCAAATCCTAGATAATTTCTTTATCGTTTCCAATCAGCAACATATCATCGATATACAAGACCAAATAAATAGCATGGTCACCAATTATCTAAAAATATATACACAATGATCCACTTTTATCTTTGTGAAGCCAAGTCCTCATATATATGTATCAATTTTTTGGTACCACATCCTTGGTGATTATTTTAACTCATATAATTTTTTTTTTAACTTGCATGCAAGTTGTTTCTTACCCTTTACCACAAATACTTCTAGTGGTTTCATTTATATCTCCTCTTCCAAATACCCGTGAAGAAATGTTGTCTTCATATCCATCTATTCTACCTCAAAATCAAAATAAGTAGCAACATATAAAAGTGATCTAATAGAAGCTAAATTGGAACAAGAGAAAAAATATTACCAAAATTAATTTCCAACACCCAAGAATAACCTTTTGCTACCAACTGAGATTTGTACTTTTCCACCTTTCCTTTTGCATTTTTCTTCTTATTAAGCACCCATTTGCTGTCGATGGGTTTCCTTCTAATTGACAACTCTACTAGATCCCAAGCCTCATTTTTGTCTAGAGACGCCATTTCTTCAACCATGGTCTCTTTCCAAAGTTTTCCATCCTCTAAATCCACTGCATCCCTGACTATTCTGGGATCATCATCAACTATAGATAAAACAAAAATTGAACAGAATGAAGATGGAATATACCTCTCTGGTTGCCTACTCTCTTGAACAGACCTCCTTAAAACTGGAATGTGTGGCTCTTCCTCTTTTGATTTTTATTCTTTTGTAGAGTCTGATTCATCCTCCTTCAGTTCAAACTCTATCTTCTCAGGTTTCTTTGGTATGATTTCATGTTTAATAACATCTTTAACCTCCCTAATCACAACATTTCAACTATACACAACCTTCCTTATTTCTGAGTTCCAAAGCTTATAACCTTTTAAACCATCCTTATACCCAATAAAGATGAAGCTTTCATATTTACTATCTAACTTGGTTATTTTCTCCTTTGTAGCATGTACATATGCATCACAACCAAATACCCTAAGATGTAAGGGAGAGGGTTTCTTACCAGTCCATACCTCATGTGGAGTCTTATCCTCCAATGCTAACGAAGGTGATATGCTAAATAGGCAACATGCAATATCCATTGCCTTTTCCCAAAATTCTTGTCCTGAATCAACACTAATTAGCATGCTTGTTGCCTTTTTCATCAACATGTTGTTCATCATTTCTGCAACTCCATTTTGATGAGGTGTATATGGAGTAGTCTTCTTCTGTGCTATACCACACTTCTTACAAAACTCTTCAAATTCCTTCCCGTAGAACTCTCCACCATTATCTATCCTCAACGCCTTGATCTTCTTCTTTGTCTAATTTTCCACCAGAGCCTTAAATTCTTTAAACTTGTCAAAGACTTCATATTTCCTCTGGAGGAAATATATCCATGTATTACTTAAGAAGTCATTTATAAAGGAGACACAGTACAAAAACTTACCCAATGATGGAATCGACACAAGTCCAAACACATCATTGTGCACAAACTCTAGAACCCCTTTCTCTCTCTCAACACTAGAGGGGAAACTCACCTGATTATGCTTCCTATGTAAACAACATTCACAAAAATTGAAATCTAGAGAGAAATTATACATACCTTCTACCATACCATTACCATGTAGTATTCAAATACCCTTCTCTCTAATATGTCAAAGTATTTGATGCCACAACATAACCTTTTCTCCAGAGACCACTAGATTTTCTGGTCCACTTTTAGGAACTATAGAACTATTTCACCCATCAATAATAATTCTATCTAGAAGCTTGTACAAAGTTATAATTTGAGATCCTTGCAATAATATGAGTGCTCCCAAAACCATCTTATAGGTATCTTTATCCAACATTGTTTTTACACATGTATCATCCATCTTGCTTATAAAAGTTAAATTTTTGTCTAATGCAGGAATAAGCATAATGATAGGAAGTGTTATATTCCTTACACCTTGTAACTTCAACTTGAATTTTTCATGTCCTACGATTCTATTAGGTCCCTATAATACTAGTGATTACCCCATTACTATTGTAGTTGTATCCCTTATTAATATTGTTGTGCCCCTATTGTCCCCATATTGTTATTACTGTGCCCCATAGAATCCCTCTATTGTTATTTTTGTGTCTTTGTATTATTATTATTAGGTTGGCTTGGTTATATTGTGACTCCTTAGACTCCTATATATAGAAAGGAGGTTTTGTCATTTGAATCATCCAATAATTTTTCATTTATGTAATGTAAAGGAGGTTTCCCCCTCGAAGCAACTGAATTCTACGGCGTTAATCTATCTTTTCTATCTTTTTGTGAGTTGGTTTCATAACATTTGGTATCAGAGCTTTGAATTCTAGGGTTTTGCTACTCCAAACAAGTCATTGTGGAATTTGCGCTATAACTTTTTTCTGCAATGTTTTAGATGCTACAAAAAAAACTTATTTGAGGAGAAATCATGTTGAACCTCAGGTCCGAATTTCAAAGCTTTGCACACAATATTTGTAGAGATATGATTTGAGGAAATCGGTCTTTTTGTAGACTTCTGAATTACATTCCAAACAGGTGACCTAGGGAAAATAGTCATAACTTTTGTTTTGAGCATGAAATTGAAATTTCGTAAGAAGTTATAGAAAGAGGACAGAATGTGGTCTCCTGTGTATATTTCTCATATCCTAAGGTCGAAATAGTGACACATGGCACTTCATACAAGTTTTCTCTTCTGAAAAGGTATATAATCAGGTCATCTTGGGAGATTGTGCATAACTCTTTCTTGGAGAATCTAAATTCGATTAGACTGGTGGCATTGGAAAGAGGACGTAGAGAGTTACCGTAGGTCACAATCTCAGAACTCGAAAATCTAAAATTATATAGATACATTAGAGGCAATATCGAGCTCCTACAAAGTGAAAAAAGATGTGTACATTTTTTAAAATTCTTGTTTAAGCTTGTTTTGAAAAATTATTTTGAAGGAATTCAAAAGGCATAGTATAGCATTATTATCGGTAACTGATACCACGAGGAAAGAAAATTCAAACACCTAGTAAGCAACCTAAAAGCTCTAGCATGACTTATGAAGAAGAGGAAGAAATACAACATGATATATCAAAATTACGAGACCAAGTGTAACAAATGTCATCACACAAAATGCAACAAAATCTAAGATGGATGGTTTAAAGAAAGATGTAGAAGTTATGATAAATGACGTGGAAGCTAAGATGGACGATTTGAAGATAGATTTGAAGACAGATTTGAAGACAGGCATGGCAGATTTGAAGATAGATTTGACAAATTTTCTACAAGAAATACTTATTAATGGTGAAAGGGTAGTAAAAGAAACTTGTGATGAGAAAAAAAATAAATGTTAATCATGATTTCATAGACTCTAACATTGGATCTAAGAACCACCATATTCCAAAAATCGATATGAGGAAGTTTGATGGCAAGGATCCCGCAACATGGATACTACAAATGGAGCAATTTTTCAATCTCAATAATGTGCAAAACACTCAAAATGTACATATTGCTACTTTATATTTGGAACCAAATCAATTTGTATGGTATCAACGGCTTTGCTCTCATAAACAAATTGTCACTTGGGCAATTTTACGGAAGAATTGATAGCACATTATGAGGATACAAAAAGCAACACTTTTTTAGCCAACTGATAAGTCTCAAACAAAAGTGTTCAATGATGGATCACATTGAGGACTTAAAAATTGAACATAAGGGTAAAAGATATTCCAGAACAGCATAGGATTGATGTGTTCATAGGGAATTTAAATGATAATATCCAACATGAGGTTTTCCTTTGGGAACCTGATTCATTAGAGAAGGCATTCAGGTTAGCAAGAAAAATGGAAAGAAAAATTATGGCAACCAGGAAGCCTACCACTCACAACTATAAAGATGGAAGTGTTGTTGCCCGTAGCCTTCCACAACCTATAAGGTTGACACCACAACAATTGGAAGGAAAAAGAGAAAAAAGGCTTTGTTACAGTTGTGATAGCAAATACACTAAAGGTCATAAGTGGGCTGAGAAGAAATTATTCTACATAGATCGTGAAGAGGACAAAAAATGTCAAAAGAAGAGGATATAGTCTAGGAACAAACCCTCGATAAAGAAGTAATGAATCCAACCATATCTTGTAATGCATTAGCTAGAATTACCACTCCTCAAACTATCAAGATAGAAGGACATATCAAGAAGAAAGAGGTAATAATGTTGATTGATTTAGGAAGTACCCAAAATTTTGTTCATTGTATGATTGCAAAAGAATTGAATTGCTTCCTATATCTAGCACCAGAGTGTCAAGTAATGGTTGCAAGTGGAGGAATGATAAATTGCTCTAGAAAGTGCCATAATATCAAGCTATACATGGGAGAATATGTATTGAGTAGCCCAATGCTTTCCATTCCAATGGGAGGTGCTGATGTTGTACTAGGAGTCTAATGGCTACAATCCTTGGGTACAATAGCTTTTAATTTTCAAGAAATTTTCATGAAATTTTCTGTAGAAGGAAAGGAAGTTGAATTAAGGGGTATTGCAAGGAAACTAGGAAAGATAATCAGCTCTAACGGTATGACAAAGCTTCTAAAAATGGAACAAAGAGGTGTAATTGCACAATTATGTTCGCTATATGCTTCCACATCGAAATCATATATTTCTCCTGATCTCCAAAAAGTCTTGGACAATCATTCCAAGGTATTTGAGACTCCCAAAGGTATCCCACCTATTCGTGACCATGATCATGCTATTCATCTGATTCCAGGAAGTGCTCCTCCAAACATCAGGTTGTACAGATATCCCTATGCCCAAAAGAGTGAAATTGAACGTATAGTTGCAAAAATGCTAGAGGCTAGTATAATTCAACCTAGTCAAAGTTATTTCTCTGCTCCAGTAGTATTGGTGCACAAAAAGATGGATCATGGTGCATGTGTCCATATTATAGGGAGCTCAAAATGCTCACTATTAAAGATAAGTTTCCCATTCCTGTCATTGATGAATTGCATGGATCAATTTACTTCACCAAGTTGGATCTTCGTTAAGGATATCATCAAATCAAAATTTATACTGAAGACATTTCGAAAAAAACATTTAGAACTCATGAGGGTCATTATGAATTTTTGGTCATGCCTTTTGGCCTTACCAATGCACCTTCTACATTTCAAGGTTTGATGAATTCCATTTTCAAACCCTCCTTAGAAAATTTATGTTAGTATTTTTTGATGATATACTAATCTACAGCAAGTCTTGGAAGGATCATTTTGAACATGTTGACAAGGTGCTAGAACTATTGGAGGAGAAACAATTATATGAAAAAAGATCCAAATGTTTCTTTGGAGTACAAGAGGTGGAATATCTGAGTCATATTGTATCTCATGAAGGAGTTAAGGTAGACCCTAGAAAAATTAAAGCCATTAAGGAATGGAAAATCCCCACATCCATAAAGCATCTGTGAGGATTTCTTAGGTTGATAGGGTATTATCACAAGTTTGTTAAGAATTATGGGAGAATAGAAACACCTCTAACAACATTATTGAAGAAAGATGTATTTTCATGGACTCCAGAAGCAACAAAGGCCTTCGAACATCTTAAAGAGGCAATGTGCCAAGCATTAGTCTGACCTTCTTGTCATCCCTTAGGAAGACATCACCACCATCATATTTTTCGTACTCATAGAACCACTCTCTATGGGGAGTGAAGTGAAAGGATGCACTTGAGTCAATCAACCATGCCTCATGATCTACATGTGTACTTGAAGAAGAGCCCAAGTCCACATCCCCAACTTCATTTGAGGTGTTTTTAATCTCTGCAGAAGGAGAATCATCATATCCCTTTCCTTTCTAGAGATTTTTAAATCTACAGTCCCTTTTGTAGTGCCCTTCTTTTCCACATTTCCTACATATCTTTACAACTCTTCTTGCAGATTTAGATCTCCCTCTAGATTTATATCTCCCACTTGAGGAATTAATTTTTTTTATGTTCTGGGACAATCCTCTTACAGACAAGGCATGTCCATTCTGGCACTCCTTACTTTTTGTCTCATCTGCTATGATAACAAGGATGGGACTATTTCACCGAAGTTTAAGGTAATTGTATTTCTACCTATAGTAACAACTAGACTATCCCACATGTCTGGTAGAGAACACAACAAACTGATGCACTTATATTCATCTAAAATTTTAATATTAGTAGATAAAAATTGACTTACCACAGTATTGAAGGCACTTAAATGCTCTTTTGTTGAGTCTCCATCCTTTATCCCCAAGTTATACAACATTTTCCACATGAACAATTTATTCAATGGGGATTTAGATTGATACAAAGTCCTATTGTAGTGCCTACAATCACCCTCCAAAATTTTTCCTTAGCCCATTTTGGAGACTCCCTACTAACCTTTCACATCACCTTGTCTTGCTTCGTCAAGTACACAAGCTTGAGTATTTTTCATGTACAAAGGCAGCTTGTTGAGCACAACTTGATGCATTCCCCTCATAGGTTGTTCACCCAAACTTGGTCCAGTTGTAGGCTGAGAAATTTACCCAAGAAAATTATGCATTTATGGAGGGAAACCTACCTTCCATGTAGAAATTGTGTAATTTTGCTTGGCATCTTTCTGGTCTCTAAAATTGTGTAATTCTTCCAGCCAACACTCCCAGCAGGAATTGATCAAATTTCCCAAGCAAGGCTACTCAGCCTAGAATTTGCGCAAATCTGGACAACAACCAGCTGCTCTGCCCAGAAATTACGCAAATCTCCTGGGCAGTCAGCCTAGCTCCCAGCTAGAAATGCAGATTTTTCTAAAGAAGTTGAGTAGCTGCATGCATGAGCAGTGTGGTTGACCAGTTCCACCCGGGACCAAGGAAACTTGACTTGCATGCATGCATGACTTGTTTTTCCTAGAATAGCAAAAGGAAACATGCAAAAGGCATCCCATGATTCAGGGAGCTATTTTTAGCAGCCAGGGGTTACATGTAAAGTTGTTTTAGAAACTTCCCTCCAAGTGTCACTTTTTCCTAAATTTGTGGCATGCGCGTCATGAGCCCAAACTTATTTATTTGACACATCAGAGCTCATTCTTTAACATCGATCTTGGATATCTGACATCCCACAACACATCCAAGACTCTTTGACACATCCGACTCAACTATTCATGGGTAAGTGGCCTCAACTTGTCTTTTTCATCATTTCCGTCACTTTTTGTGTGTTCCCTTGACTGACTAGTATTTTCTTGATTTCTTTGAATGTTGTTGTCATTTACATGTATACTAGTTTTTCCTAGCTTTGTTTCAGTTTTCATTACTATCTCACTGTTGTCGCATGCATGAAATTGTTTTTCACAAACTTTCACCGAACCAGCGAACTGTTTCACCCACATGCATGTTGATATGTTTTCTAAATCTTTCATTCATGTTTTGCATTCACTATAAATCACTTCTAATTTCACTTAGTGTCACGATGCATTCACTGTCTTATTTTCTTTCAGTTGCCCATCGGTGAGTTGGGCCAACCTTGGCCCGAACTCTGCCTTCACTGAGACTGCAATGCACAATTTGGGGAAGCAAGGCTCTGCCTTCATCTCCTGAAATGCACATTTCTACCTGGAACTTCCTTCCAGGACTATTTTGCATATTTCTAAGGGGTAGTGACTGTTGGCCCAGAAAATTGCGCAATGTAGTCCCTAAGCCTCCAGTCACTCCGAGTTGGAATTGTGCATTGCACAATCCCAACAGCGAATAGCCAGTATAGATTGTGCATTGCACAGATCCAGTAGCCAGTCATACCTCCCAGATAGGCTAGACTATCCTTTTCTTAGTCTTGCTAGCCATTCACCCAGCCTACTAGAAGAAATTGTGCAATCTTTCCCATCAGTTTCCTAGGTATGTGTTGTGTCATCCCCCGATGTTTCCTTGCTTTCACTGATATATTTTTTGCCATGCATGTTGATTTTCTCCAAATCTTTCAAGTGTTCATTTGTCTCAATGGCTTCCAAGAGAATAGGATCTCAAGACACTGATTGAAATGTAGGTGGAGCAACAGTTGAGCAAGTGTCCTATAGTCTGTCGAGCTACGAAGATACAAAGTTGTATCTAGACAAGGACATCAAACTGAAGTGGCAGGAGGTCAATGAAACATTTGCAGGCACTATTGGGGAACACCTCAAAGACCGTTAGGTGTACTTAACGTTCACAAGTCAGACTTGTACCAGATTGCATGCAGATATCCCGTGTTCCCATGCATGGACATGATACAATAGATTATCTTTCACACTGATCCTGAGGCGATGACCTTGAGCAGTGTCTGTGGGATAAAGCTTTCGACCTTCTAGGAATGAGATTATGATGAGATGTATCATATGTTAGAGCTTGTGACTGTCATGGAGACTATGTTCAGCTTACTCGATAGCAGTGCTAACTCCAAAGACATTCTGAAGAATTCGGTAAAGGAGACAGCTCGATTTAGGTTGACACCCAACCATGTCTACAAGGCAAAGATACTATGGAAAGCTTACCAATACTTGATAATATTTGTTTGCTGACTATATGGCCAAGCAAGCATGGAAACCTTCCCATAGAGTTGGGTGGTTGCACAAGACTAATTGGCTAGAGAAGGAAAACAATGTAACTAGTCCGGCATACTGGCTCATCAGCTGAAGGAACAAGCAATGAAGGCTCGACAACCACCCAAAGGTATGCATGCAAAGATTTACATGTTTGCCTACATCCTAGATGAAGTCTGTGCTCGACAGGGGTTCCTGGGCTTGGAATGGGCATTATCTCCAGTCGAGACTACTGTGAACACATATTTCAAGTTATTTTCTGAATGTAGCTTCAAAGGAGTAATCAAACGACTGTCCGAACATTTTGTCACCCATGTGTACAAGATTATATTCTAACAGGATCAACCCTGCATGTCAAAGGAAGCAATGGAGGCATTTATAGGCATTGCAAATTGCTATGCCTCACTGTCTGGCACTTTCATCTGAATGTTCAGTGTGGAGAATCCTCCACGTGTTCTACCAAAGTTTTCTTTGGACATACTTGTCATGCAGGAAGTAGCATATCACATATCAGCAGGATTTACAGCTAGACTACATCGGAAGAAGAATGTACCTTGGCCCACTCTTCCATTGCAGATTAGGTTATATGAGATTTTGAGTATCAAGCAAGTGGATGTTGAAGCAAAACTGATGAAGAATTACCCATTCGACCTCTGAAGCTACTATCCGTGTGACCCACATTGCATCGTAAAGGATCACTGAACGAGAGTTCAGTTCAACTGGAGCTATGGGGCATTTCATTGGGCCAAGGAGGACCCATGGAGATATGGCTACAATTTCTCCAGACACAATGAACCCGTCAGCTTCATTGTGGAGTGGTCAGCAAAGCCGCGTGAAGCAGCATCACGGAGAACACTGGCAGTAGTAGTAGTGGCAACAAAGCTAAGCACACTAGTGCATGACAAAGGGAAGAGGAGGATTGTCGATCACATGGAGGAGGAGAAAATATGCAAGTTTCAAGCAGATCCACTTGTTGAGAAAGCAACTATGGTTATAGAGGGAAAGAGGTAGCAACACGACAAGTGAATCCCGTGAAGGCAGAATGATAAGAAGAGAATGGAAGAAGCAGATAAGGAGTTGCAAGAGCTGAGAGAGCAACTTTGAAAGGAACAAGAGTTGTGCAAACAGGAGAGAGAAGTGCAACAACAATAGATACAACAAGGGGTGCAACATGTGCAAACAAAAGAAGCAGTTCCCGTAAAAATAATTGATTCATATGAACAACTGGCATCAGGCAAACAAGGTGAACCATCACAAGGGAAAGAATTTGGTCATGAGATAGAACATGCACTTCAACAGTTGGATGTAGACATGGAGCAACAGGAGTTGGAATAGGACACCGACCTCATGCCTCACCACAAAGAGGTCGACTCACCCGCTTCAATGCATATGGAATAGGAGAAAGTCTAAGATGACCAAGGAGGCACTAAGATACTTGGTGATCATCTGGAAGAAGAGATGCACAACATCTTGTTTGATGAATCCCAACATAGAGTTGTGTAGTCTCACAAAGTGTCGACTCCGGAGGATCAAACATCTCCTACGCAATTTGAAGAACGAGTGATCATGAATGATGTGCGGAAACATCTAGCTACCTTAAATGATGCAACCAGAGTGTATTCCAAAGCCACTAGCTCAAGTGTTGGCTTCCTAATAGCTAACAATGAGTGAATGGAAAAGGAACTACAAACGACCAAGAAGGGGAAGACTTGGTGACAATGTCCACCCATGCTAAACTAAAGAAGGCAATACTAGATGAAGTATTGTCTCTTGACACAGTTATGCAAGAATTGTACTCCAAGTTTGGTACCATGAACAAGGCAGTCATTTGTCTCAATGAATGGAAACATTGATGTGCTAGAAGAGCATGCATATTTGAACGTACATGCTATTTTTGATGACATGCAAACATGGACGATGAAGTACAAGGGAGCGCCACTTCAGTTCCCTAAGATGATGAGGGTCAATGCGGTCGAGCTGAAGGCATGTATCTAGAGTCAGATCCGAAATTATGAAGAGCTCCCACAATTCATTACTATCATATAGGCCTCCCATGCACAAGTATTCAAGAGTAGGGATGTTGTGGTGCGCATGCATGCAATCCCATCAATCAGGACTCTCACCCCGGCGAAGACAAAGAAGCAGGTCTGACTAGAGCTTGACTCGTACTTCGACGAGTTGATGCATATCGCCACCAGCCTAGACTTGCTTATCAGTGAAGACATCATGCACAAGTATGTTGGTCCGGCCACATTGAAGGAAATGATGCACATGCTTTCGGATGAGTTGGACAAAGGAGCCCGAGCAGTGTACCTAGATGCTATGGAGGCAAAGGTCAAGTTTCAAATGGATGTCACCACGGAACACACAGACACTATCAGAGACTACAGAGCTTGGCATCAATATGTCACTGTTGATCAACATGAGGATGTTGAGTAGTTTAACTTCTATAATTGTCTAAGTCAAAGTGATGTCTAGTTTGGCTTTCTCAAGCCATTATGTTCGGATGGGTACATGTGCATTGTAATGTTGAGACATCTCAAGTGTAATTCAAGTGTCAATAGTGGATGTAACAATCATAGAGTAGGTGCAGAGTCATGAGGGTAGTTGAATAGTCACAAAGGGGAATGTTAAGGGCCACCCCACCCTTTGCTATAAATAATATCTCATAACTCATTGTATCGCTTTTGGTCAGCCAAGCTTCTGATAAGACTATCTTGGAGAAAGCTTGGATAGTATTGTAACACACCTTGGATTCTCCACTGCAAAGAGCTAGTTCATCTCTTTGGAGGAGCAAACGGATGTGGATGTAATGTTCCAATGTTGGGGCTAGTAGGTTTACATGGATGCATTGTATGATTGGAGCTTACACTTCTTTGTATAATAAGAGCCAGCACATTTTCATGCAGATGTTGTTATTGTAGTTGGACTATTCGAATTGCTTAGAAATGTATGTTGTTTAACTTATGTAGTTGTGTATGAACTACTTTATATGCAACTATAAGAATCTTGTTGCACATGTTCTGTTGGTTTAACCATCACTTTGGATTGTCAGCTGACTTGCTTTCTAGCTTGTGATGCATCTTCGCTTGTGTGTTCCCTTCCTAGCTGAGTACTGTTACAGGTTGCCAAGGGGCACACTCATCTCACCCCCCATGTGTTAGAACCTCTCATACGCCTTCCATGACTCACTACAACGGTCAAACCCTTGCTACCGACAGAGTTATCTTAATTGTGTTTGTGTGACATCACGGTCAAGGCATTACTTTACAACCCACTGCTCGGACTCCTACACCAAATGGTCTGAGGTATAATTGGGACTTCTTACCGGGGAGATCCCCTTGACCTGTTGGTAGGTCTAGTACCGTCAACATTTCTGGTGCTAGAAGGAGGCCAGATGACAAGCTATGTCCTCTCATCCACTTTTGAACCTTTTCATACCTTTCATGGATTCTTGCACTCTTCTGCCTCCAGGATGCTTTTTGAATCATGAAGATGTCTCCATCACGGGGGGAATTTTCAGTCTCTTGTCCACTTACATGTATGATGGTGAAGGCGAAGTGGCCTGGCTTGAGTACTTACATGGCTTTCTTTCCATGCTTCATGAGGAAGATGGGTGCTCTAACGAATAGTCCAACTTGCTGCTTGCACACACACTTTGAAAATCTCCATGTCGTTGGTTGCTCAGCCAACCGGCTAACAACATGCACTCACTTGATCACTTTTGTGATCTTATTGAAGACACTTTCTATCATTTTGATCCATACCATCTTGACTAGAAACTGTTACAGTAATGGAAGGCTACACATGAATCTGTTATTGATTTTTGGCAGCGCTTCCATGACTTCTAGTTTCAAGCTCCAAGGAGCCAAATGAAGTTTGCTTATCTTTCTGATCGGTTTGAGTATTGAATTAATAAATCTACCCATCCTAAGAAGAAGCTTGAGATCAAGCCTCGCTCAAAATTATTCATTGATGGAGCTGCACAATCTCATGTGGATGTGATCACTATCTTGACTCACTCTCCACCTTCCTCTCATTCAAAAACTCCACCACTACCAAGTGATGATGAGGATCATGCTCACACACATGTTCATCTTTCACATCCTCCCAACATCACTTGACTCAATTTTCCTGTATATTTGGTTGTGAGTCCTTCGAGTTCTCATATGCATTATATTTTATGACCTCCATCTTCGCACTCGGGTGTTCCTTTGGATGACACTATCTTGTGTTCATCCATTCCCGACTCTTCACTTGTTGTAAAGAAGAAAAAACCCATTAACGGAGTTGGTGTTGCACAACCAACATGCACTTTCTTTCATGAAGAGTATGAGTGGGAGATTGAGCATCAACACTCGGCGAAGGAGGACTCCCTTTCATCTGAGCCCTCTCCATTCTTTCCTAACATCTTTGGTGAACCTTCCATCCATGATTTCACATGTGTGTCTTCATCCACAGATGCACCCATTGTTGATCACTCGCAGGACTCACCGGATGTTGGTCCATCATTCGATAACAGAGAGGATAAGTTATTCATTGAAAATCCACTTGATCTTTCATCTATCTTTTCTAGAAACATAGAGGATGAGTTTTTTCACTTTTCATCTACCCCTATGTTTGATTCATCTGATCATGAGGATGCCAATGAAATCATTGATTTTTTTGATCATGGTGGTCGTGATCCATTTGTTTCCATATTTGATCACAATCATGACTCTATCATAGTTGATCTTTCAAAGCCATCAGTTTATGATGATCTACCTAATGATGAAGTTGAAACACCCAAGACTGTTGAGGCACTTCAACCCAAGTTGATGGTTATGTCAGGCCATCACTCTCTTGGGGTTAGTCTCACTTCTGATCATGAAACTATTTAATCACCCAAGGCTCCTCATCACTCATCTGTATGCATTGAAGATCAATTTCACACACAGTTTATACTTCCTCCACTTGACAAACACGATCCCATCACTCATGCATTGGAGGAATCTTACATTACAAGCACTAGTTTGTGACACAAGTTATCTTTGTTTCTTTCATTTGATTGCATGTCTCAGTCAAGAGTATGCTTATGCTTCAAAGTTGCACGCAGTGTCACACAACACCATGATAAGTCCACAGACTGCTCATCATGCACTTGCACTCACTTATATCCCATGGGCACTGTCAAACACGAAGTGTGGTTGTATTCATTGTTATATATTTCTTGCTTGCTAGTTCGCACAATTGGGTTTCTTGCAGACCAAGCCTTCACCAACATGGGTCAACCAATACGCTGGTGCCTGCATTGGAAATATCACTTCATGTGATCAGGCCCATGCACCATTAGTGTAGGAGTAGGAGTTTTGTTTTCTTTTAGTTAGTTTGCTTGCATTCTTATTTGCTTGTTTGTTGGCTTGCTTGTTTTCTTTCTTGCTTGTTTGGTTTCTTTCTTTACTTTCACTTTAGCTTCTTCTCTTTCTTTTCTTTGTTTTTTGTTAGTTCACTTGTTTTGTTCGTAGGTTAGTTTTGCACGAAACAATGTATGAATCTTGAAGCGAGATGGGTGAAGTACAAGAGGGGTTGTACATCTATCACTACTTGGTTATCTATCATCTTGCCTCTATATGAAGAGCTTGTTACTTTCAGTCCATGATACGTCGAAAGAAAATACGTACTGTTTGAAGTGAACCTTGGTGAAAATACAATGTTTGTGTGCTAATTAGTGTCACCTTCTCTAGTTGGCTATTTTTGGGTTAACCCTTGTCAGCTTAGTCAAGTAGAATAAGGTGAGGGGGAAAACCTCAACAGGAACGTCAGAGATATAATAAACTACTTCTCTGTTGGAACAACCTCTTTTGCTCTCAATAAGTCAGGATCCATCTTCCACCTCCGAAATGAATAAGTACTATGCACAGATGAAAAAATGAAAATGAATAACGGGAAAGAAGAGAAATGATTCCTGTGTAAGGAGGTGATGCAAGTAACTTCGTCGGGGTACTAACTAGGCTTGCTGGCAGCAGAGCCATGCTTGTGTTCCTATGTGACTCCGCCAAGGTACTGTCTAGGCCTATTGGAAGTGGAACAACACCAGAGATGAAACTAAGACTCTGACGACTATACTGATTGTGCACCAATATACCCCTCAACCTCAATCGAAACAATTGTGTTGCCTTGGCCTGGAATGTGTGTCAATTGACCAAGAGCTTGGCAGATGCTACATCTTACAATCAAGCTAGTGTGAAACCAATATGAGCTGAGAATTGAACAATACTTTCATAGGTGTTAGACTTTTTTTTTATGAATAAGGTCCATTCAGAGAGTTAGAGTTCTATCAGTGTGTCGCAAAGTGCTGTAGTGGCTACAACCACCCTCCAAAATTTTTCCTTAGCCCGTTTTGGAGCCTCGCTACCAACCTTTCACAACACCTTGTCTTCCTTCATCAAGTACATAAGCTTCAGTGTTTTACATGCACAAAGGCAGCCTGTCAAGCACAACTTGATGCATTCCCCTCACAGGTTGTTCACCTAGACTTGCTCCAACTGCAGGCTGAAAAACTTCCCAAAGAAAACTATGTATTTTTTGAGGGAAACCAGGCTTCCCTCCAGAAATTGCACAATTCTATCTGGTAGCCTACTGGGCTCCAGAATTGTGCAATTCTACCAGCCAACACTACCAACAGTAATTGCGCAAATTTCCCCAGTAGGGTTTCTCAGCCCAGAATTTGCACAAATCTAGGCAGCAACTAGCTACTCTACCCAGAAATTACACAAATATCCTAGGAAGTCAGCCACGCTCCCAGCCATAAATGCACATTTTTCTCAAGCAGTTGAGTAGTTGCATGCATGAGCAGTCTGGTTGACTAGTTCCACCCGGGACAAAGGAAAATTGACTTGCATGCATTTATGACTTTCTTTTCCTAAAATAGCAAAAGGAAACATGCAAAAGGCATCCCAGGATTCAGGGAGCTATTTTTAGCAGTCGGGCATTACATGCAAATTTGTTTTAGAAACTTCCCTCCAAGTGTTGATTTTTCCTAGATTTGTAGCATGCGCGTCATGAGCCCAAACTTATTTATTCAATGCATCATAGCTCATTATTTCACATTGGTCTTGGAGATCTGACATCCCACAACACATCTAGGACTCTTTGACACATCCGACTCAGCTATTCATGCGTAAGTGGCCTCAACTTGTCTTTTTTAGCATTTTTGTCGCTTTTTGTGTATTTACTTGTGTGAGTGTTGTTGGCTTGATTTATTTTAATGCTTGTTTTTGTTTACATGTAGACTATGTTTTCCTAGCTCTGTTTCAGCTTTCATTGCTATCTCACTGCTGTCACATGCATGAAACTGTTTTGCACAAATGTTCACCGAACCCGCGAACTGCTTCACCCACATGCATGTTGATTTGTTTGCTGAATATTTCATTCATATTTTGCATGCGATGTCAATCACTTCTACATTCACTTAGTGTCATCATGCATTCACTATCTTATTTTCTTTCAGTTGCTCATCGACATGTCGGGCCCACCTTGGCTCGGACTCTACCTTCATTGAGACTGCATTGCGCAATCTAGGGAAGGAAAGCTTTGCCTTCCTCTCCCGAAATGCTTATTTCTACATAACACTTTCCACCTAGACTGTTTTACACATTTCTGAGGGGCAGTGACAACTAGTCCAAAAAATTGTGCAATGTAGTCCCTGAGCCTCAAGTCACTCCCAACAGGAATTGCGCATTCTGCAATCCCAGCAGCTAACAGCCAGTTTGGATTGCACAGTGCACAGATCTAACAGCTAGTCCTACCTCTGAGATAGCCCAGACTTCCTTTTCAATAGTTCTCGCAGCCAGTCACCCAGCCTCCCAGAAGAAATTACGCAATCTTTTCCATCAGTTTCTGAGGCATGTGCTGTGTCATTCCTTGAAGTTTCTTTCTTTTCACTAACATATTTCTTCCCATGCATGTTTCTTGTCTCTAGATCTTTCAGGTGTTCATTTGTCTCAAAGGCTTCCAAGAGAACAGGATCTTAGGACATTGATGGAAATGCAACTAGAGCAACATTTGAGCAAGTGTCCTCTAGTCCACCAATCTTCAAAGATACAAAGGTGTATCTAGAGAAGGACATCAAACTGAAGTGGCATGAGGTCAATGAAACATTTGTAGGCACTTTTGGGGAACACCTCAAAGACTGTCAGGTGTACGTGAACATTAAAAAATATGGCTTGTATTGGATTGCATGCACATATCCCGTGTTCCCATGCGTGGACATGATACACTGGATCATCTCTCACACTGATCCCGAGATGATGAACTTTAGCAGTGTCATTGGGACGAAACTTGTGACCTTCTAGAAATGAGATTATGATGAGATGTATCAAATGTCAGAGCCTATGATTGTCATGGAGGCTCCATTCATCTTACCCAATAGTAGTGTTAACTCTAGAGACATTTTGAAGAATTGGGTAATGGAGCCAACTCAATTTAGGTTGACACCCAACTAGGTCTACAACACAAAGATACTGAGGAAGGTGTACCAATACTTGATCATATTTTCTTGTCAACTGTATGGCCAAGCAAGCATGGAAACCTTCCCACAAAGTTGGATGCTTTCACTGGACCAATTGGCTTGACAAGGAAAACCATGTAACTGGTCCGGCATACTGGCTCATTAGTTGAAGGAATAAGTAACAGAGGCTTGATAGTAACCTGGAGGTATGCATGCATATATTTACATGTGCTCTTACATCCTAGATGTAGTCCGTGCTAGACTTCCCAGGTTTGGAATGGGCAGGGTCTCTGATGGAGACTAATGTGAACACATATTTCAAGTTGTTGTCCGAATGCAGCTTCAAAAGAGTAATAACATGCTATCTAATCATTTTTTCACCCCTATGTACAAGATGATATTCAAACAAGATCCACCCTGCATGTCGAAGGAAGCAATGGAGGCATTGACAGGAATTGCAGATTGGTATGCCTAACCGTCCAACACTTTCATCCAAATGTTTAGTGTGGAGAAACCTCTGCATGTTCTGCCAAAATTTGCCTTAGTAATACTTGTCATCCCGGAAGTAGCATATCACATCTTGGTAGGATTGGCATCTAGACTGCATCAGAAGAAGAAGGCACCTTGGCCCACTCTTCTATTGCAGGTTGGGTTATATGATATATGGAGTATCAAGAAAGCGGATGCTAAAGCAGAACTGATGAAGAATTACCCATTTGACCTCCGAAGCTACAATCTGTATGGCCCACTTTGAATTGTGAAGGATCACTGCGTGATAGTTCCATTCAACTAGATCTACTGGGCATTTCATTGGGTTGAGGAGGACCGATGGAGATATGGCTGCAGTTTCTCTAGACCCAATCAACCAGTCGGCTTCACTGTGGAGTGGTTAGTGAAGTAACATGACGTGACATCATGGAGAGCACCAATAGTAGGAGCAGTAGCAGTAGTGGAAATAGAGCCAAGCATACTAGTGAGCAACAAAGGGAAGAGGAAGATTGTCAATCACATGGAGAAGGAGAAAAGCTGCCAATTTCGAGTAGATCCACTTGTAGAGAAAGAAACTATGGCTATAGAGGAAAAGAGGAAGCAATGTGACAGGTGAATCACGTGAAGGCAGAAGGATAAGAAGAGAATGGAAGAAGCAGAGAAGGTGTTGCATGAGCTGAGGGAGAAACTCTGAAAGAACAAGAGTTGTGCAAACAGGAGAGGGAAATGCAACAACATCAGATAGAAGAAAGGGGCGCAACATGTGAAAACAGACGAAGCAACGCCCATACAAGTAGTTGATTCATCTAAACCACTGGCATCATGTGAATAAGGTGAACCATTTCAGGGGAAAGCTTTGCTCATGAGATAGAACAGGCACTTCAATAGTTGGATGTAGACATGGAGCAGGAGGAGTTGGAATAGGACATCAAACTCATGCCTCACCACAAATAGATCGACTCACCCAATTCAATGCATATAAAAGAGGAGCAAGTCTCGGATGACCAAGGAGGCACGGAGATCCTTGGTGATCAGCAGGAAGAAGAGATGCACAACATATTATTTGATGAATCCCAACATAGAGTTGTACAGTCTCACATAATGTCAACTCTGTAGGATCAAACATCTCCTATCTAAGTTGAATAAGGAGTGATCGTGACTGATGTGCACAAACATCCAACTTCCTTGGCTGATACAACCAGAGTGTATGCCGAAGCCACTAGCTCAAGTGTTCATTTCCCAATAGCTAAGAATGAGTGAATGGAAAAGGAACTAGAAATGACCAAGCAGGGAGGAGACTTGGTGACAATGTCTGCCCAAGCTGAAATAAAGAAGGAAATACTATATTCAGTACTATCTCTTGACATAGTTATGCGAGAATTGAACTCCAAGTTTGGTACCGTGCACAAGATAGTCATCCGTCTCAATGGATGGCAACAACGATGTGCTAGAATAACACACATCTTGATGAATGTACATGTTGATGTTGATGACATGAAAACATGGACGATGAAGTACAAAGGAGCCCCACTTCACTTGCCTAAGTTGATGAACATCAATGCGGTCGAGCTGAAGGCATGTATTCGGAGTCAGATCTGGAATTATGAAGAGCTCCAGTAGTTCATCACTAGCATACATGCCTCCCATGCATGGGTATTCAAAAGTATGGTTTTGTGGTGCACATGCATGTGATCCCATCAATCGAGACTCTCACCCAGGTGAAGACAAAATGCAGGTCCGACTAGAGCTTGACACATACTTCGACAAGTTCATGTGCATCACCACTAGCCCAGACTTGCCTATTGGTGCAAACATCATGCACAAGTATGTTGCTAGTTCGGCCACATTGAAGACAATGATGCACATGCTTTCAGACGAGTTGCATAGAGGAGCCCGAGCCGTGTGCCCGGATGCTATGGAGGCAATGGTTGGGTTTCAGATGTATGTCACTATGGAACACACAGACACTATCAGAGACTACAAATCTTGGAATCAATATGTCACTGTTGATCAGCATGAGGATGTTGATGTTGGGTTGTGTTATATTCTTTCCACGACTAGCCCACGTAGTTAATTGGGGGGTTTGAGGGGTGCAGGTAACCCCACTTTATGGGGTCCAAGGAAATGCCCCAGAAAATTTCGGTTTTGGTACCTATGTTAAGTTGGGCAGACCCACCTATGGTTTTGTGCATGATTTTCTCACATGTTTTTGGATGCGATGGTTTTTGGTCCATGTTATTGGATGCTTCAACATGTATAAATATGTATTATAACATTGAAAGAAACATAATGAAAAATCAATATGGTATTCACGGTTTTGGGATCTAGGGGAAAATGTTTGTGTATATGTGTTTTTTATGTGTTATGCTCTCGCATTGTTTATATTCTATGTTTTAGAATTCGTATGCAGGTAATTTTTGTACGGGGTTAAAATCCACAGTTGAGCAATTGGACTTCTATAATTGTCCAAGTCAGAGTGATTTCTAGTTTGTCTTGCTCAAGCCATTGTGTTCACATGGGTACATGTGCATTGTAATGTTAAGTCATGTCAAGTGTAAGTCAAGTGTCAATAGTGGATGTAACAGTCACAGAGTAGGTGAAGAGTCATGAGGGTAGTTGAACAGTCACAAAGGGGAATGTCAAGGGCCACTACACCCTTTGATATAAATCGTCTCTCATAACTCATTGTATGGCTTTTGGTCAACCAAGCTTATGATAAGACTATTTTTGAGAAAGCTTGGACAATATTGTAATGCACCTTGGCTTCTCCACTACACGGAGCTAGCTCATTTCTTTGGAGGAGAAAGCATATGTGGCTGTAACATTCCACTGTTGGGGCTAACAGGTTTACATGGATGTATTGTATGATTGGAACATACACCTCTTTATATAATAAGAGCCAACACATTTTCTTTCATATGTTGTTATTGTAGTTGGACTGTTCCGGTTTCTTAGCAATGTATGTTGTTTAACTTACCTAGTTGTGTATGAAATGATTTGTATGAAATTATATGAATCTTGTTGTAAATGTTATGTTGGTTTAACCATCACTTTGGATTTCCGGCTGACTTGCTTTCCAACTTGTGATACATCTTCACTCATGTGTTCACTTTCTAGCTGAGTATTATTACAGGTTTCCAAGGGGTGCACTCATCTCACCCCCCATGATTTAAAACCTCTCATACACCTTCCCTCACTCACTGCAGTAGTCACACCCTTGCTACCAACAGAGTTATCTTCCTTTTCTCTGTGCTACATCATGGTCAAGGCATTGCTTTAGGACCCACTTGTGGGACTCCTACACCAAATGGTCTAAGGTCTAATTGGTAATTCTTACTGGGGAGATCCCCTTGACATGTTGGCGGGTCGAGCACCATCAAAAGGTCCCTAACTTTTCCCACAAATCCTTTTCCATAGCTTCCCCTAATACATTCCAAAATACTGAATGTGAAAGACACAATCGTATTGCGCTCTTCGCTCTCTGATCTAACTTTTCCTAGTCTTCTCTCAACATTCCTGTTGGTGCTGCACTTTGATCTACAATTATCCATTGATCGTTGTCCACCAATAGATCCTCCATTTTTATCTTCCATAGCTCAAAAATTTGTTCATTGAAATTTTCACTCTCTATCTTTCCGTAGTTCATCATATTCTTTCACCGCAAGAATCAATCATGTAGATCTCCCACTATAATAAGGTCTGCTATCAGCCTGAGAAAAACCCTTACTCTCAAAGGTGTCCCCTTCAAGCTAAAAAAAACTTATACCAAATATAGGTTTTAACCTTAAAAAGAAACTACCTGCAAAAGAATTCTTAAAACATGAAGATAAACAATGGAGAAAACATAAAATATACACAAATATTTTCTCCTAGAACCCAAACTAGGAAAACCAAATTGATTTTTTATTATATTCCTTTCAATGTTATAATACATTATATGCATGTCAAAGAATCCATAAACCTCAATCCGTTAACCCTAGATTAGAACATAACTGTACTTCCCTTGATCAGATCTACAAAATATCATGGGAAAAAATTATCATGCCCAAAAACATGCATGAAAATCACATGAAAAACCATGGGAAGGTCTGCCCACCATCCTTGGGTCCACCGAACCATTAGTGGTCTACATATAAAAAATAATCCTGGCATGCTGCCTTGGACCCTTTATAGGGGGCTTTCGCCCACCTGCAAACCCCTTAGCAGAGGGGGCTTCCACCCCCCTTTCACCTATCACAACATAACAACATCTAGGACTAATCGTGGAAAGAGTATAACATATACCCAATAGGTGTGTCACTGCGAGGTTGTAGATAGAAGACCGATTTTAAAAACTATCCAAATCATCCTTGGTGACGCTACTCAACTCCGCACATGTATCCGCATTGGCAACATACATCTCACACAACAAACTTAACACACACTCACACAAGAAATAAAACTCATAAAAACCCTTCCAACTTCATGTAGATGGAAACTAAACACTCTCACAAACTATCCTATTTATGTACAAAAAATAGAACCTCATTTCTCTTCCATCTTCCTTGGCCCTCCCTTAAGGGAGTCAGACCCATATGGGGTTTGATACCAATAAAGAAACTAGAAGAGAAACCATGTACATAGATCACACAAACAATAATTCATATCTTCTTATTCAAAGCCAAATTACATTTCACATATATAGTACTTATGAGATCCAACATATTGAAAACATGGAGAATATCATTAAGAGAATATCTCAACAGCTCAATCTAATAAACAAACCAACCCTACCTATATACTATGGTAAGCATTATTCTAACATATCTAAACCTTGTTAACATAAATAATTGAACATTAAATTATGGTCATTAATTTAAGTTACTAGTTTAAGGTCTATTTAAACAATAATCACTTATTTTTTATTTTTTTTAACTTTCATTTTCTTATGTGTTTTGAAAGATCAAAATATATCCCCTATTTAAAAGAACTCGATAAATTTTATTTTAAATCAAAAGAATCAATTAATTGATATTCATTATTTCCAATATTAATATATTTCTGTAACTTTGTAGAAATGGTTGTCACTATTCTATCGGGTAGAACCAATATTTCATAAATGTCACATGAGCCAACATATCTCTAGAGACTTGAATCCATCTTAAACCCATATTTTTTGAGACACAAATCATAAACCATACCACTTGAACTAAATTCCTGTCACAATATTAATATACATTTTACTAACAAAAAATAATAAATTTCACAATTTAAATATATATCTATATCTATATATATAATTAATATTATTTTAGCATAAATTATTTATTTAAATTTTAAAATTTCCCAACATTTTAAAGTATCCAAAAATATAATAATGGAGGATGATTATTGTGTGATGTAAACTCTGTCCCTTGTATGCATGGTCGAGGAGTGAATTTGAATCGTCAAATTTGAAACTTTTGAACGTGAATTGGGATGTACAGGATCATTATCATATTTTATTAAATAGGATTATTATAATATTTATTAATTATTTAAAAGATAATTATTATAATATTTTAGTAGATATAAATTTTTTTTATTAATTATTAATAGAATAATTATTATACTATTTAGTAAAAGTTAAAATGATAATGACATAATATTTATTAAAAATTAGTTATATTAGTTTTTTTTATAAAAATAAATTGATTTAATAAAAATATAATTTAAAATATTAATATCTATTAAAAATGTATTTATATTAATTTATTGATATATATTAAAAATATAATTAATTTAAAAATTAAAAATCAAAAGATGTTAAAAAATATATAATTAACATAACTATAATTATAGATGTAGTTGATGTTTATTGATTGGTTATTTTTATATACCAAGTCACTTATAGAATGTGGAAAATAGTGTCGATCAATATATATATCAATCATATTTGTTAATGTGGTTGTGCTAGTTAGTGACCAACGTGCATGGGCATGATTAATAGATTATGGTTAGCAATGTCTAAATATTGTTAAGTTATGGTTAATGATGGTGTATTATGGTCAACATATAGTTGACTATGATGACCATGATCATCCACATCTAACTATAATTTTTCTATGATAGATTATAAATGACTATGGTTGACCATGATTGTTCAAGTTTCATCATGGTTGATCATGTTTGACCATTGTTTTCTGTCATAGATTATTGTTTTCCATGTTGAGAATGGATGACCACAATTAACCATGTCTCATGATACCGACCTTGGTTAAGTATGGTTGAATATTATTTTCCATGTTGAGCATGGGTTAACCATGGTTTTCCAATGTTTAATATGGATGATCAAAGATGACCATGACTGATCATGGTTGAACATGGGTGATCATGGTTGAATGTAGCTAATAAAAGTTAACTATGAATGACCATGGTTGAATATGGTTGATCATGGCTGACTAAGGATGTCTATGGTTGACCATGTGTTATAGAAATATTTGGGCATTACAACCCCAATCACATATGTTGATAAACCAAGGACTCTTAAACCCCTAAAAGTGTTGTTTCACACCCTAAAGAATCATGGTCAACTGATTAAATCATTTCCCAGAAGTTCCACCTGAAAAACCACTCATAACTAGCCAAACCTGGACCATACAGACTACTCCATGGTCAAGGTGTGATGTATACTGGCTTCTACACTGGCCAGGTGCGATGCATACTGGCTTCTACATTGGCCAGGTGCGATGCATACTGAAAGAGCCTTCTGTTGGGTGCGATGAGCAAGAGCAGACAAATGGTAGAGATAGTTTGCTAAGTGGAAACCCAGAGAATCTTCTAGGAACTTCTCATATGACACTTGCCTCTCTGAATTCACCCAAGAATGAGTAAGAGATCAATGAAATCTCCAAGTGGAACTAAGAACTATCAATGGAATGAAACTAATAAAAAACCCAGAAGCTGACTCACCCCTCTGCAAATATCTATAAATGGATCTCTCATCTGAGAGATCTAGAGGCTAGAATTTTGTAATTTGTAAGGAAGTGTTGTCGGTTTCTCTTTGAGAAGAAACATTGAATTGTTGGGTGATCTTGATTTTCATGAGGTGAAGAGGGCTTTCATGCTAGGAGGATGATGCTGGATCAGACAGTTGGGTTGTAATCCTCTCTTCTATTTCTACCATCAATAAAGTTCTTTGAGTTTTCCTCCATATAATTGTGTATTTGTGAATCTTGTTATTGGTAGATGTAATTGTATGGCCAATGTATTTTTGACTCTGCATTGTTTATAATATCATAGATCGAGATGCTTTGATAGTGTTTCATTGCTTTACCTCTACAGGTACTCTCTAAAGTGGGACAAGTAGGAGAAGAGTGGAAAGTTCTATCAAGGGAGAGAGGAAACAAGCAAGGAGCCAAGCGGAAGATACAGGTTGGTCCTCTTTGCTTCTCTCTTATCTATCATACATAAAGGAAATCTTGAAGTTCTTTGAATTGTTTGTTTCTAAGATAGCTACCTGTCTTAGTGGGACTAGCAGATCGAAAAGACACTAGTTTTCCCGGAAACAAAATGGCAACTCCACTGGGGAGCGAATATTTTGTTTGTTTGTTACTGTTGTTTGCTTTATAAATTACCGATGGAGCCTTAAGTTAAGCTAGCTAGCCTTCGAATTGCTCTTGCTATGAAAGTGCAAAGTAAATCAATGCTGCTTCAATCAATCTCCGGGTTGGTTTATGAATTGAACATTTGACTTGCAAACATCCTAAGTGCCCTTGTGGTAGCTCAATAACCTCATAAGATCATACCCCTATACTTTGTTTTTACTGTCTATCATAGCTCAGCCTAAATCACTAAACTTAGCTGCAAATTTTGAGTGAAAACCAAACTCAGTTTTGTTCCCTGGTCCATCGCACTGTCTGTAACTAGCAGCCTATATGCATCGCACCTCCCATGTGTTGCAGGTGAGATGCATCCCTGTTTCCCTTAAGGACAGGTGTGATGATTGAATGATACTGTTTCTCTCTCTGGAATTTGGTTTTTTCCTCCTTGTTTTCAGCTCTATTCAGTAGTTTTGCTGCTTATGATCAGTATATCATTGCTGAAGCCTCCTTCCTTCACATTATTCAGCCTCCATTGATCAGGATTTGTGAATGTTTTTATGTATTTTTCATCATTTACAGTCCTCCTTTGTCAAGAGTAGCTTAATCGAACTATCATTTTTGATGCAAAGAAGTGTCGTAACTGTCATTTTGAGTCGAAAAGAAGAGTGTCGTAAAGTCTTCCTCTTCTAGATAGTCGATTGTACTTTTGCCATTGTATTTGATTTGAATTGTTAATATTTAAAGTGTCGAAAGCAGTTTTCTATTCGAAATCGAAAGTGTTGTTTTAGTCTTCCTTTCATTTTTGAAAAGAAATTGTTGAAGTATCGCTTTGAAGAAAATAGTTCAGATTTGTACTTAGTTTTCCTTTTTGGCATTCTCACATTAAGGAAATAGAAAAAAAAATACATGCATGTGCATTTGCATTTAGACTGCATGCAGAAAATGATTTAGGAAAAGTGCATTTAATGTGTGCTCTCTGCTCTCTATTGAAATAATCGTACTCTTCTTTCCTTAGTAGCTAGGATTTTCATTGCTAAAAGAAAACAAACGACTGTTTATCATTTTAGATTGCATATTTAGAAATTTTACATTTACATCACGTGGTGAACCTTGAAAGGCAAAATTCTAAAAAAGATCAACTCTAAAATAAACCTCAATGAACATAAAAATGCTTTGGAACCTAACGCAACATATCTAGAGGTCTAGGCTAGAGATGTATTCCGATGTCGTAAAACCTGGTAACTATCATTTTCATCGAAGGTTGGGTGATTCCTCCTCTTTGATATGACAAGTGCCAGTATAGACTTGTGCTCCCCATATCGTCGAGTATATATTGGGAGACCACAATAGGCTGATATCCTTTATCCTTAGAAAGCCATGTCTGTCGCCCTATCAATCGCAATGCACTAAACACAACATTTGGGAAGATTGACTGCCGTACGTAAAATCCTTGGTAATTTCTCTTTAATTTCCACCAAGGTGTATATTGCAGTTTTGTGATTGGTTTGGTAATCCCTATGTCTAGATTTCTAGAGTAGTCACTTCCTTTTTGACTCCTTAAAAGAAAAGGTCCATCTGAGCACTTGTCACTTTAGGCTCATTAAAAATCGAAGGTGAATAGAGTCATCTTTAGCTTTTTTTCGACTCTTAAAAATTGAAAAAGCAAAGTTGTGTCAAAGCATCATAAAATTTATTTAATTTGTAATAACATACATGTTCCTTCGTTGATCTTAGGTTGAGGTAATGGAATCCACCAATAAAGGATTTCCCCTTGGGGGGATTCCTAGTCCTTTCTCTTCTTGGGGAGATATCGGTGCTCCATATATGGCTACATTGTCCCTTCCAAGAATCATAACTGGCCTGCCAGTATGGCTATTCTCAACCTCTATCATTCAAAACACTGTGATTCCTCAGTGATCGAATTGACAACCAGATGATACTGGAGTTCTTCCCTCACCTTCTACTTTGTTTGTTTCTCCCTCTCCTTCTTCCTCTTCGCTTGGTGAAACTAGTGATGCTAAAAATCAAGTAACTGAGAAGAAGAAGAAAGGGAAGGAGAAGAAGAAGAAGAAGTCAGTCAAGTAAGGGGGCAACCAAGCATCATCCGGTGAAAATCCGCACACCGAACCTTCCAAACCCAATTCTCCATGCATAATTTTAAGAGGAAACCACTTTCATCAAGATTGTCCTTGCATTTCAAGGATCTTGAGAGAATGGTCTCCTCGTTTGCATCATCTGGTGTCATCAACCTTTGTCGATCATGTTGAGAGCACACCATTGACTAGTGAAAATGAAGTCAATGGAAAAAAGGAAAAGTTCAGATTTCCATGTAGGTTGTCTGAAGGCAATCATGCCCTTCACCGTTGTCCTTTTCTAGACAAAGCCAAAAGTGTCTTGGATAACCATCCTGCTTCACTACAGCGACTTCCGCCTGGATACAAGAAACTCTTGCCAAGTCCATCGCTAGTTGAAAATCTGACTGACATAACTCAATTGTCGGTCGAAATGCCTATCGTTGAAGGTAAACCTTCAAAGTCCATACTAGACTAAAGTCAGCAGGTTGAGATGGCAGTCAACCCAGTTTTTCCTTCAGAAGGTCTACCTTCAGATGATACAATTTCCAAAGAGAATGACAACGACACCATTCAAATTCATTTTGCTAACATAGAGTCTGATGAACATGGGGGAAATCTACCCGTTCCTTTACAACAGAAGGAAAGTTCCCCATTTCAACAGATTCATCCAACCGTTTATTCAATCCCCTCTCCAAGCAATCTAGTCATTTCCTTTGATTGGAATCAACTAGTAGGACCCCGCCTTCCATCTAATGTACCATTCTGAATCATAGTACAAGTTTACAAAATGATTGTGTTTGGCACTATCATAGATGAAGGGGCTTCCATGAGTATCCTTTCCTCAATTGCTTGAAAAGCGCTTGGTTCACCATTGCTTTTGCCTGAGAATCAAAATTTGTCAGGCTTCAACAAAGGAACCAGTCGACCATTAGGGATCCTTCCGAAGTTTCCTATAACTTTGAAAAGGAAAAGCCTTCACTTGAACGTGATGGTAGTCCAAGGACCATTAGATTATAATCTACTCCTTGGACATGCATACGTTTACAGCATGGGAGCTATTGTTTCCACACTCTTTCGAGTGATGTGTTTCCCACATGAAGGCAGAGTGGTGCAACTCATCGACCAGCTTTCATTTCTCAGTTCAAACACAGCTACGAGTCAAACATCATCCCTAAATGGTCTCTTTGCGCCAAGAATGTCTCTTCAACCTTCAGTTCATCCACCTAATTATCGTGAGTAGTCCAGTGAATGTAATGAAGCTTATGGGGCATGCACCCTGGTCTGCTTCAGCAGGCGAACCCAGCTGAAAAAACAAATTTCCTTGTAGGTTATATGACTGGTCTGAAACACCATTTCTGTGTAGGATATGGGATCAGTATAAAATAGTTATCTCCTCGCACATTATGTGATTGCAAGCTCACACCATTCACCTTTGTCTATTTCGATGGACAGAACCAAGGAGTGTCTTGTCTGCTTCACAGATGAAACAATCCTACTTAAATGTACAGACTTCCATAAGGTAACCTAGAAACTTTCATTTTCTCAACACTTGGGGGCATGCAAACCTTTTTATGCAAGTGAAAAGTGACCAGTTTCATTCTAGCCTTGTAGTGTTTTAGCTTAGCTTTTAGTTCAACTGCTTAGGTTAGGTGATTGGTTTGATCCGCCATTCACCTTTGTCGGCGGCGCGCAGGCAAAGTAAAGGAAATGTTTTATCTAGGCGAAAGACAAAACTATCGTACCTAACCTCAGTAGTTCTTTAGTTGTTCGTGTAGTTAGCTCTGTAGTTTGGTCGTTTCTAGCCTACATAAAAAGGAAATGAGCAAAGTTTCGCATCGTTCAAGCTCACTAAAAAATGAACCTACCAATGAGAGACATTTTTAAAAAGACTGAGATGAGCAATGTTTCCGCAAGGTTCAAGCTCATTAAAAAATAAACCTGCCACTAAGCATAGCTTCTTCTGATTCAAGCTCATTAAAAAATGAATCCACCCTCGGTAAATAATCGTTGTGATTGCCTTGCTATCAGCCTTTTGGGCCTTGGTTGTGTTCTTACCGTCACCTCCATTCTTTTGGCTGATCATATGCTTCCACTTGATTGTTTACCCTTTTGAGGAGCAACTGCAACGAGTGATTCTGTTAGCCACACTCTATACACTGTCATGTTTGAAAAGTTCCAAACTTACCTGGAACCAGTTGCTATCCAAAAACATCACCCATTCCTCAAAAACGAGTCTTTTTTAAGTTCTTTTTAGACTCGTAAAATATGAAACGATTGTCGAGCTACTAGCCTTTATAGCTCGTTAAAGTAAAGGGAACACCATCCCTCCTCTACATTTTAATATTTTTGGACCTGAGGGATCATTCCACAAAAAGATCGAGTGCTTGTCTTTTTCGGCTCGCTAAAGCGATCGAAAAGTCATCCCTTTCGTATTATTTTATACTTTTTCAGACTTAATGGATTATGCTACGGAAAAGGACTGCTGGGGTTTCCTTTTCACCCCTTTTCAAACTCTCTAAATATGAAAAGGACCGAGTTATCCTTGTTGTTAAACTCGTTAAAACAATATCGACAAACTTGTCCATCTGGACAAGAGCAAGTTCCACTATAGCTAGGCTCACCAAAACATAGAGACAGGTTTGCACGAAGGGAAAATTATAGAACAAGCATATGTTATCCTCCTCAAGCTTGAAAAAAATAAAGAGGTACTGGCCAACAATGACTGGGAAAAAGGGAAGAAAACTTGAAGAACTTCATTGGTAGCAGGTCGCTCTTGAACATGACACTTTCACTCCATCACCATGATTGAGTCGGTTTGGGTCACTCCGTTCACCGGTCATATCACCATTGGTCCTTCGTACCATCCATTTTTGGGGTTAATGCTACCAATCCATCTCAGTGTCGCCGATATGTTCAAGAGAAGTAATTTATAGAACTCACCACCTAGCTAACACCTCATCCACTGCAATACCTTCACCCTCCATTTTTCATGACCGCCATTACTGAGCCTTGTATCATCAGATCGTTTTCACATCCAAAAAATCATTTGCTTCGTTTCGTGTCATAGATGTGGGATTCATTAAGGCCCTCCTAGGGTCTCTTCTTGTTGACATCAACTCATTATCCAAGAAGTTGACTTATGAACAACCCTTTCAGTACTTTGAAGCTTGCATACCTCAATGGCAAGTTTCTCACTTCCGGCGACTGGTTTACATTAATGGCCTTCGACTGAAAGATTTTGCATGGTGTTCGACATCAGATCCTATATTCACACCATGTGAATTGTACTGTAGTACCTTGAGGGTCATTATCATTATCGGTGATTCCTCTCGCGCCTATTAACAACTTACATCATTAGCTGGTAATCAGGCGATGTCTTTCCATGTTCGACTTCTAAAAACATCTATTCACATGGATCGACTTGTACATAGGGTGAAGATTGAATGAGTTTGAAGACCCCGGATCTAGTTTCATCCATCCGGGCTGTGATATATTCAGAAAGATAAAGACATCAAATGTACATAGTAGCTGCACAGATGATCATCCAAGCTATGGGATGATGACTCTGCAAGAATCACCAGTCTACAACAGAAGATGATTATCTGTCCTATGTACCTGAAAATGAATTTATAAAGTTGAGCATGGGAATGCCCACCTCAGCTAGATCATGAAAATAATATGAATACGATGTATTGTATTGTATTTTATACAGGTCACCTTCCATTTCGAATACCTTGGATCCTCATGATAAATCATTTCACCCGACATCAAAAGATTTATGACCTCATGCTTTAGGGGGAAATTGTTATAGACATATTTGAGCACTGCAACCCCAATCACATATGTCGATAAACCAAGGTCTCCTAAACCCCTAAAAGTGTTGTTTCACACCCCAAAGAATCATGGTCAACTAATTACATCATTTCCTAGAAGTTCCACCTAAAAAACCACTTAGAACTGGCCAAACCTGGACCATAAAAATTTCTCCATGGTCAAGGTGTGATGCATACTGGCTGCTAGACTGGCCAGGTGCGATGCATACTAAAAGAGCCTTATGTGGGGTGCAATGAGCGAGAGTAGACAAATGGCAGAGACAATTTGCTAAGTGGAAACCCAGAGAATCTTCTAGAAACTTTTCATATGACACTTGCCTCTCTGAATTCGCCCAAGGATGAGTAGGAGATCAATGAAATCTCCAAGTGGAACCAAGAACTATCAGTGGAATGACACTAATCAAAAACCTAGAAGCTGACTCACCCCTCTGCAAATATCTATAAATAGATCCCTCACCTGAGAGATCTAGAGGCTGGAATTTGTAATTTGTAAGGAAGTGTCGCTGGTTTCTCTTTGAGAAGAAACGTTGTATTGTTGGGTGATCTTGCATTTCATGAGGTGAAGAGGGCTTTCATGCTGGGAGGATGATGCTGGATCAGATAGCTGGGCTGCAATCCTCTCTTCTATTTCTACTATCAATAAAGTTCTTTGAGTTTTCCTCCATATAATCATGTATTTGTGAATCTTGTTATTTGTAGATGCAATTGTATGTTCAATGTATTTCTGATTCTGCATTGTTTATGCTATCATAGATCGAGATGCTTTGATAGTGTTTCGTTGCTTTTCCTCTACAGCTACTCTCTAAAGTGGGACAAGTAGGAGAAGAGTGGCAAGTTCTATCAAGGGAGAGAGGAAACAAGCAAGAAGCCAAGCGGAAGATACAGGTTGGTCCTCCTTGCTTCTCTCTTATCTATCATACATAAAGGAAATCTTGAAGCGCTTGGAATTGTTTGTTTCTAAGATAGCTACCCATCTTAGTGGGACTAACAGATCGAAAAGACACTAGTTTTCTCGGAAACGCCATGATCAATGGGAACTAGAGTCAAATATGGTTGACCATGGTGACTGTAGCTAACTATGGTCAACCATAGTTTATTATGGGCAACCACAGTTAACCATAGTCACCCATAGTGTCCATATTTGACTATGGTTGACTACATTGGTTATGGTTGATCGAAGATGTTCATTCTTGCTCATGGTCAACTGAGGTTGACCATGGTCAAATTTGGTTTCCCATGGTCAACTTTGGTTTCCCATGGTTGATCATGGCTCGCTAATATTGATATGGTTGACTATGGATGATTATGGTCAACCTTATTCATCCATTATCATCTTTGGTCAACCATGGCTTGACCATGGTTTTCTATCATAGTTTATGGTTTTCCATGTTAATAATGGATGGCACTGTGAACTATAGTGACCTTGGTTGACCATGATTGACCATTTTAACCATGATCGACCATGGTTAACAACATAGAGCATAGTGGAGTATAGGTTGATCGTGATTTTCCAAGGTTGATTATGGTGACTGTGGCTGGCAAGGGATGACAATGGTTGATAATGGTTGGCTATGCCTAACTATGGATGATTATGGCCAACTATGGAAACCACTGTCAGCTATGGTTGACAATGGTTGACCAGAGTTAACTATGGCCAACAATAGTTGACAATGATGAAATCCATAGTTCACCATTGTTAACCTTGGTGATCATCATTGACGATGGTTAACTACATTAACTATGACTAACCATGGTTGATGATGTTTTTCCATGCTTTAATATTGTAATTGTGGTTGATTAAAGTTGACTACAATTGCTTTTGGTTAACTATAGTTGATTATGGTTTCCCATGGTTGACTATGGTTATCTATCATCAACCTTAGTCAACCATGAGTAGCTTTGGTCAACCATGATCAATCATGGAAATTTTCCCTCAATCATAATCATCCATAAACATCATGGTTGAGAATGATCAACCCTTGTAAACCATACCCTCATAAACCATGTTCACCATATTTGATATCATATTTTGTTCTTCATGTTGCTACATTTTTATTTATTCATCACATTACAACATTTTTTTTATTGTAACATTGCCATGATGATTTCAGTTCGTTAGATTGTGGCCTTAATTTTGTTTATCACATTACAATGTTGATTTATGTTCATCATATTGAAATGCTAATTTTGTTCTCATAACATTCAACGTCAACTTTTGTTCATCACATTGCAACGTTGATGTTTTTGCATCACATTGCAATGTTGACTTTTATTCATCACACTGCAAATGTTTATTTTTGTTTATCACATTGCAATGTTGATTTTGATTTGCTACATTTATATGTTGATATAGATTTGTCACACTATGATGGCAATTTTTGTTCATAACATGCTACATCCAATTCTTTTATCACTTAACATGCATCTCTAAAGGATCCCCTATAATTGTTGAAAATTCTCTATCATTTGTAGTTACCGTACATTCTTAATTATGATGGAACAATCACAAAAATATCATTGTTGCATCATGCAAGATATTTTTTATTCCCCTACAACTTAAAGCCTTTCCTAAAACATTTATTTGTTTATTAGGAGCATTCATTGGATTAAAAGCATGATGTGACCAAATCATTTGTTCATCCATAATTTTGACCATTTCTTGTGAAATTTACAAGCTAAATCAAGTCATGACCAATCTAAGCTTCAATCTCTTTGTTTTGTATTACTACTCTAAACAAACCCCTTCCTTTTTTATATCATAGTCTGTAGATGATAAACTTAGGTCCATGGTTTTTTATGCCCAAACCTTGTTCAAATGCTTCGGCACTGTAATATATGCAATAAGTTTGAATCCAAAGGTGTAATGCATGTTAGGCCATAGATATTTCAAAAATTGTATTAATATCTAGAAAGACAAAAAAATTGTTTATATCTTCGAAAACCTAACAATGATGTAGCAAAAATATTCACGTAAATATGATTATGCCAAAAAAATGAATCACATTTAACTCCTACTTAGAGACATGTGTTCCTTTTACTTCAAAATTTTTTCAAACACTAAAATACCTTCACACCCATTGAGATAACGTGAAGGATAAGAAGTATAACATTATTTTCGTTTGTGCTTAATTACCAAGCAAAATGAAAACACATTTGAGTGAAAATGTGGATAAGGTGGAATCTTTGTCAAAACATATTAGTGATCCATTTATTTTTGGTTTACATTGAGGCATACTTCGAGTTTGTTAATGTTATGCGTTTAGATTAGTCATTCATGTTAGGTGAACTTGAACGAAATTAATTCCTTTTTGGCATTCACCGAATTTTGAATCTCATGGTTCAAATACTCTGAATCCTGTGCAATATCACAACCTAACGTTCTTGCCATTGAGATGTTTTGCTTAAACACATGGATTTATTCAACAATGTCTCTTCCAAGACCCTTTTATTGTAAGAAAGGAATAATACATCCACCCCATTTGAGCACCAACACCAATTTTTAGAAATGATAACTTGAGACCGAGTCCTAAGCTTTGATATAAGATTGGAGTATTCTTTAGATTTTTACTGTCCATCATCTTCTCCCGGAGAACTTGTTGACTTTAACAAGATGGGGAAGGTAATATACTTGGATACTTGGTCTACATAGTGAAAAATTAATAGTATAGTTAGCACAAGTCTTCTCATGGTCTTGGTTTAAAATATTTTTCATACATGGATGGAACTAGGTTTAAAATATTGGAAAAAAGAAGGTAATGAACAACATGATGGAACTAAGTTTAACATATCGGAAAAATAAATTAATGAAAAACATTATGAGAGATGGATAAAGGAGGAAACCATACATTAACATACACATATATGAATTGTTGTTCAGTGAATTGTTTGATACAATTTCTTAAATTTTATATGATTATAAAGACCTCTAAGAATAAATATGCTAATCTTAACTCACATACGTAATTTCCAGTTACTAAATTTAAATTTATGAAAATAAGTCAAAGTATGAAGGTAACAACCATAATATACAAACTTCACCTAACTATCACTGACATTTTCCTCATATATATTGAAGAAATGTTCTACAAAAAGGACACAACATCACTTGACATGAAAACTATGAGATCATAGTCTCTCTTTCTCGGGTAGTTTCTTTAGGTGAAGATGGAAGGAATCCCATTATGAGAGGGATTTTTGTATCATCAACTGGTAGCAATTGTACATTTCTAGGAAGACACCGCATCCATATTATACTTGTTCTATCCCCGAGAAAAAATTCCAACATAATCTCAATCCCTGTCCAACATTTTTCAAAATATGTCTCAGAAATGAAACCCTTTTTATGTATTCTATCTCTGGATCACATTCATTGATTCTAATGGGCCTGATAAAATTTAGATACTACAACACATATAATTTGATCTGCATTCTATACTAGTCTCACCCTCTTTTGAAGTTTGCATGGTTTCTTATAGAGTTCTAAGCAAGTATTAGTGACCTTATAACAGTACAACATTCAATATATCCATGTATTCTAAGCATTCTCCTTCAGGATGAAGATTTTTCATAATAAAAATTAGGTTCATTTTTGAACTATTGCTCATGTAGTGTACCTTCTATAACTCAAATAACTTTTCTAATTCCTTGCAACATCTTCCTATTGTTTTCCAATTGAAAAATAAGTTTCTCATTTCATATTATAGGGTACTTTGTTACCGATATAAGTTTCTCATTTGATAACATATGGTATTTTGTTAATGTTGACAATGCTGGACCCACCAACATGTTACGGGATCTCCTAGGTAAGAAGTCCAAACTAGACCTTAGATTGTTTGGAGTAGGTGTCCCAACAATGGGTAGTAAAGTAGTGCCTTGACTGCGGTAGTTTGCAAAGATAAGTGTGATAACTTTATCGGAAGTAAGTGTATAACCCTATAGTGAGTCAAATTTGAGGCATGGGGGTTCTTAAACATAGAGGGGAAAAGGAAGTGTGTCCCTTAGAAGCCTGTAATAGTAAACACCCTCAAAGGAACACATGAGCAGAATGACATCATGGGCTAGAAGCGGAATAGTCCATAATCCAAAGTGATGGGTTAATACAACAACACGTCTTAAATAAGATTCATATAATTCATGCAAAACATTTCATACACAAATGTGTAAGTTAAATGACATACATTTCTAAAGTAACTAGAATAGTCGAACTACAATAATAACATATGAATGAAAACATGTTGGCTCAGTTATATTATTAAGTGAAAGTTCCATACATACATACACCATTGAAAACCACTAGCCCCAATAGTGGAACATTACCATCAACATCACTTGCTCCTCCAAAGAGATGTACTTGCTCTACACTATGGAAAAGCGAAGGCTCATCACAATACTCTCCAAGACTTCTCTAAGCAATGCCTAGCCAAAAGCCTCTGCTATGAGTTATGAGGTTTTATATATAAAAAAGGGCGGGGTGAACCTTTAAATTCCCCTTTGACTCTTTGACTAGCCTCATGACTCTTCACATTACATTATGATTGTTCACATTCCACTAATGACACTTGGAATTTCACTTACAATATTTTTACAAATAATCATACAATTTCCACATATACACATGTGGGAAAAAATAGGCGTAAGTCAGCCTAACAAGACAAACATCATCACTCAGGGTCTTGGCGAAAGACCAACTCTGCAACATCCTCTTAATGGTATTCAATGACGAACTAATACTAAGCTTGGTACTGTGCTATTGTGTCCCCGTACTATTTGGTGATGTCTTTCTCAAAACAGACTCTTATCTCCATGGCTTCCAAATATATGGTTTTGGAACCTCTATCTAGCTCATCTTGAAGCATGCGCAACATTATTCTGAGTGTTGCTAGACCACCGATGTACTTGTGCATTTTTTTTGCACTCATATGCAAGTCATCGTTGGTGGCCTCTCACATCAACTGCTCTATGTACCTGTCAACCTCTAGCAGGACTTGGATTTTCTTCATGGATTGAGTGAGCGTTCTGATTGAACGGATCTTAGGTGTCCTCACTATGACATCCAGACCCTTGAACAACCATGCATAGGTAGCCTTAATGCTGGTAATTAGAGGAGCAAGATGCTCATAATTTTGGATCAACATCTGAATCTGTGCTTTGTCTATCTCTGCCTACAACTTCGTTATCTTATTCAAGTAAAGCAGGGCTCCCTTGTACCTCACTGACCATTCCTATAAATGTGTAATGGAAGCACGGATGTATTTGAGAGTTTGGGCTATCTTTGCGCACTTTTGCTAAGAACCATGTACATGGACAACCACCTTATGCATTGTAACAAATCTGACATATAGTTTCCACATGCTGGTCTCAAGAGTCGATACTTCAACAAGCATCTATTTTCTCATCTCTACCATAGCCGAACCTACAGACTGTTTTGTTCTCTTCATGGCCTCTTGCAAGTCCTTTTCCATCTAATCATTCTCTGCTAACAAAAAATTGACAATTGAACTTGTGGCTTTTGCATAAGCCTTAGAAGCATCGACCATGGAAGCTGAGTGTCTTCTAACATCTGCAATAATCACCCTTTCCTCTATGTGTGTAGGTGATGCATGATCATCTGGGAGCTTCTTTGTTCACACCTATACAATCCTTTGTTGTGACTCATCAAATGATAGATTGTACACATCCATCTTCATATCACCATCAAGGAGGACAAATTCTCCTTGCTCGCTAGAGGATAGTTTTGATTTTGGAGGTGGTGGAAACTATTGGGCAACCTCGGATTATATTGGCATGAGGCCAATGTCTTGGTCCTGTGGCTCTCGTTCCAACTCCATGTTCATTGCTTCAACCATCCACTCAATCTACTGAGAAAGTTCTCGAACCTGCACCTCCTCACCCTCTTCTTCATCTACTGGATACTCGTACTCCTCAACTTGTATAGGCGTAATTTCCTTTGTCATTCTACCTTGCCTTTGTTGTTATTCGTATTTCTTCTTCTCTTCCCTTTCTCTCCTCATTAGCTCCTGCTCTTCTTTCAACTTATTTTATGTTTCCTGCAACTTCCTCTCTACATCTTCCAACCTTTGCTTATCTCTCTTCCTCCATTCTACTCTCCTTTCATGCTACTGCCTCTTCATCACTATCTCCAAATCTACTTTCTCAAAAAGAGGATCTTCTCTAAACTTGTAGCTTTGCTTAGCCTCTGTGCTCTCAGAAATCTTCCTCTTGCCTTTATCTTGCGCTGGTTTGCTGCTCATTATCACTGTTTTTTCTTCTTCCTGTGGTGTTCCTTCCTACAGAGTTGCTTTCCATTCTATAGCCATGTTGATCAGTTCATTAAGCTTAGAGGAGTTATAGAAATACCTCCAAGGGTCTTCCTCTAGCTAATTACATGCCTAATTGATCCATGTATAGTACACCTTCACATAATGGTTCTTGCATATTTAGTGGGGATCATATGGATTGAAACTCTTGGTGCCAAAATCAAACCTATTCAAGTCCTCGACATCCACATCCTTCAAGCTTTGGATCTTGTACATTCCAATCCACAAAGAAGGAGAAGGCCATGGTGCCTTTATCCTCCTATGAAGTCCTGCTAATAACCCTATGGAGATGTGAAATTTCATCCCTTGCATGACCAACTTATACATGGGAAACCTTGGTAGAACATGAAGAGGCTTGTCTTCGCCAAACATCCCGATGAAGGTGTGTTATAGATTCATTTGGGCATATCACTCTCATCATCTAGATCAGTGTTTCAGGGCTCATCAAATCCTAATTTCAGTTGCTACATGCCATAAAAAAGTCAACCCTTTGAGTGCTTCCTACCAAGAGAGTTTCATGGCCTGAAGACATCCTGAAATGGCCTCTAGAGGGACTAGTGCAGTTAGGCCCATGCAAGAGTGCGCAACAGAATAGTTAAGTCCATGCCAGGATGCTCTGCAGAGCACCTAGGCCTTCTTTGACCTGTGTTGGGTGAGTTTGAGTGAAATTCACATAGGGTTTGGGAATATTCTTATCTTATAGAGCCTTCTAGAAGATTCCCACACTTATCATCTCCTATGAGCTCGATAATGGATGAGGAATGAGTTAAGATACATCCTATGCTCTCATTCCTTCCTCCATGGAACTAATTCTAAGTATGGAAGGCCATTCAATACCCTCATTAATGGCAAAACCTCCGCCATATTCCTATAAATTGAGCACTCATATAAGTGATCAAGGGGGTTAGACTTTGATGATTGTAAGGAGATAATGTTAGTTTGAGAATTAAGACTATTGTAAGTGTCTTTATGTTGCTGGATTGTCATGCTTATGATGCGAAGTGGATGGAACCAAAGTTGGAGGAGTGACTTCGAATCAGGCTTCATGGTTCTAATTCTTCCTTCTATTTAATATAGTATTTGCACCTTTTTCCATATGATTATCTTTATATGTGATGCTTATATGTGTGAATGTATCTGATTCCATTTACTTCTAATCAATAGATATTTTTCTTTGATTGGTTCTTTGTCTTCTGTTAATATTTATAGGGACTTCACAAGTGTGTTAAGTACAAGAAGGAGTGACATGACCAATACAAAGAGACAAGAGGAAAGCGAATGTACAAGTAGGTCCTCTCATTCTCTTTGTCTTATCTATTGTTTATAGGAAAAGGTTAAAGTGCTTTAAATTGTTGTTCTAGATATAGCTACTGTCTAGGGAATTAGTGTTTATCCATAGATACCAAATTCCTCATAACAAATTGGCAACTCCATTGGGGAACTATCATAATTCCAAATAACTTATCCACATCCTAGGACACTCTAGTAGACCTTACTTCCTTTCATTGGTTGTATTTCAGCATTGTTGAAGTTAATTTTGATCAAAAATTGTGGTTAGATGCCTTTTGATTTTCCTCTTTGGAACCAGTGTAGGCTTGGTCAGGGGACAGTGCTCTGCAAAACACCCTTGGCTTAGAGACAGTGCTCTACAATGCAATTACTCCCTCTTTGACCTGTGCTGATCCTCCTTAGGTAAAAAATCTCACCTTTGGCTTGAATTTTTCCAAATTTGCTTCTTAAGTAGTTTCCTGAAAGATCAACGATTGTTGTGTCTTTAAAATCAACTTGAATTTCCTCTGCTAGCCCTACCTTGACCTTGATTGTTTAGTGTTTCTTAAATGTTTTCTTTATCATTATCAATTCATTGTCGAATTTAGTTTATAACCGATTAATCTTTGCTGAGAAGAAAGTGTCGTAAAAGTCTTCATTTATTTCATAAATAACTGTTGTAAAGTCTTTGTTCTTGCAAAAAGATTAATTGATTGTATGTGCATTAGTTTCCTTTTGTTCATATTAACATTAAGGAAATTAAAATGACAAACTTGCACTGTTCATATTGTATTTTGTGAATGCTTGAAAGGAATAGCTAGGGAAATTGCATTAGATGTGCTCTTTTCTCTTTGTCAAAGATTTGATTGCCCTATCCCAACTAGCTAAGATTTTCATTGTTCGATTGAATGAGAAGAATGCTTATAATATTAGTTGCATTTTAGGAATTGCAAACATACATCACGTGGGGAACCTTGAAAGGAAAATTCTAAAGAAGATCAACTTAAAATTTATTTGAATTAACGTAATGGAGTATTGTCACTTAACAAAAAAAATTCAGAGGTCTAGGCGAGAGACGTGTTCTAACACCATAAAACATAGCACCTATCGCTAAATTTTCTGTGATACATCTCGACTGTGATACCTCATTCTATGTATGTGAGTATATCGTAGCTCATCCACGTACCTTTGGGTATATATGGTGGTGTTACAGTACATAAAGTATATGGGAATGCTCTCACTGTGCGGTTTCGCTTTAGACATCGCTAATATGGATTGGGCCTCCACGTACTTTTGGGTATATATGGGAGGAAAACACTAGGTTGCTATCCATCCTTAGGTAATTGTGTCGGCTGCCTTGTACACTATGATACACCGAACACAACATTCAGAGAGATTCCCTGCCTATACTTCTAGGTTTGCCAGGAGGTATTCTACAGTTCACAGTTGCTTGGTAAATCTTTTGCCTAGATTATCCCTCTTTTGTTTTGTTATGTTATTTTGATAAAAATAAAATTAATTCACCACAGATAACATCCTCCATGCTCGCTCCTTAGTTGATCTTAGGTTGAGACGTATGGCGACAAATCTAGAGTCCACCGATCAAGGAATTCCTTTTGATGGGAATCCTAGTCCTTTTCCTCCTTTCAGAAATATTGGTGCTCCTTATATGGCTACATTTTCCCTTCCAAGATTTACCATTGGCTTGCTAGTATGGTTGTTCTCAACCTCCTTGGTTCAAAATGCCATGATTTCCTCGTAATCAAGTACTCCTCCAACTAGACAAAATGAACCTCCAGTTGATCCTAAAGTTGACCCTTTTCCTTCTTCCTCGGTTGTTTCTTCCTCCACTTCTTCCTCTTTGCTTGGTGAAAGTATTGATACTAGTAACCAGGTGGCTAAGAAGAAAAAGAAAGTGAAGAAGAAGAAGAACAAGAAGCCAATTCAGCAGGGGGGCAACCAGGCAACCATTTTCTTGAATGCAAATTCTGATGAGAAAATGTCCTATAAGCCTCACATTGTTTGATATCCATGCAGACTTTGTATGAGAGACCATCTTCTTCGAAATTGTTCTGGTATTCCTCAGATCTTAGAAGAATGGTCTTCTTGTTCACATTATCTTGTTTCATCAACTTATGGAGATCATGTTGGTGACACACCATTAACTAGTGGTTGTAAAAATCATGGAAAGAAGGGTAAGATTAAGTTTCCCTGTAGGTTATGTGAAGGAAATCACCCCATTCACCTTTGACCCTATCTGGATGAAGCCAAAAAAGTGTTGGATAACTATCCTGCTTCTCTGCAGCAACTTCCATCTGGTTACAGGAGTCTCTCCCTTAATCCTTCACTAGTTGATAAAGTGACTAACCTAAACGAATCGTCGGTCAAACACACTCTCTCTGAAAGTGAATCCCATGAGTCTATACCTAACCAATCACACATTGAGGAAACACCACGTACATTTGGTTTTGGTCACAACATTGGTTGGTAATCAGGTGGTGTCTTCCCATGTGTGACTTCAGATCACATATTTGCATGGTTAGACTCATACTTGAGCGAATGATTGAACAAGATAGAAAACCTCGGATCTAGGTTCATCCATCCGGGCCGCGATTTCAAAAAGTGTACCAAATCATCTATACAATGGATTTATATTGATGGTCATTTCGATCATGGGTCTATATCTTTAGACGATTGTTTAGGTACTTGTAATGAAATTTTATATGTTGAGCATGGGTATGCCTTCCCTCAGTAATTCATGGGAAAAAATCAAAATATCATGATATTATGTATTGTAATCAATGCAGGTCACCAACCACTTCGGAATCTCCTCATCACATCATAAAGAATTTCACTCGACATTACATTTTTGACTTCATGGTTTAGGGTGCAGCTATTACAGATCTATTTGGGCACATCACTCTCATCATCTAGATCAGTGTTTTGGGGCTCATCAAAAACTAATTTTAGTTGCTACATGCCCTAAGCAAGTCAACCTTTTGAATGCCTCCTTCCTAAATAGTTTCATGGCCTGAAGACATCCTGAAATGACCTCTGGAGGGACCAGCGTAGTTAGGCCCATGCAAGGGTGCAGTGCAGAGCAATTAAGTCCATGCCAGGGTGCTCTGCAGAGAACTTAGGCTCTCTTTGACCTGTGCTGGGTGAGTTTTAGCAAAATTCACATAGGTTTTGGGAAATATTCCTATATTCTGGAGCTTTCTAGAAGATTCCCACACTTATCATCTCCTATAAGCTCGAAAATGGATGAGGAATGAGTTAAGATATATCCTATCCTCTCATCCTTTCCTCCATGGAACTAATTATTGTTGGAAATAATATTGAGAGGGGGGGTGAATCAGTATTAGTAAATCAATAACCATTTTAAAATTTCATACTTAGATTCATATACGCTACTTTAGTTAAGGCAAACCCCGTGTATACGCAACTGTGTTTAATACAACTAGCATATATCCAACAAACTTATGATTTAGTTAGTTGATCTTTAATGAGTGCATCAGAACATTATTAACCATATAAACAGGTGTAGTAAAACATAATAGATCGTCACACATAAGAAGCACACATGAACACCATGACATACAGTGGAAATGCAATGTGGGTGAAAACCACCTGCTGCAATTGTCTCTATCTTCCTTTTAATAAGAAAATTATTTTTACAATTTTTCACTGGCACAGACTCATACCAGTATGCAGGCACCCACCTACAAAAGGCTACAACCTTCTCTCATTCTTCAGCTACTACTGGAAGGGAGCTACAACCCCCTAGCTCTTGTACTAGCCAATATGTTTACTAGTACGTAGGTGTCAGCCTACAGTAGGCTACTATCTTCTCTTTTCTTCCAAGGACCACATTTCATAAATTTTTAGATTGGATCCATCAATACAAAACAATCACCACTGCAATACAACCATCAAATATATCTGCATCATCAATCTCTGGATCACCCAACAATTGAATCACTGAAACCCTATTATCAAAACACAGTTACCAAAACACAGAGAAGAACCCATAACTCTGCAACAACCACTAAAACCAACAAAAACCTCAAATATCAAATCTCATAATGTATACACTACTTGGCCATGTCGAACCAACGTGTATACACTGTTTCACCAAAGGGAACCCACGTAAAGATATGAAAATAATTACTTATACCTTCGCTGGAATTTCCAACTTTAGATATACCCAAAACATAAGATATAAAGGATAATACATGAGTCAGTATTCAGATCTATTCATGATCATACATATAATGATAATGCATTTTAGTCTTCATGATCCCAGTCCATCAACCTTCGTCAACCACATAGGTGCACCCTTGGTTCAGATCAAGCAAAGCATCACCAACCCATAACCATCATACTATATCTCTCACTTCATCAGATATTAATCACTTGTACACTTGCCTTTTGGCCTAATGATCTCCTACTCCTTTTATAGTCTTAGGCCTTACACAATACCATGGTCCAAAACCACTTAGAACTAATACCTTGGACCAAATACCTGGGTCAACACGTCGGACAACATACCTTGGACCAATACCATGGATCACAATACCATGGTCCAAATACCATGGACCAAAACCAAATGTACGTGCCTTGCCTTGCACGAAAGTGCGTGTATATGCATACGTGCCTTTTGGTCACCAACCTTGCGTGTATACGCGGCTTGGTCAAAGGGAGCCTACGTATATCTCTTTTTCCTTCATTCTATGAGCCTGAACTGAGATCTGTAATCTGAATGAGTTTCCATCAAGGAAAACACTTGTGTCATACCTGTATCATAATGCCAACAATCTCCCCCTTTGGACTTGATGGCAACAACCACACCAAGTCACTCTCCCCCTTAGACATCAAGGGCAAAGGGCAGAAAAATATATTCTCTCCCTTGATATAAATTTTGCTATCCATACTCCCCCTGAGTACATGTTGAAATCTCTGATTGAGCTCCCCCTTTGTACATTCCAAGATGTACCAATCCGTCCATGCTCCCCTTGAGCACATGTCGAGTCTGCAAGAATAACACGACTCTACAAATCATCTAAGTGAGTATGACCTTCATATGACCAATGACTCGTGCATACATGAATCTCCCAATCAAGTGGGGATACACCATTTTAACTCATCCACCCAACCAAGTGGGGATATACCAAATGTTTTTACATGACTGAAATAGACATTATTACATCATCCTTTTCATGCAAAGTGGGGTTACAAATTGGGTCTTTTTATGACCTTTACATCAAATGATATACATGACTTTTATTACAATGACCAACAATCTAAACAAGACCATGATAGTCATCAGAAACTATCATACACCATCTATGATCTGCACCATAACAGTCTGTCACTATCATCCAGACCTGTAACCTGCAATCCATTCTCTTGGCCAATCAATAATTAGTAGCAAGATGTATCAATAAGAATCATCACCAAAGACTTCTAACCATAATGCCAACAATGCATGCTCCCCCTGAACCTGTGCCAACAATCATATACCATGACCGAACCATATTAGACTTCTTTTCCTGAGTCTTTTCTGCCGCTTTTTCTTCAGAGCTCCATATACGTGACTCTGCAACCTCTTCCTCGCGTATATACTTTCAGTTTCCCCTGTTTCTGTTATGTCAGCTAACTGAGTTATGCCACATCTTTTTGTCTCTAATTCTATTTTCTTCAATACCTGGAATTGCGATGATGTATGATCTTCTTGCTTTGGAGTTCGAATTTTGCTCCTGTGTTCCCTTACTTTATGTCTAAACTTGTTACATGCATAACATCTTACATGTTTCATATTCCTTCTATTGCAATCAATTGCTTTGTGACCAAATATATTGCAAGAAAAACAATATCCCTTAAAGTACCTGGAACGTGATGATCTTTCTGTGTGATGGTCTTGAACCATTATTCTTCTACATCTGGCTGCAACATGTCCAAGATTATCACATTCATAACATTCAACATTACTCATCAGAGGAAATAACCGTTTATCACTTCCACAGTTAGGAAAAAAATATTTTCTTTGAAGAATTTCTTTCCTTGGTTACTACTTGGGTTGACCACTTATCTCTTTGTTGATCATTTCATATTTTGCATTAGAATTCCTTCCCTTTGCTTGTGAGCTAGATTCACCTTCAACAGTTTCATAAAAACCAAGACCCGTTTTGATAGCAAGGGATCTTTGAATACTAAGAATATCATCCAAAATCTTAGTATTGTCTTGAAATCTCAACAGTTTATCCTTTTCTTCTAATTTACCATTTAATATATTTACCTCAACCTGATGTTGTTTTTCCTTTTCCAGATATTTCTTCCTTATGTTTTCTTCAACTTTTCCTCCTTCTTCCACTTGTTGCCTTAATTCGAGCACTTCATGTTCTTGTTCTTCAATAGCTTCTTTGTTCTGCTTCTTTGATTCTTTAAGATCTTCTTTTAGAGAGAGGATCCTAGATTCAAGTCTCTAAATTGATATGCTCTTATCTTTTACTACATCCTACAGTTGCTCCCTTACTCTGGTCACTATCTCCAGTTGTTATTTTAATTTGGTAACTTCTTCTGTTTCTACGTCCTTCTTATCATATGCCATGAGAATTCTAATGTCTTCATCACTATTGGATGAGTCATTACTTTTATCATGATTATAATAACTTCTATTACCTTCTTCAGACATCTTTCCTTTGTTATGAGGGCATCTAGCAGTGTAGTGACCAACTCTACCACAAGAAAAGCATTTGAAAGGTAGCTTAACTTTGAACCTTCCAGATCCCCATTCAAGATTCTTGACAAAATTTACCTCATATTCTTCTTCTGAAATGTATCCTGATTCACTGAGTTTTTCTTTTTCATTTGCTGATACTTTAAACGAAACTTCTCTCATATCTTATGGTCCTCCTTTTCTCATCTCAAAAGCAATTAAGATTCTGTGAAGCTACATCATAGTGATTTTCTACAGATCCTCCTCTTCTTCTATGGCGGACACTTTGGATTCAAATTTAGCAGACAAGGATCTCAAAACTTTCTCAACCAAGACAACTTCCTTAATATCTTCACCTAGATTTTTCATACAATTGACAATCTCATCTATACGTAGGAAGTAATTAGCTATGCTTTCATTACTATGCATCTTAAAAGTTTCATACCGAATTCTGAGAGTTTGAAGCTTAGCACATTTTAGCTGATCATCTACCTCATAGCTTAGAATGATTTTTTCCCACATTTATTTGGCTGATTTGAATTGCATGACCTTGACAAACTCTGATTTTGACAAACTTCCCAATAAGACAGTCACAACTTTGGCATTGAGTTCATATTGCTTTCTACTTGACGTATCTGTAGGAATTGTTGATGGATAGTTATATCCTCCTTCCATGATTTCCCAAATATCCATTCCAAGTGATTGTAGATATGCGGTGGTTCTTATCTTCTAGTACATAAAATTTCTCCCATTGAAGATTGGTGGTCTGATGGCTCCCTCTCTTTCTTGATTACTCATCCTGATGGATCTTCCTTCAAGTGATCAAGCTTCTTCTGAAGGACCTACTTTGATACCAATTGTTGGAAATAATACTAAGAGGGGGGCGGGGTGAATCAGTATTAGCAAATCAATAACCTTTTTATAATTCCATACTTAGATTCATATATGCTACTTCAGTTAAGGAAACCCGCATGTATACACAACTGTGTTTAATGCAACTAGCGTATATCCAACAAACTTATGATTCAGTTAGTCGATCTTTAATGAGTGCATCATAACATTATTAACCATATAAACAAGTGCAGTAAAATAGAACAGATTGTCACGCTCTTGCCTTCGTCATTTGGTTGGGTTTCGCAGGTGATCAGGGGCAGTGCATAAGGGAGCTATCATCCAGATAGATGCTGTCGAGGCAATCAATCCCTCATTAAATGAGTTCACTCAATCACTCGATCAATGGAAAAAATTTTGTTCCGTAACATTGGAGTAGACAATGAGATCATCTTGGTAATACACCATTGTCTTGCCAATCAAATCGCGAAAGGTGTAAGAAGCACACATGAACACCATGACATAAGGTGGAAACGCAATGTGGGTGAAAACCACCTGCTGCAATTGTCTCTATCTTCCTTTTAATAAGAAAATTATTTTTACAATTTTTCACTGGCACAGACTCATACCAGTATGCAGGCACCCACCTGCAAAAGGCTACAACCTTCTCTCATTCTTCAGCTACTACTGGAAGGGAGCTACAACCCCCTAGCTCTTGTACTAGCCAATATGTTTACTAGTACGTAGGTGTCGGCCTACAATAGGCTACTATCTTCTCTTTTCTTCCAGGGACCACGTTTCATAAATTTTCAGACTGGATGCATCAATACAAAACAATCACCACTGCAATACAACCATCAACTATATCTGCATCATCAATCTCTGAATCACCCAACAACTTAATCACTAAAACCGTGTTATCAAAACACTGTTACCAGAACATAGAGTAGAACCCAAAACTATGCAACAACCACTAGAACCAACAACAACCTCAAATATCAAATCTCATGATGTATACGCTACTTGGACATGTCGAACCACCATGTATACACTGCTTCACCAAAGGGAACCCACGTACAAATCTGAAAATAATTACTTATACCTTCGCTGCAATTTCCAACTTCTGATATACCTAGAACATAAGATATAAAGGATAAGACATGCGTCAGTTTTCATATCTCTTCATGATCATACCATATTATGATAATGCAATTTAGTCTTCCTGATCCTAGTCCATCAACCTTCATCAACGGCATAGGTGCACCCTTGGTTCAGATCAAGCAAAGCATCACCAACCCATAACCATCATACTAGATCTCTCATTTCATTAGATATTCATTACTTGTACACTTGCCTTTTGGCCTAATGATCTCCTCCTCCGTTTATAGTCTTAGGCCTTACTCAATATCATGGTCCAAAACCCCTTAGAACCAATACCTTGGACCAAATACCTGGGGTCAACACGTCAGACAAGATACCTTGGACCAATACCATGGATCACAATACCATGATCCAAATACCATGGACCAAAACCAAATGTACACACCTTGCCTTCCATGAAAGTGCGTGTATACGCATACGCGCCTTTTGGTCATCAACCCCACGTGTATACACAGCTTGGTCAAAGGGAACCTGCGTATATCTCTTTTTCCTTCATTCTGTGAGCTTGAACTGAGATCTGTCATCTAAGTGAGTTTACATCAAGGACAACACTTATGTCATGCCTGTATCATAATGCCAACAATTCTAAGTATGGAAGGCCATTCAATACCCTCATTGATGAAAAAACCTCCTCCATATTCCTATAAATTGAGCACTCATCTAAGTGATCAAGGGGGCCGGACTTTGATGATTGTAAGGAGATAATTTTAGTTTGAGAATTGAGAATATTGTAGGTGTCATTATGCTGCTGGATTGTCATGCTTATTATGTGATGTGGATGGAACCAAAGCTAGAGGAGTGACTTCAAATGAGGTTTCATGGTTGTAATTCTTCCTTCTATTTAATAAAGTATTTGAATCTTTTTCCATATGCTTATCTTGATATGCGATACTTATATGTGTGAATGTATCTGATTCCATTTACTTGTAATCAATAGATATTTTTCTTTATTGGTTCTTTGTTTTCTGTTGATGTTTACAAGTACTTCTCAAGTGTGTTAAGTATGAGAAAGAGTGACAAGACCGATACAAAGGAGACAAGAGGAAAGCGAAAGTACAAGTAGGTCCTCTCTTTTGCTTTGTCTTATCTATTGTTTATAGGAAAAGGTTAAAGTGCTTTAAACCGTTGTTCTAGACATAGCTAATGTCTAGGGAATTAGTATTTATCCGTAGATACCAAATTCCTCATAACAAGGTGACACTGGGTGAGGCATCCAATATGCAATGTTAAGGAATGCTTGCATCGCTTCTTCAGACATGCAAGGTGGATCTTGTTCGAATATCATCTTGTAAACTTAGGTGATGAAGTGGTATGATAGCCTCGCAATGACTCCTCAACAGCTACACTTAAAGAGAAACTTACAATAGATGTTCACAACATCATCGGATGGTGTCCATGTCCAACACATGCCCATAAATTGCTATTGGGTACATATTGCATCAAGCATGTATGCAGACATAAAATCTCAATTTTTCATCCTTAGGCATATTCTGACCATTAGAAACATGCACTTTCAGCTGAAGAGCCAACATGTCCAACCATTTGAATGGCCTTCCCTCATTTTCCAGCTGATCCAACACAACCACCCAACTCTGCAAAAAGGTCTCCGTGCTCTTTTGACCATACAAGTGACATGCGAAGTCGATAAAAAGTTGGTAGGCCTTCTTGATTGACTTACTCTTGTAGACTTGGTTGGGTGTCAACCTAAACTTCGATGGCTCTTTTACCCAATTCTTTGTGATATATCTAGTGTTCACATTGTTGTTGGGAGTAAGGAACAATGCATCCATGCGGTTCACCGGTTGTCATAAGTGATACATCTAATGATAGTTTTTTGTCCTAAAGGTAGAAATTTGTGTTCCACTGGCACTTCTCAATGTCATTGTTTTAGGATTGGTATATGAGACAATCCAGTGAATGATGTTTGCTCATGGGAAGGTGAGGTACCTGCATGCAACCCTGTACAAGCCTAACTTGTGGATATTGACATAGAACTGTCGATCTTCTAAACCTTCCTTGAGGATGTCTGCCAATATGTCTGTTATTTCCTACCATGTAATATTCATGTCCTTCTCTATGAACATATGTGTGTCTGCATTGACTGGAAAATTCATTGACACATATTCAACTACATCTCGAGTGCTGCTCTCTGTAATATCTTTTGATCCATCTCTCTTGGAAACCATGTTACTTTTACTGCTCAGAAGTTTCTCAAAAAATGTTATACCTAGAGACAGAGAGGATACTCCTGGCATGAAAATATCAAATTAAAATTAAAAAATCACTTCAAGCACAGATCATGTAACAAACTAGGCAACTGATGGGCAAGATTGTGTAATTCTAACATTCAGAGGAGAGGGACCAACAGTTGTATCTGTGCATTGCATAGTCCTAGTTTCTAATGAGAGGTCTTGATGATTGGAATTGTGCAATGTACAATTTTGTCTGGCTTTGATGATGGCTAGGACTGCCCATTGCATAATCCCAGTGGTAAGACTCTAGGACTATATCTTGAAACTCCACAGAGTGTAGCTAGAGCCAGTCACTGGCAGCCTATGTGCAATTCTTAGAGCCAAGGCAAAGCATTGAGATCCAGAAATGCGCAGTGCATGCCAGGAAGAGCTAGATTGGGGCCAAGGAAACCTAGATCTGCCCAACGGAAACTTGAAAATGAATAGATCTTAATGCATGAACGAAGGATGGTGTAGATCTGAGTAACCAGTGATGCATGCAATCAAAACAAAAGAAGGAACCAGTCAAACAAAATAACAATGAATCTTGTGGGGAGAGTCGCCACAATGGTGACCGTTAGTGCAAAAACTGGGTTATGCATGCGACTCTTAGGAAATGCAATGAAAAACTTAAAAAAAAACTTATACAATCTAAAACAAACTAAAACACCAACGGTTGTTCAATAAAATGGGTAAAACAACACTCACACAAGCCAAGGAAACAAAAGTGACAAAAGAAGAAGAAAAAGATTTGAAATGCAAAACTTACCTGGAAAAGTTGTGTCGTCTGTGCCAAAGGCTCCTTGATGCCTCAGGAATGCTAGAACTCTAAGATCAAAATTGAAAATGAGATCTAGAGGTGTCCATTAAATAAATTTTATCGATTTAGGGTTTATGATGTAAAGGGAAAAAAAATCTAGGAAAAAGAGACAAGTGGTGACAATTTCTAAAATTAACTCAAGTGTAACCACAACTACTAAAAATAGATCCCTATTTTTTAGGGATCCTTTTTTATTTTAAGAAGGGTTGCCATGCATGCATGGTGAAATTGGAGAGTCCTTGGGGGAAACCGGGAAACTTATTGGCACATGCATCAAGCAAAAACTAAAGGAATGCTTCTGCACAATTCCTAGGTTGAGTGGCTCTAGCTGCCTCTCTTGCTCTATGAAAATTCCCAGCTAAAGAAAATCTACCAAGTAGGTCTACACATTTCTGGAGCCTAAGCTCACTGTCGGGTTGCACTATGCATTTCCTAAAAGAAAGGCTAGTTGTCCTCTAGGACTACATAGATTTCCAAGGCAGTGCAAGAACCAGATTGTAACCAAGTCACAGGGAGGTCAGCTTATTGTTAATCTGCAAAGAATGTAAGAAAACATAAGCTTTAAAGAAAAATATCAACTTGATGAAAGCACAAGTACATGGGCATTGCAAGACAAGCTGTTGAGATTTTAATAGGGAGGCTCCAAAACAAACTGAAGGCAAAATTTTGGAGGGTGGTTGTAACCACTACAACAGTTACATATTTTTATGTTGAAATACAGGAAATGCCTTCATTCCCTTTTATGGCATCATCTCCAACCCTGTACCTCGATATAGTTTTTTCAATGCCAAACCCTGATTCCATCCCAATATAGGATTGAAATGTAATGAAGAATGATATTTGGTTACATGAGTTGCCATCCTTTCAATGTCCATCCCATTTACTATTGATCTATGGTTGGTATCTCTTGGTAAATATTCAGTGCATGAAATTCCATTTCAAAAATCTAAATTCTACTTATACCGGATATGAAATAAAATGACTGGATATGTGTTCTTCACCAATTATTTCCCTATTATCACTTCCACTCTCAACAATGCAGTTATATATTCTATCATAGGCTTACTCATTGGGTGAATATATGGGTAAACTATGGTACACCTTTTAAGTTTTGATCATCACCCTTCTGGTATGGTCCAATATATTTTTCATTACAAAATTTGTTTTACTAAATCGTTTAATTCATTCATTGCATCAACCTCAGAAAAATTGGAGCTAGGATTTCCATTCATGTTCCAGGTTATGTCGTTGTGTGATGGTATCAATTTTCTCTCTATTTCTCGCTAATTAACCGAACCAATCATCACATACCCCTTTAATTTTACTAGGCTTATGGAACAAGTTGGTCAATATCACAAATTGGAGGATGCTTGAAGGTTCCATCATGTTATATATGTTCACAAATAGACTAGTCAACGAATCCTCCCTTAACTTCTATAATTTGTCGAAATTGAGAAATATCCACACATAGGAGACATGAATTTGAAAATGAACTCAACTTTATTAAGGTATCTCTTGAAAGTATGATGTACAATGTTTACATACAATAAGAAAATCGTTGATTCAATTTCTAGGTTTTCTTCGACCCTACTAACTAATCTCCATAACACACACTAAACAAAACTACAATCTTGAGGATTAAGTGTCAAACTTTTCCCCCTCAATCTAATGAGATGTATCAAAATCCAAGAATAAGAGCTAAAAATGCAAAAAATGCATTACAACCAATGGATGAGTAATCTCCCTAGAGGTTTTTAAGAGAAAACCACAAACGATACAACAATGTGGGAGAACTCAAGGTCTCAATGAATGATGGTTTAGGATGACCATCAAATCTGGAACTATCATAGCAGATCCTCAAACAAACTAACTTTGGAACTATCAAATCAGTTCTTGGAACAATTCCTATTCTAACATCTTCTACTAGTGGAAGTGCTCCTTCACAAATCTGAGTATGCTAAAAACATGTAATCACACTCATTCTCATAGAGCATAAATAAAAACAACTCTGAATTTAATTTTTGAACTAAGACTCTAGGATATAGTAGTACAACTCTGATTATCTCTTCCTTAGGCTTGCTAGATAAATCTTCAAGCCTATAGCAGACCATCAATTTCCCCTGTTGTAACATTGTTATGCAATTTTACATTTATATGTCAAAAATGAAAAAGAAAGAAAGAAATATATATATATATCTATATCTATATATATATATATATATATATATATATATATATAGATATAGATATATATATCTATATATATATATATATATATATATATATATATATATATATATATATATATATATATATATATAAAGAAAAAGAAAATCAAATAAAATGGGTATTTAGAAAAAATAGATATGAAGAAAATGACAAAAATAAAAAATGATGAAAACCTTTACAAAATAAAAGAATATGTGAGCTAACTTAAATGTTGCATTAGATGTTAAATTAATGAAGTTAATTAGTTTAAATCACAATTATAATTTCCATTAGTTAGTTTCTAATAAAAAAAAATTGATGTGACTTGTTTTTTGTATATGTTATCAGTCATGCTACAATAAAGCACCACGATCTTTTTCGCCCAAATCGATGACTCTCATCGACTTCTTATTGCCCTTGCCCCTTTGCCAATTAATCAAGGGGGGCCGGGTGGTCCAAAAAGTGGATTCCCTCTATCCCGCTTTATGAATGTGTCACTCCCTTGATTATTTTGGACCCCTCTCCATATAAAGCACTTACTACTCACCCCCCCTCCAAAATCCACCTTCCCTCATTCCTGCCTAAATAAACACTATCATTCCCACTCCTACCAGAATAAAACAATGAATCCCCCTTCGCCAAGTGCCCCATTCTTATTTCAATCATGATTTACTGTTAATTATACGGTGAAGGATATAATCGTTTCCGAATTTAATGAACCTTCTCCATTAACGAATATTTATAAATGTTAATAATTTCAGTTATAAAATAAGAAACCCTCGTTCATCTGTTCCCTTCCCTATACTATGATATGAACTAAGCAACTAAGCTCGCTGCTGCAATAAAGCAATTCAGCCAAACAACTTTCTTCCTCAAATATTGCAACTGGCTAGCTCCCGGGTAATTATAATCTCCTGTTCCATTTTTTTTTTCTTCAGAATTCCTTCTAAGGGTAAATCAAAAACTGTAATACAAAACCCTGTGCTCCCCCCTATAATTGACTAAGATCACTAACCTTTAGTATATCAACATTATATAATCATTGAAAGAATTTGTGAGGTTGATCTCTATGAACTCCACAATTGGTTAAAACAAAAAAATGTTGATCTCACTAATGAATTGAGTTTGTGGGAATCCTTCCTACCTCAATTCATGTCTCCACAAACTCACTGTTTCCCAGAATTTGTCTCGTGCTGCCATTTTATATATATACCTATTTAGAGAGCTATTGTTACCTAAAACAATGACATATTTTTCATAATTACCTATGAAACAATATGTTAGATGCTCCAAATCCGAAATCCAGCCTCTTTCCACCCTTTCTCTGTAGACTCCCTCATGGAACTCTACAAAATCCTAAACTTTCCCCATAGAGCTAAAATTTTTGAGACATTTCTACATGAAAATGTTCAATTGGCAAGAACAAATCCACCTTACTTGTCCTCAATGTTTCCAGAGATGACAAAACAAATCATTTTTTTAGTTTCTTGTTTGTTGGATTATCAAACCAATCAATGGGTTGATGAAGCAATCATAGGTTTCCTATCAGTGTTCTCATCAAGAGAAAATCCTTTAATTATTTTTCATTATAGTGAATTCTTGGCATAGGTTATGCGTAAAAGATTTCTCAAATTTTCTACCGAAGGAGTTTTCGAGCATGCTTCAATCTTGGTTTACTTGTTATTATTTCATCAATTAGATAGATTTTGATTTCAACTGTAGAAACTAGATGAACATGGAAATCCACAGTCTGTGATTCATTGGACTTCCTTGGTAAGGAAGAATACCAATGAATTCACATTCAATGATTATATGGATAAGTTTTTATACAAAGTTTCTTGCCTACTCAACAGTGATTCTGAACCTAGAATTCGACACGAGATTAAGAGAATTATACATCTCAATGAGTAGACAAAGAAAAGTTATTTGTACCTATATCAAAATTACATTGAGATCATAGTATATGGATGTGAATTTCCTCCATATAAATTGCTTGATTTTGCTCCTCTAAGGATATTTTTATTAGAGTATATTAGGAAAATGTTAAATATGGATGAGCTGCACTTTGAGTCAGCTAAAAGGAAATCTCAGTTTAAGATCAAAACTCGGGTTGGACCTTCCATTTGTAATTCTATAACAACAACAAAGGAGGCATATCTTCTCCTTAAACAAACAAAATTCAAACTCAGTTTTACATGGTCATATGATCCTCTAGGGATTGTCTCAAATATGAGGGTAGAGTAGAAAAATACTGCTTATGATGACACTCCTAAATCTAAAATTGAGTTGTATATGAATCAAGGCGAATGGCAAGAAAATAAATTGCAGGAAGAAGAAGAAAGTGTACTTTCTTCTACAACATCATATACTCGAGTTCCATAGGAAAAACAAGATAAAAGACCAAGGGAAGATGTTTCCCATCTAGTCTCGGAAATTCAAGGGAAATAATTCTAAGTATACAAAATGAAGCAGAAAAGTAATCCAACAAAAGAGTCTTTCCAATAAGAAAACACAAAGACTACCATAGTCTTAATAGGCCCTTATGCTACTACTTTCCCTCAAAATGAAGAAATTTTTATAGGTTCACCAACATCTTTAGCTTCTCAAGATCTATTGGAAACATCTCAAATAGGAGAATGAGCCATTGATCAGGTTAAACCAAGTATATTTGCAAGATATAAGGAAATCAAAAGGAATAATGAAATTTTAAAAGCTACAACCTATTCTCAGTTATGGAAGAAAACAACATCATCACATCATAGACTTCTCTCTTCTTTTAATATTGAGAAAGGAAAAATGAAAATAACTTTCCTTGAACTAGAAGTTCCTTTTCCTAAGAATGTAGATAAATACATAAAATCCATTTTTTCTTTTGATGTTCAACAAATCCATCCTATTGATCAAATGGATTTTCATAAACAAATAGGTGAAATGCTATATTCTACTCTGAAAAATTAAGCAATGGCAGCATCTAGACTCCAAGCTTCAGTAAATAATATCAAGTCTCAATTAAAATTAGAAAAAATATCTTCTTTGGCTAGAGACACCAAAATAAAGTCTTTAGAGGATTTGGTGATTAAAATGGGATATGATCCCAATAATTTAAAAGCAGTTGAGGAGATAATTATAAGAAAAAATGTTGACATTCCAGCCTTAAGGAAACAAATGAAACTTCCATATCTATTGAGGATCCACAAACAAAGGAAGTTACTAAACTGGAAAAGGAGAAAGAAGGTATGTTCAAAGTCATCGTTGAAGAAAATACACAAATTTAGAAAATGGAGACTGAAATTGAAAACTAATAAAAGAGAAGAGAAACAATAAACTCAATCAACAATCATTCCTCTAACAACAGTTCCAATCATATGTATATCAACATAAGGGACTTCTACTTCAGCAACTACAACAACAATGGAGACACAGTCTACAGATACAACAACTAAATTAATCAAACCTATGCAACATTTATTTATTAGAGGACAGGAGATTGAAAAACTGAAAGCTCGGCTTAATAATCTCCAAGAAAAAAATTTGAAAATTGATAATGTTTGTTTGTTAGAGCTTCAAAAGAATCATAGATTAACTAAGAGGATAGAACTTCTAGAGAATGAAATTTCTATGGCACAGAAAATTGCACAAGCAAAGGAAAACATCTAGATAGAGATTAATGAAGCCATGAATGAAATTTGGCCTTCAATTGAAATTATTTTCAAGCAAGAAGATTTAGTGCGAAAACCAAAGAAGTTTATAGAAGATGTAAAGGAATATTTGGGTTAGAAACTAGGAGAAGCTACTATTTTGATAAGGATTTTAAATTCAAAGACAAGAGAACAACTGGAAGAATATTAGAATGAAGATAGAACTGATACCATTCTTGACGTAAGAAGAGTTCTTAATAAAAGAAATTTAATGCTATGGGTAGAGAATAAACGTCATAATCTGGAGGCCAACATTAAAAAATCCCACAGAAATTTTAATATACTGCATCAAAAAGGACTTCTAGGTTTAAAGGGGATGGGAGACAAATTAGTTCAGCTAGAAGACTATCAACAACAATTTTATTCTATAGCAATAGATAAGTCCAAGCTTTCCACTATAAAAGGAACAATTGCAGGGAAGGATTTCATGGAAGGCTTAAAGTTTTAGTTATTAATCAAGCATGAAATATTTTTCTTTTTATAGTCAAGCCTACTTTCCATAAATATATTGAAGTGAATGAAACATATATAAAGTTAATTAAATATTCCATTCCAGAGGAAGAAAGATGGGATAAATTGTGTTAGCTTCTTGATTGAATAGATTTTGATATTTAGCAACAAAGAAACAACCTTTTTAGTCTAAGTTATCATTGGCATCCTCAAAATCAGTGCCAAAAAGCTTGAGCAGTTTAATTTTCCTATATTCTTGAACTATTTTTGTAAACAATTTTTTTGATATTTTGCAAAGAAATTTTGATATTTAAATCAATATATTTTGAGGAAAATTGTATAAATATTCATAGATCAAAGTAAAAAAGGTTGAACCCTTGGTATAAGCTATCGAGCAGAATTTTATTCATTTGATGTCTCTCTGATATTAATGAAATGATCCTGAATTTTCCTCAAATAAACTTGTGTTCTTGTGAGTTATTTGTTGTTATTTCATTTCATATTGTAAATTTCTACATATATTTTATTTTGAAAGAAGAAATATAGGTAAGATAAGTTTGAGTGTCGACCTGTCTGGAATCCCTTGTGAATTTATAATATATTAAAGAGATTAGTTTATTAGATTGTTTGGCTGAGATAACTCCTCTACATATTTAAATTGTCATTTATTCATCAATTTAAATATGTTTTTGTTGGGCTGTAAAGATTGGTTGCATTCATCTTTTCCATATGGTTAGTTAAATACTCTATCTGAATATTTGAGAGACCATAGATTCTTTGATTCTACTTTACACATCTATTTTAAACCAAATTTTAGTAACGAGGTGGAGAACTGACCCTTTTATAATATCATGATTAAATAAGATTCAACACTTGTTTTCATTAGTTTAGGACATTGGTCATCCAAACATTTTAAAAACCAACAAAATATTTTAGATGTTCTGGCATAATTCCTAACCTAGAATTATGATTGGAGGTACAACATCAATCTGGAACTATTGCTGGGGAATAAAATTCTTGAAATATTTTTCCTGGGACAACTATTAAAAGCTTACCTTTTAATGATGAATAAAAGGTTGGTAGGTTAAAAACATTCACACGACGATTCCACAAAAACAAACTGGCTTCACATAGACATACTAGGTCTCTCTCAGAGCCACAACTTTATTCTCAACTATCGGATCTCGAGAGACTAGTAAAAATTGCTTTTGCAAGACAAAGACTAGAAGCCTCTACTTCTTCTTATGTAATTCATCCGTCTGAAATTGTTTTTGAAACTGGTCCTTTTAGAACTGTTCCAATTCCTCCTAAACTATCAGATCTACCTCCAAAAGTGTTAGAACTACTATCTAAAGGAGTTTATTTGCAATAAACTCTCCTTGTTTATCAGTTAGAATCTTACCAGATTCCTGGACCACTTTCAGAATCCCCTAAATCAAAAATAGAACTAGGTTTAGATTTAGTAGAATTAATTCCTAGTGATTTTATTTCTTCAGTAGTTCACACTTATCCATGTACTTTTGTTAGCTTTGAGGGAAACTTTTATGCTTACACAAATCCTTGTTTTATGATGAAGGAAAGCTTGCTCCTCAAGAACAGAAATTAGTCATACAAACATCAAGAAAAATAAAAACTTTCATAAATTCTTCCAACTCATATTTACCCCCTACAACTCCTAAAAGCTCAACCTCATCCCCTTCATCATCTTCATCTTCTCAAAGCTCATCCTCATCTTCCTCATATTCATCTAATCAAATGGATGGTATTCAACCCATCATTCAAGCTCGTTATGCAACCTTAGTTCTTCCCAATTAGTTAAATAATTTCCTAGATGGATATCTAAAGAACTTACCTAGATTCAATACTGAAACTATTTTGTTTGTTGAAGACCATCTGGTAGCTTTTTTAGACTTTCCTGATAACATGAAGATGTCTACTTGAGATTGTTTGTTCAATCCCTTGAAGTCAATGTTGGGATTTGGTTCAGATAATTATGAGCCAATTTAATCCCTTTTTGGAATGAATTTGTTACTATTTTTAAAAGCTAATGGGGATTTAAAAGGGATCCAATATACTATTTGATTGAATTTGATGACCTTAAAAGAAATCCTTGTGAACCTATGGCTGATTTTATAAAACAATTTAATAAAATTTATGATAAAATGCCACCTTATTGTAAGCCACTAGTAGTTGCTGCTAAAGTCATATTTTCTAAAGGATTTGATGATGACTTTGCAGTTATGCTTAGGGAAATAGATTATGTAATCCTAGCATACATGTAGACTAATGCTATTGAGGGAGAGACAAATAGATTAGCCTCAACTAAACTCAAAGAAAAGGCTGAAAAAGCTGAAAGGAAAATGAAGGCTAGGGAAGAAGGAGGTTCTTCGTCTAAAAAGAAACCTTAGGATCACAAAATTGATGAAATCACTTAGAAATATTTCAAATAGGATTTCAAAGATTGAAACAAAACCTAGAGTAGGTCAACAAGCATCAAATAGACCTTAGGCTCAGTTTAAAAGACCTTTCACAAGTACAAAATGAGAGATTAGTTACTACAAGACCAAAAAAGTTAGTCACCACAACTATTTCTAGTGAATTACTAGAAAATTTGAGAAACATTAAGTGACCCAACTAAAAACAACTAACTTAAATGACTAATTTAGTATAGCAATAAAATATACGACTAGATAATAAGTGACCCAATTACAAGAAACTAACTTAAATGACTAACTTAGTACAAGACTAAAATATATGACTAGATAATAAGTGAAAAAATTAAAATGATTAACATAAACGACTACTATAGCCCAAGAAAAAATTATGACCAACTAACAAGTGCAATAAGAATTAGTCATTTATGCTAGTCATTTATAATTTTGTTGTTATGATATTTTGAAACATAGGAAATAGTTAAGTATAACTTGTTCTAGTGTAGAGTTGGGTAAAGTGTGTTTCTTTACTATGTACTTTTGTAGCTTACAATCTGATGGTCACTATATGTTCTAGACATGAAGTGATCTGATGGTTCATTCTCTCCTCGGTATTACTGACACTTGATCCATGGCTTAGCACCTAATTGGTCAATGATATCTATTTAAAGAGCATGGAGGGTCATTTGTAAGGTGACCATTCATGAGAGAAGATTATGTAAATTTTCTTTCTTTTACATTAATAAATTGCTTGAAGTGGCTGCATTGGCTCAAGCTGTGGACTGTTTCCCTCTTTGAGGATTTTAACCACGTCAAGAATATTGGTGTATTGATTTGTGATCTATTTGTGAGCATTGTCCTTTGAGGACGAGGACCACATCCGTTGGTGATCCAAATCTGAAGCCGATACATCTGCATCTGACTGTCATTTCTTATATCTATTGTTTTTGACTGCTTTCAGGCTGAGAGGACTACTCTATTGTGTTAGGATCATTTGTTATGGTGAGGAACCCCTTTTGTTTCACGCCAAAAGGTTTCTGGTAGCCCTAGCTATGTCATTTTTAAGATCTATAGGTATATAGTCATTATTTGCAGTTTTAGTTATTTATATCTCTGTTTATTTCAGTTTATTTATCTTTCTGTTTTTTATTACCAGATTCATACCTTTCATTTCATCATATTCTCTTTGCCCCAAAACACTATGCGATCTGGAAAAATTAGAAACATAGAGGAAGGATTTTTCTCATGCGTATGCTCTTTTCCACAGCACCTTAGTGTGATCTCAGAAAATCAGAAAAATTGAGGAAAATATTTAGTTTCTGGCGAATTCTAACTTCAAGCAATAAGGGTTGTTTTTTTTTTCATATCCATTTTGGGTTGTGTGGTTTTCTGTTTTGTAGGTAAAAATGGATTTCTAAAGTAAGCACACACTCCAAGTTTCAGTGACTAAAAAAAAGAAACCCTTCCTCTTTTTAAAAAATTACTAACCTTTTAAACTAGCTCACTTGGTCCCAAGTTACTTTATGTAAAAGTGTTCTCACCCATTATAAAAAGTTAGTCACTTATAATTCTAAAGTCTCTTTATATTTATTTAACTCACAATTTAGTGGGTAGCTCATAAAGTACCATTATAAAAGTGATTTTCACTTATTTATAAAAGTGGGTCATATATATATATATATATATATATATATATATATATATATATATATATATATATATATATATATATATATATATATAAGTGAGCTAATGAGATTAAGTTTGGAAAGATGGGGGATCTTTTAAAAAATTATAACATTATCATTCACTTCCACACCTTCATGTACTTCGACGACATCTTCAACAACATTTCTTCAAAAGGTCATAAGTTCCTCATCTAGAGGTCGTTTTCAGGGCCATTTTTTTTAATCAACCTAATTTTTCGAGATCTTTCCATTCAAACACTTAGTTTCAAGATCTACAGCTTCAGTTTCTGTTAAAATGGAAAGTACATGCCAAGTTATTCTTGACAGCACCAACTACTTCCAATGGGTGTCCTACATGGGGGATTTACGTTGAAGTAAAGGTCTTTATTGAATAGCCTCAGGCGAAGAGCCTAAACCAAAAGATGAAGATAAGGCAGTCAAATGGGAAAATAAGCAAGTTCAAGCACATGGGTTGATAGGGATGTCTATGTCTCTAGACCTTAGATTCCATATGGAAAAACTTGATACCCCTTATGAAGCAATGAAACAACTCAATAAAGTTTTTGGATTTAAAAATGAAATTAGAGCACATCAACTTGAAAATGAGTTCTTACTTTGGAGCCCAATAATTTTTCTTCCATTGAAGATTTTTTGTCCAAGTTCAAGACCCTTACACTTCTCTTGGAATGTATTAAGGTTAAGAAAGAATATGGTAGCCTTATCTATTCCATTCTTACTAACTTAGGACCAGTGTTGGGCATGGAATCCCCACACAACATGTTTTGGGGCTCAAAGCCCAAGTTTTGGTCAAATAATATTGTAAGACTCCACGAATTGTGGGTGTGGAGTGCGAGATGTATGTCGAGTCATATGGTTCTCTTCCCTAAGTTTTGTAATGTAATTTAATGTCATGTCGGCCTACCCATGGTTCGCAGACCATGGGATTGTATAAATAGAGCGAGGCTGTAAGTTGTAAAGATAATCAGAGATAGATAAGAAGAAATGATCTAATAGTGGATAGAGAAGAAGTGTCGAAGTAGTAGGAAGAGGCTCTGCAACTGAGTGCACAGAGGCCTAGTAGAGTCCGTAGCTGAGTGCACAGACCCCTACAGTTGAATGCACAGGGTGGAGTCAAGTTTATAACCTGAGAAGAAGAATAATAAAGATAAGTTCCATTCCAATGACTGTGTATCTACTTTTGTATTAATTTCTATGCATTTATATCATTTTGTTTATCACACACACTTATATGAATATTGAACACTATTAAGTATAATTGGGCTCATACAGATAAGTTACATAATTAGATAATATCAGATTAATATTAAGAAACTTGATAATAACACGGATCACACCTCGAGCAGGGTTGCGCAAAGGCAGCATTGCGGGCTACGATGTACTGATAGGTGCATGTAGCAACGTGCACGTAGGGTCAACCGCGAACCACTAAAAAACCATCAGAAATCTCTAGGGTGTAGAAACCTGGTTCTAGCACCCTCCCATACTACTTCAGGTGAGACCTCAGTCTGCACTCCATGGACTGTTGTTGAAAGGGCCAGTAGTACTAGGATTTCTTGGCTTATAGGGGCTTGATCGTTGTTGGGATACTGTTGATGATGCACTACAGGCAGTAAAAGCAACTATATTCAAAATATGTTAGGAGCCAATGGAAGTACTTTAGCCATAATGGGCAACACAGCTAAGCTGCACACTAGAATGGTACAATGTAAATGTTGAGGAGCATGATGAGGACCCATGAAATATTAACATTCCAGATAGAAGGATGTTGCAAGATTTGAGGCCCATTAATTGAGGATCCCGACATCACCACACTGCTAAAAACAAAGCAGGTAAACATTGGAATGGAGTCGGAGCTGAAATACAAAACGCTTGGGGACTATTGGGATGATGCTATGGTGGATAAGGTCGTTGAGTTACTTCGCGAATACCAGGACTTGTTCTCGACCAAAATTTCAGACTTAAAAGAGATCGCTGGTGACTTCGGAATGATGAAGATCACCCTGAAACCCAATGCGAAGCCAGTGATGCAGTGGCTTTATCGCTTGAATCCGAAATATAAAGAAAAGGTTCGCAAAGAACTAGACAAAATGCTCGCAGCCGGAATTATTGAGCTAGTAGAAGAATCTGACTTGGTGAGTCCTATGGTAGTACAAGAGAAAAAGCAGAAGGGAGAAATAAGAATATGCATGGACCTTAGGAAGTTGAATGATGCCTATGTACATGATCCATTCCCGACACCATTCATAGATGAAAACTAGAGAATGTTGGAGGTCAGGAAGCATACTCATTCATGGATGGATTCTCAGGGTACCATCAGATCAATATCGCGCCAAAAGATAGGAGCAAAATGACCTTCACAATAGAATGGGGCTGCTTTCAGTACATCGTTATGCCGTTTGGACTGAAGAACACGCCAACCATATTTTTGTGCATCATTGTGGCTGTGTTCAAAGAATACATCCATAAGTTCTTAGAGGTGTATCTAGATGATTAGATTGTCTTTGGATTAGTTAACCACCATGTAGCAAGCTTACGCTTGATGCTGGGTACTTGCTGTCGACACCAGCTTGTGCTGAACCTTAAGAAATGCACATTCCTCACTCCCTTTGGAAACCAGCTAGGAATGTGGTTTGCAAACAAGGACTGATGGTGGACCCTGCAAAGATTTCCATTATTCTAAATTTGTAATTACCGGGAAGTGTTAAACAACTATGCGCTACTTTGTGACACACCAGGTATTATAGGAAGTTCATCAAAAGTTATGCCCAAATAATAGCAATGATGGAAAAGCTATTAAAAAAGGATGTTACATATGGCTGGAATGATGATTACATGAAGATTTTGGATGTCTTGAAGCGGAAACTGGCCTCCGCTCCAATCCTGGTCTTCCCAAAATGGGATGTGGAATTTCATGTACATGTTGATGCGTCGTGTATTGTGTTGGGAGTAGTACTCACATAGGAGGACACAGAGGGCATGGATCACCTGATCGTGTTTTCAAGTCAAAGATTGTCTAAAGTAGAAAAGAACTATTCAACCACTAAGCTCGAGGGGTTAGTGATGGTGTACGCACTCCAAAAATACACACACTATTTACTCAGAGGACATCTCAAGATGTATACTGACCATTCCGCATTGAAATTCGTGGTGAATGACCTTGTGTTGGGGGGGTGCATATGTAGATGGATCTTACTATTCCGAGAATGTGATTTGAGGTCATAGTCAAGCCAGAACACCTAAACGCAGGAGCAGATCACTTGTCATGAATTGAGATGGGCATGGAACCCATGAAATTAGAGGGGGGACTACTTGATACACAACTCTTTGCAATGTGCATTTCGGGTGGACACTTCGAAGATATAATCCATTTTTTAACAAAAAGTATTGTATTGAAGGAATACTCAGTCCAACAGAAAAAGGAAATGGTGGTGTGCGCGACAGACTTTTCTATCATCGCGAGGCACCTATACAAAATGGGAAATGATGAGATATTGCGAAGCTACGTACCTGAATATGAACGAGGTCATATCCTTGGGGAAGAAGATGGGGGTGCTGTAGGAGGACACTATGCAGGATGCATGACTGCACAGAAGATTCTTCGCGCAGGGCTATGGTGGCGAACCTTGCACCAGTATTCGAAAGCGCACTATAAGGCCTGTGATATATGTCAAAGGACTGGAAAACCATCACGGAGGGATGAGATGCCATTAAATCCAAAAGTGATACTGTAGCCATTTGAAAAATGGGAAATTGACTTTGTGGGACCGATCAAACCTCATGGAAAGACAGGCAGGCGCTACATCATCACTATGACGGAGTACCTAGCACGATGGGTGGAAGTGCAGACGGTTAAAGATTGCACAACCGCTACTACTATGAATTTTTTGTTCAAAAATGCGTTGAACCGATTTGGTTTTTCGAAAATCTTAATGAGTGATCATGGATCACATTTCCTGAATGAAACCATCAGCGCGCTCATAGAAGAGTTCCAGGTGTATCATCAGAAAAGTACACCATACCACCCACAAGCTAATGGGATAGTAGAGGCATTTGACAAAATACTGGAGACTATGCTGACCAAAGTGTGCAACGCACAACAAAATGACTGGGACCTACGTGTACCTATCGTACTATGGGTTTACAGGACAATGTGAAAGAAATTGATAGGACAGACACCTTTCTTGTTAGTCTATGGCATGGAAGCTGTCATGTTGATGGAATACATCATACCTAGTCTACAAATAGAAGTGCTCAAATACATGATGGACCACGAAGCTCTTGAAGAAAGGCTCACGCAATTAGAATAACTCAAGGAAGAATGTTTTTTGGTTGGATTTCATTAGCAAGTACAAAAGCAGCATGAAAAGGCCTGACATGGCTGCCATATAAAGTTGCGTACCTACAAGGTAAATGACTTAGTGCTGCTATATGACAGTAAGTTTGAAAAGTTTCTAGGAAAATTCAAAATGCATTGGCTGGAACCATACATGGTTAAGGAGGTCATAGACAAAGGCATAGTCTACCTAGTCAAACTAGATGGAGAACCCTTCCCAGGCAAAGTAAACGGCAGTCGCTTGAAACCCTACACAGATTGGACGACTATCTGACTAATCGACAAAATCACAGTCTTCATAACCCAAGGAGTCAGACAAGGGTGCAGGACTATAAACATATGTAGCAGATGCCAGTACAGAGGTAAGGACACAATTCAAACATAGAGGGTTCAAAATTAAGAATGCAATAGGTTCAACAGGCAGCAGCACAGTGCGCTGCCGACATTCAGGCCGTTCGGGACCAGTTGGAGGGACTCTGAGCCAAGATGGCCACGCCAACAAAGTGACTCAAGGGTGAGTCATGATGTTTATGTTGGGGGCCCATTCGACATGGAATCCCCCCATAACATGTTTTGGGGCTCAAAGCCCAAGTTTTGGTCAAATAATTTTGTAAGACGCCACCAATTGCAGGCACGAAGCGCGAGATGTATGTTGAGTCATAGGGTTGTCTGCCCTATGTTTTGTAATGTAATGTAATGTCATATCAACCTACCCATGGTCTATGCACCATGGGATTGTATAAATAGAGTAAGGCTCTAAGTTGTAAAGATAATCAGAGATAGATAAAAAGAAATGATCTAGTAGCGGATAGAGAAGAAGTGTAAGTGTCTTGGGTCGGAGTAGTAGGAAGAGGCTCTGCAACTAAGTGCGCAGAGGCCTAGTAGAGTCCGTAGCTAAGTGCGTAGATCCCTGCAGCTGAGTGTGCATGGTGGAGTCGAGTCTATAACCCGAGAAGAATAATAATAAAGAGAAGTTTGATTCGAAAGATTGTGTATCTGGTTTTGTATTACTTTCTATGAATTTATACTATTTTTTTTATCATGCGCACTTATATGAATACTGAACATTGTTAAGTATAATTGGGCTCATACAGATAAGTTAAGTAATCAGATAATATCGGGTTAATAGTAAGAAACTTGGGTAATAACATGGATCATGCCTCGAGAAGGGCTTCACGAAGGCAACATTGCAGGCTGCGAAGTGCTAATAGGTGCCGGTAGCGACGTGCGAGTAGGGTCAAACCACAGATGACCAAAAAACCATCAGGCATCTCTAGGGTGTGGAAGCCTGGTTCTAGGACCCTCCCATACTACTTTGGGTGATACCTCAATCTGCACTTCATAGATTGTTGCCGAAAGGGCTAGTAGTACTGGGATTTGTTTGGCTAAATCATCTCTAAATTGGGTTAGGCCCCTATAATCCAACAACCAACATACTCTGTGTTTGTAAGCCTTTATTTCTAAGGATAAGCCTACAACTCCCTCCCTTTTTATGCCTTTTGTGATTCTTTAATAAGAGAAAAAGAAAAACTCTTACATCTTGATCTTCTTAATCTTCGAAACTGTTCTAAGAAAGCCTTAGCCACCCAACAACAACCAAGTTTAAAGAATCCTAAAAAGAATGGTCATAAACCAACCAAGGGTCCTAAGAACTTTCAATCTAAAAATGAAAAATCAATTTAACAAAATGATAAGGAAAATAAAAACAAAGGGAAGAAGACTGATAGACATTGAAATTTTTGTAATCGATATGGCCACTTAGAATCCAAATCCTTTAAGAAGATGGAAGCCTTCAAAGCAACAATGAAGAAGCATAACATCCATTTCGAGCACTCTTCAACTTCAACTTCATCTTCAGGAATAACAATTTTTTCATGTGGTTGTCAATCATATTGTTTTGGCTATGCACTAACTGTATCTTCTTCTTCTCATTCTCCTGAGTGGCTCATTGATTCTAGAGCTTCTTATCACATGGCCAAAAACAAGGTCATGTCTTCTTCTTTAAATGATTATAACACCAAAAATATATATGTTGGTGATGATAGATCTCTTAGTTTTGTAGGGACTGGAACTATTCATCTATACAATGGTCATTTAATGTTGTATTACATGTTCCAACCTTATACCTTCTATCTGTATATCAAATAACTCATTTAGGTGAAGGTGAAATTGTTGAATTTTCACCTCATGATGTTGTAATTAAGGACCTAAGAGATCCTAGATAGATTTTAGCTACTGCCATTGCCGATGATTCTACAAGGTTGTATAAGTCTAACAAATTGGGGTTCTCAACCCTTCCCTGGATATTTATTGTTCATAATGATGAAGTGAGAAAACTTTGGGATGAGCGATTTGGTCACTTAAACTATTGCTCCCTTCAAAATCTATGTAGAGAAAATATGGTGACAGGTCTTCCTATGGTGTCTTGCAGAGATGGTGTTTGTTCCGGATGTGTACTTAGAAAACATCATCAAGATAGTTCTAAAAAACGTGCCTCTTAGCACACCTCAGCCCCTTTAGAACTTGTGCATAGTGATTTATGTGGTCCACTTCCAATTGTTTCATTATTTAGCTACAAGTATTTCTTAACTTTCATTGATGATTTCTCCAGATGCACTTGGGTATACTTCTTAAAACTCAAGAGTGAAGTATTTAACATGTTCTTGGCCTTTAAGGCCTTTTTTGAGAAACAATTTGGACATAAATTTCTTAAGCTAAGATTTGATAATGGTAGAGAATATGTTAACAACAAATTCATCAAATTTTGCACTAAGCATGGAATTAAAATGCAACATACCATTTCATATACTCCACAACAAAATTGTGTAGCTAAAAGGAAGAATCACACCTTAAAGGAAATGGCTAATTGTATGCTTCAATCTAAAGGACTTAGTCTTAATTTTTGGGCAGAAGAAATTAATTGTGCAAATTACATAGTGAATCACACTTCTACTAAGGTTTTAAAGAATATCACTCCAGAAGAAGCATTGCTGGCTTGATGTGCCCTGACCCAGGTTCAACATTAATTAGCCAAGAAAATCCCTACACTACTAGCCCTTTGCGGCATCAATCCGCAAAACACAGATTGAAATCCCACCCAAAGCAGTATGGGGGGATGCAAGAACCAAGTTTCTGCACCCTGAGATGGTAGTATTGTCATTTTATACCCTCAACCCTTCCTTCACACAGACTGATAATCCCTTTATGGCTTATCAATATACTTCTATTATTCAGCTTCGAGATCTTCATGAAGGTCTGTGATTGTCCTTCCCGTACCCTAAATATGAAATTCAAACACTTACATGCCTCTGTGACTACTATTACTGTTGTACTTACCCATATTAGCTTAAGTGGTGGATAACTTCAACATGCATTATGATTATCTTTGCGTAAATAGATATTCTTACTTGCATTCATATAACAAAGTAAAACACATAGATTCATGCATCAATATAGCATTAAATCATAAACCCAGTATTCAACATAACATAATCACATACATTCATAACAAAAGTAAAATAGCTCATACATAGGTATTTCCAGAATAATTCTCTTTATTGATGTTCAGATCTCCTTTACAGACTCTAACTACCCTGCGCACACAACTGTAGGGGTCCACGCACTCAGCTGCGGACTTCTACCCTAGGCCTTTACGCACTCAGCTGCAAAGCCTCTTTCCTACACTAAGACTCTTTGCTCTTAGCTCTCACAAACCCATTACATTCATCAACATCAACTATGAACCAAGACCCTCCTAGAATATTCTAAGACTTCCCTTTTATACAATCCCATGGTCCACGAGCCAAGGGTGGATCTCATAAAGCTGACACAAGTTACATAAACTAAGGGTCGAGACCCTTGATGAATCTTTACATCTTTGCGCTCTGCGACCACAAAATGTGGATATTTTATATTCTTTAAACAAAACTTGAGCCTTTAGCCCCAAAACTTAGGCTTTTAACCCCAAAATTGACCCTAGGGGACATGTTCCCAACAGGCCCCCAATGCAAATCTAGTGACTCACCCCCGAGTCACTCTATTGGCATAAAGATCTTACTGTGAAGACCTCCCAGCTCCACCTATACTACTGCAACCTCGGAAGTACACTGTGTCATAGCCTGCTTAGCCTGCTTGACCAGCTGCTCCGTCACGAGTCTTGCACTATCTGCCTGTATTTTCTACTATGCTTCCTGCAGACTAGCCAATTTTCCTTCAATGGAGGTCGTGAGCACATAGGATTCATCTAGCCAAGGCCCCAACCTAGCCTTCAGGACTTCCTCCTTGCACTGTGCTCAACCACTTATTCCTTTAGTGCCTTCAGTTCCCTTGCTTATGTTTCTAGCCGCTATATGTTGGGATATTCCTACAGACTAGTAACTATTTTGAGTGACTGCTCAAAGAATGAAGTGCACTCCTTCACTACAGTTTCTACTGTGGCAGCTACATCCTTGACAGCTGCCTTGCACTGCTTTCTAACTTCTGGTGGAGTCGAAGGCTCAGTCCTCAAATCGAGCTACGTGTTCTTAAGGTTCAACTCAAATTGAACCTTAGCTAGCTCTGTCCTTGCATCACACACACCCACAGTGAGCTTCCAAATTCTTGCATCAATTGGTGCATACTCTGGGATAATCAGCTCTGGAATGGTTCTGCAGGCCTTAGCTACCACAACTATGGTGTGCTCATTCTTCTTTATGATTTTCGTTCGTTGATCACATTCAGCGTGCACTGCTCTCTGGCCCGAAGTTTCATGATCACACTGTCTTGTAGGGTGTAAAGGGCTTCACTTTGCAGTGCAGCCAAGTTCAACCCAACCTTCTTGAGGGTGCTAACGGTGGCCTTGTCAACTTCCACTTATATAGTTAATGCTATGTCTGGCATCATGATGGCTCAGGGATCCATGGAGTGGACCAGGTTCAATGCATCTGAGGTCGCAGGCACCAAGCTAGTTGATGCCACACTGTGCTATCCTACATTGGTCTGCACTTGAGTGGCCTGGATCTGGAGCTCCCGGAAACCCATGTGAATGGTGACCAAGGCTTGCTTATGTTGTTGCTCAAACTGTTGTAGCAATTTCGCAGTCACATCCCTCACTGTGTCCCCAGTATCATTTAGATCACCTTTAGTCAAAGTGATTGGGTCAAGTGTTGATTTGATGGCCTTGGACTTCTTTCATAGCCCTACTTTTCCCTGCTCCCTAGTGCGTTTAACCCAAAATGGAGTAGTCTTCGGGTCTGCACCTCCCTGTCGTGACTGCTGATCATCTTTCTCCATCTATGGCGAAGGAGGCTTCTGACTTCTTTCAGAGTGGCATTCTTCCTCTTCTTCCTCCTCCTTTTCAGCTTGCTTCTTAGCAGCATGCTTTGCCTTAGCTTTTTCTTCATCTTCCTTTTTCCTTCTATCAATCAACTAATGCATCTTCAATTGGGCCTCTTCCTTATTCTACTTCGCAACAGACTTACTAGACCCAACTGACAAGTATGACGCCATGCACCACTTTGATGGCCAACTCTCCAGGACCACTGTGATTGCATCATCCATTGCCAGGTATGGAAGATCATACCATTTTTTCTTGAGGTCCTTTCGCGCCATGATGGAGGCACAATGAAAGTTCGCTTTGAACTCCACATATCTTGACAACTACTCAAAGACAGTTGGGGATAGCCTCGACTTGTGGTTGATTGCGGCATGAATTCTTGCCTCCATCAGCACCAAAAATATTTTCACATCCCTGACACTCGCGGCGTCCTTGGTGGCCGAGAGTGAAGCGAACTTCACTGCTTCTGGTAAATCTAATGCAACTGGAGGAAATTGGCTATCCTACGGTAATTCCCATGCAACCAACACAATTGAGAGTAAGAGCCAGGTGTAATGGAAGGTCTTACTCTTGTCTTGTGCTTCTCTACAGTTCACGAGGAATTCTACACAGAGGTAGCATGCCCAATTAAATTGTATGCCCTCCGCGCATTGGGCCACTAATGACATAACAGGTGTTGGCACTTCATCTATGTGACACTTCCTCAAGATTTTCCTAACCAAAATCTGGGTGGCGACCTTAACTGCAGGGTCAATTATGTTGGTAAATGAGTACCTGGGTAGTTTCTTGGCGAGCTTGAATTTGTCCTTCATTCTTACAGTGAGGTCACGCTTTCCCATCTTTCTGCCAAATTCCACGCCTGGATTCAACCCAGAATGTGGTAGCGACGTGATCCTATGGACCAACATATATGTGATGGGTATCGATAGCAACTACCTGATCACCATCAGGGTTATGGGCACGTGGTGGTAATGTGGCACCCATAGTAGGTTTAATAGTCCTGCCTTGTCCATCCCCTTTATCTGCAACCATGGCTCCAGCGCGGTGTCACCAGAGTCCTAATAAAACACATGGGTCATAAAAGTTTTAGTTGCTATGGGGGGGAATTGCTCTATGTCCACCAAGTCCCAATCCTCCAACTTAAGACTAGGAATGTGCGCTAATCATGGCCTTTCAAATGTGATCTAGTCGGGCAACGACAGGGTATTTAGCAGAAATTTCCCTGCATCCGAGTCCTTCGGGACCTACACCTTACCTTGGTGGGGAGGGATGTACTTGAGAAACTTTGAGATAGTGTCTACACCCTCTATGTCAATGTTTTCTGTGCCCATATCTACATCTTCGGTTCCCTCCTTAGACTCTAAATCTACCACCTTGCCTTTCTCCTCCACGGTGGGCTTTTTCTTCTTTTGGTGTTTCCTTGGTGACTCACACATCGGCTGTGTTGCTTTTTTCTTATCCTTATTTGTCTTGGGATCCTCTTTGGGAAGCGTAGGCCTCGGCCTAGGTGACCTTTGCAATTTTGGCACTTCTGGAGATATTTCCGCACTCACAACCTCCGAGGTAGCTCCCTTAGATGCCATTGATCCTCCAACGCTTGTGGTTTCCACAGGTGCCGACATGAATACAGTAATAAGCTCTTGGGTTGCTTTAGGAAACTTGTCAAATACTGAACTAGTGACAAAAGCCTCAAAATAGTTAGGGTTCATGTGTGCCTGATATCTCAACACCTCAATTCTTAGAATGCAAAGTGTTTTTTGTTGGGCGGCCATATGTAATTTATAAGCAAATTCGAATTTGAATCCAACCGTTCACCCCCAAATCTACTCATAAATGCTAGATTGGTGGTAGATTTTCACAGATCTTAATCTTAAATTCTACCTTAAATGTTTCCCCCCACTCCATTTAGCCATTTTCCCACTATCAGTTCATGAAAAATGACCATAACAGTCACTTTCGGGCTACCCTGCACGGTCTCTCCTCCTATAGCATAGATTCGTTTGTGCTTCTGCCGATACCGTGACATTCCTCCCTTCTGTGCAGTTCCCCAATCGCTCACCTCTACAACCCAAGCAATGTAGTTTATAGTCTCGCACCTCCTTTTAGCTGCCTGAAGTGCTAAGACTGTGCTTCCACCATATAGTCATTTGGATGGATCCCCAATGTATGTTTTCAATCTTCTACCATTCACCTTCCCTAGAAATAGTTCTCCATTCAACTTCACCAACTAAACTACTCCATCGTCGATAATATCCTTGATGACATAGGGCCCCAACCAATGCATCCAAAATTTTCCTGGAAATTTATCAAACTTGTTGTCACATAATAACACTAAATCATTTACATTGAAGGTGTGCAGTTTGATGTGTCAATCATGCCATGCCTTTTTGCACTCCTTTTGAACTTGCTGATGGAATCCAGCCAAAAACCTATCTTCTTCTAGCTCTGTCAACTACGCGAGCCTTTCTTCCAAGGCTCCACAATTCTCAATTCCTGTAAATGTCACTATGCATAGACTAGGTACAATGTATTCCATCAGCATCACAGCTTCTATGCCATAAACCAGACTAAAAGGCGTTTGTCTAGTGAGCTTTTTGCAAGTCGTCCTGTAAGCCCATAGCACCGCAAGTACACGCACATCCCAGCCATATCTTTGTGCATTGTGGACCTTCGTCATCGCTTTCTCCAATATCTTATTAAATACTTCCACCATCCCATTAGCCTACAGGTGATCTGGCGTACTCTTCTTATGATAAACTTGGAACTCCTCCATTAGTGCATTGATCGTCTCATTAAGGAAATGTGTATGACGATCGTTCATCAAAATCTTCGGGCAACCAAATCTTGTCAGAACATACTCAAAGAGGAATTTTACTGATGTTTCCCCTATACAACCCTTTATAGGTTATGCCTCCACCCATCTGGTCAAATACTCAGTCACGCTGATGATGTACCTCACACTCGTCTTTTTGGCTTGATGGGACCTAACCCAATTTCAACATTAATTAGCCAAGAAAATCCCTACACTACTGGCCCTTTCGACATCAATCCGCAAAATGCGGACTGAAGCCTCACCTAAAGTAGTGTGGGGGGATGTAGGAACCAAATTTCTGCACCCTAAGATAGTAGTGATGTCATTTTATACCCTAACCTATCCTTCACACAGACCGATAAGTCCTTTAGGGCTTATCGATCTACTTCTCTTACTCGGCTTTGAGATCTTCACAAAGGTCTATGATCATCCTTCGTGTACCCTAAATAGGAAATTCAAACACTTATGTACCTATGTGACTACTCTTATTGCTGTATTTACCCAGATTAGCTTCAGTGGTCGATAACTTCAACATGCATTATGATTATCTTCGCGTAAACATATATTCTTACTTGTGTTCATATAACAAAGTAAAACACATAGATTCACACATCAATACAACATTAAATCATCAACCTAGCATTCAACATAACATAATTTCATACATTCATAACATAAGTAAAATAGCTCATACATAGGTATTTCCAGAATAATTCTCTTTGTTGATGTCTAGATCTCCTTTACAGACTCTAACTAACCTGCACACACAGCTGCAGGGGTTTGTGAACTCAACTGTGGACATCTACCCTAGGCCTCTGTGCACTTAGATGCAGAGCCTCTTTCCTTCACTAAGACTCTTCACTCTTAGCTCTCACATATGCATTACATTCATTAACATCAACTATGAACCAAGATCCTGCTACACTCTTCTAAGACTTCCCTTTTTATACAATCCCATGGTCTGCGAACGAAGGGTGGATCTCATAAAGTTGACACAAGTTACATAAACTAAGGGTAGAGACCCTTGATGACTCTTTACATCTTCACACTCTGTGACCACAAAATGAGGAGACTTTACATTCTTTATATGAAACATGGGCCTTTAGCCTCAAAACTTGGGATTTCAACCCTAAAATTGATCCTAGCAGACCCATTCCCAATAAGCATGGAGTTCAATTAAACCAGATCTATGTCACTTTTGTGTTTTTGGAAGTGAAGCATGGACCCATATTTCCAATGAGAAACATAAAGCCTTAGAACCTAAGAGTGAAAAATGTATTTTTTTTGGATGTTCTGAAGCTATTAAAAGATATAGACTTCTTTCATCTAAGTCCAAAAATGTTATATTTAGAAGAGATGTAAAGTTTACTGAAAATATATCAGCCTATGAGTCTTGTTCAATGGATGTGCCATATCTCTCTATCCCTTCTACTTTTGAAAATATTTCTTCTTTAGAAGATGACAACGAGGATGGCTATCCTCCCCCACCTTCTCAGGATCCTCCTTTAGTGCCTTAGCTTCCAAAATGGGTCCATGCTACTCGAGATGTAGCAGGTGCTCTTGCAGGTGATCTTACAGATCAACAACGTACACTTTCTTAGTTCAATAGAGCCTCTTCTATACTAGTGTTGGGATAGGGTCCCCTAAGGTCAATTTTGGTGCAAAAGCCCAAGTTGTGGCGCTGAAAGCCCAAGTTTTTGTGATGTAAAATGTAAAGTCTCTGTGAGTTATGATTGTGAAGCCCGTAGATGTAAAGTATTGTAAACGGTTTTTACCCTTCATTTATGTAAATTTTGTCGTCTTTAGAAGATCTACCCATGGTCCATGGACCATGGGATTGTATAAAAAGGAGAGTCTTAGAGAGTCAAAGTTAGTTCATAAAATTTTGGAAGAAAAATGTAATGGGTCAATAGGAGCTAAGAGAGAAGAGACTTAGAGTAGAGGAGAGGCTCTGTAGTTGTGTGTGTAGAGTCTTGTTGGTAATTGACAACTAATTAATGTAAATTTGGGTAAATTGTATTAGTTATTGACAAGTTAGTTTCATACCAAATCAATAGTTATGTAACTGAGGAGGCTCATATATAAAACTGATGAATGCCCAAACTATTGTAAGGAGAATCATTTATTGTTGAATAGAGATTCAAATCCCTTGCCCCGGGGATGTTTCCTTGACACCCTTTCAGGGTTTTACCACCTAAATCTTAAGTTTTTACTTGTATGGTTATGTTCAATTTCATTCCCTTTCTTGGTTAAATTAACCTTCTTTCTTGATCAGTAACCTATTTTATAATTACAATTGGTAACAGAGCCAAGTTGAGTTGAGTTGGAGGTCTTGGAGTAGTCAGAGCGAGGTTGACTTGAGTTTGGAGGTGAATGCTGGTGAAACACTGGTGATAGAAAAAAAAGGCAGCACGTGTGAAACCCTGCATGATCATTTTTTGGAGGTGAAATCCTGCGTGATCTTTTTTTGGAGGTGTTTGTAGTTTATAATTTTTTTTTTAAAGGTTGCATTGTTGTTGGAAGAGCTTTCCTACGTGTGAAGGCAACACTCTATGTGGTCCAGAGCTCCAATGCTACGTCATTGCTGGAAGAGCCTGTCTGTGTGTGAAGGCAACACTTTGTGTGGTCCAGAGCTTCACTGCTGTGTCGTTGCTCGAAGAACCTTCATGTCGTGGACCAGAGGAAGAGGCATCATTGTGTGGAGCGAAGAGGCCCTATCCAATTTCTGTGTGAAACCCAATGGAACAATGGTCCATAACCTACATACTAGTTAAGGAAGCCAGAGGCCCCTCTAAGAACTGCGTGTAACACTGCTAAGACTCTACGTGGACCACTGTTTTCTGTGTAGACTGGTGAGGAGGTTGTTTGCTGCCTGAGGCTCAGTTGTGATATGTAGCAAAGGCCCATTTCTCTTTGATATCTACGTATGCATGAAGCTAGATTCCCATTCTCTACGTGGACTGGTGAGGAGCCTTTCTGTGCTGGCCCAAGCCCATTTTTTTTGTTGCTTGTTGCAAACTGTCAAGGAGTTGTGAGTAACCAGTATGGATCACTGGCCCTATCCAATTCGTCGAGGAGGAGCTATTGCTGGCCCTCTATGTGCTGGCCACCTCTACGTGCTCCTGTCCAAAACTAGAGCAAGGAGCCTTTTCTAGAAGTTTAAGTGCAGTTCGAGCCTGTGCGGAGTTGGGGAAGTCCGTTGAAGCTGAAAGGAATCTGAAAATTGAACAAACCAGAACAACGGGTATCTTTTTTTTTTTTGCAAATTTGTTGAAGGGTTTTTTGGTTTATAAAAAAAAAGGTAAATTTTCTTTTTGGAAGAGTTATAGGAAAAATATGAATAGGGATTTTTTGTTTAAAAAAAAAAAAACTCAGAATTGTGGAAAAGAGTTTCTTTATTTAAAAAAAAAAAAACTCAGACTTTTGAAGCGGAAACTAGAAATTGAAGAAACACTAAACTCTTGTTTTTCTTAAGAAACCTAGTTAAAAGAAGGATTTGTAGGAAAGAAAATGGCCAAGATGTCGAATGCAAAGTTCGAGGTGGAGAAATTCATCGGAAAGAGGAACTTTTCTCTATGGAAACTAAAAGTTAGGGATTTGTTGGTGCAACAAGGGTTGCACAAAGCTTTGGATGGGGCAAATAAGAAGCCTACAGGCATGAAGATTTGGACTGGGAGGACTTGGATGCTCAAGCTCTCAATAAGGTTATGCCTGGTGGATGAAGTTCTATTAAACATTTTTGAAGAGAGTACAACTTCAGGCTTATGGGAAAAACTAGAAAAACTTAATATGACAAAGTCATTAAGCAATAGAAATTTGAAAAGATAATTGTACAATCTTCAAATGAAGGAGGGTTCAAAAATTACAAAGAATTTAAATGTTTTTAATACACTTCTATGCTAATTATCAGATATGGAAGTTAAAATTCAGGAAGAAGACAAAGCTATAACCTTGTTGTGTTCTCTGCCCGAGTCATGGGACCACTTTGTAACTTCAATCAGTTTGAGCACCGATGATTCTTTGAAATTCAAATCAGTTGTGGGAGCTCCCTTATCTGAAGAAGTACAAAGGAAATCTAGTACTGAAACAACTACATTAGAAGCCATGATAGCTAGAGGATGGTCCGAGGAAAGAGGAGAAAAAACAAGGGGGTCTTCTAGATATAAATCAAAGGGAAAGAAGTGTAAGGCAAACTTTTGGCACTATAATAAAATTGGACACCTGAAGAAAGACTGTTGGAAACGAAAAGAGTCTGATAACCCAAAGAAGGAAGCAAATCAGTTTGATTCAGGTATGATAAACAAATTTTTATCTATGGAAGAATTATGTATGATAAATGAAACTTCACCTGTATGTAATGTCTATCAGGGTTTTGAAAGCTGGTTGTTAGACTCTGGTGCTTCTCATCACATGTGTCCACATAGAAATTGGTTTACCTCATATGAAGATGTAAATTGTAGTTCTGTGTTTATGGGTAATAACGTAACATGTCAGACTATTGGGATGGGAAATATCAGGATTAAAATGTATGATAACATAGTTAGAGCATTAACTAGCGTTACACATGTACCTGAATTGAATAAAAATTTGATTTCTTTAGGAGTGTTGGATTCGGATGGTTATAAATTTACAGGTCATAATGGAGTGTTGAAAGTCTCTAAAGGTGCCCTAGTTGTTACAAAAGAAAAAAGGCCGGAAATATTTACAGACTCAAAGGAAGTACTCAGGTCAGTGAAGCAGCAATTGTGTCAACAAAGAACAAGAAGGTACTCACCTATTGTTAAGTTATGGTATGTTCTATGCTTACAGTAGTTTACTTATTTTTCTTATTATTGTCCATAGATTAGCAATCACATGTACACTAAGTAAAGTGCAGATAGAACATTAAACGATCAACAGAAAACAAGCCAAGACAAGAGACACAAGATGTGGCGGCTAGCCAGGGACAAACTCCAATATGGGGAAACCCTTTGATCAAATCTTCTTTTATCTTCAATAATTTAGCGGAGAGAAATAGTACAAAGATCTGATTTATATCAGCAGTAGCAAACCCCAGATCAGCCCTAAACTAGGGCAGCAAACCCTAGATCGAACTTGTCAAGTTTCCACTGGTGAGTCATTCACTGTGCACCAGTCCATGACTTCATTGTGCACCAGTCCAAGATTCATCGTGCACCAATCCAAGATTTCACCGTGCACCACTCAAATATTTCACCGCGCACTAGTGCAAGATTTCACAAAGCACCAGTGCAAGATTTCGCCGTGCACTAGTGCAAGATTCCATCTCACACCATAGAGAGAGAGATATGTGATGATCAGTGTTTGTGTAAAAATGAGGGAAAGGCCTCCTATATTTATATACAAATGTTGATGATGAATAGATGCGTCTGTTGGGCTTCTGAGCCTACATGAGTTGTTTTTCAGCTTGATAATTATTCCATAATAAAAAAAAAATCATATCTCCATAAATACTTATCAGAATCAGACGATCTTTAGATCAATCCTACACCTCTCGAGGAGAGGAATCTATGAAAAATATTATCAGCCATGAATAAGGTGACCCACATGGATTTTGGTCCTAGTTTGCAATTTTAACACTCCCTCTCAACTAGAGAGAACTCCATCATAAATTCATCTGTTTGTAGCTACTATTCATCCATCAAATGCATTACCTAGTACATCTTGACCCCTGCACTATTTTGCTATATTCTGCCTGCACTGCTCTGTTCTATTATGGCCTGTTCTGATATGCTCTACTCTGCATTTCTTTGTTTGAATTATGAAGAAGAAGAAATGATCGAGGATGTATCATACTAACTCAAAGTCAGTCTCAGAGTGTGTACCACGAGTCCTAAACCAGTCCTCAACTGACCTAAAGTCAGTGTCATAGTAGGTACAACTCCTACCACTGGTCCCAGACCAGTATCATCCTCCACTGACTCAAAGTTAGTCTCAGAGTGTGTACCACTGTTCTTAGACTAGTCTCAACCAACCCGAAGTCAACGTCATAGTAGGTACCACTCCTAGTAATGGTCCCAGACCAGTCCTTCACTAACTTGAAGTCAGTCTCACAGTAAGTACCACTAGTCCTAGACCAGTCTCAACCGACCCGAAGTCAGCGTCATAGTGGGCACAACTCCTACCACTGGTCCCAGACCAATATCATCCTCCACTGACTCAAAGTCAGTCTCAGAGTGTGTACCATTGGTCTCAGACCAGTCTCAACCGACCCAAAGTCAACGTGATAGTAGGTACCACTCCTACCACTGGTCCTAGACTAGTATCATTGATCCCAGATCAATGAAGGTCATCCTAGCATAAGGAGTACGGTAGATAAAGCGATGCATCCATCGGTACTAATATGGTCCTTATCCTCATTTCCCTACTCATTGATCAGATGAGAGGTACTTCCCATGAGTCCCAGACTACACGGGTAGGATGCCTCGATAGGAGAACTAATAAATCCTATCCTCACAAGAGAAATAATCATCCTGCTACACAATCGTCATGGAGAACACATCATCTAGACCTCACAGGAGAACTAATCATCCTACTACATAATCGTCATGGAGAACACATCATCTAGACCTCATAGGAGAACTAATCATCCTGCTACATAATTGTCATAGAGAACACATCATCCAGACCTCACAAGAGAACTAATCATCCTACTACATAATCATCATGGAGAACTTCTTTGTAACCAGTGAAGTGCCTTGAGGCACCACTATCAATAAGGCAATTTCCCAGTGAGTTTGGAGGAGCAAAGGTAGATAGAGTCACTGGTAGATAATATTCATCCTGATTAATGTCAATAGTGTTAGATTCATACGTGGAATTTCTAGCCTTCTTGAATGGTTGTCCTCTTCCTTGATTTCTAGCACTGCTTTTACCTCTGCTATTAGATTTTCCATTCCTTTAATTTCCATGAGAGGGATTTTGATAATGATCTCGATGTGAGTCCCTTCTATCAGGGCAGTACGTTGCATAGTGACCTGCTTTATCACAAATGTAACACTGTCCTTTTCTTCCACCTATAGGTCTATTTGTTCCTAGCAGCAGCAGATGCATTTGATGGAATTCCACCTTTCACATGGTCCGACACTTCCTATTCTTCTAACATTAGATCGAGAGACATCTTCCATCCATGGTATTTAGACTTCTCATGGAGCTTGTCTTCAGTAGGGAAGTGTGTTGAGGACACCATGAATTCTTTTTAGATAGCCTACCAATCTTCTCTTCGGTGATTGCTCTTGCTCTTGCTCGGGCTTTGTCTTCACCTCAGTTCCGATACCATGTTAAGTTATGGTATGTTCTATGCTTAGAGCAGTTTACTTCTTTTTCTTATTATTATCCACAGGTTAGCAATCACATGTACATTAAGTAAAGTGCAGATAGAACATTAAATGATTGATAGAAAACAAGCCAAGACAAGAGACACAAGATGTGTTAGCTACCCAGGGACAAACCCCAATATGGGGAAACCCTTTGATCAAATTTTCTTTTATCTTCAATAATTCAGCAGAGATAAATAGTACAAAGATCTGATTTATATCAGTAGCAGGAAACCCCAGATCAGCCCTAAACTAGGGTAGTAGACCCTAGATCGAACTTGTCAAGTTCCCACTGGTGAGTTGTTCACCATGCACTAGTCCAAGACTTTGTCTTCCACTAGTCCAAGGTTCACCATGCACCAATCCAAGGTCACCGCACACCAGTGCAAGATTTCACAGCACACTAGTGCAATATTTCACTGCACACCAATGCAAGATTTTGCTGTGCACCAATGCAAGATTATGCTGCACATCAGAGATAGAGAGATGTGATGATCAATGTGTGTGCCAAAATGAGGAAAATACCTCCTGTATTTATATACAAATTTTGATGATGAATAGATGTGTCTGTTGGGCTTCTGAGCCTACATGAGTTGTTTGTCGGCTTGATAATTATGCCATAATCAAAATAAATTCATATCTCCATAAATACTTATTGGAATCAGATGATCTTTAGATCAATCCTACACCTCTTGACGAGAGGAATCTAGGAAAAATATTATCAACCATGAAAAAGGTGACCCACATGGAGTTTGGCCTAGTTGCCAATTTTAACACCTATGGCATTAGTGATTGGGTCACATGAGTGAGAAAGGTCTTCAAATATTGTTGAAATGTAAATATCTTCCTGATTTGAAATGTTTGAAGTTGGATTTATGTAAACATTGTGTGTATGGAAAACACTGTAAACAGAGATTTAAAATTGGAAATCATAATAGTAAAGATATTTTACACTATATTCGTTCTGATCTGTGGGGACCATCTCCTGTTGTATCATATGAAGGTGCTCTATATCTTTTAAAGTTTATTGATGATTTCTCCCATAAAGTTTGGGTCTTTATGCTGAAAAAGAAAGTTGATGTATTCAATATATTTAAACAATTTAAAGCAATGGTAGAGAAAAGAACAGGAAAATCAATTAAATGTTCAAGAACTGGCAATGGTGGTCAATTCACTTCAATAGAATTTGAACAATACTGTAAGAATGAAGGAATTGTTAGACACAAAACCACTGTTTATACTCCTCAGCAAAATTGTGTTGCTGAAGGTATGAATAGGACTCTTATGGAAAGAGCCAGAAGCATGATTAGAAATGATAACTTGCAAAAGGAGTTGTGGGTAGAAGCAATATCCATTGCTTGTTATTTAGTTAACAGGTCACCTTCAATAGAAATTAATTGTAAAATTCCTGAAGAAATTTGGTCAGGTCAATCTTGTGATTATTCACATTTAAGGATATTTAGTTGTGATGATTATGCTCTTATTCCTAAAATTCAACGTTCAAAACTAGATCCAAAATCTAAATGTTATGTCTTTGTTGTGTATGACTATGCGGTGAAAGGATATAGGTTGTGGGATCCTACATCACAGAAGATAGTCAATAGTAGATATGTAACATTTGATGAATCTTCTTTTTTAAAATCAAATGTTGAAAGAATTGAACAGGAACAGGTATCACCAAATCAAAAAAATCAATTGGAGGCTAGACCTTTTGTTGATAGTCAAAAGGAAGAAGAGACTTCTGGGAAAAAAAGTGTTGAAGATACAAAGGAAACTGCTAAAGTTTCTGAACCAGTTCAGCAACCAGTCACTCTAGGAAGGTCTACAAGGGAAAGAAGAACTCTCAAAAGGAATGAAGATTTTGCTTCATTTTTTGCTTTGATTACTGAAGATAGGGAACCTTCTTGTTATTAGGAAGTAGTAGATGATACATATAGAAAAAAATGGAAAACGGCTATGGAAGAAGAAATGGATTCCTTAGCCAAGAACAATACCTGGGATCTTGTAGAACTTCCTGAAGGGAGAAGTGTTGTTGGATGCAAATGGGTCGTCAAACTGAAATGGAAAGTTGATGGAAGTATCGAAAGGTATAAGGCGAGACTAGTAGCAAAAGGGTATTCTCAGGTTGAAGGTATTGACTTTCATGAGATTTTTTTCACTAGTTGTAAAACTTGTTTCTATTCGTACTATGTTGGCACTAACTGCATTACTTAACCTTGAGTTAGAATAGTTAGATGTTAAAACATCTTTTATACATGGTGATTTGAATGAAAAGTTATATATGGAAGAACCAGAAGGTTTTGTACAAGGTCGCAACTGAAGATTAGTTTGCAATCTCAGGAAATCATTGTATGGTCTGAGGTAGTCACCCAGACAATGGTACAAGAAGTTTGACTCCTTCATGGTGAGCCAAAAATTTATTATAAGTGAGTATGATCATTGTGTATACTTCAAAAGTTTCAATGGCATATTCATTATCTTAGCTTTGTATGTTGACAATATGCTTATTGCAAGCAAAATCATGGAAGAGATCAACAGGTTAAAGGCCCAGCTCTCTAGGACGTTTGATATGAAGGATATGGAGCAACAAAACATATCTTAGGCATGGAGATACACAAAGATAGGAAAAATGGCAAGCTTTGGTTATGAAAACAGAAGTACGTGGAGAAAGTACTTGAAAAGTTCTATATGAACAATGTGAAACCTCTTAGTGTTCCATTAGCTTCCCATTTTAAGCTTCCTTTAGTTTTGAGTCCTAGAACTGATGAAGAAAAGAAGTATATGTGTCCTGTACCATATGAAAATGCTGTAGGAAACTTAATGTATGCAATGGTATCTACAAGACCTGACATTTCACATGCCGTTGGAGTTGTCAGCAGGTTCATGGAAAATCTAGGTGAAGAACATTGGCGAGCAGTGAAATGGGTGCTTCGATATCTAAGAGGCACAAGTGACCATTGAATCATCTGTAATGGTAGTGAAGGATCAGTATGTAGATATGTAGATGCTGATTATGCAGGTGATTTGGAAAAAATAAGATCTACTATAGGTTATTTCTTTACTCTTGTAGGTGGAGAAATTATTTGGATGTCAGAGCTTCAAGAAACAGCTGCATTGTCCACTATCGAAGCAGAATATATAGTTGCTTCAGATGCTAGTAAAGTAGCAATCTGGGTAAAGGGTCTACTTGATGAGATTGGAAGGATACAAGAGAAAGTGAATGTACTTTGTGACAGTCAGAGTGTTATTCACTTGGCTACAAATCCTACTTATCATAGCAGAACCAAGCACTTTGATGTAAGTTATCACTTTCTGAGACATGTGATCGATGGCGGAAAATTAGCTCCTCAAAAGGTCCATACACGGGAGAATTGTGCAAAAATATTCACAAAGCTAGTTACACTAGAGAAGCTGTGATGGTGTTTAGCTTCTCTTGGCTTGCAGAAGAGATGATGAACGGGCATGGGCAAGGGATTAGGAAAATTGTTGTCAAGGTGGAGTTTGTTGGTAATTGACAACTAATTAATCTAAATTTGGGTAAATTGTATTAGTTATTGACAAGTTAGCTTCATACCGAATCATTAGTTATGTAACCGAGGAGGCTCATATATAAAACTAATGAATGCCCGAACTATTGTAAGGAGAATCATTTATTGATTGAATAGAGATTCCAATCCCTTGCCCCATGGATGTTTCCTTGACACCCTGTCAAGGTTTTACCATGTAAATCTTGAGTTTTTACTTGTATGGTTATGTTCAGTTGCATTCCCTTTCTTGGTTAAATTAACCTTCTTTCTTGATCAGTAACCTATTTCATAACTACAAGGCCTAGAGTAGAGTCCGCAGCTGAGTGTGCGGACCCCTGCAGCTGAGTGTGCAGGGTAGTTTTGAGTCTATAAGAAAATCTGAAGTATCAATAAAGACACTGTTCTAGAAATATATTTTCTTTATCCATTTAATTCTGATATGAATGAATGCGTTTATGCTATGATGAATAATAGGTTTATGATCAAGGAAAATTTTAGGGATGGAAAATTTTCTTGAATTTTAAAAACATTATCAAATCCCACTAATCCCTAATATGCAAACTATAAAATGTTTATTGATATATTTATAAAATTATTCAAATTTATAATGATTTTATATATAGTCTCTATATAATGTTAGATATTTTTAAGGTAAAATAATTTTATATTCCAAAATTTGGGCGAATTGTCTTTTATAAAATTGGAAATCGGTGAATCATTTTTGTGTAAAAATCACGGAAAATTAGCCCCTAAAATTTTCTATGTTTATTATTTAATTTTGTATTGATGCATGAATCTGTATGTTTTACATTTCTATAAGAATGCAAGTAATAATATCTATTTACACGAATGATATCTTAATGCATGCTCAAGATATCATACACTTAAGCCAATATCGGTAATAAAAGACTTAGGAGTTATTACAAAGGTGCATAAGGGGTTGATTCACCTATCCAGGGTCTGCAAAAGACAGTCGTACACCTTCACAAAGATCTAGAGGCTGGTAAGAAGAAGTTATATCAATAAGCCTCAAGGGCTTATCGATATGCACGAAGGTAGATAAAGGGTACAAAATGACATCATAACCATATCTTGATGTGAAAACTTGGTTCTAGCATCCCCCCATACTGCTTCGAGTGAGACTTTAGTCTATGTTCCATAGATTGATGCCAAAAGGGCCAGTCCTGTAGGGATTTGTTTGGAAAAATTAACACTGAACCTGGGTCAACACCCACTTAGCCAACAAATGGTTCTGTTGCGGGACTGGGATCTGCATAAAGAGATGTGTGATGTCGCATCACTGGAATCCAACTATGAAGGAAATTGAAGATTGGTTGGATATAAATATCCATGAATTCGTGACGCAAGAGAACAGGAACCCGTGATTGATGAAAACAGTGGTTGGACAGGTATCTGCACACAAAGATACACAAAATTTTCTTCTATTCCTTCCCGGTTGAAGTATATGAGCGGATCGCTAAATTGGAAAACAACCAAGGAAGGTGGAGGCTTAATGATCTGATAGTTTGGACCCTGGAGTTAGTGCAGAGATTGGAAGCCTCTGAACAAAAGATCACACGTGTTGTCAATCACTAGATTGATCGTATCATAGGAGGAATTGTGATAGATTTTGCGGTTGATGCCTGGGTTAGCTACAATGAAGTAGAGCGATGCTTATTCAAAGGACTGCAAGGTAAGTATTTAAGATCTTTGAATACTTGGATTAAAATGCTCTTGTTTGAAAATCAAGTTATGAAATTAGGTTAATGTTTGGAGCTACGCTAAGTGGAAAGTCATTTAGGGATAGAAAAGGAATAGGACCTAAATATAGCCCACTGATTAAGCCTCCTCTGAGTGACAACGAAGAAGTAGCAGAGGCTTCTCCGCAGAGCACTGTCTAGTTAATAAGGGAATGGTTCCCACAAATACCACATCCACCCACACCACCTCCATCTTCACGTCCACCACATACACCTTCACCCATAGCACCACCAACTCCACTAGCATTCAATATGGTGAATTTAGAATAACTCATTTTCAAGGGCTTGGGGAATGAGGACTTGGACCAGTTGTGGTTCGCCGCAAAGGTTGTGTGGGAAGCCCAAGGTGTTATAGATGATTAGATGAAGAAATCCACATCGGTTACTGATTTTCAGGAACACACTCTAACATCGTACATTAAGTACTCCACTGATAACCTGATGGCTACATTGGTAGACATTCAGACAATGTTGAATAAGCAATTCAGTATGCCCAAATCTGAAGCACAATTGATCATTGGATTCAAAGAAATCATGATGATGCCTGGTGAGACACCCTGAGAGCTAGATTAGAGATTGAAGTGCAATATCCATGAAGCTAACATGAATTTTACACATGGGCAGCACCACGAATATTTTGTGGCTTCACTCTTGCCTCATCTGAGGGTTGCTCTATCACAAAAAAAGATTGGGACCCAGATGGAAGCCTTGGATATTGCAATGAGATTCCATGAGACACCAATTCAAGATGCTTCTTTAGGAGTTCAATAGATTCACGTGGAGTTGCAAAATATTGTCCTAGAATTCCAAAGTCTGAAGAAGGATAGAGGCGCTCGGCCTGAGGTGCACAAAGAGGGTTGGTGTTTGAAATGTAATAGTTAAGGGCATGATAGGAATCATTGCCCTGTGTTCAAAAATTACATTGTAGGAGGAGGGCCACTGCCTCTGAGGCCAAAAGCTCATGCAAGGCCAAGTGCAGGGCCCATGCTATGGTGTGCTATCTGTCACGTAGCTCGAAAACATAGTAACAAATAATTGTCACTTGTTGCAGAAATTTGTATAGACACTACAACAACTCTTCTGCAACTTCTTCCAATCAGTAGGCCACGATGATGCAATTGTCATAGTTATGAGCTAATGATGGAGAGAACACCCACGTATTAGATACATATAGAAACTCGGCCTCTCAATCAAGGCACTGGGGGGCCACGAGCAGGATATCGGTGGCGCAGATGAGGTCGAGGTGGAGGAGGACCTATGAGAGGTTGGGTGAAAGTTATTTGCTACAATTGTGGAGGTCCAGGACAATACGCACGAGAATGCATGAACTTCATGCCCTTGTCATGTTGACACTGTACCCAGTGTGACCACACAACAGAAGATTACCCTATATTAATAGCTAAGATGCGTGGAAAGGGGACACAAACTCAATAAACTACACAAAATGTGTAAATGATGAGAATTAAACCCCGCAAAGAGGAAAAGCGGCCTGATGAAGGTGAATGGGTCCACATATCTCTAGAAAAGGAGGTTGGCTTTGATCTGGAGCACACAAAGGAAACCTTCATGGAAGCAAAGAAAATCTTCATTGAGGCTTCTACATCAGGAAGTCAGGATAAGCAGTCTGAAGAAATGGATCCATCCATGCTTACTGCCTTTTTGGATACCTGTATGAAGATGCTACGCAATAGTAAGGCCATAAATGGATTACAAGAGTTGATCAATAAATGTGCTAGTAATTCTCTTGAAGGACTGTGGATGGTTAGGAAAATAGGTAAGCATAAGGCAACAACAGGGCATGAGATGAGGCTCACTGCCCAAATAGGAGAGTATGAAATGCACCAATTTATTCTAGATCTTGGGTTAGATGCAATTTTTTTTCCCAAAAAAACATGGGAGAGAATGTGGAGACCTGTGCTATAGTAGTCTCCTATTCAATTGAGGATGGCGAATCAATAAAAGCTTATCCCCATGGGAAGATTACAGGAAGTGACAATCAATATTGAAGGCGTGAGCCCATTGGCGGATTTCGAAGTAATAGAGATTGTAAATGATGGCAATCCCTACCCAGTGCTCCTTGGGATCAACTAGGCTATCGACATGAATGAGGTGATTAATTTGAAGAATTGAATGATCTCATTTGAAATAAATTTGCTTCAAGTAGTACTACTGTTGGACCCTACAGAAGGACCGTGCTATGCTAAACTGGTCCATGATTACAAAAGTGATGATAATTTGGACTAGACATATATGATAATCATGCGAGATCAAGATTGGGTGAATCCGAAAGCTAATGGACCTATTGCATGGGATCACGAAAGCTCCTGCACACCATATTCAAATGAGGAATTAGAACAATGACAAAATATATTGCATGAAGTGTATACGCTACAGTGTAATATGATGACCACATTGTTACACTATCTATCGTCGGAGGTAAGATGTCTACCTTATTATGATGGTTTAATTGATGTTGATAAATCTCTAGATGCATTTGAAAGAGATGTTCCAGAGAAGAATCAGTTCCAAGCCTTGGACTTGGCGCTACGTGCTACTCCTGCACGATGGTGGGGTATGCACAATGACAATTTCGATGGATGGTGCAAATATAGAAGAATGATGAGGGTGTAGTTTGGTCACGCAAAGGTATGATTGATAGAGAAATATGATGGAAGGAGTGAACCACGTGATCACTTAGCCAAGTGGACCGATGCTTATGGAGCAGAAACGCAACTGGAGTAGGGCATTTGTTCTATCACACCTTGTATGTAATCCCTATGAATTGGTACTTGGAGATAGAGCTCGGCCATAATACAGATGAATGGGATATTTTGAGACAGGGATTCTTGATGGCATTTAGATTTGAAGATGGATTTGAGTGCATTGATGAAGCACTGCAGGAGGTCAAAGCAATGATCTTCAGAATCTGCAGGATCCCTTGGACTTGATTTAACTAGATTGGACCACCTAGCTGCACCATGCGTTGGAGTGCTACAATATGACTCCTAAATAAGAAGAGGAGGATCCGAGGAGCATTATAGTCCTAGACACTAAAGGTCACTGCGAAGTCAAGGGGACATAGATAGAGAATCTTGATATCACTGCACCATTGAAACAAGACAAGTGAACATTGGGACAAAGGCAGAGCCAAAGTTTGTGAAGATAGGGTACTACTAGGATGATGCTACAGTCGATAAGGTCATTGAGTTTCTTCACGAATACCAGGACTTTTTCCCTACCAATTTTCTAGACTTGGAAGGGATAATAGGTGATTTAGGAGTAATGAGGATAGCACTGAAATCAAACATGAAGCTTGTGAAACAGAGGCTATATCACCTCAATCCTAAGTACAAAGAAAGGGTCCACTTAGAATTGGAAAAAATGTTGGCAGCAAGAATCATTGAACCAGTGGAGGAGTTTGACTGGGTAAGTCCAATGGTCGTTTAGGAATAGAGCAGAAGAATGAAATAACGATATGCCTAGATCTTAGGAAGCTGAATGACACTTGCATGATCCTTTTCCGACTCTGCTCATCGATTAAGTTTTGGATAATGTAGGAGAATAGGAAGCATATTCATTCACTAATGGATTCTCGTAGTACCATTAGATCAAGCTCATGCTGAAAGATAGGAGTAAGACGACATTCAAAATTGAATGGGGATTCTCTCAGTAGATTGTAATGCCTATTGGAATGAAGAATGTGCCAATGATGTTTTCATGTGTAGTCATTGCGGCATTCAAGGACTTCATTCACAAGTTCTTGGAGGTATATTTTGACGATTGGATGGTGTTTGGGCTGGTAAAAATCCATGTAGCTAGTCTACGGTTGATGCTGGATACATGCTAGAGGTATCAGGTTGCTCTAAATTTGAAGAAATATTTGCTTTGTGTTCCCTTCGGAATCTTATTGGGTCATGTTGTATGAAGACAAGGGTTAATGGTGGATCCAGCTAAGATCATAGTTATAATCAATTTGGAGGTGCCAAGAAGTGTTAAACAATTATGTGCAACGCTGGGGCATACTAGTTATTAATGAAACTTCATCAAAATTTATGCCTAGATTACCATGCCGATGGAAAAAATGTTGAGGAAGGACGCTAAATTCTATTGGAATGAAGAATTTTAGTAGAGCTTCGATGTGTTAAGAGAAAAGATGGTCACCGCCCCGATCCTAGTCTTCCTGGATTGGAAGAAGGAATTTCATGTTCATGTGGATGCATCATGTATTGCACTGGGAGTAGTCTAACACATGCTGATGAGGGAGAGTTGGACCACCCTATCGTATTTGCAGGCAAGAATTTATCTAAGTTTGAGAAGAATTATTCAACGATAGAGCGTGAAGGTTTTGATATGGTGTACGTGCTCTAGAAGTTCAAACACTACTTGCTAGGAAGACACTTTAAGATGTATACATACCATTCTGCATTAAAGTACCTGGTCAACAAGCCCGTGTTGGGGGAGAAAATATGCAAATGGATGTTGTTGTTTCACGAATATGATTTTGAAGTCATTGTGAAGCTAGGGAAATTGAATGTAGGACCGGATCATCTTTTGCACACCGAAACAGGTGAGGAGCCCACTAATTTGCGGTGTGCATGGTAGACAATCATTTTGATGACATCATGCACTTTCTGACTACAGGAACAGCTCCAGATGCGTACACCAGCCAATAATAGAATGAATTGGTGGTGCGTGCAATAGATTTTTCTCTTATTGCAGGTCACTTGTATATGATGGGAGTGGATGAGATATTGTGACATTATGTGCCTAAGTTTGAATGAAGCAGCATCCTAGCCAAAGCTCATGGAGGGGTTGAGGGAGGCCATTATATAGGAAAATAAACAATACAGATGTTACACACTGGGTTGTGGTGGCTGACACTACATAAATATTCCAATTCTTATTGTAGGGCATGTGATGCATGTCAGAGGAAGGGTAGGCCATCATGGAGGGATGAGCTACCTATGAATCCACAAGTATCGTTGCATCCATTTGAAAAATGGGCAATTTATTTTGTAAGACCGATTCAGCCTACAAGAAAGAAGACAGGTGCACGGTATATCATCACTGCGACTGAGTATTTGACTAGTTGGAGGGAGGCGCAACCTATAAAGGATTGTATAGGGGAAACAATAGCAAAGTTCCTATTTCAATATGTGCTAACTGGTTTGGTTACCCAAAGATTTTGATAAGTGATTTCGGTACAAATTTCCTTAATGCAATGATCAGTGTGCTGACAGAAGAATTCCAAGTTTATCATCAAAAGAGCATGCCATATCACCCTCAGGCTAATGGGACGGTGGAACAATTTAAGAAGATATTGGAGAAAGCATTGACAAAGGTTTGCAATGCACAAAGGAATGATTGGGATGTGTGTGTACCCATGATGTTATGGGCTTATAGAACTAATTGTAAAAACCTGACTGGACAGACACCTTTCATGCTAGTTTGTGGCGTAGAAGCTATGGTGCCGATGGACTACATTGTGCCTAGTTTACTCATATTGGAGTTCACAGGAATGACGAATCATAGAGCCTTAGATGAAAGGCTCGCACAGCTGACCGAGATGGACAAAGATAGATTCTTGGTTGGATTCCATCAGCACATCTAATTGCACACCTTCAAGGTAAAAAATTTAGTTTTATTATATGATAGCAAGATTGATAAATTGCCAGAAAAATTTCAGATGCATTGGCTGGGGCCATATGTGATCAAGCAGCTTATCGATGGTGGAGCAATTCAGCTGGTGAAACTAATTGGTACTTGGTAGACATTAAGTTGTTCCCTCACTTGCCTACTAATAATTTAATGTAGAGAGTATTCTACAAAGACTCTATGGTCATCGCACTAGAGTTGGCGAAGTGGATTCATGGGGTGGAAAAGGTAGGATTGTTGAATCTACTATGGGTGCTGCATTACCACCACACTCCCATAAATTTGGTTGTTATCAAACAGTTGTTGTGTTAGGTGTACGAAGAGTGCCTATCATTGGAGGAGTTGATCCCTATAACCAACATGTTGATCCATAGGATCACCTTACCACCACATTCGGGACTAAATCCAGCCAAGGCATTTGGCAGAAAGACGGGCGAGGGCGACCTCACCGAGTGAATGAAGGACAATTTTAAGCTTGTCAAGAAGCCACACACGTATTCAAATTCAAGCATTATTGACCCCGCGGTGAAGGTGGCTGCCCAGATCTTGGCTAGTAAAATAATGAGAAAGTGTTGTCCAGATGAGATGCCAGCACTAGTTGTTTCACTAGCGGCCCAGTGTGCGGAGGGCATACAAATCAACTCGGCATGCTACCTATGCAACGAATTCCTCATGAGCTTCAGAGAGGCACAAGATCAGAGCAAGACATTTCACTACTCATGGCTCTTACTTTTGATTGTGTTGGTCACATGGCAGTTGTCAAAGGATAGCCAGTTTCCTCCAATCATGCTAGATTTTCCAGAAGCAGTGAAGTTTACCTTACTACGGGCCACAAAGGATGTTGAGCGGGTCTGAAATCAGGGTGTTTTGGGCATTGATGGAAATAAGCACTAATATGGGCATCAATCGGAAGCCACGGTTGTCACCAACCACTTTTGAGTAGTTATTTGGGTACATGGAGCTCAAAGGATACTTCCACCAGATTTCAATTCAGGTGCGAAAGGACCCATAATAGAAGTGGTATGATTTACCATACCTTGCGAGGGATGATGCAGTTGCAATTTCCTCAAGCATTGTCCAGCAGATTGGCACACCACATCCAATTTTTCTGCTAGGTCTAGTAAGTCCACGGAAAAGCAGAAAAAGGAAGCAACCCTATTGAAAGTTTGGTAGTTGGCTGAAACGAGAAAGGAGACTAACGAGAAGGCACACGAAGAAGCAGAGTGCACTGCCAAGGAACAAGCAAAGCAGGAAGAGCATGGCTCTCATAAGAGCCAGAAATGCCCTTCACCACAGACAGAGGAAGAAAAGAAATTAGAATAGGGAAGTGTAGATCTAAAAAGCACTCCCTTCCGGGTGAAGTGAAATAGGGAACAGGAAAAAGAAGGACTGTGGAAGAAGACCAAAGCCTCTAAGTCATCACTAGACCCGATCACCTTGACCGAGGGTGACTTGGATGACATTGGGGATAAGGTAAGGGATACGACAATGGAACTGCTATAGAAGTTTGAGCAGCAATAGAAGCAAGAATTAAGTGCCATTCAGATGGGTTCATGCGAGCTACAGATCCAAACCACAAGACTACAAGCAGGAGCAGGGCAGAGCAGCATGATCTCCACTAGTTTAGCACCAAGGACAATGACATCGGTAGAGTTCGTTCACTCTTTGGATCTTCAGGCAGTCATGCTGCCTGATGGAGCCTTGAGCATGCAGGTGGATGCTGACAAGACTATAGTTAGTGCTTTGTGGAATGTTGGAATAAACTTTGCCACACTCCTTAGTGAATTCCTTCACACTCTGTAAGAAGATGTGACTCAAGAGCTTAAAGGACGAGAGAAACGCAAGCTGCACACGATGAGTGAGAAGAAAATCAACAGTGCACAAATATTCATTGAGAAGACAACCACACTAGAAGCCTAGAAGAAGGTGTAGGAGAAGAATGAGCACACTACCACGGTAATAGCTGAAGCATGCAGAACCATTCTGGAACTACATATCCCAGAAGAAGCACTGGTGGAAGCCAAGATTCAGAAGTTGGCTACAGGTGTGCATGACATGAAGACTAGGATGGCCAAGGTTTAGTTTGAGCTAAACCTGAAAATTACATAGCTTGAGTTGAATATAGAGCCTTCAACTCCACCAGAAGTCAAAGAACAGTGTGAAGTTGTAGTGAGGGATGGAGTCACTGCAGTAGATTTCACAGTGGCAGAATGCACTGTGCTCTTTGAGCAGTCTATGGAACTAATCATGAGTCTACAGGAAGATCCTAAGCTGTATAGGTTAATCATAGAGGCTCGGGAACTACAACAGTAGTATGATGAATCAAGGTGACAATGCGCACCATCACTGTCACAGAGAGATTGGCAAACATAGAAAATTTTAGGGGCGAATGTTCGCCCTTTGGCGAAATTAAGGGGTTTTAAATTTTTAGTGGGTGAATATTTTGTATCATAGTACATTTTTACAAATCACCTCAAATAGCCCACCTTATTTTAAGGGAGAGGGTAAAAAAGGTAAATTTAGCCCTTGAAATTAGGATTTACAACCTTCCATTCGCCCATTTTCAAGAATAGGTTTTATTTAAGTGAATCCATTCACCCATTTTCAAGAATAGGTTTTATTTAAGTGAATGGCCAAAGGCCCAAAACCATATTTATGAAAGAGGTATGGTAAATTAATAAAAATGTAAATAAATGAGAGGTATGGTAAATAAATAAAACATTTTTTATATTTTCTCCATAAGTCACCTTATATACATGCAAGGGTGTAAACAAATAAAAATATAAGCAAAGTGGAGGTATGGTAAATAAATAAAGCATCTTTTTATACTTACTCCATAAGTCACGTTATATACATGCAAGGGTGTAAACAAATAAAAATATAAGCAAAGTGGAGGTATTGTAAATAAATAAAACATCTTTTTATACTTACTCAAAAGGTATGGTAAATAAATAAAAATATAAATAAACTAGATGCATGGTAAATAAATAAAACCTCTTTTTATATTTAGTCCATAACCCTCGTTCTATTTATGAAGGCTCAAGAAAGAGGTTTTATTTAAGTGAATCATATGGGCCAAATACCATATTTGTAAAAGTGGTATGGTAAATTAATAAAAATATAAATAAACGAGAGGTATGGTAAACAAATAAACCATTTTTTTATATTTACTCCATAAGTCACCTTATATTTACGAACACTCAAAAAATGTGTTATATTTAGGTGAAACATATGGGAAAAATAGTATGGCACAAATACCATGGACTAGATTGTTATCAATACCATGCAAAAAAACATTATTAACCCTAATATTAGTATTAATAAAAATAAAAATGGCACATGGTATTGACCCATGGTATTCACCAAAATGGCACATGGTATTGACCCATGGTATTCACCTGGAATGTAGCCTATTTAAATGGGGGAATTAAACCAGCATAGATCCATCTTTACTCTGGATCTACTAACCCCCGAGAGGTATCAAATATCGTGATATGCAAACTAGCATAGAGTGAAAAAATATTTGATCCGATCAAGAGTAAACATGGATGTTGTAATTTAATGTAAGTTAAACATTTTAGCTTGGTTAAAATAAAAAATAAAATAAAAATCAACTATTAATTTTATTAATTTTTATAAATTACGAATAGTAATTTTTAAGCTCCAGGTTTATGATAACCCATGGTATTGACCCATGGTAATACCATGGTATTCATGTGAGCATAGACTATTTAAAGGGGAAATTCTATCATCTTAGATCCATCTTAATTCTGGGTCTACCAAGTGCTCAGAGGGATAAATAGATTTCATCCCCCTAAGAGTGGTAGATGTGGAGTTAAGATGGATATAGGTTGGTTTTTATGATAATGAAGATAATAAATAGACTTAGGAAATTATATTGTAAAAACATCTTAAGGTGAATGGTTAAAGCATAGACATTGGACAAGTATATTTGTATACTTCTTTTTAAACTGAAACAAATCCAGGGCTAAAAGGAATGGATTGATTGCACTAGTCATCCTTCTATAACTTTCCAACATATGCTGGAGTAAACAGATTGTAATTTGGGTAATTTTTCTAATTGCAAATAGGAACATACTTGTGTATTGGCAGGGTGGTTACAAGGTCCATAGAAGTGATGAATTTGAATTTTTCTTGGTTTTTCATATAGTATTAGGTTTTTTCTCATGCTTTTTGTGAATGGCACGGGTGAATGTTATCCTACACCCACTAGGTTATCGATATGTAATTTTGGTAATTTTGATTTCAAAAGATATTTTAAAGAAATGCAATGATTTCATTTGTGTATTCAATAAACACAAGATTTTATAATTGAGTAAAATATTCGCCATGCCTGGTGAGAGATTCGCCAAAAAATTATATATACATATCATATTATTGATAAAATCACCTTCCATTTTTCCTATATACCATGGAGATTCACCCATTTATTATACATGTAAATTTGGGGGGGTTCTTAAAATTTTCCCTATTGGAAAAGCTGCAGCAAGCAAAGAAATTGCAAGAACAAGTAGAAGCGGCGTAGTAGAAAGGGGTAGTCCTCAAGGCCAGATTGGGGCCTTGGTTGGATGAGGCCTATGTGAGCTTCACCACCAATGGGGAGATGTTGGCCAACCTACAGAGATCCCAGGAGAAGATCCAGAAGATAATGCAAGACTAGCAACTAAGCAGCTGGTGGAGTAGGTCAAGCAGGTGGGTATGACGTTCATAGTTGAAGTTGTAGTGGCACAAGTGGTGTTGGGAGTTCTTCGTAGTAAGATCTTTGCGCCAGTGGAGTGACTCGAGGGCGAGTCATGTATTTTATGTTGGGGATTTTTGGGACAGGGTCCCCTAAGATCTATTTTGGGGAAAATCCCAAGTTTTTTGGCTGAAAGCAAAATTTTTTGTGATGTAAAATGTAAAGTCTCCACAAGTTATGATCACAGAGTGCATAGATGTAAAGTATCATAATGGGTTTTTACCCTTCGTTTATGTAAATTGTCTCAGATTTAGAATATCTACCCATGTTCCGCTGACCATGGGATAGTATAAAAGGGAGAGTCTTAGATAGTCCAAGTTAGTACATAGAAGTTTGGAAGACAAATGTAATGGGTCAATAGGAGCTAAGAGCGAAGATTCTTAGAGTAAAAGAGAGGCTCTATAACTATGTGTGCAGAGGCCTAGAGAAGAGTCTACAGCCGAGTGCGCAAACCCCTACAGTTGAGTGTGTAGGGTAGTTTTGAGTCTGAAAGAAAGTCTGAAGTATCAATAAAGGGATTATTCTAGAAATACCTTTGTTTTATCCATTTACTTCTGTCATGAATGAATGCATTTATGTTATGATGAATAATGGGTTTATGATTTAATGTTGCATTGATGCATGAATCTGTATGTTTTATGTTATTATAAGAATGCAAGTAATAATATATGTTTTCACAAAGAATATCTTAATGCATGCTCAAGATATTAGACACTTAAGCCAATCTGGGTAATAACAGACTTAGGAGTGATTACAAAGGTGTGTAAAGGGTTGATTCAAATGTCTAGGGTTCATGAAAGACAGTAGTAGACCTTTGCAAAGGTCTAGAGGCTGGTAAGAAGAAGTTATATCAATAAACCTCAAGGGATTATGAATCTGTGCGAAGGGAGATAAAGGGTACAAAATGACATCATAACCATCTCTAGGTGTAGAAACTTGGTTCCAGCTTCCACCCATACTACTTTGGGTGAGACTTTAGTCTACGGTCCATGGATTGATGCTGAAAGGGATAGTAGTGTAGGGACTTGTTTAGCAAACTTAACACTAAACTTGGGTTATGACACACTAAGCCAACAAATAGTTTCGTTGCCGGGACCAGGATCTATATAAAGAGATGTCCAATGTCGCAACACTAGAATCCAACTAAGAAGGAAATTGAAGATTAGTTGGATAGAAATATCCACGAATTCATGATGCAAGAGAATAGGAACCCGCGATTGACAAAAGAACAGTGGTTGGACATGTATTTGTACATAGAGATACACAAATTTTTCTTATGTTCCTTCTCGGTCGAATTATACAAGTGGATCGCTAAATTGGCAGATGACCAAGGAAGGTGGAGGCTTGATGGTCTAATAGTGTGGACCCCAGAGTTAGTGCAGAGATTAGAAGCCTCTGAAGATAATATTGCACACGCTGTCGATCACTCGCTTCATCATATCATAGGAGGATTTGTGACATAATTTGCGGTCGATACCTTAGTTAGAAATAGCAAAGTAGAGCAATGCTTCTTCAAAGGACCACAAGGTAAGTATTTAAGATCTTTGAACACTTGGATTAAAATTCTCTTGTGTGAAAGGCAGGTTATGCAATTACCTTGATGTTGGGAGCTACATGGAGTGGAAAGTAATTCAGGGATAGAAAAGCAACAGGACCTAAATATATCCCATTGATTGAGCCTCCTCTGAGTGACAATGAAGAAGCAACACAGGCTTATCCATAGAGCACTGTCTAGTTAATAAGGCGAGGGTTCCCATGAATACCACATCTACCCACACCACCTCCATCTTCACATCCACCTTCATCGTCGCCCACACCGCCACCACCTCCACCACCGTTCAATATGGTGAATTCAGTATAGTTGCCCATTTTCAAGGGCTTGGGGAATGAGGACCCGGACCAATTTTGGTTCATCACAAAGGTTGTGTTGGAAGCCCACGGAATTACAGATGATCAGATGAAGAAAGCTATGGTTACTGCTTTACAGGAACATGTGCTAACATCGTACATTAAGTACTGCACTAATAACCTGATGGTTGCATTGGTGGACATTTAGACTGCACTAAATAAGGAATTTAGTAGGCCCAAATATGAAGCACAATCAATTGTTGGATTCAAAGAAATCATGATGAAGGCTGGCAAGACATCCTGGGAGTTGGATCAAAGATTGAAGTGCAAGATTCGTGAGGCTAACATGAATCTTACATGTGGGCAACACTGCGAATGGTTTGTGGCTTCGCTATTGCCTGATCTGAGGGTTCCTCTATCACAACAAATGATTGGGACCAAGGTAGAGGCCTTGGAAATTGTGATGAGATTACATGAGACATCAAATAAAGATGTTGGTTTAGGAGTTCAGCAGATTCATATGGAGTTGTAGAATCTTTGCCTAGAATTCCAAAATTTGAAGAAGAATAGAGTGGCTTGGCTCAAGGTGCATAAGAGGATTGATGTTTGAAATGTAAGAGTCAAGGGAATGATAAGGACCATTGCCTTGTGTTCGCGAATTATGTTGTAGGAGGAGGGCTGCTACCTATAAGGGTGGAAGCTCACACAGGGCCAAGTACAACACCCGCACTGTGGTGTGTTATCTGTCAAGTAGTTGGAAAACATGCTATAGATAATTTCTACTTGTTTTAGAAATTTGTATAGACATTGCAACAACTCTTCTACATAGTTTTCCAATCAATAGTCCATGATGAGTGCAACTTCTGTAATTATGAGTTAATGATGGAGAGAATTCTTGCGTATCAGATGTAGAAAGAAACTCTACCTCCTAATTAAGGCACTGGGGGGTCGTGAGGAGGATATCAGGGGTACGAATGAGGTGGAGGCAGAGGAGGACTTGTGAGAGGTTGGGAGAAAGTTATTTTCTACAATTGTGGAGGTCAAGGACACCATGCGTGAGAATGCACGAACCCGACGTGCCTGTCATGCTGATATTGTACCCAGTTGGACCACACGACAGAAGACTACCCTGTATTAATAGCTAAGATGTGTGAAAAGTGGATGCAACCTCAACAACCAACACAGAACCTATAGACGATGAGGTCTGAACCCCATGAAGAGGAGCCCAATGTGAATATTGTGCTACGAAGTGGAATGGTAACTGGTGAAGATAAGGGAAAGAGGCCTGAAGAATATGAATGGGTCCACAAAGCTCTAGAAAAGGAGGTTGGCTTTGATCTAGAGCTTGCGAAGTAAACCTTAATAGAAGCAAAGAAAAGCTTCACTGAGCTTCTACCTCAGGAAGTCAGGATAAGAAGTCTGAAGAAATGGACCCATCCATGCATACTACCTTTCTTGCAGACCTATATGAAACTACTATGTCATAGTAAGGCCATCAATGGATTATAGGAGTTGATCAATAAATCTATTGGTAATGCTCTTGAGGCACCCTGCGTGGTCAGGAAAATTGGTAAGCATAACGAAAGAACACGACGTGGGATGAGGCTCACCGTGCAAATAGGAGAGTATGAAATGGACTAAGTTATTTTGGATCTTGGGTGAGATGCGAATGTTTTGCCAAAACAAACATTAGAGAGAATGGGAGACCTATGCTGCAGTGGTCTCCTATTCAATTAAGGATGGTGAATCAGAAAAATATTATCCCCATGGGAATATTACAAGGAGTGATAGTTGATATTGAAGGCATGAGCGCATTGGCAGATTTCGAAGTAATAGAGATTGTCAATGACAACAATCCCTACCCCGCACTCCTTGGGATTGAATAGGCCATCGACATGAATGGGGTGATCAATTTGTAGAAGTGAATGATGCCATTTGAAACAAAATCACTTCGCATATTAGTATTATTGGACCCTTCAGAAGGATTGTGCTATACTAAATGGGTCAGCGATTATGAAAGTTATGATAATTTGGACCATATTTATAAGATAACAACACGAGATCAAGATTGGGTGAATCTGACAGCTGATGGACGTATTTCATGGGACCATGAAAGCTCCTGCACACCAGATTCAGATGAGGAATTGGAACACTAGAAAAATAGATTGCACAAAGTGTCTACGCTACAGTGTAATATGATGACCAAATCGCTACGCTATGTACAGTTGGAGGTAATAAGTCTGCCTTATTATGATGGTTTCACTGACGTTGATAAATTTATGGATGCATTTGAAAGGGAAGTGCCAGAGAAGCATCGCTTCCAGCCCTTGGACTTGGAGCTATGCACTACGCCTGCACGATGGTGGCATACACATAAAGGAAATTTCTATGGATGGCACGAATATAGAAGAATGATGAGGGTGTGATTTGGTCACCCAAATGTATGATTAGTAGAGAAATACGATGGAAGGAGTGATCTGCATGATCACTTAGCCAAGTGGACTAATTCTTATGGAGTAGAACCACAACTAGAGTGGGTGCATTTGTTCTCTCACACCTTGGATGTAATACCTATAAATTGGTACTTGGAGACAGAGCTCCACCATGGCACAGATGAATGGGATATTTTGAGACAGGGATTGTTGATGACGTTCAGGTTTGAAGATGGATTCAAGTGCATTGATGAAGCACTGCAGGAGTTCAAAGCAACGATCTTCAAAATCTGCAGGATCCTTTGGACTTGATTCAACAAGATTTGACCACCCAGCTGCACCATTCACTGGAGTACTACAATGTGACTGCTAAAGAAGAAGAGGAGGATCTGAGGAACATTAGTATCCTAGAGATAGAAGGTCACCGTGAAGTCGAGGGGTCACAAATAGAGAATCCTGATTTCACCCCACCACTAAAAATGAGACAAGTGAACACTAGGACAGAGGTGTAGCCAAAGTTTGTGAAGATAGAGGGCTACTGGGATGATGCTATGGTCGATAAGGTAAGTGACTTGCTCCATGAATACCAGGTCTTTTTCCCTACAAAGTTTTGAGACCTGAAAGGGATGATAAGCAATTTAGGAGTAATGAGGATAACATTGAAACCAGATGTGAAGCCTGTGAAACAGAGGCCATATCGTCTCAATTCTAAGTACAAAGAAAGGGTCCACTTAGAATTGGACAAAATGTTAGAAGCAGGAATCATTGAACTAGTGGAGGCATCTGACTGGGTAAGTTTGATGGTCATTCACAAATAAAAGCAGAAGGATGAAATAAGGATATGAGTAGATCTCAGGGAGCTGAATGATGCTTGCATGCATGATCCTTTTCTGACTCCGTTCAATGATGAAATATTGGATAATGTAGGAGGACAGGAAGCATATTCATTCACTGATGGATTCTCGGGGTACCATCAAATCAAGATCGCATCAGAAGATAGGAGTAAGATGACCTTCAAGATTGAATGGGGATGCTTTCAGTATATTGTAATACCTATTAGAATGAAGAATGTGATGATAATCGTTTCACGCGTAATCATCATGGCGTTCAAGGACTTCATTCACAATTTTTTTGGGGGTATACTTTGATGATTGGACGGTGTTTGGGTTGGTAAAACATCATGTAGCTAGTCTACGCTTGATGCCAGATACATGCCGGAGGTGTCAAATCACGCTAAATTTGAAGAAATCTTTGTTCCGTGTTCCCTTCGGAATCTTGTTGGGTCATGTAGTATGTAGACAAGGATTAATGATAGATCCAGCTAAGATCATGTTATAATCAATTTAGAGGCACCAAGAAGTGTTAAACAACTGCTCACATTGCTGGGGCACACTAGTTATTACTGAAAGTCCATTAAGAGTTATGCCCAGATTACCGTACCGATGGAAAAAATGTTGAAGAAGGATGCTACATTCTGTTGGAATGAAGAATGTCAGTAGAGATTGGATGTGTTAAAATAAAATATGGTCACCATGTCGATCCTAGTCTTCCTGGATTGGAAGAAGGAATTTCATGTGCATGTGGATGTGTCATGTATTGCGTTGGGAGTAGTACTAACACAGGTCGGTTGGGAAGAGTTGGAACACCCTATCGCATTTTCAAGTAGGAAGTTATCTAAGGCTGAGAAGAATTATTCAACAAAAGAGCGCAAAGGTTTGGCTATGGTGCACGTGCTCTGGAAGTTTAGACACTACTTGCTAGGCAGACACTTAAAGATGTATACAAACCATTCTGCATTAAATTACCTGGTCAACAAGCCTGTGTTGGAGGGGGGGAATATGTAGATGGTTGTCATTGTTTTAGGAATATTATTTCAAAGTCATTGTGAAGCCGGGGCGATTGAATATAGGACTAGATCATTTGCCATGCATTGAAACAGGTGAGGAGCCCACCAATTTGGAGGAAGGATTGCCTAACATGCAACTATTTCCAATGCACATGGCATAAAATCATTTTCTAGACATCATAGACTTTCTAACTACAAGAACGGTTCTAGACGGGTACACCAGCCAACAAAAGAAGGAATTAGTGGTGCACGTAACAAAATTTTCTGTTATTGCAAGTCACTTGTATAACATGGGAGTGGATGAGATATTGTGACATTATGTGCCTGAGTTTGAATGAAGTTTCATCATAGCCAAAGCTCATGGAGGGGTTGTGGGAGCCCATTATGCAAGAAAAGCAACATCACACAAGATTTTACACGCTGGGTTGTGGTGGCCCACACTACATAAAGATTCCAAAGCTTATTATAGGGCATGCGATGCATGTCAGAGGATGGGTATTCCATCATGGAGGGATGAACTGCCTTTCAATCTACAAGTATCATTGCAACCATTTGAAAAATTGGAAATTGATTTTGTAGGACCTATTCAGCCTCCACGAAAGAAGACGAGTGTTCGGTATATCATCAGCACGACTGAGAATTTGACCAGATGGGTGGAGGCATAGCCTGTAAAGGATTGTAAAGGGGAAACAACAACAAATTTCCTATTTGAATATGTGTTGACTAGGTTTGGTTTCCCAAAGATTTTGATGAGTGATTGCGGTACACATTTCCTTAATGAAATGACGAGTGCACTGATAGAAGAATTCCAAGTTTATCATCAAAAGATCACACCATATCAGCCTTAGGCTAATGTGATGGTGGAAGTATTTAATAAGATATTGGAGAACGTGCTAACAAAGGTTTGTAATGTGGAGAGGAATGATTGGGACGTGCACGTACCAACGATGTTATGGGCTTATAGAACTACTTGTAAAAAATCTGATTGGACAGACACCTGTTAGCTTGGTTTATGGCGTAGAAGTTGTGATGCCGATGGACTACATTGTACCTAGTCTACGTATAGTGGCATTCACAAGAATGGTGGGCCGTGGAAGCTTAGAAGAAAGGCTCATGTAGCTATCAACAAGCTCAGAAAGAGCACGAAAAGGAATCACATGATCGACACATAAAACAGTGCACCTTCAAGGTAAATGATTTAGTTTTATTATATGATAGCAAGTTTGATAAATTTCTAGGAAAATTTCAGATGCATTGGTTGGGGCCATATGTGATCAAGGAGATTACCGATGGTGGAGCAGTTTAGCTAGTGAAATTGAATGGAGATCCATTTCCTAGAAAGGAAAATGGTGGCTGATTGAAGCCATACATCGCAGATCTGGCCAGATGACTATATGATGGTAGAAAAATCTTAGTGCTCCAGGCAGCTGCAAGGAGGCTCAAGACTATATACTACACTACTCGGGTTGTAGAGCTGCTTGATGAGGGGCCTACCCAGCATAGACAGGTGTCACAGTGTTAGCAAATGTGTGAAGGGATTTGTGCCACAAGATGAGAGACCGCGTAGCGTAGCCAAAACGTTAGCATTACCATCACTATTCATTATTTGACAGTGAGAAAATGGCTAGGGGGGGTGGCATTTAATGCTGAATTTAAGAGCGAGATCTTTGAAAATCTACTGCCAATCTAGCATTTATGAGTGGATTTTGGGGCGAATAGTAGAATGAATTCGAACTTGCCTATAAATCATAGATGGCTACCCATAGAGAGATACTTTTCATTATGAGAGTTTATGTTTCACGTTGTATGGTGTGCATGAACCATACGTTCTTTGACAATTTGGTGGCTACCTTTTGTGTTTGACAGGTTACCTGTGGAAACTCAACAACTTATTAATAGCTTCATGTCTGAACCCATGGAAACTGCAAGTGCTGGAGGGTCCATTCACTTTGAGGGAGCTACCCCTGAGGTCGTAAGTATGGAGGTGCCCATGGTAGTGCAAAAATCATCGAGGTTTCCTAGGCCGAAGCCTACGTCGGCAAGAGAGGATCCCAAGCCGAATGGATAAATAGAACAAGAAGTTGTCAGTGAGCGAGTCACTAAGGAAACATTAGAAGAAAGTAAAGCCAACCGTGCAGGAAAAGGGAAACGTGGTCGACCTGGAGGGTGATGAGGGCACAAAGTATATTGATATTGAGGAGGTAGAACCTATTTCAAAACTTCTAGAATAACCCCCTTAGTGCTAGGGCAAGGTGAAGGTCCCAAAAGAACCATATGAGGGAAAGTTTCTCCTTCATACACCCCTGCTGCCAGAGAATATCATGTTTGAAGGTCCGCGCTTGCCGTGAATTACACATATAAAGCTTGAAGATTAGGACTTGGGGGACATTCGGCGATTCTTTCACCTGGCTATTGATAATTTCATGCAGAGAGAATTCTACAAAGACTCTTGGGTCAGATTGCTGGAGCCGATGAAGTGGATTCGTGGGGTGGAAAAGGCAGGATTGTTGAATCTGCTATGGGTGCCGCATTACCACCGCGCTCCCATAAATTTGATTGCTATCAAATAGTTGCTGTGTTTGGTGCATGATGGGTGTCAATGGTTGGAGGAGGTAATCCCTATAACTGACATGCTAATCCATAGGATCACCTTACTACCACATTAAGGACTAATTCTGACCAAGGCATTTAGTAGAAAGATGGGCGAGATTGTTAAGAAGTCATCTAAGTATTCAATTTCAATCATTACTGACCCCGCAACGAAGGTGGCCACTGAGATCTTGGATGAAATAATAGTGAGAATGTTCCACGCAGACGTGGTGCTGACACCAATTGTTTCACTAGCGGCCCAGTTCGTAGAGGGCGTACAATTCAACTAGGCAGACTACATATGCAATGAGTTCCTTGTGAACTGTAGGGAGGCACAAGACCAAAGGAATATGTTTCACTACTCATATCTCTTACTTTCGATTGTGCTGGTCACGTGGTAGTTGTCAGAGGACAACAAATTTCCTCTGATCACGCTAGATTTTCCAGAAGCAGTGAAGTTTGCTTTGCTATGGGCCATAAAGGACGTTGAGCAGGTCCAGGAAAGAAAGGTGTTTTGGGTATTGATGGAAATGAGCATTAATATGGCCATCAATCAAAAGCCATGGTTGTCACCAACATTTTTTGAGCGATTATCTAGGTACGCTGAGTTCAAAGTGCACTTCCACCAGATTTTCGTTCGGGCGTGAAAGGACCTAGAACAAAAGTGGTATGATTTACCATACCTCACAATGAATGATGCAATTGCAGTAGTCCTCGAGCGCTGGCCAAAAAATTGGCACACCACATCCTATTTTTCCACCGGTTCTAGTAAGTCCATGGAAAATCTAAAAAAGGAAGAGGCTCAGTTGAAAGTTCAATAGTTGGTTGAAAAGACAAAGAAGGAGATTGAGGAGAAGGCACGTGCAGAAGCAGAGTGCACTACCAAGGAACAAGAAGAGCAGGAAGAGCATGACTCTGATAGGAGCCAGAAATCTGCTTCACCAAAGAAAGAGGAAGAAGAGAAATTAGAAGAGGGCAGTGGAGATTTGGAAAGAAATCCATTGTAGGTGAAGCGAAATAGGGAACAGGAAAAGGAAGGATCGCAAAAGAAGACCAAGGCCAGTAAGTCATCGCTAGATCTGATCACCTTGACCGACGGTGACTTGGATGACATTGGAGATAAGGTAAGGGATACGACAGTGGAACTACTGCAAGACTTTGGTCAGCAGCAGAAGTAGGTGTTAAGTTCCATTTAGACATGTCTACGCGAGCTATAGATCCAAACCACCAGACTACAGGCAGGAGCAGGGATGGGCAACGTGGCTTCCATGAGTTTAGCATTGGGGACAACGACATCGGCGGAGGTTGTTCACTCTTTGGATCTTCGGGTAGTCATGCTGCCTAATGGAGCCTTGAGTGTGGAGGTAGATGCTGACAAGGCTATAGTCAGGGCTCTGTAGAATGTTGGACTAGACTTGGGTGCACTCCCTAGCGATTTCCTTCACACACTGCAAGCAGGTGCAACTGAAGAGCTTAAAGCCTGAGAGCAACGTGCACTACGCATGATCAGTGAGCATAAAATAAACAAGAATAGATATTCGTTAAGAAGAAAGCTGCACTAGAAGCTTGGAAGAAGGTGCAAGAGAAGAATGAGCACACCATCGCAATAGTAGCCAAAGCATGCAGAACTGTTCCAGAACTCCATATCCTAGATGTTGGTGTAGCTTGATTATCTTCTATATTCAAAGGTATTGCTGCATTGGACCATAGTTTGAAATGGGGCGGCAACACCGCCTGTAAAATATTTGCTGCAGGGGGGGTCCATGGAGGGGTGGATGGCACCTTTTGGGAGGCCCCCCTCGCGGGGGGATCAGGGGCAGCGCCATCGAAGCTAAGAATAGATGTAAAATTGCCTTGTAAAATGTTGTAATTTCATAGTCAATCTAGGCTGTTCATTAGGCAGAGATCTGACAGTAGAAGTTATGTTTAATTTAGGGTTTTTTCCTTAGAAGGCAACCACTCACTATATATGAGGGAATTGTATTGCATCTATGTAGATCTCTATTCTTAGTGAGGAAGAGAGAGGAGAGATTGAAAGCGAAGAGGGAGTTATAGTGGATCTGTTGTAGGTTGTATCTCTTCAGTTTACTGGATAATATAAATAGAAGGATTGGCTGTTTCTTCGTGAACATAGCCCAAACTGGGTGAACCATGTAAATCTGTGTCTCTATTGTTTTATGCGTTTTCTGTGTTTATATTTCTGCAATATTTTATGTGTTCCATTGCTCTATAATATATAATTTTCTAACAACTGGCATCAGAGCCAAAGGTCTATTTGGCTAATAAACTTGCAGGAGAGAAGGGTTCCTGGTTCGAGTGGGAGCAATGGTGGAAGATGGTAGGTTTAGGGTCGAAAAATTTAATGGCCAAAACTACTAGCTGTGGAAGATGCAGATGGAAGATTATCTGTATCAGAGAGATCTGTACCTACCATTGAGCGGAAAGACAAAGAAGCCGACAAGTATGACAGATATGACAGGTGATAAAGATAACAGGAGAAGCACTACAGGATATATGTTTACTGTAGGTGGAACAACTGTCAGTTGGGTCTCAAAACTACAAAGTGTTTTTGCACTCTCAACAACAGAAGCAGAGTATGTTGCTACTACAGAGGCTAGTGAAGAAATGATTTGATTACAAAGGTTTCTGGATGAATTGGGTAAGAAGCAGGAGTTAGACAGGTTATACGATGACAACTAAAGTGCCATACATCTTGCAAAGAACTCTGCATTTCATTCCAAGACTAAGAATATACAACTCAAGTACCATTTTATACGGTCAATGTTGGAAGATGGACAGTTGAAGCTAGAAAATATACATAATAGCCAGAATCCTACAGATATGTTAGTAAAAGTTGTAACCAGTGAGAAACTGAGAATCTGCTTAGTTTTAATTGGTCTTCAAGTATGATGAAGATGATGAGAAACAGCCAGGTCCAAGGTGGAGTCATTGTCTAACAAATGAAGCAGCGGTGGAGTTGCTATAATTAGTCTTCAAGTGGGAGATTGTTGGGTGTGGAGCCTGATTACCTTCTGTATTCAAAGGTTTCAGCCTGATGTATACCCCAGGAAGACTATACAAACGTTCACATGGGGGGGTGCGGGCGGGACTTGTCCCCCCAAGGCGAACTGGGGGGGCTAATCCCCCACAGTTGGGGGGGCTCGGGGGCTAGCGGTCCCTTGGCGAGGGTTGGGGGGCAGCACCCCCGAAGCTAAAAATAGATATAAAATTGCATTGTAAAAGTCTAGTAATTTCTAGTCAATCCGTGCCGTTCATTAGGTGGATGATCTAACGGTAGAAGTTACGTTTAGTTTAAGGTTTCTTGCCTTGGAAGGCAACCCCTCAGTATATATGATGGAATTGTATTCCGTCTATATATATATCTGTATTCTGAGTGAGGAAGAGAGACGAGATTGAGAGCAAAGAAGGTGTTACAGTGGATCTGTTGTAGGTGGTATCTCTTCAGTTTGCTTGATAATAGAATAAAAGAAGGACTGGTTGTTTATCCATGGATGTAACCCAAACTGGGTGAACCACGTATATCTGTGTCTCTCTTGTTTTATGTGTTTTATATGTTTATATTTATGCAATATTTAATGTTTTCCATTGCACTGTAATATATAATTTTCTAACAACAGGTATCAAAGCCGAAGGTCTATTTCGCTGATAAACTCATAGGAGAGAAGGGTTCTTGGTTCGAGTGGGAGCAATGGCAGAAGATGGTAGGTTTAGGGTCGAAAAATTCAACAACCAAAACTACCAGCTATGGAAGATGCATATGGAAGATTATCTATATCAGAGAGATATATACCTACCATTAAGTGGAAAGAAAAATAAGTTGACGAGTATGACAGACACAGAATGGGATATTCTCAATAGAAAGGAACTTGGAACAATACGGCTGTGCTGGGCGGCTAACGCTTTCTTGGAAGAGTTTCCAAGATTAAGAAGACCAAGGTGTAAAAGTTTTTCTTGTTCTCTTATTAAAGAATCACAAAAAGAGTCAAAGGAAGGGGCCTTGTAGTCTTTTCCTTGACAAATGAAAGCTTCCCTTGTAGAATGAAAAGTGGAAACAAATACAGAGTAGGCTGGTCCCAACTTAGTAAGGATGGAATAAATAAGGTTACTATCTTCTTTCTTAACCTTAACACCTTCCAAGAGATATCTAAGGGTCTTGAATTTGGACAAGAAATCTTCATTGCAAGAAAAATTATTAGGATCCAATGTAAGCAACTCATTTTCAAGTTGATGGGCTCTAATTTCATTTTTAATCCCAAAAACTTTAGTGATTTGTTCCAATGCTTCATGAGGAGTATCAAGTTCTGCAATATGGAATCTAAGATCAGGCAAAATAGACATCCCTATCAAACCACGTGCTTGATCTTGTCTATTTTCCCATTTTGCAGCCTTGTCTTCATCTTTTGGTTTCTTCTCTTGGCCTGTGGCTATTCTGTAGAGACCTTTACTTCTAAGTAAATCTTCCATGTAGGATATCCATTGGAAGTAGTTAGTGCTGTCAAGAATGACTTGGCATGGACTTTCCATTTTTAAAAAAACTGAAGCTGAAGATGCTGAAAGTAAGTGTTCCAATGGATAGATCTCGAAAAATTAGGCTGTTTAAAAAAAACGGCTCTGAAAAAGGCTTCCGGATGAAGAAGTTATGGCTTTTTGAAAAAAATTTGTTGAAGTTGCCGGCAAAGTGCGCGAATGTGCGGGAATGAAAAAATCCGCCCCCACAAAATGGAGACTTGAACCCAAGACCTCTACTCTCTTAAAATAGCTTTGAACCAATTGATCTATACAAAAAATTTGAGAGAGAGAGAGAGAGAGAGAGAGAGAGAGAGAGAGAGCGGGGGGGGGCGTCTTGGTTTGCGTGCTTGCCTTGAGAAAGCTCTTTTTCCCTACAAAACACAAAACACAAAACCCAACACGGACATGCAAAGAAAACGAACCTTATGGCTCGAAGTTAGCTTTAGCCAAAAAACTAGATATTTTAAAAAATGAACCTTGCGGCTCAAAGTTAGCTTTAGCCGAAAAACTAAATATTTTTCTCAATGTTTCTGATTTTCCGAGATCACACTAAGGTGCAGGGAAAAGAGCATACGCATGAGAAAAATCCTTCCTTTCTGTTTCTGATTTTCCCAGATCGCACAGAGTCGCAGGGCAAAGAGCATACGCAGAAATGAAAGGTATAGATCCGGTTAAAAAAAAAGCTAAATAAACCGAAACTAAAATAAGCAGAGAGAAAATAACAGTAAACTGCAAATAAAGACTGTATACCTCCAGATCTTAAAAATGACGCAGCTAGGGGTACTGGAAACCTTTTCGCGTGAAACGAAAGGGGTTCCTCACTGGAACAGATGCTCCGAACACAACATAGCAGTCCTCTCGGCCCGAAAGCAGTCAGAAATAGCAGATCTAGGAAACGGCAGTCGGATGCAGTTCTACCGGCTTCAGATTTGGATCACCAACGGACGCGGCCCTCAAATAGCTCTGATACCATGTAGGAATTTACAGGGTAAGTTCCTCAGAAAGAACACCAAAAGGACACCGCTCACAACCAGATCACAGATCAATACACCAGTATTTTTGACGTGGTTAAAACCCTCAAAGAGGGAAACAGTCCACGGCCTACGCCAACGTGGCTACTACAGGCAATTTATTAATCAAAGAATGAAAATTTACATAAGCTTCTCTCATGCACGGATTACCCGAACAATGACCCTCCATGCGCTTTAAATAGAACTCATGGACCAATCGGGTGTCAAGCCACGGATCAAGTGTCGGTAATACCGAGGAGAGAGTGAACCGTCGGATCACTACATATCGTGACCGTCGGATTGTAAGTTACAAAATGTACAACGGTAAAGAAACACACTTTACCTAACTCTATACCTAACTCTATACTAGACCAAGTTGAACTTAACTATTTCCTATGTGTCGGAATATCCTAACATCCCCCCTTAAGAACAACTTGGGATAGGATTGAAGGATTTACAAATATGACACAATAGGAGAAGGAAGGAGGCACTAGAGCCTATCCCCCCTTAGTGACAACTTCCTGAACTCCAAGCATATATCGAAGTTTAGTGAACTTCGCCTCTGTGAGAGCCTTTGTGAAGATGTCTGCAACCTGATCATCTGTTGAACAATATTGCACTTCAAGAACATGGTCATGAATGAGCTTTCTGATGAAGTGCATGTGTAGTTCAATGTGTTTGCTGCGCTGATGCTGGACTGGATCTTTGCATAGCTGAATGGCACTTTGATTATCACACCAAAGTGTGGTTGGATGCTGCTGCTCAAAGCCAAACTCTGATAGGATCTGACGAAGCCACAAGGCTTCCTTACTAGCTTCCACGGCACCACGATACTCTGCTTCTGCTGACGAAAGAGAAATGGCAGCCTGTTTCTTACAAGCCCATGTAATAGGTCCTGAACCAAGAGTGAAGACATAACCGGCAGTAGACTTCCGATCATCAGGGTCACCAGCCCAATCAGAATCAGTGAAACCAACTAATAGAGGAGCTGCTTTGGCACTGTAATGAATCCCAAACTGTACTGTACCTCGAACATAACGAAGTATTCTTTTAGCTGCTTTCCAATGACTTTCACGGGGGTTTTGCATAAAACGAGCAACAAGGCCAACAACAAAGGAAAGGTCAGGACGAGTATGGGTTAAATACAAGAGTTTTCCTACAAGTTGACGGTATAAGGTAGCATCAACTTCAGGAGAAGTACAAGAGACTGAAAGTTTGACTCCAGACTGAAAGGGAGAAGGGGCTGGCTTACAGTCTTCCATGTGAAAATGACGAAGAATATCACAAGCATACTTGGACTGGGAAAGGGAAATACCCTCCTTGGATTGCAAGACTTGAAGACCGAGAAAATAGTGTAAGTGTCCTAAGTCTGTCATTTCAAATTTCTTTTTAAGGCTAGACTTCACATGGTTTATAAGGTTGGGATCACTACCAGTAAGGATAAGATCATCAACATAAAGAACAAGGATGATAAGAGAGTTGCCCACTTTCTTGGTGTAGACAGTATTGTCAGAATAACACCTAGAAAAGCCAGATTCTAAAAGAAAGCTATCCATTTTGGCATACCAAGCCCGAGGAGCTTGCTTGAGACCATAAAGAGATTTCTTAAGTCGACATACAAGGCTGGAGTCTGTTTGGATGAAGCCAATGGGTTGTTCCATATAGATTTCTTCATGCAAGTCCCCATGCAAGAAGGCAGATTTAACATCCATCTGATGGACTTCCCATTTTAAAGAGGCAGCAAGGGAAAGAACAAGGCGGATAGAGTTCATTTTGGCAACAGGGGAGAAGGTTTCAGTGTAGTCAATGCCTTCAACCTGTGAAAAGCCCTTAGCAACAAGACGAGCTTTATGTTTATCAACTTTCCCATCTGGTCCATACTTGGTTCTGTAAACCCATTTACATCTAACAAGTTTGCGTCCCTTTGGTAGAGGAACAAGATCCCATGTATCATTTTCCAACAATGAATGATATTCTTCATTCATAGCTGCTTCCCAATGTGGATGGCCTGAAGCTTCTGCAAAAGTGTCAGGATCATGATTTACTGGAGCTTGAGCCAGTAAAGAAGAGGCTCTTTCAAACTGAGAACGTGTACGTCGCTGATCTGTAGGATCACCGGCAAGATCACCTGCTGCATCCCGAGTAGCACGGACCCATCTTGGAAGTTGAGGATCCTGAGAAGGTGGGGGAGGATTGTCATCCTCACTTTCATCATCTGAAGAAGAAATGTTTTCAAAAGTAGAAGAGATAGGAAGAGGTGGCACATCCGCCGGACTAGGCTCGCAGGCCGATTTATTTTCATCAAATTTTACATCTCTTCTAATGATAACATTTTTGGACTTAAATGGAATAAGTCTATAACCTTTTACATCTTCAGAATATCCAACAAAAGTACATTTCTCACTCTTAGGTTCTAAAGCTTTATGCTTTTCATCTGGAATATGGGCCCATGCTTCACTTCCAAAAACACGAAAGTGACTTACATCTGGTTTAATGGAACTCCAAGCTTCTTCTGGAGTGATATTCTTTAGAACCTTAGTAGGAGTGCGATTGATTATATAATTTGCACAATTAATTGCTTCGGCCCAAAAACTAAGACTGAGTCCTTTAGATTGCAGCATACAATTAGCCATTTCCTTTAAGGTGCGATTTTTCCTTTCAGCTACACCATTTTGTTGTGGAGTGTATGGAACAGTATGTTGCATTTGAATTCCATTTTCGGTGCAAAAGTTGATGAATGTGTTTTTAACATATTCTCCACCATTATCAGTTCTTAGCTTAAGAATTTGATGTCCAGATTGTTTTTCAACAAAGGCTTTGAAGGCCAAAAAAGTGTTAAATACTTCGCTCTTGAGTTTTAAGAAGTATACCCAAGTGCGTCTGGAGAAATCATCAATGAAAGTTAAGAAATACTTGCAGCCAGAGAATGAAGCAACAGGAAGTGGACCACATAAATCACTGTGCACAAGCTGTAAAGGGGCTGAGGCGTGCCAAGAGGCACGTTTTTCAAAACTGTCCCGATGATGTTTTCCGAGTACACATCCGGAACAAACACCATCTCTGCAAGATACCATAGGAAGACCTGTCACCATATTTTCTTTACATAGATGCTGAAGGGAGCGATAGTTTAAGTGACCAAATCGCTCATGCCAAAGTTTGCTCACTTCATCATTATGAGCAACAAATACTGAGGGAAGATTTGATGACCCAAAGTTGTGAAACTTATACAACCTTGTGGAATCATCAGCAATACCAGTAGCTAGAATCTGTTTAGGATCTCTTAGATCCTTGATTACAACATCATGAGGTGAAAATTCAACAATTTTACCTTCACCTGAATGAGTTATCTGATATACAGATAGAAGGTTGCAGGATAAGGTTGGAACACATAATACATCATTAAACTGACCATTGTCTAGATGAACAGTTCCAGTCCCTACAACATTAAGAGATCTATCATCACCAACATATATATTTTTGGTGTTACAATCATTTAAAGAAGAAAACATGGCTTGGTTTTTGGCCATGTGATAAGAGGCTCCAGAATCAATGAGCCACTCATGAGAATGAGAAGAAGAAGATACATTTAATGCATAACCAGACTGAGATGATTGACAACGACATGCAGAAAGTGCCATTCCTGAAGTTGAAGTTGAAGTATGCTCCACATGGATGTTATGTTTCTTCATTGCGGCTTCCAAGGCTTCCATCTTCTTAAAGCATTTAGATTCTAAGTGGCCATCTCGATTACAAAAGTTACAATGTCTATCAGTCTTCTTCCATTTTTTTTTATTGGTCTTATCATTTTGCTGAAATGATCTTTCATTTTGAGGCTGAGTTTGCTTAGGACCCTTGTTTGGTTTAGGACCATTCTTTTTAGGATATGACTTCTTAGGATTCTTTGAATTTGGTTGCTGCTGGGCGGCTAACGCTTTCTTGGAAGAGTTTCCAAGATTAAGAAGACCAAGGTGTAAGAGTTTTTCTTTTTCTCTTATTAAAGAATCACAAAAAGAGTCAAAGGAAGGGGCCTTGTAGTCTTTTCCTTGACAAATGAAAGCTTCCCTTGTAGAATGGAAAGTGGAAACAAATACAGAGTAGGCTGGTCCCAACTTAGTAAGGATGGAATAAATAAGGTTACTATCTTCTTTCTTAACCTTAACACCTTCCAAGAGATATCTAAGGGTCTTGAATTTGGACAAGAAATCTTCAATGCAAGAAAAATTATTAGGATCCAATGTAAGCAACTCATTTTCAAGTTGATGGGCTCTAATTTCATTTTTAATCCCAAAAACTTTAGTGATTTGTTCCAATGCTTCATGAGGAGTCTCAAGTTCTGCAAAATGGAATCTAAGATCAGGCAAAATAGACATCCCTATCAAACCACGTGCTTGATCTTGTCTATTTTCCCATTTTGCAGCCTTGTCTTCATCTTTTGGTTTCTTCTCTTGGCCTGTGGCTATTCTGTAGAGACCTTTACTTCTAAGTAAATCTTCCATGTAGGATATCCATTGGAAGTAGTTAGTGCTGTCAAGAATGACTTGGCATGGACTTTCCATTTTTAAAAAAACTGAAGCTGAAGATGCTGAAAGTAAGTGTTCCAATGGATAGATCTCGAAAAATTAGGCTGTTTTAAAAAAAACGGCTCTGAAAAAGGCTTCCGGATGAAGAAGTTATGGCTTTTTGAAAAAAATTTGTTGAAGTTGCCGGCAAAGTGCGCGAATGTGCGGGAATGAAAAAATCCGCCCCCACAAAATGGAGACTTGAACCCAAGACCTCTACTCTCTTAAAATAGCTTTGAACCAATTGATCTATACAAAAAATTGAGAGAGAGAGAGAGAGAGAGAGAGAGAGAGAGAGAGGGGGGGGGGCGCCTTGGTTTGCGTGCTTGCCTTGAGAAAGCTCTTTTTCCCTACAAAACACAAAACCCAACACGGACATGCAAAGAAAACGAACCTTATGGCTCGAAGTTAGCTTTAGCCAAAAAACTAGATATTTTAAAAAATGAACCTTGCAGCTCAAAGTTAGCTTTAGCCGAAAAACTAAATATTTTTCTCAATGTTTCTGATTTTCCGAGATCACACTAAGGTGCAGGGAAAAGAGCATACGCATGAGAAAAATCCTTCCTTTCTGTTTCTGATTTGCCCAGATCGCACAGAGTCGCAGGGCAAAGAGCATACGCAAAAATGAAAGGTATAGATCCGGTTAAAAAAAAAGCTAAATAAACCGAAACCGAAATAAGCAGAGAGAAAATAACAGTAAACTGCAAATAAAGACTGTATACCTCCAGATCTTAAAAATGACGCAGCTAGGGCTACCGGAAACCTTTTCGTGTGAAACGAAAGGGGTTCCTCACTGGAACAGATGCTCCGAACACAACAGAGAAGTCCTCTCAGCCCGAAAGCAGTCAGAAACAGCAGATCTAGGAAACAGCAGTCGGATGCAGTTCTACCGGCTTCAGATTTGGATCACCAACGGACGCAGCCCTCAAATAGCTCTGATACCATGTAGGAATTTACAGGGTAAGTTCCTCAGAAATAACACCAAAAGGACACCGCTCACAACCAGATCACAGATCAATACACCAGTATTTTTGACGTGGTTAAAACCCTCAAAGAGGGAAACAGTCCACGGCCTGCGCCAACGTGGCTACTACAGGCAATTTATTAATCAAAGAATGAAAATTTACATAAGCTTCTCTCATGCACGGATTACCCGAACAATGACCCTCCATGCGCTTTAAATAGAACTCATGGACCAATCAGGTTTCAAGCCACGGATCAAGTGTCGGTAATACCGAGGAGAGAGTGAACTGTCGGATCACTACATATCGTGACCGTCAGATTGTAAGTTACAAAATGTACAACGGTAAAGAAACACACTTTAGCTAACTCTATACCTAACTCTATACTAGACCAAGTTGAACTTAACTATTTCCTATGTGTCGGAATATCCTAACAATGTCGGCATTGGCCAAACTATATGAAAAACCCTCGGACTCAAATAAGGTATTTTTTATGAAGCGTTTATTTAAAATGAAGATGTCAGAAGGTGGATCTGTTGTAGACCATTTAAATGATTTTAATACAGTTAGAAGTCAGTTAAGTTCTGTAGGGGTAAATTTTAATGATGAAGTTAGGGCTTTGTTATTTCTGTGCCCATTGCCAAAAGGTTGGTATGGCTTAGTTATGGCCATTAGTGACTCTATCTCTGGATCTAGTACTTTAAAGTTTGATGATGTTGTGGTGCAATCCTTAGCGAGGAAATGCAACAGAAAAGCTTCAGTGAGACATCAGGTAATGCTTTGACTGCAGAGACTAGGGGAAGAAAAATGGAAAGAAGAAAGAGTCCAGGATATCACAGTAGGTCAAGAAAAGACAGATCCAAGTCTAGATCAGGGACAGTGCATTGGAAATGTGGGAAGAAAGGACACCTGAAGAAAGACGACAAGTCTTGGAAAGGAAAAGAAGGAGATGCACATCAAGAAACTAATCATGAAGCGAATGTAACAGGTGATGTGTTGCAAGATGCTTTGATTCTTTCATTAGAAAATATTATTGATGCCTGGCTGGTACATTCAGGGGCCTCATTCCATGCCACAGTGATAAGAAACATTTTCATGATTATGTTCAAGGAGATTTTGGACAGGTTCGATTTGGTGATGATAAACACTGTAAAATAGTTGGAATAGGTACAGTTCTCATAAAACAACAGAATGGAAATCAATGACTATTGAAGGAGGTAAGGCATGTTCCAGATCTGAAGAAAAATCTGATTTCAATAGGGCATTTGGGAGGTGAAGGTTGCGTAAGTACTTTCACAGATAAAACCTGGAAGGTCACTAAAGGATCCTTGGCAATAGTGAGAGGAGGAAAGGTTGGTACATTGTATTTATGCAATGGTATTTCTAATTCTGTTAATGCTTTAACCTCTAAGGGAGAAGATATGACATTGTGGCATCATAGGCTCTGGCACATGAGTGAGAAGAGTATGCAGATTATTCACTCAAGAAATTTGATGCCAGGTTTGAAGCATGTTGATTTAAAATTCTGTGAAAATTGTGTTTATGGAAAATAGAAGAGAGTCAGATTCCTTAGAGTTGGGAAAGAAAAGAAGAGTGAAAAATTAGAGCTTGTGCATACAAATGTATGGGGGCCTACTTGGGTATCATCTCTTGGTGGCTCTCATTATTATGTTACTTTTATTGATGATGCAACCAGAAAAGCCTGGATTTATTCTATTCGAAATAAATTTGATGTATTTGATACTTGTAAGAAATGGAAAGCTTTGGTTGAAAATGAGACAGGGAAAAGGTTGAAGTGTCTCAGATCAGATAATGGAAGTGAATATTGCAGCAAAGAGTTTGATAGGTACTGTTCAAAGAATGGAATTTGCATAGAGAAGACAGTTCCATGAACACCAGAAGAAAATGGTGTGTCAGAAAGGATGAACAGGACAATCATGGAGTGTGCAAGGTGCATGATATTGCATGCAGGATTGCCTTTACAATTTTGGGTAGATGCTGTAGATACTGCTATTTATCTAATAAACAGATGGCCTTCAAGTTCCTTGGATGGTGGTATTCCAGAGGAGGCGTGGACATCTCAAAAGGTAAACTACTCATTTTTAAAGACTTTTGGTTGTGAAGCCTTTGTCCACATTAACAAAGAAAACAGAACAAAGCTTGAGGCAAAATCAAAGAAATGTACCTTTATTGGATATGGTGTTAATGATTTTGGTTATCACTTATATGATTATGAAAATCACGAAATCATTAGGAGCAGAGATGTAATATTCAATGAAAAGGTCTTGTATAAGAATCGGTTACAGGAAAAGAATCAGGAAAAAGAAAACAAAAAATACACAGTGCTTGATAATATCACACAAAAAGTGTTGGTGCCTAAAAATTATAATGATCAATAGCCAGAACAACAACCACAATAGCAAAAAGCACTTCAAACACCTGAAAGTGGCTTTAGAAGATATACCAGGATAAGTAGACCCACTGAACGATACTCTCCTTCATTATATTATGTATTGTTGACTGATTCCGGTGACACAGAATGTTATGAAGAAGCAGTGCATGTAGAAACCAGGAAGAAGTGGGAGAAAGCCATGAAAGAAGAGATGGACTCCTTAGCACATAAACCAACTTGGGACTTAGTCAGGTTGCCTACAAGTAAAACCACATTACAGAATAAATGGGTTTACAGGCTTAAGGAAGAAGACAGAGGAAAACAGTGGTACAAAGCTAGACTTGTGGTGAAGGGGTTTGCATAGAAGAAAGGTATTGATTTTGATGAAATATTTTCTCCTATTGTTAAAATGAATTCATTCAGAACTATTCTAAGTCTAGTAGCAGCTGAAGATTTACATCTTGAGCAGTTAGATGTAAAGACAACCTTTCTCCATGGGGATTTGGAGGAAGAGATATATATGCAGCAAGCACAAGGATATGAGGTAAAAGGGAAGGAGAAACTAGTGTGCAGGTTGAAGAGGAGCTTGTATGGCTTAAAACTGGCTCGAAGATAGTGGTATCTAAAATTTGACATATTTATGTCTGAACAAGGTTATACTAGATGTCACTCTGACCATTGTGTTTATCTCAAAAGGCAAAATGATGGAAGCTATATTATATTGTTATTGTATGTAGATGACATGCTTGTTGCAGGTTCTAACATGCAGGAAATAAATGTGCTCAAAAGGAAATTGACAAACTCATTTGCAATGAAGGATTTGGGTACTGAAAAACAAATCCTTGGTATGAGAATAACTAGAGATAGGAAGAATCGCAAATTAACATTGTCTCAAAGTGAGTACATAGAAAAGGGGTTGAAAAGGTTTAATATGCAAAATGCAAAACCAGTTAGTATACCTTTTGCCAACCATTAAAAATTAAGTAAGGAGGTGTGTCCCAAGACTTAGGAAGAAATGGCTCCTATGTCTAAAGTTCCATATGCATCAGTAGTTGGAAGCTTAATGTATGCAATGGTTTGCACAAGGCTTGATATTGCACATGCAGTGGGAGTTGTAAGCAGGTACATGAAAAATCTAGGAAAAGAACATTGGATGGCAGTGAAGTGGATTCTTAGGCATTTGAGAGGTACCACAAATCAAGCATTATGCTTCAGTGGTTCAAACATTGCTCTACAGGGATATGTTGATGTAGATATGGCAAGTGGTAGAGATAATAGGAGGAGAACTACAGGATATGTGTTTACTGTAGGTGGAACAACTGTCAGTTGGGTCTCAAAACTACAAATTGTTGTTGCACTCTCAACAACAGAAGTAGAGTATGTTGCTGCTACAGAGGCTAGTAAAGAAATGATTTGGTTACAAAGGTTTCTGGATTAATTGGGTAAGAAGCAGGGGTTGGGCAGGTTATATAGTGACAACCAAAGTGCCATACATCTTGCAAAGAAGTTTGCATTTAGTTCCAAGACTAAGCATATATAGCCCAAGTACCATTTCATACAGTCAGCATTGGAAGATGGACAGTTGAAGCTGCAAAAGATACACACTAGCCAGAATCCTACAGATATGTTAACAAAAGTTGTAACCAGGGAAAAACTGAGAATCTGATTAGTTTCAATTAGTCTTCAAGTATGATGAAGAAGATAAGAAACAGTCAGGTCCAAAGTGGAGTCATTGTCTAGCAAATGAAGTAGTGGTGCAGTTGCTATAATCAGTGTCCAAGTGGGAGATTGTTGGGTGTGGAGCCTAATTATCTTCTGTATTCAAAAGTTTCAGCTAGATGTATACCCCAGGAAGACTGTACACCCCTCCATGTGGGGGGGGATCTTGTCCCCCCACGGGGGTCTGGGGGTCCTAATCACCCACGGCTGGGGGGCCCGAGGGCTAGTGGTCCCCCGGTGGGGGTTTAGGGGTAGCGCCCCGGAAGCTAAAATTAGATGTAAAATTGCGTTGTAAAAGTCTAGTAATTTCTAGTCAATCTAGGCCATTCATTATGTGAATGATCTAACAGTAGAAGTTATGTTTAGTTTAGGGTTTTTTTCCCTATAAGGCAACCCCTCACTATATATGAGGGAATTGTATTGCATCTATATATATCTGTATTCTGAGTGATGAAGAGAGAGGAGATTGAGAGCGAATAGGGTGTTACAACGGATCTGTTCTATGTTGTATCTCTTTAGTTTGGTGGATAATATAATAAAAGAAGGACTTGTTATTTCTCCATGGATGTAGCCCAAACTGGGTGAACCACGTATATCTGTGTCTCTCTTGTTTTATACGTTTTCTGTGTTTATATTTCTACAATATTTAATGTGTTCCATTGCTCTGTAATATATAATTTTCTAACAACTGGTATCAGAGCCGAAGGTCTATTTGGCTGATAAAATTGCAAGAGAGAAGGGTTTCTAGTTTGAGTGGGAGAAATGGCGAAATATGGTAGGTTTAGGGTCGAAAAATTCAATGGCCAAAACTACCAGGTACGGAAGATGCAGATGGAAGATATCTGTATCAGGGAGAACTATAACTACCATTTAGTGGAAAGACAAAGAAGCCGATGAGTATGTGGTGGGCTCCAGTATTGCAGCAATAATGCTGCAACTCCTGGGACTCCCTTCTTTATTCTTATCAACCCAGTAGTTCGTAACAAACTTGGAAGCGATGGTGCTGTATGCACAAGTACTAGCTCTTTCCGCAGCTGTCACTTGGTCAGCTGGCACAAGTCCGCTAGGGGCTCAAGCCAACTTCTATGAGCTCTTAGAAGAATCTTTGTACCTGATGGATGGAAGCTAACTCAAAGGAAGCTGATCTACTTGCAGAAAGAAACTGAAAGTCAAAGAGTAACATAAACCCTAGCAAACCCTAATTCTACCAGCTAATCCTACTGATGCAACGGAGAGGATGCAAACTATTGAAAAAGATGCCATTACTTCTACAAAGGTGAAATGCACATGCCTATGCTATCTCTATCTAAAGAACACATCTTTTTGTATTTTTGATTACGTTATCAAAATTATCATACATGTACTTTTAACTGGATTCTTACTGTGCAGGGGTGGATCAAGGTGGAGAAATGCTTGGAAAAGGTTGGGAAGGTTCAGAGAGGGTCTAAGGAGTCCCTAACACCCTTCCAGAGAGTTTCACCAAGTTTGGCTATCAAGCAACCTCACTTGTGAGCTTCTACAGGAAGTCTGCAGGGGTTCTACAGGATGTTTCAGGGATTTCTACAAGATGTTCAGAAATTTCTACAGGATGTTCTGACATTGGATTTTGGAAGATGGGTGAGTGAAAGAGGATGCATGAATTGATAGGGAGGTAGGGTAGGGGTCTGAGATGACCGAGTGACTGATGGATGAAGTGATGAGAGGATGTGGAGATCTAACCTGTCTTAAGGAAGGATAAGGCGATGGAAGAGCAAGCAGGTAGGGTTACGTGGACAGAAGAGTAGTTGTGAGACGAAGAAGCTAACTAGGAGGTGGAGCAGCTGGCCTGGACGAAGCTTAGGTGGATGAGAGAAAGATGGATATGCCCTGCACGGTGTGCACTTAACTGAATCAACCAAATCCTGCATACAATCGAAATCTTAGCTAATCTATCCAAATTGTCAACGAAACAAATGAACATCAGTTTTATTTCCAAAGAGAACCATGTACAACACTTAATCAAAGGAACATCTAAGAAGGTCTGAACGCATGACTAACTTCTACAAATGAAAAAACATTACACCAACGATTGCATGGTCAAGCAAAATAGTGTTTTTGTTGAGTAGCACTGGTTCCACAATTCCAGCCCCTGATCCAATAAGGGAGAGGTGAAACTGAGAGTGCAGGCAACCCCTTTCAAAAGTCCTTTTCGAAGGCTGAAGCCTTGACATTTATACACTACAAGGCCCTTGCTGGCCTCATAAATCTATGGGACTTGGCTGCCCAAACTGTGAGTGAACAGCTCCTTCCAAGAAATCTGCTTGGCTGCCTTCTAGATCCGGTTTTGGTGGCCTTTGGAGCTCGGAGTTGGGGGTAAAGATCTCGAGGGAGGCTATTTAATGCCATAGACAACCCCCCTATGAATCCTCAACCCAAGCTTGGTTGTCTCCTAGCCCATGTCTGCTCGATTTTGCTTCAACATGTGTCAAAAAATCTTGAAATGAGTACGTGTTAGCCACCTAGGAATAGTGACTACCCTTATTCGTACAAATGACATAAACATACTAAAAAGTAATGCATAAGTTATGAAAAATAAAGGATTGAACAAGGGTAGTTAGGCCAAATGAGCCCAAAATGTTACCAAATTTTGGGCTCATCATCACCCCCTGCTAAAATGATTGCTCATCCTTAAGCAACTAATCCATCTCCTCGTCCTTCATTGCTTTCACCGCCACTCTCACATCCCAGGCTTCTGAAGTAGTATCCTCCTCACTGTAATGGAACCCGACCTTCTTTTCCACCTCTTCCCATTGCTTATGTTCTTCTTTTTCTATGCTTCCTTCTACCAATCCCAGAAGCAAAGGTGGGCTTAGCTTAAGGCCGATCTAGCTGGCCTGGAGGTTCTGCATGGACTTCTTGTAGAGAGGTACCTGTACTAGGCCCTCCCTCATTCTAGTTGGAGTGTGATACTCCCTGATTTTGAGGCTGTGGGACAACGTGTTCCACCTTTGGGTGCAATCATGAACAAAATTCTCCCCTAGTAGTCGCTCCATATCCTCGAAATGTGCTATAGCCTGAGCCTACTGATCCATATATTTTAGTAAAGCCTGCGGGTTGGTTGTTAGGTGTTGGTGGGCGGATATCAATGCAGTGGGGTCCCCTGGCTCTGCTCTGATTAACAGTGGTTCATGTAATTCTCGGTTCATAACATCTTTGACCTCTATCACTCTCTTCTCTTTGTGGTTTAACCAAGAGGTCAATGCCATCAGCTGCATATCTCCCACAACTGTGTTGGGATCCCATGAAGTTATATTAGGAAAGGCCAAATTATGGAGGTAGAACTTTGACAGTTTGGCCTTGTCCTCTAAGGAGCTACTGTTGCATAAATCTGTGAAATGCTGGGGGTTTTGGATCTGGGAGATACCCCTCTGTGCTAATGCATTAATCTGAAATTGCAGGCATTGGTTCCGTAGGTATAGGCCATAAGATTTGGCCGGCTACCTACATTGTAGAGCATCCATAGCCCAACTGGCCATGCAGGCAAGTTGTGCCTCTTTTTCTTGCAACTGCTGTTTGAGAGCTTGTATCTCTGTGTTTGCTTACAATTCCCTTTCCTGTAGATGTTGGTTTAGTTCCTCAGGACCAGCTTGCATTCCTTCTTTTCCTTGAGGTTCTGATGTAGTGTCCTCTGATGCTGTGCCCCTTTCTTTCCTCTGTTCCTGTAGCTGCAGTTTGAGCTTCTCATTCTCTTCCTGTAGAAATACTCGTTGGCAATTCCCCACATGTTTGGCCATAGCTAATTCCCTTCTGGCCTCCTTGAGTTGTTCCTCCAAGGGGCCTATATCTGCTACTCCTTTAGATTTAGCTATCCTCATCCATGTGTGGGTCCTCACTCGTTCTTCCTCCAGCGCAAAGAAAAGCGGCACTGTGAATTTTTGTGGAATAATTTTCCCAGCCTCCAAAAAGTTATAATAAGAGCTCAAGCTGGGTTGGGGGCTAGGCTCCATAATGTGTTCTACCTCTTCTTCCCTTTGTGGTGATGTAGCTGCCTCCCACTCCATTCTTTCGGTCTCCTTGAGCCTGGCTAAAGTTTCCTATAGAACTGCTTCAGCATCATGTAGAGGGGTTTTTGAAGCTGACCTTTCCATTCTCTCCCTCTATGTAGTTGTCTTGGGGCTCCCCCGCTCGTAAGTGACTGATACTTTGGAGGGGGACTTCTCCTTTGGTGAGGTAGGGGTGTCTTCGATGGTAATTGGGTCTTTAGATGGAGGTTGGGGCCTGCCGGTTTTAATTCTTACACTTCTCCTCGCTTTGAAATACAGAGGAGTCTCCCTTTTGCGTTTCTCCTTTGGATTAGGAGAGGTACTTAGGGTGGCCAGCACAGCTGCTGCCTCCCGAGCAAGAATTTCGGCCGTCTTCTCCTTTTGTGTTCTTTTCTCAGGACTTCTTGTAGAAAGCCCTGTAGTGGCTGATTTCTGGCTTCCTGTAGAAGCCGTTTTCAATTTCCTATAGAAACATATGGCACTGTTTTAGCTTGCTTGGCTGAGGGTGCTTTTTCTTTCAATTTTGCTGAGGCTGCCTTAGAGGTGCCCTCACTGACATTGACCTTTTCAGTCCTTTCCACCCTGCTCTGTAGTCGTTTCTCCCTGGGGGTTAATGTGGTTTTGTCACCCTCTATTTTGGTAGCTTGTTTTTCCTCTTATTTTCCCTTGTGCTCTTTCTTTGGTGCTTTGGCCATGGTTTCTTGGCCTTTCTCTTTCTTCTCTGTTTGAATTGGTTCCTTCTCCTCGCTACTGGAGGAGGTGAGCTCCTCAGCCAGCACTCGGATGTCATCATCCTTAGTCAAATTTGGGAAGGTTTCCTAGGAGAGAGGGATGGTATACGTGTGAAGTGCATCTTCCACGAGGAGCTTAATGAGTCCATGATGGGCTATCTGATATGGCATCCCCTCTCTCAACTTAGTGGCACACTCGGTCATGGACTGGAGGAGGAAGTAAGGGATGCTCAACTTTTTCTCTAAGGGTAGGTCCATTTGGTGCCTAAGTTCTGTGAGCAGCCGAAAATGGTATCCATACACGATGCTGAACTGCCCCTCGGACGTGATATACTTCATAATTTGGAGGCTAACCTCACTCCAGAATGGCTGTAGGCTGGTTCTTCACAATCCATTCTTGTCTTCTGAGAATTGCTCCTCCGGCAAAAAGAATTCCTTCTTAGCCTTCTGGCCCAGTTTTCTCTCCTCCTTATCCCAAGGTAAGTAAGGAATGCTCAACTTTTTCTCTGAGGGTAGGTCCATTTGGTGCCTAAGTTCTGTGAGCAGCCAAAAATGGTATCCATACACGATGCTGAACCACCCCTCGCACATGATATACTTCATAATTTGGAGGCTAACCTCACTCTAGAACGGCTGTAGGCTGGTTCTTCACAATCCATTCTTGTCTTCTGAGAATTGCTCCTCTGGAAAAAAGAATTCCTTCTTAGCCTTCTAGCCCAGTTTTCTCTCCTCCTTATCCCAAGGTACCCCCATCGGTAGATCAGTGACCCTACTAATGAACTGTGGGGTAAGTCTGAGGGTCAAACCTCTGAAGTTGACAATAGCCAACATTTTGGACTTCAGCTGCAAGGATCGCAGGAATTCCTCTGCAACCTCGTCATCGTGACCTTGAAGCTTGTCACAGAATGACATCCACTGTGCACGAGAAAAAAGGTCTACCACCTCAGGGGTTTCCCATAGCTTCTTTGAGTCTGTAGGCTCTTTCCTGATGAACCCACCCAGCATGGTAAAAGCTTGCTGTGTTGGCCTAAGCTGGCTGGCGCGTATAAAAAGATGGATCTTTGGGATTTCCTTAGACAGAGCGCACGGTTACGCCTCTATCATGCACACAGTTTATAAATTCACGACTGCCTATGGGTGAGCCTTGACAGTGGCTCAATTATGAACCAAACCCTGTAGAAAATCCCGCATACACACTACGACGACAATTCTCATGCAGAAATAAGAAGACACTTGCAAATTCATGCATAGACTGAAATTTACGGTTTTCTACCCCTTTGATACGTCGACTTCAACACCTTTCGAACCAATTGCATGGGAGGACTATGTTCAGGCTTACCTCGTTCCAGACTTCCCACCTTTGACGTGAACAGTTTAATTTCTCCGTAACGTTGAGCTTCCTATAGCGCAGCTTCCTGTAGAAGTCGTGCACGGGTTCTGGGGAGCGCTTCAGTGGTTTTGGGTCTTCTGTGCAACAACAGGACGTTTGAACAGGCCGAGAACTCGGAGTATCAATCTTCAGGAAATTGCGGATGCGTACTCGGCTACAAAGCGGTTGGGAATAAATGGGTGTAGTGTGCCATACGCAATCTAGCCGGTAGATTTGAATCTTTGCAGAATTCGTGGCACGGGGGTGAGCTATCCCCGTCGACCCGTTGGCCGACGTCACCTGTGATCATTCCACTGCATGTCTGCCTGACCGCCGAATCATTCCCGGCATATCTACCACCGCCACTCCTGTTAGATCGCCGCTTCTCTCTGACTCGACTCTTCCCACGTGTCCATTACCTGTCTCGTCGACACACCCAAAGCTTTTCGGATCGAACGAGGCCGTCGGGCTGGTTGTGGTGGCCAGTTGAATGGCTACCTGACTTTCTCAACCCATTCATTTTCATATTTACACACATTTTAAAGCATTGTTCATGTAATTTGACGAAACAGGGTGAGGCACTTACCTGTGCGGCCGTGACATTGTTTTTCTCATGCTTTAGTATGAGGGTGACGGATCTGCTTGCTGCCGCTTCGTGCACAGGCACAGGAGCTCCTTTTCGCTGACTGCTGCTAGTTATGAGACCAATTGCTTGGCTGTGGATGGTGCATGTGCTGGCTCATGAGTTTCAGGTATCTTCATGGCGTGTGCTCTAGCCGGATCAACTGCTACAGGATTCCTGTAGGACATCCTGTAGCCGTTTCTCCTCCTCGGGTGCATGCTGAAACGATGGAGTCACGTTCACGGTTGCAGGGTCTTCGGATTGCCTTGACAGGTAGCACATCGGCCTCTGCATGCTTTGTTTTCCATTTGAAAATGATTTCTTCTGAGAGTCCAACGTTCTGGTTTGACTGCGCAGGTATTTCAATCGTATGGCAGCAATGGTGGTGGAAGGAGGCGACAGCAGTGGGTGATGGAGAAAAACATTGGTTGCATGCCTCCTTATTGGACTTCGGGCTTCAAATTCTTCTACACAGTCGATCCTGGCCCGTCCCAAGATTCTACATGAAGTTTCCTGTAGAAATACAAAACTTCCTGTAGAAAGTCCAATAGCTTCCTGTAGGAGGCTAAACTATGACCAGACCGTGCCCAAACCTTGGAAGAGATGATTGTTTCTGGAGGGAGTGCTGGTGAGGTCACCTGGTAGCATGGTAGGGACCCTTATCCTTGAGTTGAGAGGCCTCCTTTTCTGCATGGAATACCTGCAACCTGCATTAATTTCCAAAGCTTGAGCCTGTTTTTCTATTTCTGCCTTTTTTCTTTTCCTTGGTTTTTTTCTTCTTTTTTTTTTTTTTTTTTTTTTTTTTTTTGAGGAGATAGCAGGGGTGCCTCAATGAGGTTTTCACCCCTACTATCTGCCTTGGGCGCCTCAGAGAGGTTTTCACCCAAGGGTCTTTTTTTTTATTCCAATTTTTTCAGAGAGACAGCAGGGGCGCCTCAATGAGGTTTTCACCCCTACCATCTGCCTTGGGAGCCTCAGAAAGGTTTTCACCCAAGGATCTTTTTATTATGATTTTTTTTTTTTGAATGCTCATGGTATGCCCAAAACAGAGGCAGAACCCTTCTCTATGACCAGCACTGATTTTTCCACTGTTTTGATGAACTCTTGCCTCGAAAGAGGTTTCCTATAGATCTTTAGTCGATGCCCATTGACGAGCATGGGGATGGCTTCCTCATCGATGGTCCGAATAAGAACAGACCCATTATCATTACACTTCTCCACTGCATATGGCCCTAACCATCTTGTCCTTAGCTTCCCCTTGAAATCCTTGTGTCTGGAATCATACAACAGTGCCCAATCTCCCGGTTGGAATTGCTTGTCATTGAGGTGCTGGTCATGCCATATCTTTCTCTGAAGTTGAACCACTTCTGAGTGGAGAAGGGCCTGCATTTTGTGTTCATCCAGCCCATTCAACTGCAATAACCTTTCTTGTTGGGCATGGCTGAGATCTAGGTCTAGCTGAGCTGCCATCCTCAATGTGTTGTACTCGAACTCAATTGACAGCAAAGCTCTCTTCCCATAGACCAGTTCATAAGGTGTGAAACCGGTTGTGGTCTTCCAAGTGGTGTTGTAAGCCCAGGTGGCCTCAACCAGGCGATCTGCCCAATCCTTTCTGCTGCTACTCACCACCTTAGTCAAAATCCCTTCTAATGCTCTATTGGTGACTTCCACCTGCCCATTTGCTTGAGGATGATAGGGGGTGGAAGTCTTATGCTTGATCTTGTGATGAGCAAGCAGATCTTCAATTAAGTTGGAGGTGAACTGGCTTCCTTGATCGTTGACTAGCTCTCTTGGGTAGCCAAATTTGTAGAAGATGTTTTCTCTTAAAAAATCAACCACCTTTTCTTCTATCGCTGCTTTGATTGCCTTGGTTTCTGCCCACTTTGTCCAATAGTCTGTGCACACAATGATGTAAGACCTTTGCCTTGAAGGAGGATTGATAGGACCCACAAAATTCACGCCCCACTTCTCAAATTGTTCAAGAGTCACTTGAGGTTGGAGAGGCATTTCTCCCTTGGGGTTGGCTTCCCCATCCTTTGGCATGGGTCACATTGGCTGATATATCTCTTGACATCTTGATGAAGCGTGGGCCAATAGTAGCCTGCCTGTAGAATTTTGAAGGCAGTCCTCTTGGCTGCAAAATCTCCTCCACAAGGCCCGTCATGACAGGTTAGGAGGATGTCAAAGACTTCCTCCTCCCTTACACAACGCCTTAAGATCTGATCAGGGCCAAGATTGAACAGGTTACCCCCGATCCAAGTGAATGAGGCACTCTTCCTTACAATTTTGCTTTTCTCTTTAGAAGATAGATGCGGAGGGAACTGTGCTGAGACCAGATAGTTTGCTATTTCAGCAAACCATGGGGAGAGTACTGAGATAGCAAACAGATGTTCATCTGGCATCTGGTCATCCACTGTTCCATCTTCACCTGCAGGTAAATCAAGTCTAGACAAGAAGTCAACAACAACATTTTCTTTACCTGGTTTGTCAACAATAGTCAAATCAAACTGCTGCAATAGAAGTAACCATCTAATAATACGAGCATTCACATCTGGTTTATTCATTAAATATCTAATTGTAGCATGATCAATATGTACAAATGTTTGATAGCCAGTGATGTAGTGTCGGAACTTGTTCAGGGCATGGACCACGGCCAGGAACTCTTTCTCAGTTACAGTATAGTTCAGTTCTGCCTTGGATAAGATTTTGCTGATGAAGTATATGGCATATGGGAGTTTTTGTTCAACCTGTCCTAAGGCTGCCCCTATGGCTTTGTTCGAGGCATCAGTGTGGATGTGGAAAGGTAGGGCCCAATTTGGACCTCTTAATATCAGGGCGGACACCAACTTATCCTTTAATTCATTCAGAGCCCTTTGACAATCGTTCGTCCATTTGAACTCAACATCTTTTGCTAAGAGGCCAAACAGTGGCGAGGCTAGCTTACTGAAGTCTTTAATAAATCTTCTATAATATCCTGCTAAGCCTAGGAAACTCCGAACATCTCTTACTTTCTGAGGAGGTGGAACCTTTTTTATGAGAGCAATTTTATTAGGATCCACCTGCAATCCTTGGCGAGAAATGGTATGTCCTAGCACGGCCCCTTCAGTCATCAAGAATTCACATTTTTCTGGACTAAGGGACAGGTTCATCTCAATGCACTTGGTTATGACTTTTCCCAGGTTGGACAATGCTTCTTCGAAGTTGGACCCATAGGGAGTGAAGTCAACCATATAGATTTCCACCGAATCATGGACCATCTCAGAAACGATGCTCAATATTGCTCTTTGGAAAGTGGCAGGAGCATTGCATAGCCCAAAGGGAAGGACTCGGTAAGCAAAGGTACCCCAAGGACAAGTGAAGGTGGTCTTATATTGGTCTTCCGGGCTAATTTGGATTTGGTTATACCCGCTGAACCCATCTAGGAAAGAGAAAAACTTCGTCCTCGCTAGTCCATCCAACACTTGATCTATGAAAGGCAGAGGAAAGTGGTCTTTCTTGGTGGCTTTGTTCAGTTCTCGGTAGTCCACACAGATTCTCCAATTTCCATTTTTCTTGGGTACCAACACTAGAGGGGACACCCACTCGCTATCCGAGATGGGGTAGATGAATCCCGCATCCAACAATTTTTGTAGTTCTTCTTTGACAATGTCCTTAAGGGATGGATTCATTCTCCTCTGAGGTTGCCTGACCGGTTTACAATCTTCTTTGATGTAGATGTGATGGGTACAGATGGAAGGGTGGACTCCTTTCATCTCCTTATAGCTCCAAGCGAAAGCATCTAGATGACTGGCCAACAGACTATACAGCTCCTTTTCCTGGGAAGGAGATAGGGAGGAGCTGATCTTTAACATTCTCTTGGGGCCAAACTCCACATTTTTGACCTTGGGAGAGAGTGGATCGGTCACACAAAGGTTCACTAAGGTGCTGGCTTGAGTATCTTCCACCAATTTCTCTAAGGACAATGCACTTGGAGGCAGATTCTGAATCAAGGTCTCAATCAAATCATCCTCAGTTTGAGGACCTCCCCTGGTGGTCTCTAAGGTGCACAAGGGTGCAGAGTACACCTCATCCTCTTCTCCTTCTTCCAACAAAAGTGGTAAGTCATGCTCTAATAGAGGTTGGGCAGGAGGGTATAGGACTAGCTGCTTGGACCATTTTTGATGGTCATGTTTCCTGCTCGGCAGCTTATGTAAGCATCCGCAGTGGCTAGCCAAGGTCTTCCCAAAATAAGGGGGTATCCGGTAAGCTTTGCCTTTGGCTGAAGAACCAAGAAGTCCACAGGATACTCCCAAGAGTCAATAGAGACCAAGACATCCTCCACAATCCCTTCGAAAGTCATGGTGGAGCGATCTGCAAACTGCAGGACTCTCGAGGTCTTCCTTAAGGAACCCTGAAGGTTGAGTTTGAGCATGGTATCCCTGGTCATCACATTAATGGCAGCCCCTAAATCAATCAAAGTGTGGGGTATGATGGTGCCATTGATGTGGACATCAACTACAGGACTCCCAGGATCCAAATACTTTGGACAGATTACTTGCCCCAACATAAGATCAGATAATTGTCCTATGACATTGATGGTTGAGGCATCTCTTTTTCGCCTGCTTGGGTGCCTGAAACACTTTTCCTTAACCAACTTGTTGTATATCGGTACATCTTTGATGGCTTGGAGAAGCGGTATTCTCACACACAACTATTTGAGATCTCCCAGAAGCTCATTCTCCTCTGGGTCAGGTTGTGTGGTTACTGTTAGTCTCTCAGGAAAGGGTGGAGTGGTCTTGGGTTCACTTTCCTGTTTATCTTCCTCATCCTCTAGGGAAGGAGGTTGGCGATCCGGAAGAGTCTTCCCGTATCGCAGGTTGATCTCCTGGATCTCCACAGCATAGGTAGTGCAGGTTGTTTCCCCGGTATATACCTGCTGGGCCTGTCGGTTGTTGGGGTTCGGGTTCGGTTGAGCAAGCATTTGGGGTTGTCTCGGAGGAGCAGGAGGTAATGGTTGTGGTTGAGCTGGTGGTGGAGGCAAAATGGCAGGAGGAGTGTTGTACTGGGGCCTCCACCCCGGTTGAGGTGCATTCCCCGGAGGCTGTGGCTGGACATGTGAGTGAAATGAATGAGTAGTGGGCTGAGTATGTTATTGAGGTGGGTAAGACCATGGAGGAGGCACAGACCAGGGAGGATGAGTAGGGGGACCCCAAGAAGGCATAGGAGCAGATTTTTTGGGGCTATAATAGGCTTGGGATGTCCCTTGCATCCCCTGCTGGTAAGGTCTAGGTCCATGCGGCCTTCTTTGGTTGAGGAAGTAGAGAGGTTCAGTGGGTGCCTCAGTTCCTTGGTACATGGCCTTAAACCCAAGTAAGGTTGGGCATTGGTTTGTGGGGTGGTCCTCCTCACAAACGAAGCATTCCTCTACCGAGTGTAAGGGACACTCGTTCTTAGGGTGCTTCCCTGTACACCTAGGACAGAAGATGGCCAAAGCCCTCTCAGCTTCCTCTTTCTTTTGTTGGCTTCGGAATGTATCAAGTTGCATGGCAATGTTCTGTCTCACCTCACTTTTGAGGCCCTCCAGCTGATTAACAAACTCATGCTTGGAGAAAGTAGCACTAGCTGAAAGGGGGTTTCCCCTACCTCTTTTCTGGGCTGCCCTAGAGTGGTTTCTAAACACAGTCTTTATATCCTCGTAAGGTAGTTGGTAGATGTCTCCTCTAGCTAGCATGTGAAGGGTATCTAGAAGGGCTTCAGGGACTCCTCAGAGCAGGACCAACTTGAGAGATTCAGGGTCGAGTGTGCACCTGGCCCGCTTATAGCTAAGTTGTAATCTTTCCTCATAATCTTCTAAAGACTCATCATTTCCCATGGTCATCCGAAAGATCTCTCCCTTGGCTTCCTTAGACCTACAGTAGTCCCAGTATTTGGTATTGAAAGCTTGCTGCATCTGAGCCCAAGTGGTGATACTATTTCTAGGTAATCCCATGAACCAACGTAATGCTGCATCCTTGAGGGTAGAGGGAAAGAGTTTCATTTTTTGCTCATCTTCTGTATAGTCATAGGTTCAACAAAGGACAACAAACTCAAACAAGAAGGTATCAGGGTCTTCAGTAGTCAATCCATGGAAGTGAGGTAAAGCGGAGGGGCTTATGTTTTTCATTTTCATGTCTCCATTGGTCTCTCGGATGGGAAAGGCACCTTCTATTCTCTCATCTTCTCTTCCATCTTCAGCCATGGCTTCAGGTGGGATGGTTTCTAACTCTTCTTCTGGTATAGGATCTTCGTATATCTCAGGAGGCTCGCCTATAGGTTCTTCTGGATCACTGTCACCAAAGAAGAGAGAAGGGTGGCTCAGTGAAGTGGTGGGGGTGTTGGGTAAGAATTTGCCAGTTTTATCTCTGTTCCTACGAGGCATGAAATGGAAAGGCTTTTGATTGCTTTTTGCTTTTTCTACTTGTACCAGCAAAACTAAAATAGATTGAATTTGCAACTAGCTATCTTGCTGAAATGAAGATGCGGAATTGAAATGAAAGCAGGAAAGGACTAAGCTACATTGCTCAAATGAAATTGCAGGAATGAAATGCTAGTCTAAACTTGCAGAATTGAAATCGCTAGTCTACGCTTGCAGAATTGAAATTGCTAATCTACGCTTGCAGAATTGAGATTTCTAATCTACACTTGCAGAATTAAAATTGCAGAATTAAAATGCTAATCTATGCAAGCAGGAAATATCTATTTTACTCTTGCGGAAATGAAATTGCAGAATGGAAATGAAATAAACTATTTAGCAGAAGGCAAGTGTAGGAAAATAGAAGAAAATCAACAATCACCAATACTCTGACGCTTCCCCAGGAACGGCGCCAAAAATATGGTGGGCTCCAGTATTGCAGCAATAATGCTGCAACTCCTGGGACTCCCTTCTTTAATCTTATCAACCCGGTAGTTCGTAACAAACTTGGAAGCGACGGTGCTGTATGCACAAGTACTAGCTCTTGCCGCAACTGTCACTTGGTCAGCTGGCACAAGTCCACTAGGGGCTCAAGCCAACTTCTATGAGCTCTTAGAAGAAGCTTTGTACCTGATGGATGGAAGCTAACTCAAAGGAAGTTGATCTACTTGTAGAAAGAAACTGAAAGTCAAAGAGTAACATAAACCCTAGCAAACCCTAATTCTACCAGCTAGTCCTACTGATGCAACGGAGTGGATGCAAACTATTGAAAATGATGCCATTACTTCTACAAAGGTGAAATGCACATGCCTATGCTATCTCTATCTAAAGAACACATCTTTTTGTATTTTTGATTACGTTATCAAAATTACCATACATGTACTTTTAATTGGCTTCTTACTGTGCAGGGGTGGATCAAGGAGGAGAAATGCTTGGAAAAGGTTGGGAAGGTTCAGAGAGGATCTAAGGAGTCCCTAACACCCTTCTAGAGAGTTTCACCATGTTTGGCTATCCAACAACCTCACTTGTAAGCTTCTACAGGAAGTTTGCAGGGGTTCTACAGAATGTTTCAGGGATTTCTACAGGATGTTCTAACATTGGATTTTGGAATATGGGTGAGTGAAAGAGGATGCATGAATGGATAGGGAGGTAGGGTAGGGGTCTAATATGACCCAGTGACTGATGGATGAAGTGATGAGAGGATGTGGAGAGCTAACTTGTCTTAAGTAAGGCTAAGGCAATGGAAGAGCAAGTAGGAGGGTTATGTGGACAGAAGAGTAGTTGTGAGACAAAGAAGCTAACTAGAAGGTGGAGCAGCTGGCTTGGACAAAGCTTAGGTGGATGAGAGAAAGATGGATATGCCCTACACGGTGTGCACTTAACTGAATCAACCAAATCCTGCATACAATCGAAATCTTAGCTAATCTATCCAAACTGTCAACGAAACAAATGAACATCAGTTTTATTTCCAAAGAGAACCATGTACATCACTTAATCAAAGGAACATCTAAGAAGGTCTGAACGCATGACTAACTTCTACAAATGAAAAAACATTGCACGAACGATTGCATGGTCAAGCAAACTAGTGTTTTTGTTGAGTAGTACTGGTTTCACAATTCCAGCCCCTGATCCAATAAGGGAGAGGTGAAACTGAGAGTGCAGGCAACCCTTTTCTAGATCTTTTATCAATCCTTATCTTATCAAGCTATTCTACAGATCTGAAGCAATTCTATTCCTCAACAATGACCTACTTAATGAACACAACTAAATCTAGCTCAACAAACTTCGTTTCAAATGCATAAAAGAAAAATCACAGTGCTGAAAGGAAGGATAACAATACAAATAAGGAGGCCCTAGGCTCTCAGGTTGGGCCCAACCGCGAGAGGTATGGCTCCTATAAAAAACTCAGAGTTGATATCAAATCTGACTGCTTCCCATTATCAAAAAATAATCATAAGTCAAGAGTTATGCCAATAATGGCTACAAAAGAACAAAACAGAGCTAGCAGCACGTAGTGAAAAATATGCAAGAGTTTTTCAAAAGTCCTTTTCGAAGGCTGAAGCCTTGACATTTATACACTACGAGGCCCTAGCTAGCCTCCTAAATCTATGGGACTTGGCTACCCAAACTGTGAGTGAACAGCTCCTTCCAAGAAATCTGCTTGGCTACCTTCTAGATCCGGTTTTGGTGGCCTTTGGAGCTCGGAGTTCGGGGTGAAGATCCCGAGGGAGGCTATTTAATGCCATAGACAACCCCCCTACGAATCCTCAACCCAAGCTTGGCTGTCTCCTAGCCCATGTCTGCTCGGTTTTGCTTCAACATGTGTCAAAAAATCCTGAAATGAGCACGTGTTAGCCACCTAGGAATAGTGACTACCCTTATTCGTACAAATGACATAAACATACTAAAAAATAATGCATAAGTTATGAAAAATGAAGGATTGAACAAGGGTAGTTGGGTCAAATGAGCCCAAAATGTTATAAAATTTGGGGCTCATCAGTATGTGTCAGGCCAGGGTAACTCCAGAATGGGAAGAGAAAAACTGATTGCATAATTCATTAGCTAACTATCATTTATATACATAAATGGGGTGGATCAGTTCATCTTCTTGATGACTGTTCGCGTTCCAGTTCACCCATCCGTTGAGGATTAGGTGTCAACATTCCCCCCCTTAATCTGAAGGGATGTTGGTGAGTCCAAGCATCGTTATGAATCTTTCAAGCTTTTCTCTTCCAAGCGCTTTGGTGAAGATGTCTGCAATTTGCTCGTTTGTGGAACAATGACGGAGATGGATTGTTTTGACCTCAACATGATGTCGGATCAGATGATATTTAGTATTGATGTGCTTAGTACGATCATGGAACTTGGGGTTCTTGGCCAACTTTATTGCAGAGGTGTTATCAATCATGAGTGGAGTTGATTGTATTTGTTTTACCTGCAAATCTTCAAGAATTTTCCTGAGCCACACAATTTCTTTCGTTGCTTCAGCTGCTGCCACATATTCTGCTTCTGTTGTGGAATCTACTGGTACTGATTGTTTGCGTGATCTCCAGGAGACAGCTCCTGATCCAAGACTCATAGCATATCCTGAAGTAGATACCCCAGTTTCTTTGTCTCCATCGAAGTCTGAATCAGAGTATCCAATCAAGTTGAAGTCGTCCACCTGTGTATACTTGATTCCAAGGTCTTGAGTTCCCTTCAAGTACCTTAGAACTCTTTTTGCAGCAGATCAATGTCCCTCACAAGGCTTTTGCATAAACCTGGAGAGGATTCCAACAGCAAATGAAATGTCTGGTCTGGTAGTAGTGAGGTAGATGAGACTTCCTACAAGTTGTCTATACTTTGTTGCATCCTCAAATTCCTTTCCTTCAATAGATGTGAGCTTCAAGTTTTGTTCCATTGGAGTAGAAAGAGGATTGCACTTTGTCATGCCAAATCTGTTTAACAAATCTCCAATGTATTTCTTTTGAGAAAGAAATATGGATTTTGGATGTTGGGTTACTTCAATGCCAACATAGTAATGAACATAGCCCAAATCAGTCATTTCAAAACTTTTTCCTAATTCTTTCTTTATGGATGCAATATAGCTTTCATTGTTCCCTGTCATTAAAATATCATCTACATATACCACAAGATATACAACTGTTTTGCCAACTTTCTTGACAAATAAAGTTGCATCATCAAGATCAAAATGATTGAAGTTGAGTTTCAGAAGATGCTTAGTTAGTTTTTCTACCAGGCTCGTGGTGCTTGTTTGAGGCCATACAAGGACTTCACAAGTTTGCATACTTTATGTTCATGTCCTTTCACAGCAAATCCTTTAGGCTGGGACATAAAAACATTCTCTTTTAGATCTCCATTCAAGAATGCAGTTTTTACATCCATTTGATGGACTTTCCAACCGTTCTGAGCAGCTAGTGCAAAGAGTGTCCGGATGGTGGCCCATTTTGTTATGGGGGCAAAAGTTTCCTCATAATCGACCCCTTCCTTCTGTGCAAAACCTTTTGCCACAAGCCTAGCTTTGTGCTTGTCAAGTGAGCCATCAACTTTGTATTTGTTCTTGTAGACCCACTTGCAGCCAATTGGTTTGGTTCTAAATGGAGGATCAACCAGCTTCCAAGTGCCATTCTTTATGAGGGCATCATACTCCTTCTACATCGCTTCTTTCCATTCATCATGAGAAGCAACTTCTTTGAAGGAAGTTGGTTCAAAATCTGTAGACAAGTTCAATTCACAATCATAAGTAACATCCATATCAACAGGTGAATTAGAGTTATCTACATCACCTCCATCTTGTCGGTTTGTATTTCTAGTTCCTGTTTTTCCAATTTCATCAGGATGAACACTTTCAAGTGTCTTTGTCAGCCACTTTGGGGGACCTTTCTGAGATGGTCCAGGCTGCTTTGTTGATTGAGTTGGGATTGAATCAAGATTGAGTCTCCCAATTCTATCAATTACATCACTTAAAGGATCATCCGGTGTTGGAGTTTCATGCACGGGAGATTGTTCTTCAGAAGAAGATTCCACATGTTGATATAGTATAGGAATCCCCCCTTCAAGATGTGGAATCTGATTATCAAACTCTTGAAATGATTTCATTTTTGTGAATCTATCCAAGCGATCAAGTTGCCGCTCAATAACACTGTCAGATTTGGATGATTCAAGAAAAATGACATCTCTAGATACAACAAACTTTTTATTTACTTCATCATAGAGACGATATGCTTTAGAGGTGTTTGAGTACCCCAGGAAGATACACTTACGACTTCTAGCACCAAGTTTGTTTCTATGTACCTTTGGTATTAAAGCATAACAGGTGGAACCAAAAATCCTGAGATGTTTTACCGAAGGAACATGTCCATACCACAATTCATAAGGAGTCTTGTTTCTTATAGCACTAGATGGAAATCTATTCTTTATATATGCAGCACATAGAACAGCATCAGCCCAAAACATTATCTTTACATTTTTGAAGAAAAGCATGGATTGTACCATATTCAAGATTGTTCTGTTCATTCTTTCAGCTACACCATTCTGTTGAGGATTATAAGGCACAGTTGTTTGATGTTTAATCCCATGTTGGCGAAGATAGTGTTCAAATTCATTTGATGTATATTCTTTTCCATTATCAGTGCGAATAGACCCAATATGAGATTGTGCATCATTTTCAATCCATTTATGAAAATTCTTGAATGTTTGAAAAGCATCAGATTTGTTCTTCAATAAATAAACCCAACACATTCTGGTGTAATCATCAATAAATGTCATGATATATTTATTTCCATTTGCAGAAGGAATAGGCATTGGACCACATAAATTTGAATGAATGAGTTCAAGCTTCCTATGTGCTCTTGAATGTGAATCATGAAAAGACTGTTTGCTATGCTTTCCTAGAATGCAAGCATCACATTGCTTATGTTTTCTAGGAATGGCAGGCAAACCAGCAACACCATTTTTCTTCAACAAGCGGAGACTATCATAGTTTAAATGTCCAAATCTAGCATGCCATAATAAACTTGACGGAAGTGTACCTTCTTCATGATGAGAAATATATGAGAAATGTTGTGCATGAGCAAAGGTTCCTTGCAGTTTAAGAAGTCTTTCTTCTTCTATTCCCCTCATGACAAGTGAGTGGTCAGATGCCTTTCTTACCTCAAGCTTTCCATTAAACATATGAATGGAGTGACCTTGCTGGTGGATGTGGACCAAGGACAGCAAGTTTCTCTTGAGCTGTGGGAGATATAGAACATGATCCAGAAGAAAGTCTGGAAGACCAGGCAACTTAAGCCTGATTGTGCCAAGCCCTGATGGCTTGATTTTTGACTGATCTGCAAAGTATACTGCTCCATCAACATTGTCAGTGAAATCTTCAAAAAAATCTTTCCTATGAGTCATATGACAGGTTGCTCCTGAATCAAGCAACCAATCATTTTTCGAAGAAGCAAGTGAAGCATTAAACAAATCTTCATTTACTCCAATGTTACATTGTGCCTCAATATAGTGAGCGGATTTAGGTGCTTTACCTTTGTCTGTGTCATCAGTTTTACCTTTCTGCTGACTTCTTCTTTGCTCAATTTTGTCCCATGGTAGCTTGCATGTAGAAGAATCATGTGATCCATTTCGTTTGCAGCGAATGCAATGCAGATCTGCCTTTTCTGCTTGAGAATGTCTGCCCCCCCTGCCTTTGAAGTATCTTCCTCTTCCTCTTCGTCCACGTCTTCCTCTTGTAGAATCTTGAGCAGGATGCTTTTCTTTATGAGCAAGGCAAACAGTCTCTTCAGAAGATTCAGGGACTGTTTTCTTTCCATAGGCTTTCTCTCTTTTAGCAAACTTTTTCACAAGAGACTCAAAGGTTATGTCTTTAAGATTTCCATTTGCTTGTAAAGACTCAAGATAATTGGAGTAGGTAGGATAGAGTGCTTTGAGAAAGGCAATAAGAGAGATATCCAGCTCAACCTTAGTGGATTTAATATCATGCATTATAGACTTTATTTCAGATGCAAGAGCAAGGGGATCATTATTTTTCAGTTCAAGAGTGAAGAGTTTAATCATGAGCTGAACAACTTCAAGTGCAGAATGTGAATCATAGAGTTCTTTCAGCTTTTGTAAAGCTTCAAAGGCAGTGGAATAGGATGAAATATGATGACTTACTTCTTCATTTATAGATGATGTGATCAATCCATAGGCTTTGCTGTTCTTGTTTTCCCAAATGACAAGTTCTTTATCTGATGTAGGCTGCACAGGGTCTTTGTCTTCTTCTCCGACACACACTCCCTTCCACAACTCATTGTAGATGAGGGTGTGTTTTACCATCCGAGACCATTCAGAATAGTTCTCCTTGCCAGTGAGAACTATTCCTACCATAGAGATGATTGAATGCATTCTGTAAAAGAACTTCTACTGATAGAAAAAAATACTTCTGCTGATATACAGTGAAATTGTACTCAAAAGGGCAAAAAATTTCAAATACTTTTATGTACTGTTTCTTCAAATCCCTTCAAGGATCCTCATATAAACAGCCAGATGTTTCCAACTAGAACCAAAGAGCTGGGATGCAGAGGTTGATCTACGTCTTTAAATAAAACTAGCCATTATAAAAAACATATGAAGAAATCAACTTGCTGGTTTTTCTTCTAAGAGTGTAGCAGCAGTAGTTCCATGGCTTTAATGTGAAATGCAGGTAGATATATAATAACCAACACAATACGCAGGAACATTATACAATAACTAACACAATACGCAGCTAGTCAAAGCTTTAATGCTTATCAACTGCTTCAGACATCTCCCAAGTGCATTTCATTCCCTTAGGGAACACAACCAAATCTGCGGGTCCAACAACCTGATTATCGTGGCAAACAACCTGTTATGCATCGGTTTTCACTAGTGGTAAAGGGAACCATATTCTTTTATGTTTGGATTAAGCAAAGGACGCTTCTGAGGACTGAATTTCTTTTCCTTTGAGCGCGTTCATACTGACGGTAAAAGACATTCTAACGCCATAGAAATGCGTAATTACTTTTATTCTTTTCTAAAAATACATTTCTATATTAATTTCAAAAAAGAACTTGAAGAAATTTCCAAAAAATTCACACCGACTGCTCCAAAAATTCATACTCTGACTGCGCCAAAAACTTAAATACTACTCCACGAACCAGGACTTCGAGGCGCCCGAACAGGTATCTTAACTCACAAAACTTCGAACGCTCAGCAAACAACCCCTCTGCACAGAATTCTGCAAAGGGTGGCTCGAGATAATCCCTCCGTGCGGACTTCGACAGAAATGGTGACAGAATTGGCTACATCTCCGGTGTTGACACGCACGGCCGCTCCTCCACTCTGCACGGGTTCTCGCATACTCAACGAACTTTAAAAATCTGCGACCTCTCTCCTTGTGTCCAGAATATGTAGAAATAGAGTCCACATACAACAGTGGTAATGACTCTGGCCAATATGAGACTCGTCCCACAGGAGGGTGAACTCGACCTTGGCTGCTACAAGCTCGGATCTAGGGCCTAGCAAATGGCTTGAACTGTAGAGATCTCGTGGAACACAAACCGTCGAACCACTTGAGAATGAGATGCGGCCTTACGTTGTAGAAATGATTTCAATGGATACTCGATTCCAAAATCTGATACCATCGATTCCAAATCTCCGTTCACGTAGATTGCAACACGTAGCTCTCAATTGATGGTCGAAGGGAGAGCTGCGCTCTGATACCATGCAGATGCGCAGGATATGATGAGGCCGACAGTAAATGACAGAGATTTCATGAGGCAGCAAAAACGGATGCGCAGAGATTCAATGAGGTGCAGAGAATCACGCAAAGGATAGAGCGCTGGCAGAGGCAGAGGAGTTACAAGGCACGCCAGAAAAAGGGACCTGGGACCTGTGCTTTGATACCATGTCAGGCCAGGGTAACTCCAGAATGGGCAGAGAAAAATAGATTGCATAATTCATTAGCTAACTATCATTTATATACATAAATGGGACGGATCAGTTCATCTTCTTGATGACTGTTCGCGTTCCAGTTCACCCATCCGTTGAGGATTAGGTGTCAACAGTATGACAGACACAAAATGGGATATTCTTGACAGAAAGGAACTTGGAACAATACGGTTATGCCTAGCGGCATCGATAGCATTTAATATTTCAAAGGAAATGACAACAAAGGGTTAATGTCAGCATTGGCCAAACTATATGAAAAACCCTCAGCCTCAAATAAGATATTTCTTATGAGGCATTTATTTAATATGAAGATGTTAGAAGGTGGATTTTTTGCAGACCATTTAAATGATTTTAATACAGTTACAAGTCAGTTAAGTTCTATAGGGGTAAATTTTGATGATGAAGTTAGGGCTTTGTTATTTCTGTGATCATTGCCAGAAATTTGGAATGGCTTAGTTATGGCCATTAGTAACTCTATCTCTTGATCTAGTACTTTAAAGTTTGATGATGTCGTCAGTGCAATCCTTAGTGAGGAAATGCGATAGAAAAGCTCCGGTGACACATCAGGTAATGCTTTGACTACAGAGACTAGGGGAAGAAAAATGGAAAGAGGAAAGAGCCTAGGATATCCCAGTAAGTCAAGAAAAGGTAGATCCAAGTCTAGATAGGGGATAGTGTGTTGGAAATGCGGGAAGGAAGGACACCTGAAGAAAGACCGTAATTCTTGGAAGGGAAAAGAAGGAGACACGCAACAAGAAACTAATCATGAAGCGAATGTAACATGTGATGTGTTGCAAGATGCTTTGATTCTTTCATTAGAAAATATTATTGATGCCTAGGTGGTAGATTCAGGGACCTCATTCCATGCCACACCTGATAAGAAACATTTTCATGATTATGTTCAAGGAGATTTTGGACAGGTTCGATTAGGTGATGATAAACCCTGTAAAATCATTGGAATGGGTACAGTTCTCATAAAACAATAGAATGGAAATCAATGGCTATTGAAGGAGGTAAGGCATGTTCAATATCTGAAGAAAAATTTGATTTCAATAGGGTAGTTGGAAGGTGAAGGTTGCATAAGTTCTTTCATATATAAAATCTGGAAGGTCACTGAAGGATCCTTGGTAATAGCAAAAGGAGGAAAGGTTGGTACATTGTATTTATGCAATGGTATTTCTAATTATGTTAATGCTTTAACCTATACAAGAGAAGATGCGGCATTGTGGCATCATAGGCTCGGGCATATGAGTGAGAAGGGTATGTAGATTATTCACTCAAGAAATTTGTTGCCAGGTTTGAAGCATGTTGAAATAAAATTCTGTGAAAATTGTGTTTATGGAAAACAGAAGAGAGTCAGATTCCTTAGAGCTGGGAAAGAAAAGAAGAGCAAAAAATAGAGCTTGTTCATACAGATGTATGGGGACCTGCTAAGGTATCATCACTTGGCGGCTATCATTATTATGTTACTTTTAATGATGATGTAGCTAGAAACACCTGGATTTATTATATTCAAAATAAATTTGATGTATTTGATACTTTCAAGAGATGGAAATCTTTGGTTGAAAATGAGACAGGGAAAAGGTTGAAGTGTCTTAGATTAGATAATCGAGGTAAATATTGCAGCAAAGAGTTTGATAGGTACTATTTAGGGAATGGAATTCACAGAGAGAAGATAGTTCGAGGAACACCACAAGAAAATGGTGTGTAAGAAAGTATGAATAGGACAATCATGGAGCGTGCAAGGTGCATGAGATTAAATGCAACATTTCCTTTACAATTTTGGGTAGATGCTGTCGATACCGTTCTTTATCTAACAGATAGAGGGCCTTCAAGTTCCTTGGATGGTGGTATTCAAGAGGAGGCATTCATAGGTAAAAAGGTAAACTACTCATTTTTAAAGACTTTTGGTTGTAAAGCCTTTGTCCACATTAACAAAGAAAATAGAACAAAGCTTGATGAAAAATCAAAGAAATGTACCTTTATTGGATATGGTGTTAATGATTTTGGTTATCTCTTATACGATTATGAAAATCACAAAATCATTAGGAGAAAAGATGTAATATTCAATGATAAGGCCTTGTATAAGAATCGGTTGTAGGAAAAGAAACAGGAAAAAGAAAAAAAGGAATACACAGTGCTTGACGATATCACAGGAAAAGTGATGGTGCCTAAAAATCATAATGATCAATAGCCAGAACAACAACCACAATAGAGACAAGCACTTCAAGCACCTAAAAGTGGTGTTAGAAGATCCACTAGGATAAGTAGACCCCCTGAATGATACTCTCCTTCATTATATTATGTATTGTTAACTGATTCTGGTGAATCAGAATGTTATGAAGAAGCAGTGCAGGTAGAAACCAGGAAGAAGTGGGAGAAATCCATGAAAGAAAAGATGGACTCCTTAGCACATAACTAGACATGGGACTTAGTTAGGTTGCCTGCATGTAAAACCACATTGCATAATAAATGGGTTTATAGGCTTAAGGAAGAAGATGGAGGAAAATAGTGGTACAAAGCTAGACTTGTGGTGAAGGGGTTTGCATAGAAGAAAGGTATTGATTTTGATGAAATATTTTCTCTTGTTGTTAAAATGACTTCATTCAGAACTATTCTAAGTCTAGTAGCAGCTGAAGATTTACATCTTGAGCAGTTAGATGTAAAGACAACCTTTGTCCATGGGGATTTGGAGGAGGAGATATATATGCAACAGCCACAAGGATATGAGGTAAAAGGGAAGGAGAAACTAGTGTTCAAGTTGAAGAGGAGCTTGTATGGCTTAAAAATGGCTCCAAGGCAATGGTATGTAAAATTTGATAGATTTATGTTTGAACAAGGTTATACTAGATGTCACTCTGACCATTGTGATTATCTCAAAAGGCAAAATGATGGCAACTATATTATATTTTTATTGTACGTAGATGAAATTCTTGTTGCAGGTTCTATCATGCAGGAAATAAATGTGCTCAAAAGGAAATTGGCAAACTCATTTGCAATGAAGGATTTGGGTGTTGCAAAATAAATCCTTGGTATGAGAATAACTAGAGACACGAAGAATCGCAAATTAACATTGTCTCAAAGTGAGTACATAGAAAAGGTGTTGAAAAGGTTTAATATGCAGAATGCAAAACCAGTTAGTATACCTTTGGCCAGCCATTTCAAATTAAGTAAGGAGGCATGTCCCAAGACTCAGGAAGAAATGGCTCATATTTCTAAAGTTCCATATGCATCAGCAGTTGGAAGCTTAATGTATGCAATGCTTTGCACAAGGCCTGATATTGCACATGCAGTGGGAGTTGTAAGCAGGTACATGAACAATCCAGGAGAAGAACATTGGATGGCAGTGAAGTGGATTCTCAGGTATCTGAGAGGTACCACAAATCAATCATTATGATTTGGTGGTTCAAACGTTGCTCTACAAGGATATATTGATGCAACTGTGGCAGGTGACAGAGATTACAGGAGGAGCACTGCAAGATATGTGCTTACTGTAGGTGGAACAACTGTCAGTTGGGTCTCAAAACTATAAAGTGTTGTTGCACTCTCGACAACAGGAGCAGAGTATGTTGCTGCTACAGAGGCTAGTAAAGAAATTATTTGGTTACAAAGTTTCTGAATGAATTGGGTAAGAAGCAGGAGTTGGGAAGGTTATATAGTGACAACTAGATTGCCATACATCTTGAAAAGAACTCTGCATTTCATTCCAAGACTAAGCATATAAAGCTCAAGTACCATTTCATACGGTCAGCATTTGAAGATGGACAATTGAAGTAGGAAAAGATTCAAACTAGCCAGAATCCTGTAGATATGTTAACAAAAGTTGTAACCAGGGAGAAACTGAGAATCTGCTAAGTTTCAATTGGTCATCAAGTATGATGAAGAAGATGAGAAACAGTCAGGTCCAAAGAGGAGTCATTGTCTAGCAAATGAAGCAGTGGTGGAGTTGCTATAATCAGTCTCCAAGTGGGAGATTGTTGATTGTGGAGCCTGATTATCTTCTATATTCAAAGGTTTCAACCGGATGTATACCCCAAGAAGACTGTACACCCCTCCACGCGGGGGGGTGTAGGGGGGACTTGTCCCTCCCGTGGGGGTTGAAGGGGGATAATCCCACATAGCGGGGGGGGCCCGGGGACCAGCGGTCCCATGGCGGTGGTTCGGGGGCAGCGCCCCCAAAGCTAAAAATAGATGTAAAATTGCCTTGTAAAAGTCTAGTAATTTCTAGTGAATTTGGGTTGTTAATTATGCAGATGATCTAATGGTAGAAGTTATGTTTAGTTTAGGGTTTTTTCCCCTAGAAGGAAACCCCTCACTATATATGAGGGAATTGTATTGCGTCTATATATATCCGTATTCAGAGTGAGGAAGAGAGAGGAGATTGAGAGCGAATAGGGTGTTACAGTGGATCTGTTCTAGGTTGTATCTCTTCAGTTTGCTGGATAATATAATAATAGAAGGACTGGCTATTTCTCCGTGGATGTAGCCCAAACTGGGTGAACCACGTATATCTGTGTCTCTCTTGTTTTATGTGTTTTCTGTGTTTATATTTCTGCATTATTTAATGTGTTCCATTGCTCTGTAATATATAATTTTATAACAATTGGTATTAGAGCCAAAGGTCTATTTGGCTGATAAACTCGTAGGAGAGAAGGGTTCCTAGTTCAAGTGGGAGAAATGGTGGAAGATGGTAGGTTTAGGGTCAAAAAACTCAATGGCCAAAACCACCAGCTGTGGAAGATGCAGATGGAATATTATCTATATCAGAGAGATCTGTAACTACCATTGAGTGTAAAGATAGAGAAGCTGAGGAGTATGACAGACACAGAATGGGATATTCTTGACAGAAAGGCACTTGGTACAATACGGCTCTGTCTAATGGCGTCGATAGCGTTTAATATTTCAAAGGAATCGACAACAAAGGGTTTAATGTCAGCATTGGCCAAAATATATGAAAAACCCTCAGCCTCAAAAAAGGTATTTCTTATGAACCGTTTATTTAATATGGAGATTTCAGAAGGTGGATCTGTTGCAGACCATTTAAATGATTTTAATATAGTTACAAGTCACTTAAGTTCTGTAGGGGTAAATTTTGATGATGAAGTTAGGGCAATGTTATTTCTATGCTCATTGCTAGAAAGTTGGAATGGCTTAGTTATGGCCATTAGTAACTCTGTCTCTGGATCTAGTACTTTAAAGTTTGATGATGTTGTCGGCGCAATCCTTAGCGAGGAAATGTGATGGAAAAGCTCTGGTGAGACATCAGGTATTGCTTTGACTGCAAAGACTAGGGGAAGAAAATGGAAAGAGGAAAGAACCCAGGATATCGCAGTAAGTCAGGAAAATTTAGATCCAATTCTAGATAGGGGATAGCATGTTGGAAATGCGGAAAGAAAGGACAGCTGAAGAAAGAATGCAAGTCTCGGAAGGGAAAAGAAGGAGACGCATTCTTGAAACTAATCATGAAGTGAATGTAACAGGTGATGTGTTGCAAGATACTTTGATTCTTTCATTAGTAAATAATATTGATGCCTGGGTGGTAGATTCAGGGGCCTCATTCCATGCCACACCTGATAAGAAACATTTTCATGATTCTGTTCAAGGAGATTTTGGACAGGTTCGATTGGGTGATGATAAACCCTGCAAAATCGTTGGAATGGGTATAGTTCTCATAAAACAACAGAATGGAAATCAATGTCTATTGAAGGAGGTAAGGCATGTTCCAGATCTAAAGAAAAATCTGATTTCAACAGGGCAGTTGGGAGGTGAAGGTTGCATAAGTTCTTTCACAGATAAAACCTGGAAGGTCACTAAAAGATCCTTGGTATTAGTGAAAGGAGGAAAGGTTGGTACATTGTATTTAAGCAATGGTATTTCTAATTAAGTTAATGCTTTAACCTCTACAGGAGAAGATACAGCATTGTGGCATCATAGGCTTGGGCACATGAGTGAGAATGGGATGCAGATTATTCACTCAAGAAATTTGTTGCCAGGTTTGAAGCATGTTGATTTAAAATTCTATGAAAATTGTGTTTATGGAAAACAGAAGAGAATCAGATTCCTTAGAGTTGGGAAAGAAAAGAAGAGTGAAAAATTAGAGCTTGTTCATACAGATGTATGGGGACCTGCTCAGGTATCATCTCTTGCTGGATCTCGTTATTATGTTACTTTTACTGATGATACAACCAGAAAAACCTCGATTTATTCTATTCGAAATAAATCTGATGTATTTGATACTTTGAAGAAATGGAAAGCCTTGGTTGAAAATGAGACAGGGAAAAGCTTGAAGTGTCTCAGATCAGATAATGGACATGAATGTTGCAACAAAGAGTTTGATAGGTACTATTTAGAGAATGGAATTCATAGAAAGAAGACACTTCCATGAACACCACAATAAAATGGTGTGTCAGAAAGGATGAAAAGGACAATCATGGAGCATGCAAGGTGCATGAGATTGCATGCAGGATTGCCTTTACAATTTTGGGTAGATGCTATAAATATTGTTGTTTATCTAGTAAACAAAGGGCCTTCAAGTTCCTTGGATGGTGGTATTCCAGAGGGGGCATGGATAGGTAAAAAGGTAAATTACTCATTTTTAAAGACTTTTGGTTGTGAAGCCTTTGTCCAGATTAACAAAGAAAGTAGGACAATGCTTGAGGAAAAATCAAATAAATGTACCTTCATTGGATATGGTGTTTATGATTTTGGTTATTGCTTATATGATTATGAAAATCACAAAATCATTAGGATTAGAGATGTAATATTCAATGAAAAGGTCTTGTATAAGAATCAGTTTCAGGAAAAGAAACAGGAAAAAGAAAACAAAGAATACACAGTGCTTGACCTTATCACAGGAAAAGTGATGGTGCCTGAAAATCATAATGATCAATAGCTAGAACAACAACCACAACAGCAACAAGCACTTCAAACACATGAAAGTGGTGTTAGAAGATCTACTAGGATAAGTAGACCCCCTGAATGATAGTCTCCTCCATTATATTATGTATTGTTGATTGATTCTGGTGAACCAGAATGTTTTGAAGAAGCAATGCAGGTAGAAACCAGGAATAAGTGGGAAAAAGCCATGAAAGAAGAGATGTAATTCTTAGCACATAACTAGACTTGGGACTTAGTTAGTTTGCCTGTAGGTAAAACCACATTACAGAATAAATGGGTTTACAGGTTGAAGGAAGAATATGGAGGAAAACAGAGGCACAAAGCTAGACTTGTGGTGAAGGGGTTTGCACAGAGGAAAGGTATTGATTCTGATGAAATATTTTCTCCTGTTGTTAAAATGACTTCAATTAGAACTATTCTAAGTCTTGTAGCGGCTGAAGGTTTACATCGTGAGCAGTTAGATGTAAAGACAACCTTTCTCTATGGGGATTTGGAGGAAGAGATATTTATGCAGCAACCACAAGGCTATGAGGTAAAAGGGAAGGAGAAACTAGTGTGCAGGTTGAAGAGGAGCTTGTATGGCTTAAAATAGGCTCCAAGGAAATGGTATCTAAAATTTGACAGGTTTATGTCTGAACAAGGTTATACTAGATGTTACTCTGACCATTGTGTTTATCTCAAAAGGCAAAATCATGGCAGCTATATTATATTGTTATTGTATGTAGATGACATACCTATTGAAAGTTCTAACATGCAAGAAATAAATATGCTCAAAAGGAAATTGGAAAACTCATTTTCAATGAAGGATTTGGGCAATGAAGGATTTGGGTGCTGCAAAACAAATCCTTGGTATGAGAATAACTAGAGACATGAAGAATCGCAAATTAACATTCTCTCAAAGTGAGTACATAGAAAAGGTGTTGAAAATGTTTAATATGAAGAATGCAAAACCAGTTAGTATACCTTTGGCCAGCCATTTCAAATTAAGTAAGGAGGCATGTCCCAAGACTCAGGAAGAAATGGCTCGTATGTCTAAAGTTCCATATGCATCAGTAGTTGGAAGCTTAATGTATGCAATGGTCTACACAAGGTCTGATAATGCGCATGCAGTGGGAGTTGTAAGCAGGCACATGAACAATCCAGGAAAAGAACATTAGATGGTAGTGAAGTGGATTCTCAAGTATTTAAGTGGTACCAGAAATCAAACATTATGCTTTGGTGGTTAAAACATTGCTCTACAGGGATATCTTGATGCAGATATGACAGGTGACAGAGATAACAAGAGGAGCACTACAGGATATGTGTTTACTATAGGTAGAACAACCGTCAGTTGGGTCTGAAAACTACAAAGTGTTGTTGCACTCTCAACAACAGAAATAGAGTATGTTGCTGCTACAAAGGCTAGTAAAGAAATTATTTGGTTACAAAGGTTTCTAGCTGAATTGGGTAAGAAATAGGAGTTGGGCAGGTTATATAGTGACTACCATAGTGCCATACATCTTGCAAAGAACATTTCATTCCAAGACTAAGCATATATAGCTCAAGTACCATTTCATACGGTCAGCGTTGGAAGATGGACAGTTGAAGCTAGAAAAGATACACACTAGCCAGAATCCTCCAGATATGTTAACAAAAGTTGTAACCAGGGAGAAACTAAGAATCTGCTCAGTTTCAATTGGTCCTCAAGTGTGATGAAGATGATGAGAAATAGCCAGGTCGAAAGTGGAGTCATTGTCTAGCAAATGAAGTAGCGATGGAGTTGCTATAATCAGTCTCCAAGTGGGAGATTGTTGGGTGTGGAGCCTGATTATCTTCTGTATTCAAAGTTTTCAGCTAGAAGTATACCCCAGGAAGACTGTATACCCCTCCACGTGGGGGGGGGTGCGAGGGGGACTTGTCCCCCCTGCGGGGGTCTGGGGGGGCTAATCCCCCCTAGCTAGGGGGCTTGGGCGCCAGCAGCGGTTCGGGAGCAGTGCCCCCGAAGCTAAAAATAGATGTAAAGTTGCCTTGTAAAAGTCTAGTAATTTCTAGTCAATCCGGGCCGTACCTTAGGCAGATGATCTGATGGTAGAAGTTATGTTTAGTTTAGGGTCTTTTCCCCTAGAAGGAAACCCCTCACTATATATGAGGGAATTGTATTGAGTCTATATATATATGTATTCTTAGTGAGGAAGAGAGAGGAGATTGAGAGCGAAGAGGGTGCTACAACGGATCTGCTATAGGTTGTATCTCTTCAGTTTGCGGGATAATATAGTAAAAGAAGGACTAGCTATTTCTCCATGGATGTAGCCCAAACTAGGTGAACCACATATATTTGTGTCTCTCTTGTTTTATGCATTTTCTATCTTTATGTTTCTGCAATATTTAATGTGTTCCATTGCACTGTAATATATAATTTTCTAACAACTAGTATCAGAGCTGAAGGTCTATTTGGATGATAAACTTGTAGGAGAGAAGGGTTCATGGTTCGAGAGGGAGTAATGGTGAAATATCGTAGGTTTAGGGTCGAAAAATTCAATGGCAAAAACTACCAGCTGTGGAAGATGCAGATGGAAGATTATCATTATCAGAGAGATCTGTAACTACCATTGAGTGGAAAGACAAAGAAGCTGACAAGTATGACAGACACAAAATGGGATATTCTCGATAGAAAGTCACTTGGAACAATACCGCTGTGCCTAGCGGTGTCAGTAGCATTCAATATTTCAAAGTAAACGACAATAGAGGGTTTAATGTCGGCATTGGCCAAAATATATGAAAAACCCTCCACCTCAAATAAGGTTTTTCTTAGGAAGTGTTTATTTAATATGAAGATGTCAGAAGGTGGATCTGTTGTAGACCATTTAAATGATTTTAATATAATTACAAGTCAGTTAAGTTTTGTAGGGATAAATTTTGATGATGAAGTTAGGGCTCTGTTATTTCTGTGCTCATTGCCAGAAAGTTGGAATGGCTAAGTTATGGCCATTAGTAATTTTGTCTCTGGATCTAGTACTTTAAAGTTTGATGATGTTGTCGGTGCAATCCTTAGCGAGGAAATGCGACGGAAAAGCTCCAGTGAGACATCAGGTAATGCTTTGACTATAGAGACTAGGGGAAGAAAAATGGAAAGAGGAAAGAGCCTAGGATATAGTAGAAAGTCAAGAAAAGGCAGATCCAAGTCTAGATAGGGGATAGTGTGCTGGAAATGTGGGAAGAAAGGACACCTGAAGAAAGACTGCAAGTCTCAGAAGGGAAAAGAAGGAGACGCGTAGCAAGAAACTAATCATGAAGCAAATGTAATAGGTGATGTGTTGCAAGATTCTTTGATTCTTTCATTAGAAAATATTACTGATGCCTAGGTGGTAGATTCAGGGGCCTCATTCCATGCCACACTTGATAAGAAACATTTTCATGATTATGTTCAAGGAGATTTTGGACAGGTTCGATTGGGTGATTATATAAAATCATTGGAATGGGTACAGTTCTCATAAAACAATAGAATGGAAATCAATGGCTATTGAAGGAGGTAGGGCATGTTCCAGATCTGAAGAGAAATTTGATTTCAGCAGGGCAATTGGAAGGTGAAGGTTGCGTAAGTTCTTTCACAGATAAAACCTAGAGGGTAACTAAACGATCCTTGGTAATAGCATAAGGAGGAAATGTTGGTACATTGTATTTATGAAATGGTATTTCTAATTATGTTAATGCTTTAACCTCTACAGGAGAAGATATGGCATTGTGGAATGATAGGCTTGGGCACGTGAGTGAGAAGGGGATGTAGATTATTCACTCAAGAAATTTGTTGCCAAGTTTGAAGCATGTTGATTTAAAATTCTATGAAAATTGTGTTTATGGAAAACAGAAGAGTCAGATTCCTTAGAGTTGGGAAAGAAAAGAAGAGCGAAAAGTTAGAGCTTGTGCATACAGATGTATGGGGACTTGCTCAGTTATCATCTCTTGGTGGCTCTCGTTATTATGTTACTTTTATTGATGATGCAACCAGAAAATCCTCGATTTATTCTATTCGAAATAAATCTAATGTATTTTATACTTTCAAGAAATGGAAAGCTTTGGTTGAAATTGAGACAGGGAAAAGGTTGAAGTGTCTTAGATCATATAATGGAGGTGAATATTGCAGCAAACAGTTTGATAGGTAATATTCAGAGAATGGAATTCGGAGAGAGAAGATAGTTCTAGGAACACCACAAGAAAATGGTGTGTCGTAAAGGATGAACAGGACAATCATGAAGCGTGAAAGGTGCATGAGATTGCATGCAGGATTGCCTTTAAAATTTTGGGCACATGATGTAGATACTGTTGTTTATCTAATAAATGGAGGGCCTTCAAGTTCCTTGGATGGTGTTATTCCAGAGGAGGCATGCATAGATAAAAAAGTAAACTACTCATTTTTAAAGACTTTTGGTTGTGAAGCCTTTGTCCACATTAACAAAGCAAATAGAACAATGCTTGAGGCAAAATCAAAGAAATGTACCTTTATTGGATATGGTGTTAATGATTTTTGTTATCGCTTATATGATTATGAAAATTAAAATATCATTAGGAGGAGAAATGTAATATTCAATAAAAAGGTCTTGTATAAGAATTAGTTGTAGGAAAAGAAACATGAAAAAGAAAACAAAGAATACACAATGCTTGACGATATCACAGGAAAAGTGATGGTGCCTGAAAATCATAATGATCAACATCTAGAACAACAACCACAACAACAAAAAGCACTTCAAACATCTGAAAGTGGTGTTATAAGATCTACCAGGATAAGTAGACCCCCTGAACGGTACTCTCCTTCATTATATTAAGTATTGTTCACTGTTCTGGTGAACTAGAAGCAGTGCAGGTAGAAACCAGGAAGAAGTGGGTGAAAGCCATGAAAGAAGAGATGGACTCCTTAACACATAACCAGACTTGGGACTTAGTTACGTTGCCTGCAGGTAAAAACACATTGCAGAATAAATGGGTTTACAGGCTGAAGAAAGAAGATGGAGGAAAACAGAGGTAGAAAGCTACACTTGTGGTGAAGGAGTTTGCACAGAAGAAAGGTATTGATTTTGATGAAATATTTTCTTCTGTTGTTAAAATGACTTCAGTTAGAACTATTCTAAGTCTAGTAGCAGCTGAATATTTACATCTTGAGCAGTTAGATGTAAAGACAACCTTTCTCCATGGGGATTTGGAGGAAGAGATATATATGTAGTAACCAAAAGGAGATGAGGTAAAACAGAAGGAGAAACTAGTGTGCAAGTTGAATAGGAGCTTGTATGGCTTAAAATAGGCTCCAAGATAGTGGTATCTAAAACCTGACAGGTTTATGTCTGAACAAGGTTATACTAGATGTCACTCTGTCCATTGTGTTTATCTCAAAAGGCAAAATGATGGCAGCTATATTATATTGTTATTCTATGTAGATGACATGCTTATTGTAGGTTCTAAAATGTAGGAAATAAACGTGCTCAAAAGGAAATTGGCAAACTCATTTGCAGTGAAGGATTTGGGTGCTGCAAAACAAATCCTTGTTATGAGAACAACTAGAAATAGGAAGAATTGCAAATTAACATTGTCTCAAAGTGAGTACATAGAAAATGTGTTGAAAAGGTTTAATATGCACAATGCAAAACCATTTAGTATACCTTTGGCCAACCATTTCAAATTAAGTAAGAAGGCGTGTCCTAAGACTCAGGAAGAAATGGCTCATATGTCTAAAGTTCCATATGCAACAGCAGTTGGAAGCTTAATGTATGCAATGGTCTGCACAAGGCCTAATATTGCACATGCAATGGGAGTTGTAAGAAGGTACATGAACAATCCAGGAAAAGAACATTGGATGGCAGTGAAGTGGAATCTCAGGTATTTGAGAGGTACAACAAATCAAGCATTATGCTTTGGTGGTTCAAACATTGCTCTACAGGGATATGTTGATGCAGATATGGCAGGTGACAAAGATAATAGGAGGAGCACTACAGGATATGTGTTTACTGTAGGTGGAACAACTATCAGTTAGGTCTCAAAACTACAAAGTGTTGTTGCACTCTCAACAACAAAAGTAGAGTATGTTGCAACTACAGAGGCTAGCAATGAAATGATTTGGTTACAAAGGTTTCTGGATGAATTGGGTAAGAAGCAGGAGTTGGACAGGTTATATAGTGACAACCAAAGTGCCACACATCTTGCAAAGAATTCTGAATTTCATTCCAAGACTAAGCATATATAGCTCTAGTACCATTTCATACGGTCAGCGTTGGAAGATGGACAGTTGAAGCTGGAAATGATACACACTAGCCAGAATCCTGCATATATGTTAACAAAAGTTGTAACCAGGAAGAAACTGAGAATCTGATCAGTTTCAATTGGTCTTGCAGTATGATGAAGAAGATGAGAAGCAACTAGGTATAAATTGGAGTCATTGTCTAGAAAATGAAGCAGTGGTGGAGTTGCTATAATCAGTCTCCAAATGGGAGATTGTTGGGTGTGGAGCCTGATTATCTTCTGTATTCAAAGGTTTCAGCCGGATGTATACCCCAGGAAGAATGTACACCACTCTATGTGGGGGGGGGGGGGGGGGGGGGGGGGCGCGGGGGTGTTTCCCCCACGCGGGGGTCGGGGGGGGGATAATCCCCCCTAGCTGGGGGGCCTGGTGGCCAGCGGGTGTTCGGGGGCAACACCCTGGAAGCTAAAAATAGATGTAAAATTGCCTTGTAAAAGTCTAGTAATTTCTAGTCAATCTGGGCCATTCATTAGGCAGATGATCTAACGGTAGAAATTATGTTTAGTTTAGGGTTTTTTCCCTAGAAGGCAACCCCTCACTATATATGAGGGAATTGTATTGCATCTATATATATCTATATTCTGAGTGAGGAAGAGAGAGGAGATTGAGAGCGAAGAGGGTGTTACAGAAAATCTATTGTAGGTTGTATCTCTTCAGTTTTCTGGATAATATAATAAAATAAGGACTAGCTATTTCTCCGTGGATGTAGCCTAAACTGGGTGAACAATGTATATCTATGTCTCTCTTGTTTTGTGCATTTTTTGTGTTTATATTTCTGCAATATTTAATGTGTTCCATTGCTCTGTAATATATAATTTTCTAACAAGCAAATGGTGTAGGACTGATATTATGTGTTGCTTTGAGGACAACTTCCTTGGCATACAACTCCTCTTGGTGACTTGCGGTCCATGGTTTTCTCTCACTGCTTGGGCATTTGGGGTTGTCTTTGGATTTCAAATTTATTTCCAATTTGGTGTTGGATGTATTTTCCCCCTAACGAAAGAAGAAAGTACCAAGTATAATACACAACATGAATTTTAAAACATTAGCTCTCATTCAAGGGTTGAAAAAGAAATATCATAAACAAATGTATTTGGATTGTGTTAGAACATTCTCTAACCTTCCAAGCTCTAGTTTTTGTTGAATAAGTAACATGTCCTTCATTGAGGAAAATTATAATTTGAAAGAACTATGAAGTAAAAGAGTTGGAATCTATTCATAGTTGAGAAAACTAATCTCCTTTTGTCCTCAGTACTAAGTAAAAGACATTATATGACCACTAAAGCATACACTATATAATTTAGTGGTTGAACCATAAATATCACTAAAAATTGTACCTAGTCTTTGTTGGAATATTTATCACCTTCTCAACTCCATTTTTGGTTAAATGAGGAAGATATCCTCCATCAAGGGAAACTAGAAGCTGAAATAATTATGAAGTAAAATATTAGATTCCATTCACAGTTGATAAAACTAAGTTCTTTTCATTATTTGACATCTCATTTGTTTAAATTTTGGTTGTCTCCCACTTAACTTGAGATGAAATTTTGGTTTCTAATACTCTGTTTCTAATTGATATTTTTCATCATTGGGGTCTACTAGTACTTTGGAACAATTTAAGGCTAAAATTTTCACATTTCTACTAGGTTTTTAAATTTATTTTCCACTATGATTACCAATTTGGCTTACACTATTTGTCCTTTAACAAAATCATGTAAATTGGCAGCTAAATTTTTGTCTTCACAATATTTAACAGCTGAGTAGGTGCATGCAAAACTTACATGTGCCTACAACTATGCATGTTAAGGAAATATGAAATCATTTAGCATGTAAGAAAATGAGTTAATTACCTTATGTGGGGTTTCTTGGTAAGGAATTCCTATCATTATTGGACATTTCAAGGTAAAATTTCACTGAAGAATTGGCAAACATAGGAATGTTAGTATGAATTTTGAATTAGAGCATCCCTACTTCTAATTGAAGAGGGTATATTAGGATCAAACTAGAAATGTAATTTTCTTTTAGACATGTGTGACAAGGTTGAAGTATTTTAGTTTTCTTAGTCTATTTGGTTTATAAATACATTACTTGGTTCCAAAAATTTATTTTTACTATTTTTTTGTGTGTGGCTTGCTGCTTGAGTTTTCCTCTAATAAAATATTTTCCTTGAAGCCATTCTTTGGAATGTATGATTTTGGAGGCCTTGTTAATGTTTCCATGCATCAGAGAGGGTATGTCACAACATTTATAATTGTTGTAATTGGCAATTTTTCTGTATGAATTTATGAAGATTATCTATCGACTCAAGATTTGAGATCCAATATTGTTTCATTCTTCTCAAGAAATTGTTTGTCAGGATGGTTATGGAATCATCAATGACAAAAATGTCAAATAAAGTTGTTATGTTGAAACTAGAAAAGGACATGTTTGTACAAAAATCCAAAGAGAATCGGGTCTAAAGGGTGTGTATTTTTCATCTCTCATTCTACTTGTGAAAATTCTTAGACTCTAAAGGAATCCCTACTACAACAAATCTAAATCTACTTCACCTACTTGATTTTGGGCATACATTAACCAAGTTATTCTTCTGAATAGTGAAGAAAATTACTTATGCAACCTACACTAATTAAATATTTGATGTCATGACATAGAAAATAAAGAAAGTAACAAGATACACAGGACACACTTATTTTTGGACACAATAGTCCCCAGAAAAACCAAATGCGGGTAAAGTAGTGCAAGAATTTTGAGGGTTTATTATTATGCAAGAGAAACATCTCAATATAAATCTACAATGCTCATCTAGAAATCCTTTACAGAGAAAATACTAGCGGAAAATCTGAGTGAGTTTTACCTCACTTCACCTAGCAGAATTCCAGTTGATCTAGCACAAGAATGGCTAAACTTAGCTATTTCTGCATTGGCTCAGTGTCAACCCTGCATCAACTTCTCTTCCATCTACTTTAGTTCTTTCAGTTGTTCCGGGGGGGGGGCGCGGGGGTGTTTCCCCCACGCGGGGGTCGGGGGGGGGATAATCCCCCTAGCTGGGGGGCCTGGTGGCCAGCGGGTGTTCGGGGGCAACACCCTGGAAGCTAAAAATAGATGTAAAATTGCCTTGTAAAAGTCTAGTAATTTCTAGTCAATCTGGGCCATTCATTAGGCAGATGATCTAACGGTAGAAATTATGTTTAGTTTAGGGTTTTTTCCCTAGAAGGCAACCCCTCACTATATATGAGGGAATTGTATTGCATCTATATATATCTATATTCTGAGTGAGGAAGAGAGAGGAGATTGAGAGCGAAGAGGGTGTTACAGAAAATCTATTGTAGGTTGTATCTCTTCAGTTTTCTGGATAATATAATAAAATAAGGACTAGCTATTTCTCCGTGGATGTAGCCTAAACTGGGTGAACAATGTATATCTATGTCTCTCTTGTTTTGTGCATTTTTTGTGTTTATATTTCTGCAATATTTAATGTGTTCCATTGCTCTGTAATATATAATTTTCTAACAAGCAAATGGTGTAGGACTGATATTATGTGTTGCTTTGAGGACAACTTCCTTGGCATACAACTCCTCTTGGTGACTTGCGGTCCACGGTTTTCTCTCACTACTTGGGCATTTGGGGTTGTCTTTGGATTTCAAATTTATTTCTAATCTGGTGTTGCATGTATTTTCCCCCTAACGAAAGAATAAAGTACCAAGTATAATACACAACATGACCTTTAAAACATTAACTCTCATTCAAGGGTTGAAAAAGAAATATCACAAACAAATGTATTTGGATTGTGTTAGAACATTCTCTAACCTTCCAAGCTCTAGCTTTTGTTGAATAAGTAACATGTCCTTCATTGAGGCAAATTAGAATATGAAAGAACTATGGAGTAAAAGAGTTGGAATCTATTCATAGTTGAGAAAACTAATCTCCTTTTGTCCTTAGTACTAAGTAAAAGACATTATATGACCACTAAATCATACACTATATAATTTAGTGGTTGAACCATAAATATGACTAAAAATTGTACCTAGTCTTTGTTGGAATATTTATCATCTTCTCAACTCTATTTTTGGTTAAATGAGGAAGATATCCTGCATCAAGGGAAACTAGAAGCTGAAATAATTATGAAGTAAAATATTAGAGTCCATTCATAGTTGATAAAACTAAGTTCTTTTGATTATTTGACATCTCATTTGTTTAAATTTTGGTTGTCTTCCACTTAGTTTGAGATGAAATTTTGGTTTCTAATACTCTGTTTCTAATTGATATTTTTCATCATTGGGGTCTACTAGTACTTTGGAACAATTTAAGGCTAAAATTTTCACATTTCTACTAGGTTTTTAAATTTATTTTCCACTATGATTACCAATTTGGCTTACACTATTTGTCCTTTAACAAAATCATGTAAATTGGCAGCTAAATTTTTGTCTTCACAATATTTAACAGCTGAGTAGGTGCATGCAAAACTTACATGTGCCTACAACTATGCATGTTAAGGAAATATGAAATCATTTAGCATGTAAGAAAATGAGTTAATTACCTTATGTGGGGTTTCTTGGTAAGGAATTCCTATCATTATTGGACATTTCAAGGTAAAATTTCACTGAAGAATTGGCAAACATAGGAATGTTAGTATGAATTTTGAATTAGAGCATCCCTACTTCTAATTGAAGAGGGTATATTAGGATCAAACTAGAAATGTAATTTTCTTTTAGACATGTGTGACAAGGTTGAAGTATTTTAGTTTTCTTAGTCTATTTGGTTTATAAATACATTACTTGGTTCCAAAAATTTATTTTTACTATTTTTTTGTGTGTGGCTTGCTGCTTGAGTTTTCCTCTAATAAAATATTTTCCTTGAAGCCATTCTTTGGAATGTATGATTTTGGAGGCCTTGTTAATGTTTCCATGCATCAGAGAGGGTATGTCACAACATTTATAATTGTTGTAATTGGCAATTTTTCTGTATGAATTTATGAAGATTATCTATCGACTCAAGATTTGAGATCCAATATTGTTTCATTCTTCTCAAGAAATTGTTTGTCAGGATGGTTATGGAATCATCAATGACAAAAATGTCAAATAAAGTTGTTATGTTGAAACTAGAAAAGGACATGTTTGTACAAAAATCCAAAGAGAATCGGGTCTCGAGGGTGTGTATTTTTCATCTCTCATTCTACTTGTGAAAATTCTTAGACTCTAAAGGAATCCCTACTACAACAAATCTAAATCTACTTCACCTACTTGATTTTTGGCATACATTAACCAAGTTATTCTTCTGAATAGTGAAGAAAATTACTTATGCAACCTACACTAATTAAATATTTGATGTCATGACATAGAAAACAAAGAAAATAACAAGATACATAGGACACACTTATTTTTGGACACAATAGTCCCCGGAAAAACCAAATGCGGGTAAACTAGTGCAAGAATTTTGAGGGTTTATTATTATGCAAGAGAAACATCTGAATATAAATCTAGGATGCTCATCTAGAAATCCTTTACAGAGAAAATACTAGCGGAAAATCTGAGTGAGTTTTACCTCACTTCACCTGGCAGAATTCTGGTTGATCTGGCACAAGAATGGCTAACCTTAGCTATTTCTGCATTGGCTCAGTGTCAACCCTGCATCAACTTCTCTTCCATCTACTTTAGTTCTTTCAGTTGTTCCGGTAGTTCTCAGTAGTTTTGATAGTTCCCGAGAGTTTTAGTTGTTCTGACAGTTCCAGATTCTGCGTGACAAGCATCTTTTCTTCTTTGTGCTGGTGCTTCTTGCTCTATGTCAGGATTGTGTGGGCCTAGACTAGCCTAGCGTTAGCTCTCCCAGCTACTTTGCTTCCTCCAGAAGCTCTCTCCACCTCTCTATCAGCATTATCTGGAAAGTCCTTCTCTTGGATTCTTTCTGCCCCTCTACTGAAAGATCTCCCTAACCTATTTTTCTCTTGACAACTTCTCACCTTAGAAAATCAAGTTCCTCAATCTCTCTGTGTGTGTTCCTAAATGAACCCCAAGCCTCCATTTTATACTTTTCCTATTGAGTCTTCTATTGCTGAGATTAAGTATCTTAATTAACGGCTAAGATTAAAACATGACTTGATCTGCCTTCTAGATCATTCTCACAAATATTTTGATTAATACATATTAATATTTTAATTTCTCTAAGTTTATACTTATGAAGCCCATTAAAAATATTAATTATTTTAATAAAATGCAATCTAGGTAGAATTTCACCAAATGATTTTTAGGTTCTTTATAACTCATGTGTCTTAGCCTCTCCAACAAAAAATAACACTCCCTCTTAGAAAGAAAAGGGCTCTAGCAACAATGTCCACCTGCATGCTTTTATGATTCTAAAGCACCCCCTTCTTGCACTATTGCTGCCACCAACAGTATGATGATACCCGAGAGAGTCAGATTCCTTAGAGTTTGGAAAAAAAGAAGAGCGAAAAATTAGAGCTTGTGCATACAGATGTATGGGAACTTGCTCAGGTATCATCTCTTGGTGGTTCTCATTATTATGTTACTTTTATTGATGATGAAACCAGAAAAACCTGGATTTATTCTATTCGAAATAAATCTGATGTATTTGATACTTTCAAGGAATGGAAATCTTTGGTTGAAAATGAGATAGGGAAAATGTTGAAGTGTCTCAGATCAAATAATGGAGGTGAATATTGCAACAAAGAGTTTCATAGGTACTATTCAGGGAATGGAATTTGTAGAGAGAATATAGTTCCAGGAACACCACATGAAAATGGTGTGTTAGAAAGGATGAACAGGACAATCATGGAGCGTGCAAGGTGCATGAGATTGCATGCAAGATTGCCTTTACAATGTTGGGTAGATGTTGTAGATACTGTTGTTTATCTAATAAACAAAGGGCCTTAAGGTTCCTTGGATGGTAGTATTCTAGAGGAGGCATGGACAGGTAAAAAGGTAAACTACTCATTTTTAAAGACTTTTGGTTGTGAAGCCTTTGTCCACATTAACAAAGAAAATAGAACAAAGCTTGAGGCAAAATCAAAGAAATGTACCTTTATTGGATATGATTCTAATGATTTTGGTTATCGCTTATATGATTATGAAAATCACAAAATCATTAGGAGCAGAGATGTAATATTCAATGAAAAGGTCTTGTATAATAATCAGTTGCAGGAAAAGAAATGCAAAAAAGAAAACAAAGAGTACACAGTGCTTGACGATATCACACTATAAGTGATGGTACCTGAAAATCATAATGATCAATAGCTAGAACAACAGCCACAACAACGACAAGCACTTCAAACACCTGAAAGTGGTGTTAGAAGATCTACCAGGATAAGTAGACCCCCTGAATGATACTCTCCTATATTATATTATGTATTGTTGACTGATTCTGGTGAAGCAGAATGTTATGAAGAAGCAGTGCAGGTAGAAACCAGGAAGAAGTGGGAGAAAGCCAAGAAAGAAAATATGGACTCCTTAGCACATAACCAGACTTGGGACTTAGTCAGATTGCCTGCATGTAAAACCACATTGCAGAATAAATGGGTTTATAGGCTAAAGGAAGAAGATGGAGGAAAACAGAGGTACAAAGCTAGACTTGTGGTGAAGGGGTTTGCACAGAAGAAAGGTATTCATTTTGATGAAATATTTTCTTCTGTTGCTAAAATGACTTTAATTAGAACTATTCTAATTCTAGTAGCAACTGAAGATTTACATCTTGAGCAGTTAGATGTAAAGACAGCCTTTCTCCATGGGGATTTGGAGGAAGAGATATATATGCAGCAGCCACAAGGATATGAAGTAAAAGAGAAGGAGAAACTAGTGTGCAGGTCGAAGAGGAGCTTTTATGGCTTAAAACAGGCTCCAAGACAATGGTATCTAAAATTTGACAGGTTTATGTTTGAACAAGGTTATACTAGATGTCACTCCCACCATTGTGTTTATCTCAAAAGGAAAAATGATGGCAACTATATTATATTGTTATTGTATGTAGATGACATGCTTATTGCAAGTTCTAAAATGCAGGAAATAAATGTGCCCAAAAGGAAATTGGCAAACTCATTTGCAATGAAGGATTTGGGTGCTGCAAAACAAATCCTTGGTATGAGAATAACTAGAGATAGGAAGAATCGCAAATTAACATTGTCTCAAAGTGAGTACATAGAAAAGGTTTTGAAAAGGTTTAATATGCAGAATGCAAAACCAGTTAGTATACCTTTGGCCAACCATTTCAAATTAAGTAATGAGGTGTGTCCCAAGATTCAGGAAGAAATGGCTCATATGTCTAAAGTTCCATATGCATCGACAGTTGGAAGCTTAATGTATGCAATGGTCTGCACAAGGCCTAATATTGCACATGTAGTGGGAGTTGTAAGTAGGTACATGAACAATCCAGGAAAATAACATTGGATGTCAGTGAAGTGGATTCTCAGGTATTTGAGAGGTACCACAAATCAAGCATTATGCTTTGGTGGTTCAAACATTGTTGTACAGGGATATGTTGATGTAAATATGACAGGTGAAAGAGATAAGAGGAGGAGCACTACAGGATATATGTTTACTGTAGGTGGAACAACTATCAGTTGGGTCTCAAAACTACAAAGTGTTGTTGCACTCTCAACGACAGAAGTAGAGTATGTCGCTGCTACAGAGGCTAGTAAAGAAATGATTTGGTTACAAAGGTTTCTGGATGAATTGGGTAAGAAGCAGGAGTAGAGCAGGTTATACAGTGACAACCAGAGTGGCATACATCTTGCAAAGAACTTTGCATTGCATTCCAAGACTAAGCATATACAACTCTAGTACCATTTCATACGGTCAGCGTTGGAAGATGGACAGTTGAAGCTGGAAAAGATACACACTAGCCATAATCCTGCAGATATGTTAACAAAAGTTGTAACCAATGAGAAACTTAGAATCTACTCAGTTTCAATTGGTCTTCGAGTATGATGAAGAAGATGAGAAACAACCAGGTATAAAGTGGAGTCATTGTCTAGCAAATGAAGCAGCGGTGGAGTTGTTATAATCTGTCTCCAAGTGGGAGATTGTTGGGTGTGTAGCTTGATTATCTTCTGTATTCAAAGGTTTCAGCCGGATGTATACCCCAGGAAGACTGTACAACACTCTATGTGGGTGGGTGTGGGGTGGACTTCTCCCCCATGCGGGGGTCCACGAGGGTGGGTAATCCCCCCTGGATAGGGGGCCCGGTGGCCAGGGAGGGTTCGGGGGCAGCACCCTTGAAGCTAAAAATAGATGTAAAATTTCCTTGTAAAAGTCTAGTAATTTCTAGTCAATTTGGGCCATTCATTAGACGGATGATATAACGGTAGAAGTTATGTTTAGTTTAGGGTTTTTTTCCCTAGAAGTCAACCCCTCACTATATATGAGGGAATTGTATTGTGTCTATATATATCTGTATTTTGAGTGAGGAAGAGAGAGGAGATTGAGAGTGAAGAGGGTGTTATAGCAGATCTGTTGTAGGTTGTATCTCTTCAATTTGCTGGATAATATAATAAAATAAGGACTGGCTGTCTCTCCATGGATGTAGCCTAAACTGGGTGAAGCATGCATATCTGCGTCTCTCTTGTTTTATGCGTTTTCTGTGTTTATATTTCTGCAATATTTAATGTGTTCCATTGCTCTGTAATATATAATTTTCTAACAAGCAGATGGTGCAGGACTGATATTATGTGTTACTTCGAGGACAACTCCCTTGGCATACAACTCCTCTTGGTGACTTGCGGTCCATGGTTTTCTCTCACTGCTTGGGCATTTGGGTTTGTCTTTGGATTTCAAATTTATTTCCAATCTGGTGTTGGATGTATTTTCCCCCAATGAAAGAAGAAAGTATCAAGTATAATACACAACATGACCTTTAAAACATTAACTCTCATTCAAGGGTTGAAAAAGAAATATCACAAACAAAAGTAATTGGATTGTGTTAGAACATTCTCTAACCTTCCAAGCACTAGTTTTTGTTGAATAAGTAACATGTCCTTCATTAAGGCAAATTAGAATCTGAAGGAACTATGGAGTAAAAGAGTTGGAATCTATTCATAGTTGAGAAACATAATCTCCTTTTGTCCCTAGTACTAAGTAAAAGACATTATATGACCACTAAATCATACACTATATAATTTAGTGGTTGAACCATAAATATGACTAAAAATTGTACCTAGTCTTTGTTGGAATATTTATCACCTTCTCAACTCCATTTTTGGTTAAATGAGGAAGATATCCTCCATCAAGGGAAACTAGAAGCTGAAATAATTATGAAGTAAAATATTAGAGTCCATTCATAGTTGATAAAACTAAGTTCTTTTGATTATTTGACGTCTCATTTGTTTAAATTTTGGTTGTCTCCCACTTAGCTTGAGATGAAATTTTGGTTTCTAAAACTCTGTTTCTAATTGATATTTTTCGTCTTTGGGGTCTACTAGTACTTTGGAACAATTTAAGGCTAAATTTTTGACATTGCTACTAGGTTTTTAAATTTATTTTCCACTATGATTACCAATTTGGCTTACAGTGTTTGTCCTTTAATAAAATCATGTCAATTGGCAGCTAAAGTTTTATGTTCACAATATTTAACAACTGAGTAGGTGCATGCAAAACCTACATGTGCCTATAGATATGCGTGTTAAGGAAATATGAAATCATTTAGCATGTAAGAAAATGAGTTAATTACCTTATGTGGGGTTTCTTGGTAAGGAATTCTTATCATTATTGGACATTTCAAGGTAAAAGTTCACTGAAGAATTGGCAACATTAGGAATGTTAGTATGAATCTTGAATTAGAGTATCCCGACTTCTTACTGAAGAGGGTATATTAGGATCAAACTATAAATGTAATTTTCTTTTAGACATGTGTGCCAAGGTTGAAGTATTTTGGTTTTCTTAGTATATTTGGTTTATAAATACATTACTTGGTTCCAAAAATTTATTTTTACTATTTTTTTATGTGTGGCTTGCTGCTTGAGTTTTCCTCTAATAACATATTTTCCTTTAAGCCATGCTTTGGAATGTATATTTTTGGAGGCCTTGTTAATGTTTCCATGCATCAGAGAGGGTATGTCACAACATTTATAATTTTTGTAATTGGCAATTTTTTTGTATGAATTTATGAAGATTATCTATCAACTCAAGATTTGAGTTGCAATATTGTTTCATTCTTCTTATGAAATTGTTTGTGAGGCTGGTTATGGAATCATCGATGAAAAAAATGTCAAATAAAGTTGTTATGTTGAAACTAGAAAAGGACATGTTTGTGCAAAAATCCAAAGCGAATCGGTTCTCAAGGGTGTGCATTTTTCATCTCTCATTCTACTTGTGAAAATTCTTAGACTCTAAAGGAACCCCTACTACAACAAATCTAAATCTACTTCACCTACTTGATTTTTAACATACATTAACCAAGTTATTATTCTGAATAGTGAAGCAAATTACTTATGCAACCTACACTAATTAGATATTTGATGTCATGACACAGAAAACAAAGAAAGTAACAAGATACATAGGACACACTTATTTTTGGACACAATAGTCCCTGGAAAAACCCATTGCAGGTAAACTAGTGCAAGAATTTTGAGGGTTTATTATTATGCAGGAGAAAAATCTCAATATAAATCTAGGATGCTCATCCAGAAATCCTTTACAGAGAAAATACTAGCGGAAAATCTAAGTGAGTTTTACCTCACTGCGCGTGGCAGAGTTCCGGTTGATTTGGCACAAGAATGGCTAACCTTAGCTATTTTTGCATTGGCTGAATGTCAACCCTGCATCGACTTCTCTTCCATATACGTTATCTCTCTCAGTTGTTCCGGTTGTTCTCGGTAGTTTCGATAGTTCCCAGAGTTTCGGTTGTTCCGATAGTTCTAGATTCTACGTGACAAGCAACTTTTCTTCTTTACGGTGGTGCTTCTTGCTCTGCGTCAGGACTGTGTGGGCCCAAAGTAGCCTAGCGTCAGCTCTCCCAACTACTTTGCTTCCTCCAGAAGCTCTCTCCACCTCTCTGTTAGTATTATCGGAAGGTCCTTCTCCTGGATTCTTTCTGCCCCTCTGCTGAAAGATCTCCCTAACCTATTTTCCTCTTGGGATCTTCTCGCTTCAGAAAATCAAGTTCCTCAATCTCTCTATGTGTGTTCCCAAATGAACCCCAAGCCTCCATTTTATACTTTTCCTGTTGAGTCTTCAATTTCCGAGATTAAGTATCTTAATTAATGACTAAGATTAAAATAGGACTTGATCCGCCTTCTAGATCATTCTCACCCATATTTTGATTAATACATATTAATATTTTAATTTCTCTAAGTTTGTACTTAGGAAGCCCATTAAAAAGATTAATTATTTTAATAAAATACAATTTGGGTAGAATTTCACCAAATGATTTCTAGGTTCTTTATAACTCATGTGTCTTAGCCTCTCCAACAAAAACTAACACTCCCTCTTAGTAAGAAAAGGGCTCTAGCAACAATGTCCACCTGCATGCTTCTATGTTTCTAAAGCACCCCCTTTCTACACTATTGCTGCCACCAACACTATGTTGTTGCTACTACTATATTGTTTCCCATGACACTGCAACTGCCACTGCTACATTTGTACTACAATTCCCTCTCAGATGCTGCATTTGCTATGTTGCTAACACTATCACTACTAACATTGCATCTGTATTGCAACTCAGTTGCTAAGAGAAGCAACTGAAAAACATCCAAAATTAACTGAATTTAATTGTGTTTAGCATAATACAATGAATGTTGGAATTTGACTGTTGCTAATCTCTGACCCTCTAAATCTTCTGCGCTACTCCTGACTTTTGCACTATGCCAACTACACTGCTGCCAACCTTACTCTGGGTTGATGAGTCTCTGGTCCCAAGCTACTACATCTATCCTCCAAACAATCCACTGCATCATCTGACACTAAGTCCATCTCGCTACTACTCAATCTTAGGGTCTCGTAGCAAAGAATTGATCCAAGAGGTGGACTCCTAAAGGATAAGGCCCACATGTAGTCCTCCCAACTACAACTCAATATGACCCCATCTCCCTCTTAAGGATGCGTGGGCACTCATGAAAAAATCATCCTTGCCAATATTTGTTGTAGGAGCCTTATGATCATGTTTGTCATCCTTGTCCCTTTTCTTCAAAGGACACTGGTATCCATAGTGGCCCAATTCACCACAACTAAAAAATTTCACCCTCAAAATGTCCTTTTTTCCCTTCAGCTTCTACTGTCCCTTGGATGTTAGAGCTGTGTTTTCCTCCTCCTTCATCTTTGTGCCACTCCCATTACTTCCACTGAGGTTGACCTTCACTAGGACCCTCCTTAACTCCTCCTATTAAAGATTCACTCACATCTCCTCCCATGAAGGTAGTTTTTCTTTGCCCAATATGCTTTGGATGAAAACTTGCCATTCATCCAAGACTCCATTCAGGGCTATCCTCACCATCGTGGTTGGATGAGGAGTGGAACCCACTGAGAAAAGCATGTCTCTAGTGTTGTGAAGATGCTGAAGATAGATGTTCACCACTTCTCCTTTCTACATCAAAGTCTGCTGCAACTTCTTCTCCATATACATCTTTTGTTGTTCAGAAGGGCCTTCATACATAGAAGACAAGGCTTCCCACACCTCTTGGGCTGTATCCTTTCCCTGCAAGTGTGATACCACATGATCTCAAAATCCATCAAGAATGACCCTTGTTTCCTTCCCCTGCTCAGCCTTGTACTTCTTCTTTTGATTGTTGTTAGCAGGAACAACTACAATACTATCGACGTAGGCCTTGAGATCATGTTCCTCCAAAAAATCTATGAAGCTGGTATTCCATATGACATAGTTGGAAGCTCCTTCCAACTTCTCCTGATATCTAAGCCCATGAGATTCCACCTCACCCAACTATCGAACTAACTACTCTAGTCACTACTTAATACTGCTCAGCTACTCAGCAAGTGAGAATTTTGAACTTTCTGGTAGAAATTTATTTGAGGAGAAAATTCCCCTTCTACGTGTCCTCATTCTTTTCCAATAGATTTCTGCCCCAGTAGAAACTGCACCCTTCAAGCACTACGCCGAGGCTCTGTGTCACTCCCTCTACCTCTGCAAACTCACGAACTGGAAATCGTACCTCTATGTCATCTCACTTAGAGAGATATTTCCTCGGATCTACTTCTCGGCAAAGACTGCACAATCCCTTCAAGGGGATTCAAATTTCTGCCAAATTCATATTTTAGCCTCACTGTTTAGCACTTGATCTTCTCTTCCTGTTTCAAAATTAATGCTCTGATACCATGTGAAAATTCCTAGACTCTAAAGGAACCCCTACTACAACAAATTTGAATCTACTTCACCTACATAATTTTTAACATACATTAACCAATTTATTATTTTGAATACTGAAGCAAATTACTTCTGCAACCTACAATAATTAAATATTTGATCTCATGAAACAAAAAACAGAGTAAAGAACAAGATACATAGGACACACTTATTTTTGGACACTCTAGTCCCAAAAAAATCCAATGCGGGAAAATCGCTGCAACAGTTCTGAGGGTTTATTATTATGTAGGAGAAATATTTGAATACAAATCTAGGATGATCATTTAGAAATCCTTTATCGACAAAATACTACCAAAAAATCTGAGTGAGTTTTGCCCCACTTCACCTGACAGAATTTGGGCTGATCCGACACAAGACTAGCTAACCCTAAGTATTTATGCATTGGCTCTGCATCATCCCTCTGTCACCTTCTCGGTCCTCTACGTTGACTCTCTTGGAAGTTCTGGCAGTTCTGAATTCAGGATGATAGACAATTTTTCTACTCTACGCTGGCCCTTTTGGCTCTGCGTCAGGACTGCATGGGCCCAGACTAGCCCAGTGATACCTCTTACGGCTACTGCACTGCCTCCAAAAGATATCTCTACCTCTCTATCAGTATTCTCTAGAAAGTCCTTCTCTCAAATTATATCTATCCCTCTCCTGCAAGATCTCCCTAATATATTTTCCTACTGAGAACTTCTCACCTCAGAAAATCGATTTCCTCAATCTTTGTGTGTGTGTTTCCAAATGAACCCCAAGCCTCCATTTTATACTTTTCATGTTGAGTCTTCAACAGCTAAGATTAAGTCTCTTAATCAATTTCTAAGATTAAAACATGGCTTGATCTACCTTCTAGATCATTCTCACCCATATTTTGATTAATACCTATTAATATTTTAATTTCCCTATGTTTAGACTTAGCAAGCCCATTAAAAATATTAATTATTTTAATAAAATACAATCTGGTTGGAATTTAACCAAAGTTTTTATGGGTTCTTTAGGACTCATGTATCTTAGCCTCTCCACCAATTTTTAAGGCTAGAACACTTTCAATGCTGCCAAAAACTAACACTACCAACAATGGATAAAAAGTTAAAACCTTATATGCATGTGCTTCTCAAATAGATACATGAAATGGATTAATTTGTCCCTTTAAAAATGGCTTGAAGTAAGCTAGATCAATGAGACTGAAGTATACATTACTATTTTTTCACCAATAGTTTGTTTATATATAACAAAAGACATAAGGGAGGTCTCACAGGAAGAACTTGGAATTTCTCCTCATTGGAGTTTTACAAAGGCATGTGGTTTGAAGTGTTTATATGTTAATGTTTTCATGGCTTCTATGTTTCATTCTGTGCAAGGAATATGTATTTGGATTCATGCTCTATTGTGTAAGATTATGTGGAAATGATTGTTGTCTTAATTATTCAACTATTTAGTTTTTTTTCTAGTGATATAATTGTAGCCTGATTGTCAATTCTAGATCTGCTTGTCCAGATTTTTCAAAAATGTTTTGTTTACAATCATATAATAAGAATATAAAAAAAGAGGAAGATATTTATTGCTATATACAAATGAAATGGAAATGAATTTTACTTATTCAAAATTTTTTAAGCTGCACCATGAAACACTCTCACATAGGCCAAGTGGTTATGTATGATAATACCATTTCTAAGGTTTTGAAGTACTGGAATAAAAAAAAATGATGACTCAAGATATTTTTTTTAGAAATGTCATTGATGCCAAAATTTTATATTGATCTATAAAAATTATGAACATTTGAATCAAATGTTATCACAACTAAGAGACAGTGAAATGCCAAGGGAATCCTTAGTCAAATCATTATAAATTGTATCCTAGTTATTTTGGTAAGCTAGCTAAAATTTGAAGGAAATTTCCCTTCGGCCTTTAGTTTATTTAAAGATTTTGATGAGGACTTTATGTAATTGAGATTCATTTCCCAAATGTTCAGTGATAATGCATTTATATTGAGTTTATTATTATGTTCAAAAGAACTTGGATGAGATTAGTAAATGTAATAAGTGGTTTCAATGACTCAATTAACTAATTTTAGTGGTATAGTGGACACCTGAATTATATATTTTCTTGGAAATTCTTATTATGGTGTGGACATAATTCTTGTTTGTACTCTTTTCTTTTTCTTAAACATGTAAGCAATTTCCTCACTCTCTCACCCTAAAAAGAGTAAGATATTTATCTTGGCTCATGAAAATCCTCATTCAACAATTAGCTCAGGAAGAATGAATATTATGAACATGTCACAAGTATGATTTCAACCCAAATTGGGAAAATAATGATTCTTCTTGCAAATAACCCAAGCTACTAAACCTTATTGACAATTCTGCCTTGTAATTTATGGATAAAACTTGTGATTTCATTGGGTACCATCATATATTCTACTCAATCAAGGTATTATTTTATTCTTGTCAAAGAAATTGAATCTCATGAGATTATATCACTGTTGAAATATCAAGCTTCGAAGAATATTTGAGTACAAATTTACAACTTATAGGTGAACATTGTTAGAAAGTTTATTTCATGTTATAATTGTTTAATGTTATTAGTGGCTTTTGAAATTCCGTTTTTCACATATTTAATATTGTGGACATTGGAAAATGATGTGTGTAAATAGCTATTTGAGTTTGAAATACAATGTGTAACTATTACAATAGAATCCTTGTTCAAGTTGATGCCTTTTACAAGTTCAAATTTAGGTCATAATTTCTAATGATTGGAATATTAATCTAGAAAGTGTAATATATAAATATCTAGGGTGATATTGAAGAAAAATATGCAAATTATGGTAATTACTAATATCATAATCAAAAGCAACGATATGTAGGTGTTTATGCATATGTATTGAATATATTGACTTTTTTTATCGATAATGTACTATTTTGGAATGCACGTACATATATCTGAGTTAAAGTCAAATTTTTGGAATGAAGATCAACTTAAGTGTATGTTGAAAAACATCTACTTTCCAGATATTTAGGTTGGACATTTTGTCTTATATGCTATCTGTTGATGGTGTCAGACCCGCCAACATTGAAGGGATCACCTTGGTATGAAGTCCCAACTAGACCTCACAACATTTGGTGTGGGATTCCCATCTGGTATGATGGCCCGGTTGCCATTATCTTAAGGATTTGCCTCAACTCTTGCTTGTCAACATAGGAGAGTGGTTCTCTTTGTCTTCAAGAAGTGAGGTTCGTGTGCCTGGTGAGTGTAAGTGTACTTGTGTCAATGGTTCTTTCACTGTGAGGGGAAAAAGGTGAAGATGAGTTCCAGGTTGAAAGGGATCAGTCCCAACTCGGTTAGGAACACACAACACAAAGGACATACACATCTTCCGGTGGAGCAGTCCACTCGGATGCGATAGTCACAACATACAAGGTAAGATAACACGTACAACACTCATGGATTAGTCCGAGACGAGTGCAATGGTTGTTACAACAAGGTTCATGTGAAAGGTCTGTATGATGTCTACTAGAGTAGTCGACACGAACGAGACAACATTAACAACATATACAACACATTTCCAATAATAGATTATATGTTACAAAAAATGAATCAGTTTGGATGTAGAACACATGGTTAAAGCAACATGAATTACAAGTGTTAAAGATCAGTCTTACAAAAAATACAATACATGTGTGAAAATGTGTTGGGCTATTGATAGGCTTTTAAATTAAGCGAAAGTTCCAAGACACATCGTTATACCATACATCAATAACCATATCAATAGGGCGTTGGAGCCACTACTTACTCCTAAAAGAAAAGATTGCAGACTCTCTTGGCTATGTGGGAGGAACTAAGGTGAAATGTCCTCTCATGTACAAATGAGGGGGGTATTTATAGCCAAGGGTGAAACTGACCTTTGTGGCTGTTCGACTAGCCTCATGAGCATTCAAATTCCATGACTTTATGACTTACATGACTCTATCTTCAACAAGTGGGTCTCTTGGACTTCCACGTTACATCAAGTCAAGTCATGTCAAGTCATGTTGAGTCAAGTCATGAGTCATGTTGTCCACATCACAACAAGCCCATAGTAGAGATGTGGACAACATGACTCATGACTTGACTCAACATGACTTGACATGACAATGCTGAGTGATGGATGTCTTCATGGTGTATCATAGCTTCAACTCTACATGGCAAAGCACGTGGAGTCTTTGATGGTCCTTGGTTTGCTTGATGAAGCTCTAGCATGTTGTTCCTTGCTTTCATGTTGGAAGGCTTGAAAGGCTCAATTGTTTGCGAAGGTGCATGTTCGTCGTGTTTGTCCGCTTCACATATTTTTTTCATTCATTTGTTGGTGAACCTGTCCAACTACATGTTCTCCCTTCGTTCATCCCATTCATTGTCTTTACACGTTTGTTGGTTTACCAGTACCTGTAATCGCTCATGACAACACGACATCAAATCCAAAACCTCCTAGTCTACCATGACACATGATCATTCAAATGTAGGTGACCGGAAGAGGCAATAGGGTTGTGAAGCGGGATGATGGCTCCGGGCAACTTCTGATGAAAACTGCATAAGAGTTACTGAAGGATGGAGACAGACAATTTGAGTCGATAATGATTGCCTGAAAGGTCTGGCTTGGCTGGGAGGAAAAATTGTGCAAATATTGGGAGGAACAGTCTGGGCTGCAGGACGACAAGGTAGGCATGCTCTGTGCATTTTCTGAAATGAACAGTTAGCAGGGGCTGAACATCCACATTTGCACAATTTTCTAGAGGAATAGGTCAGGTTGCATGAAGGGTCAGCAGGCAGGGATTGTGCAGTTTTTTTGGGGAACTGCTGGGGAGGATGGCAGCCAGAACTATGCAATTCCTAGATGGAACTGTCAGTTGGCTGGTGGGGTCAGTAGTAGCTAGACTTGCACATTTCCTAGAGGGAACTCCCAGTTGGCTGCTAGCATCATTGGTAGCCAGACTTGTGTAATTCGCAGAGGGAACTACTAGTTCATTGTTGGGGTCACTCACAACAAAAACTGTGCAATTCTTGGAGGGAACATGCAGTTTGCTGCTGGGAGCTACTAACTAGGAAAACTGCACTAAGGCCAAAAGGCCAACCTCCTGATCATCTCTGTGTAGTTTCTAAACTGAGCTAACTGATGGGCAGCAGGAGGTCTGCTCATGAGCACTGTGCAATTTCCGAGATGAACAGTCAGTCGACTATTCAAGTGGCCAACATGAGTGTTGCTTGAGTTGCTTGTGGGTAGCACTGGTTGAAGGAACTAGCTTGGTGCTTCTCCACTATTCTAGTTGATAGTCGATCAAGTCGAAAGCAGGGTGATGGTTTGGCTGTCAGTGAGGAGTCTGGTTGTCATAACTTCCACAAAAATGACTAAGTGTGTGAACAGTAGAAAGATGCATAGGTGATCATACGAGCACACATTTGCATGACTTGAAGACGAAATGACTGAACCATCTAGACACACATGTTCAACATGACTAACTGATGGTGCAAGCAACAAGTGTGACACTCTTGATTGATCGTTCATGATTGGGATGACGCTTTCCCAACAGTGAATGTGACTCCATGTGTGAGTGCAATAGGTGCTTTCATGGTGAACACAACAAACACATATGAATCAAAGACTTTGAGCATAACGTGAACATGGTTGCAAGCATGACTTAGACGTCAACATGCAGAGACTTGAGTGCAATAAGCAAGCAAGGTGAATGTAAAGACTCACACGAGTTCACGGAGTGAACCCGGGCATGTGTAGTCGTCAAGTGAAACTCTTCAAGGGAGGCTCTGAAATTTATGCAGGCAAAAATTTTGGAGGGTGGTTGTAGCCGCTACAACACTATCGTAATAACATTATTCTGTTGGATTTGAGGAACGTTTTACACTCCTACATTGTTTATTGTTGGAGAAGGTGGGCAAGAGAGGAATTAAACAATAATTAGCCTTGTACTTAGAATTGTAGCTCATTTCATTTTCAGCAGAGAAACTCAATATTGATAGCAAAAATAAATAATTGATAGAAAGAGGAGAATAATAACATTGGAGCAATGAATGTAGAAAGAGAGAGAGAGAGAAGAGAACTGGTTTCGTGATACCCTTAAATCAAATATCTCACATGAGATCCATAGTGACGGTCAAGTATTTAGAGTTGGATAATTCACCTACAATGCCTTGAAAACACAATGTTATTGTTTTGAAGTGATGAAACAATATTTCACGTGTAAATTGTAGTCCAACCAATTTTAAGTTGGAAACTCATATTGTAATACTTGACATTTCATATAATATAATTTATGTGGTTGAAATTATTTATAGTTATACTTGATATTATTTAGTATTGTCATTAACATATGTAACTTTGTGTTTTCATATTAGATGAACATGCACATTGTATGATACTTTTTTAATTTAGTCACAAAATGATACTAATTAATTTAATTTAATTAGTACCGAACACATGAAATCAATATAAAACTACTAAATTAGTAGTCTATATTGATTAAATATGAACACAAATAAAATGAATATACAACGACTAAATTAGTCATTTATAATGATTATTAATGAAAGTAAATGAAATGAATATAAACTACTAAATCAATTGTTTATATAATGAATATGAAACTACCAAAAAAATGATAAATGGCTACTATAAATGATAAATTTATTATTACAAATGATGACTAAATTTTGCATATATACGACTATTAGTAGCTAATTTACAGTATCTTGTAACATGATCAAAATTTACTAATATTTCTTTGTTCCTTAATTGGTTTCAAATGATGACTAAAATTTTCATATATATGACTATTAGCAGCAAATTTACAGTATCTTATAACACAGCCAACATTTTGGTCATATGTTTTTGGCCATTTATTGGTTTTATTGGGTAATCATATAGTAATATATTTTGTTGTGTATTTGGTCATTAATTGTGGCAATTAATGACCAAATTAATGACTAAATATATGACTAGATCACAAACATGAGACAATCAATTAATGTCTAAGCTAAATATGACTAAAAGTCGGGTGCGTTATAAGATACTGTAAATTAGACACTATTAGTCACCAACTGAAAAATGGTCATTTATATGCAAAATTTAGTCATTTTTTAGTAACTAATTAGCCATTTTATACTAGTGTTTTCAACCCCATATTTTACAAAATCCCAACCCTGATCAACAAATTCAACCTTTGTTTGACGATTGATGATCAAGAATCTGAAGAAACTAGACCGTTAGTTACTAATGACATAAATTATTTCGATGATCAATCACAACATAATGCTATAATTCCAATTTACCATGATCAAACCTTAATCCAAAATAAATAAACTTCACAGGTTTCTAAATATCAAGCCTTTTCAGAGTTTCTAATAGTTGAATTAAACAGAAGGTATGATTTGAGGCCTAAACCAATCCCTAGTAGCCCAGCCATGACTGTTACAATCAATAAGCCTCCAGTAAAAACTACTGAAACCCAAACAACTATAATTCAACCATTAACTCAAGCCAATGAACATAATACTTTTGAAAAATTTGTCCCAACAATTTTCAATGTAGAAAAAGAATTAGAGAGAGTCAAAATTCCTGTTCCACTGTGTGAACTCTCTAAGAACCCGGGATATAAAATCCAAGTATCAAAGTCGATCCAATCTTCAAGTATAAATGCTGAGGGGATGTGATCAATTTATAGGATGAAAAACCTTTGGTGGTTTTTGGTCCTAGTTCTGACATGATTGATGATAACATTCATCCCTTCTATCTTACTCTCAAATTTCATGATTTTTTCTATACAACTGTATGTTAGACTCATGGGCCTCTCATAATTTGATGCTCAAAGTAATCATGGATCAATTGAAATTACAAGTTATCAGACCTTACCATGATTTGTGCACTTTTGACTCAAAGAAAGTTCCTTGTTGTAACTTTAGCAAAAATCCCTATAAAATGTGTAGTATTAGACATTGTAGTCACAGATATCCCTCCCAAATTTGGAATGTTTTTAACAAGATAATGTTGTGCAAAATTAAGGAGAAATTCATAGATGGACATGTCCTATGTTACTATTCATGTATATGTTGGTTAATGCCTTAGGTTATACAGGGAGGTAAGATTCATTAACATGGTTTGTAGAGTTGATCAAGTAATAAATCATCTAATTTATGCTATTGATCAGGATTTTGGATGTTTCACATTGTAATCAAATGATCTCATAACTTCTAAACCCAGCATTGAACATATTGTGAACAAACCTAAATGTATAAAAATTGATGTGTTAAAGTTATACTTTGATGGGGCATTTTCAAAATATGGGGCTAGAGTAGGAATTGTATTAATTTCTCTAGATAGAGAAAACATAACCCAATCCTTTAAGTTAGAATTTTATATTGCTAATAACATAATAGAATATGAAGCTCTACTTTTAACCCTTGAGTTGGCTAAAACTTTGAAGGTTCTAAATTTGAGTGTTTTCAGTGACTCAGAATTAATTGTCAAACAAGTAAGAAATTTATGCCAAGAAAAACATCTTAGGTTTAGATCTTACTGAAATGAGGTATGGGATTCCATACAAAACTATTTCCAATATTTCAACATCACAACAATCCAAGGATATGAAAGCATTTATGCAGACTCTTTGGCATTTTCTGCAAGCTCCTTTAAAATTCCTGAGTCAATGTAACTCCAATATCAAATTCAAGTAAAATATAGACCTTCAATCCCTGATAATATTAAACAATAGAAATTTTTTGAAGAGGGTGAACAATTGAAGAGTTTCCTATAAGAAATTTATGATTTTTTAGCCTTTAAAATTAAAGAACAACAAACTATTGATCATGAATTAACTCACAAAAATGAATCCTTACAATTGGATAACAAGGTAGTTGATCATAATATCCTCCAATTGCAAGAAAATTCATTCCCAAGGGTCTAATCCCTCTTGAAATGAGTTTTTATCATAATGATTTTTTAAAACATTTGTTATTAAATTCACCACAAGAGGATGGAGAAGACTATAACATTGGAACTAATGAAGAAATTAAGAATCTGAAAATTGTAGCATCCTTATCCAGGGACATAAAATACAAGTATATCAATGTTTTGAAACATTATAAAGATGTCTTTTCATGGTCCTATGATGAGCTAAAAACTTATGATACAAACATTATTGAGCATAATATCCCTTTAAAACCAGAAACTAAACCATTCCAACAAAAATTAGGAAGAATAAATCCAATCTTCCTTCCAATCATAGAGAAAGAATTAAAGAAATTGTTGGATGCAAAAATTATTGTTCCTCTAAGATTTTCTGAATGGATTGAAAATTTAGTTCTTGTAAGAAAAAAGAATGGTGAAATTAGATTGTGTGTGGATTTTAGGAATCTAAACAAATCATCCTTAAAATATAATTATCCATTGCCTAAAATGGACCAATTACTACAAAGAGTTTCATGTTCTAATAGAATTTCCATGCTAGATGGTTTCTCTAGATATAACCAAATTTTGTTAGCTCCAGAAGACAAAGAGAAAACAAAATTCACCACCCCTTAGGGTACTTTTATGCATGCCAAAATGCCATTTGGTTTAACCAATGCAGTGGAAACATTTCAAAGAGTTATGGATTTATGTTTTGTTGAAAAATATAATAAATTTATTGTTATTTATCTAGATGATCTTACTGTGTTCTAAAATTTGATGAAAAAACAGTCAAATCACTTGAGAAAGGTTTTTGATAGGTGCAAAAAAATCAGAATCTCACTCAATCCAAAGAAATCTATGTTCGCCATTAAAGAAGGAAGTTACTTGGACACATCATCTCAAAAGAAGGATTGGTAATCGATCCAAAATGAGTTTCAACTATTGAGGTGATTGGTATCCCTAGAAAAAAAAAAAAAAATCAAGTTTTATTAGGAAAAAATATTTTTCTAAGTATATTTATACCAAACTATGCTGAAATTGTTAAAGATATTACTAACATGTTGAAGAAATATAATGGATTCAAATGGATAATGTAGGCTAGATATTCATTTACACAAATAAAAAAGGTTGTTTCTGAAGCCCCAATATTAGCCAACCCTGATTATACAAAACCATTCAACCTTTTCTCTTTTTCCTTTGACACCACTTTAGCTGTTGTTTTATTGCAAAAGAATGATAACCAAGATGAAGAGCCAATTTCACTTTTATTAAAGTTATGAGAGATGTAGAGCGCAAATATGAAATTATTGAAAAACAAGCCTATGCCCTTGTACAAGCTCTAAAAGCTTCCAAAATGCATGTCCTTCATTCCCTTATTACTGCCTATGTCCCAAACAATGTTGTCAAAACTATTTTGACCAATCCTTGTACAGATGTTAGGAGAGGGATATGGTTAGCTAAAATTATTGAATTTGACCTAGACATGAAATCCACTAAGCTAGTAAAAGGACAGGGTTTAGCCAAGATGTTAGCTGAATCTAATAACAAACTTCTGGGAATAAGCACTATCATGCATATATCAGGAGAGAAGAATCCACAAGAACCTTCCTCTTCTACAAATTCATCTCTTTCTCCACTTCATATTGAGGAAAAGTTTTTGTCATCTGAATGGTATGTTGATATTGTACACTTTCTTCATGATTTTGAATACCCTCCCGATTTCACCAAAAATCAATGCAAAACTCTTAAATTAAAGGCTATGAAGTATTGTATTATCAATGCTAACCTTTATTGGAAAGATCCATTAAATATTTTACTTCTATGCCTGATTGAGAGTGAAAAAAAAGGTGTTATTGATCACTCATGAAGGAAAATGTGGAGATCATTATACTTTGAGAGCAACAACAAACAAGATCTTAACAATAGGTTTCTACTGGCCAAAGTTGTTTTCATAGGTTGGAGAAAAAGTCAAAAGTTGCATTCCATGTCAGATTTTTGCTGGTAAGAAAAGATTAGCAGCACTCCCTCTTGTTCCAGTTTTGATTGAAGCACCTTTCCTATAGTGGGGACTAGATTTCATTGGAGAGATACATCCAACATCCAGAAATAAGCACAGATGGATTTTAACTACCACAGATTACTTTACAAAATGGGTAGAAGCTATCCCAGTCAAAAATGCTACAGATACTATTGTCATTAAATTTATTGAGGAAAATATATTATCTAGATTTGGTTTTCCTCAACAAATAGTCATAGATAATGCACAGGCATTTAGTAGTGTTAAAATGATAGAATTTTTCTAGAAATATCAAATACTATTGCATCTTTCTACTCCATACTACCCTCGAGGGAATGGACTGGTAGATTCATCTAATAAAAGCTTGGTAATGGTAATAAAAAAGGTACTAGTATATCACAAGAGAAATTGGGACATCCATTGTAAATATGCAATTTGGGCCAATAGAGTTTCACCAAAAATATCAATAGGTAAATCCCCTTTTCAACTTGTCTATGGCATTGAGGCTATTCTTCCTACACTGTTATCTTTCCCTGTCATGAAATTTTTACAAGAGATAAATGAAGAATGTGATTATTTTTCTAGAATAATTAATTAGATTATAGAATTGAAAGAATATAGAGATGGAGTTTAGTACAAAATTTGTCAATATCAAAACAAGATGAAAAAATTGTTTGACAAGAAAGCTAGAGAAAAGGATTTTAGGGAAGGAGATCTGGTTTTAAAATGGGTTGCCCGAAGAGAAAAAAAGGGAAAACATGATAAATTTGATAATATATTGTTAGGGCCATTCAACATTGTAGAGGTTAAAGGAAACAATACTTTCACTCTATAGAAACTAGAAAGAGCATACTCTACATTCCCTATTAATGGACAGTATCTCAAGGACTATATTCAATACTAAAATATGTTACAACCATACTTTGTTGGACATTTCTATTTTTATTTAATTTTTCATGGAAAGTGTGATTTTCACAATAAAGACTCCATAGCTTGAGGAGAGGGCACATGGATATACATTTTCTCTCATCTCACAGGGAAACACAGTCTTGAGATGGAGCCGATGTTGTAACATTGTTCTTCAATTTTACATATAAATGTAAAAAATGAAAAAGAAAAAAGAAAAAGAAAGAAAAAAAAATGAATATATATATATATATATATATATATATATATATATATATATATATAGATATATAGATATATATATATATATATATATCTATATATAGATAGATAGATATATATAGATAGATAGATAGATAGATAGATAGATATCAAGAAAAAAGAAAATAAAATGAAAATAGAAAGGGAATTTAAAAAACATAGATATGAAAAAAATGACAAAAATAAAAAATGATGAAAACCCTTACAAAAATAAAAAAATATGTGAGCCATCTTAAATATTGCATTAGATGTTAAATTAATGAAGTTAATTAGTTTAAATCACACTTATAATTTTGATTAGTTAGTTTATAATAAAAAATTTGATGCAACTTGTTTGTTGTATATGATATCGGTCACGCTACGGTAAAGCGACATGATATTTTCGGCCCAAATCGACGACTCTCATCAACTTCAGACTGCCCTTTCCCCTTTACTAGTTAACCAAAGGGGGGCAGGTTGTCCGAAAAGTGGATTCCCTCCATCCTGCTTTATAACCATGTCACTCCCTTGATGATTTTGGACCCCCCTCAACCTAAACAACTTACTACTCACCCCCCGCTGAAATCCTCCTTCGTTCATTACCACCTAAATAAAAAATATCATTCCCACTCCTACCAAAATAAAACAACCAATCCCCCTTCACGAAGTGTCCCATTCTTATCTCAATCGTGATTTACCATTAATTATTCGTTGAAGAATATAATCATTGCTGAATTTAATGAACCTTCTAAATGGTAAATATTTTCAGTTATAACATAAAAAACCCTTGTTTAGATGTTCCTTTCTCTTTACTGTTATACGAATTGAGAAACTGAGCTCGCTACTACAACCAAGAAATTGAGTTGAACAACTTTCTTCCTTAAATATTGCAACTAGCTAGCTCTCGGGTAACTACAGTCTCCTGTTCCATTTTTTTTCATAATGTATTCTAAGGGTAAATCTAAAACTGTAGTAGAAAACCCTATGCTTACCCCTGTAATTGACTTAGATCACTAGCCTTTAGTAGATCAACATTATAAAATCTCTTAAAAATATTGTGAGTTTGATCTCTACGAACTCCACAATTGGTTAAAACAAAAATTTGTTGATCTTAGTGATGAATTGAGTTTGTGGGACTCCTTCCTACCTCAATTCATTTTTCCACAAACTCACCATTTCCCATAATTTGTCTAAAAGTGCCATTTCTTGTATATACCTAGTCAGAGAGCTATTATTACCCAAAACAATGACATCTTATTTACAATTACCTTTGAATCCATATGTCATATGCTCCAAATCCAAAGTCCAACCTCTCTGCACCTTTTCTCTGTATACTCCCTGATGGAACTCTATAAAAGCCTAACCATTCCCCACAGAGCTAAAATTTTTGAGACATTTCTGCCTGAAAATGTTCAATTACCAAGACCAAACCCACCGTACTCATCCTCAATGTTTGCAAAGATGACAAAACAAATCATTTCTTTAGTTTCTTATTTGTTTGGATATCAAACAGATCAATGGGTTGATGAAACAATCATAGGTTTCTTATAAGTTTTCTCATCCAGAGAAAAGCCTTTAGCTATTTTTCATTATAGTGAATTCTTAACAGAGGTTATCCATGAACAATTTCTCAAATTTTTCTACCGAAGGAGTTTGCAAGCACGTTTTAGTCTTGGTTTACTTGTTCTTATTTCATCAATTAGATACACTTCAATTTCCACTACAGAAACTAGATGGATCAATTTTTATACAGAGTTTCTTGCCTTCTCAACAGTGATGTTGAACCTAGAATTGGACCTGAGGTTAGGAGAATTTAACATCTCAGTGAAGAGACAAAGACACGTGATTGGTACCTATATAAAAATTACATAGAGATCAGAGTATATGGATGTGAATTGCCTCCATACAAATTACCTGAGTTTGTTCCTATAAGGATTTTTGCCTTAGAGTATATTATGCAAATGATAAATATGGATGAACTGCACTTTGCGACAGCCAAAAAAAATATCAGTTTAAGATCAAAACTCAAGTTGGACCTTTCATTTGTAATGCCACAACAACATAAAAGGAGGCATATCTTCTCCTTAAACAAATGAAATTCAAACTCAATTTTCATGGTCATATGATTCTCTAGAAATTGTCTCAAAGTTGAGGGTAGAGAAAAAAACTACTCCTTATTCTCACACACCTAGACCTGAAATTGAGAACTATATGAATCAAGACAAGTGGAAAGAAAATACATTGCAGGAACCAGAATAACATGTACTTTCTTCTACAACATCACAAACTCTAGTGCCAGAGGAAAAGCAGGATAAAAGACCAAGGGAAGATGTTTCCCCTCTAGTCTCAAAAATTCAAGAGAAAGAATTCCAAATATACAAAAAGAAGCAAAAAACTAATCCAACAAAAGAGTCTTTCCAAGAAGAAAATGCACAAACTACCATTGTGTTAACAAGCCCTTGTGCTACTACGTTCCCTCGAAATTAAGAAATTTTTATAAGGTCACCAACATCTTCAACTTCTCAAGAGCCATTGGAAACATCTCAAATAGGAGAATTAGCTCGTGATCAGGTTGAACCAAGTATATTTGCAAGATATAAGGAAATCAAAAGGAAGAATGAAATTTTAAAAGCTACAACCTATTCTCAATTCTGGAAGAAAGCAACATCATCACAACACAAACTTCTCTCTACTTTTGATACTAAGAAAGGAAAAATGCAAATAGCTTTCCTTGAACCTGAAGTTCCTTTTCCTAAGACTGTAGATGACTACAAAAAATCCATTTTTTCTTTTGATGTTCAACAAATCCATCATATTGGTCAAATGGATTTTCATAAATAGATAGGTGTAATGCTATATTGTACTCTGATAAATTCAAAAATGGCAATATCCAAACTCCAGGCTTCAGTAAATAATATCTAGTCTCAATTAAAATTGGAAGAAATATCTTCTTTGGCTAAAGAAACCAAAATAAAGTCTATAGGATTTGGTGATTAAACTGGGATATCATCATAGTAATGTAAAAGTTGCTGAGGAGATAATTAAAAGAAAAAATGTTGACATTGCAACCTTAAGGAAACAACACTTCCATCTATTGAGGATCCATAAAAAAAGGAAGTTACTAAACTGGAAAAGGAGAAACAAGATATGTTCAAGATCATCGTGGAACAAAATGCACAAATTTAGAAAATGGAGACTGAAATTGAAAAAATACTAATAGTGAAAGAGAAACAATAAACTCAATCAATAGTCATTCCTCCAATAGTAGTTCCAGTCACAGGTACATTAACACTAGGGGCTTCTACTTTAGTAGCTACAACAATAGTGGAGACATAGAATACATATACAACAACTGAATTAATCAGAGCTATGGAATATTTATCTATTAGAGGGAAGGATATTGGCAAACTGAAAGCTCGGTTTGATAATCTCCAAGATCAAAAATTGAACTACTGATAATGTTTATTTGTCAGAGCTTCAAAAAATGCACAGATTAACTCAGAGTATAGAATTTCTAGAGAATGAATCTACTATGGCACAGATAATTGCACAAGTAAAGAAGAATACCTGGATATAGATGAATGAAGCCATGACTAAAATTTTGCTTCAATTGAAATTAGTTTTGAGCAAGAAGAGTTAGTGTAGAAATCAAAGAAGGTCATAGAAGATGTAAAGGAATATTCGGGTTAGAGACTAGGAGAATCTACTACTTTGATAAGGATTTTAAATTCAAAGACAAGAGAAGAACTGGAAGAATATGAGATTGAAGATATAACTAAGACCAATCTTGAAGTAAGAAGAGTTCTTACTTGAAGACATTTAATGCTATAGTTAGAGAATAAATGTCATAGACTGGAGGCCAACATTCAAAAATTCCATAGAAAGTTCAATATACTACATCAAAAAGGACTTCTGGGTTTAAAGGGGATGGGAGACAAATTAGTTCAGCTAGAAGACTATCAACAAAAATTATATTCTATCGAAATAGATATGTCCAATTTTCCCGCTATAAAAAGGAACAATTGCAGGGAAGGCATTCACAGAAGGCTTAAAGTTTGACTTATTTGTAAAGCATGAAATAAAGCATTTGTTTATAGTCAAGCCCACTTTCCAGAAATATACTGAAGTGGATGAAACATATATAAGGTTAATTAAATATTCCATTCGAGATCAAGAAATATGGGATAAATTGTATCAACTTCTTGATTTAATAGATTTTGATCTTCAACAATAAAGAAGAAACCCTTTTAGTCTGATCCATCACCAAAATCCTCGAAATCAATGCCAAAAAGTTTGAGTAGTTTAATTTTTCTATATTTTTGAACCATTTTTGTAAAAAGTTTTTTTGATATATTGCAAAGAAATATTAATATTTAAATCAAGATATTTTGAGGATAATTGTGTCAATACTTCATAGATCAAAGTACGAAGGGTTGAACCGTTGGGATAAGCTATCGAGCAGAGTTGTTTCATCTAAAGTTTCTTTGATATTAATGAAAGGATTCTGAATTTTCCTCAAAGAAGTTTGTGTTCTTGTGAGTTAGTCATTGTTATTTCATTTCATATTGTAAATTTATGCATATATTTAATTTTGAAAGAAGAAATTTGGGTAAGATAAGTTTGAGTTTCAAGAAGTCTTAAATCCCCTGTGAAGTTATAATATATTAAAGAGATTAGTTTATTAGACTTTTTGTCTGAGGTAACACCTCTACATCTTTAAATCGTCACTTCTTCAGCAATTTAAATATATATTTGTTGGGTTGTAAACATTGGTTACATGCATATTTTCCATATGATTAATTAAATACTCCATCTGAATATTTGATAGACCATTAATTCTTTGATTTATACCTTACACGGCTATTTTAAACCAATTTTTTTCAAGAGGTGGAGAACAAGCCCTTTTATTATATCATGATTAATTAAGATTCAACACCTATTTAAATTAGTGTAGAACATTAATGGTCATCCAAAAATTTTAAAAACCAACAAAATATTTTAGATTCTCTAGCATAATTCGTAACCCAGAGTTATCTTCAGAGCTACAACACCCCCCTTGTTAGATATAGGGTGAGAAGATGAAGTACACTTTACTACAAGGTTGGTCAATACTCTCAAACACATCCTTTGGTATGACCAATAAATATTCTTAGCTATTTTACACTAATCCCAAGAAGCAATCCATATAAAATTAATTCTTTCTCTTGCAATAGTATTATACTTGAAACAATTTTTTGAATGATGATTCTTCTTTTGATGCGGGAGCATTTGGCTCGAAAAATCATTGTATGATTGAGTTACTTAGGGGTGTTATATTTGTAATTTATTAATAGGAAATTTTGTATATTTTTAATAATTTGAATGAGGAATATGTATGTGAGACTTTAATTTTAAATATTTTCAATTATGAGAAAATAAGAGAGATATTAGCTTAGGGATTAAAGAGTCATAGAATAAAGAATCTAGTTGAGTTGTTGAGATCTTCAAGGGATCATTGAGAGATTTTAGAATTAGTTGAGTGATATATGGAGAAGATCGTGGATTTAGAATGATCCATAACTATGTAATTGTTTCTATATATTTGTAACCATGAAGGCATTGAGTAGGCCAATTTCAAGTAGAGAAAACCAGGTTAGAGAAGGGAAGATCACTAAACGTAATCACGGTCATGAAGGAACATGATGAAGTTAGAATGGTGAAATCAATGTTAAGAAAAGTATTTTTCATCGGGCTAAGAATTTATTTGAGAGATGACTACCATGTATTGAATAATTTTGATGAAATCGTTGTTTGGAGGTTTACTTAGAAGGTGAAGAAAATCACTGTGTTTAAATATCTGAAGGTATCCTGTTACATTTAACGGATTATTGAGAGTCCGGTTTCAATTTATTGTTGAGCCAAACAATTAAGGAAGAAAATTGAGTTAATAGTTAATCGAAGTGTGGTTGAAGGTGGATCAAACTCTTTTTATGTTTGAATGGTATAGAAATGCGAAATTGTCAATGCAAAACAACTGAAACATTGGTTGCAGAGGATGCAGAATCAGATTAAAGTTCAGAAGATGTGTGGAGTGAATAGAATGTGGTGTAGAGGTAAGTCGAAGGCCTTTACTTAATTCCCATCAATTTCAAATTATTTGAAGAAGTTTGTGTTTTAGTATGCTATGCATATTCACTTCTGAAATGTGCACACTACGAAAACACCCACGCTATGCATTCATTGTAAACGCTACATAAATGCTACGTTTACACCTGTATGCTAACTCTCACCTCAATAATCAGTGAATTGATCGATTCAAGCTAAAGTGGGTCCGAGAAAAGTAGGGAGTATGGTGTGGAAGGGTTGCTGGGTGATTTCAATTTGAATCATTTTTTGGTTAATTATCTATGCAAGAAAACGCAGGTATTAAGAAACAGAGTAATTTCCAATTTGAGTTGTTTTCCAGATTTCTGTTGTAGTTTTCAAAAAAGATAGGTGGACAGTGAATAATAGGAGGTTCACTGTATATAGACATTATTTTTTTATGAGAGGAGTAGACAACAGTGATTGGCGACTGATTTGCCCTGTATCTATTAGAGGGCACAAAAGGAAGGTTTGGTTGTTGAAAATTCTTCATCTTTAATTTTTTTTTTTGTGAAATGGAGCCAGGAATTTGTGGGTAGCACAAAGAGAGGGTGATTTTGGTGTTGGTAGCCATTTTGGTTGCATCATTTGGCATTAGAGCCCATTGGTCAAGTCCTTATTTGTAGAGGAACATGTTGAATTTTCGTTTCCTTACTGTTGAAGAATCAAGTCTTAGTGAATTGGATGTTGTTGAAGAAACGAGTCTCAGTGAAGGACATTAGTGTTCTGTTATATGTGATTGGAAAATGTGAGAGGACCGAGCCTAGCAAATTGACTTGATTGTGTTTGATGGGAGGCACATTTTCTCCCGCTTCAAACGTTGTGCAACCAACCATCATTGTAAGTTTACAATGATTTGTTTATTTGTTGAGTTGTATGGAGGTTGAATTGGGCATGATTGCAAGGAGAATCGAAGTTAGTTTACATTGAATCCAAGACAAGACTGTAGTGATTCGATATTTTCTTCGTGGAATGGCCATGCATATTAATGGAATCTTTTTTGAGGTTTGTAATTTGCATTGAGATTGCTCAAAATTCTCATCATGCCTGCAAATTGTAATTTGCATCAAGACTAAGTTATATGGTAATTTGTGAATTTATGTGTGAATGCATTGTAAATCGAAAAACTCTCGATTGTGTGAGACACTTAAGGCACAAGTTATGACTATTATGCAAACTTATTGAAGCTCTATATGTTTGATTCTAACAACTCTGTGGAAGTAATGTAAGTTATGCATTTCTTTTGAAGATCGAGTTTATGAACCTGAGGATAGCAACACTAAAACAAGGAGAGTAGTGCATGAGGAAGAAATCAGATTTTAAATCTGATAGGAAACAGGCACGCAGTGTGTGGGAACACGAGGTCTGCAGCACGTAAAAGAAAAAAGGAGGCGTAGGCAGCAGCAGTGGATCGAGCAACTACAATGGGTGATTGATAGTGGTGTGTTTCTTGGCGTCTGTTTCTGAATTCGAGCAGCGTGGAATGCTGTGGATCGAGCAACATGGAACGAAGATAAGGTCAAAAGTTGGAGGCCGTGGAAGCTGTAAAGGCCAAGCCTAGAGAGCTGTTGCTCATTGGTAAAGGCTGTAAGAGGTCGTGGCAGTGTTATTATGCGCGTTTAGTGGGGTTATACTGGTCCGAACATGCATAGCTATTCCTATTTGCATTTGGCCATAGTGTGGTAAGTTACCTACGAGTTGGAGACGGCCACTAGAAGACGTTTTGCACAAGGAGTAGAAAAGAACTCTCAGGAGATCGTCATCGAGGCCAACTATATAATAAACCATCACACTAGTACCTTGTCTTGTATTTTTTATGACACCATTTTGGCTTTAGCTACTTTGTTACTTGCAAAATGAAGGGATATTTATCATGTCTGCAACTTATTTCTTCAATTTCAATTTCACCAGGTTGCCTTTTTTTAATGCTTTTGGAAGATATTGTCATATGGGAGTTTTATGACCATGGCTGGAATTATTTAAGCCTTTAGTAGTTTTATGGTCACATGGAGAAGGTTTTTGTATTTGAAGACTTTGTGTCATTCGATGTTTAATCGATTGGTCATGGATGCTTAAGAAGTACAGTCGATGATATTGTTCTGTTTTGGTATAAGCGTGTGTATAATGTTTAGTATGAAGAATTAGTGAAATTTCTCCATACTGGATAAGAAATACAATAGTGAATGAATGAGGTTGACATTATTCCCTTTTCATGAAACGATCCCACGGTTGAATGAGGAGGAAATTCAGATCTGTAGAACCTGAATTAAGGAGAACAAAGGATATGAAATCTGAATCAAAGAGAAGGTGACCATTCAAATGCTGAAGAAGGGAGAGACAAGATCATGAAAAGATCTTGCAGGTATATTTTTGTGATAACTCTGGTTTTAGAGATGTGTTTGCAGGTTACAGGTTGTAGACAAAGAAGGAATATCTCAACAAAAGAACAACAACAAGAGCAGTAAGAAGAAGGACCAGTTGCATTCTTAAAGGCAGAGTAATTGGATACTTTAAAGGAGAGTGGAGAAGAACCTAAGCATTTCAGCTGAAGGTTGGACATAGAGGACAAGAGTGTTCTCAAAACAAGTGGAAGTTGCATAAGCAAAGAGGAGCAAGAGAGTTTCTCAAAGAATGGTTCTAAATGTAGATAACCATAGATCAAGATTAAGAAGAAAAGCTTGATGAGACATCGAAAGCAGGTACAAAGGCTTGCTAAAAAGGGAGGCTTAATTACAACCCAGAAGTGGATAGATGAATTTCACAGAGGAGGAAAAGATGATTTGTGATAGTCATTGCAGAGGTTTAGAGAGAAGCCATAGCAGAGGATGGGAGAAGAAAGATGCCAAGGAAAATGGCATGAGAATGAGTCAAGAGGAGATTGACAGAGAGAAAGTCGAGATAAAACTCCATCTTGAGTTATTGATGGATATGTTGCAGAGGAGTAAGAAATACCAGAGGTATGGTTGGCTTATGAGAAGGAAAGTCAAATAGCATAGATTGCAAGTGAAGTGGGAGCATAGATTGAATGATCAACTGAAGGAAGGGTTACTCAGAATACATGAGTATGCATAGGAAGTTTTGGTATGTGAACTAGAACATGGCCCATTAATTTTTGAAGGTAATGAAGAGGTAGAGGAAGGATCTACAGAGGATCTTTTGAATCATATGAAGGATTTTGAGCAGAAAGAAGACCTGATGGCTGCAACACCAAATGAGAACGCAAAGTCTTATGTTTTTAAAACTGATAATTTGTGTATGATTGTAGGTATTGCCAGAGATAGGAAACCTTTTGAATGTTTCTTCAGGATGGATGAAGATCTTGAAGTGAAATATGATGAAGATAACCTTTCAAATGAGGAAAGATTTGAATGGCTACAGCAGAAGGAGTTCATTGATGAGTTACTTAGTGGGAGAAGACATTCATTTAAAGCTGTCATGAGGATGGAAGATCAGAATATTATTCTGATGAAGGATGAGGGAATATTTTCACAAAAAGGTAAGCCAATGAATTTAACTAATGTTATTGTGAAGAATAATTACAGGAAAATGTTAATTCAAAATATAGGGTAAGGATAACTCTTGAAGAGGGCTTACAGAAATACAATAAGGCAAAGTGTATTTAAGAAAGAGTTGAGGCAGATTTGTATCAAGAAAAAGAGAAGACAATAACATAACTTAAGGAAGAAGAAGGACATTTACTGAAAGATGTTAAGAAAGAAGAATCTATTGAAAACTATAAACAATATCATGATGAAGTACTGGTGAGGTGACAAAGAGAAATCTAGTTGCTGGAGTATTCATTTAAAGAACCAGAGCGTGAGAGTGTGACTGAAGTCAGGAATGAAGGAGTGTCTCAAGCTTTGATTGGGATAGAAGTGTGTATTAGTTTCCAAGCTTCTGATGGATTGGCTAACAAAGAAGAAAAGGTTGATGAATATGCAGTCAAAAAGATGACAAACAATTTACTTCTTGAAAGTAAATTTGAAGATCAAAAGAAGCAAATAGAAATTGCAGAAGAAGATGTTAATGAAAGAAAACACGGAACAACAGAAATAGATTTTGTGATTGAAGAACTAAGGAAATTAATGATAAACCAATTCAAATGGAGAAATCTACAAGCAGAAGGAATGATCAATCATAATTTGGAGTTGATGAAGATAGCATACATACAACAACAACAAAGGTGCAGAGCATTTGGACAATTACAAACTAAAATTTGGGACTCAGGAGGTTTTCATTAGTATATGGACACATGATCACAAAATCATGAATGTTTTCAACTTTAGGAGTCTCATGCAAGAACATTTGGCTTGAAAAATCATTGTACAATTGAGTGAATTAGGGGTGTGATATTTTTAATTTCCTAATAGGAAATTTTGGTATATTTTTAATAACTTGAATGAGGAATATGTATGTGAGACTTTAATTGTAAATATTCTCAATTATGAGAAAATATGAGAGATATTAGCTTAGGGATTAAAGTGTCCTAGAATAAAGAATTTAGTTGAGTTGTTGAGATCCTCAAGGGATCATTGAGAGATTTTAGGATTAGTTGAGTGATCTATGGAGAAGATCATGGATTTAGAATGATCCATAACTATGTAATTGTTTCTATATATTTGTAAGCCTTCAAGGCATTGAGGAGGCCAATTTAAAGTAGAGAAAACTAGGTCAGAGAAGGGAATATTATTGAATGTAATCACGGTCGTGAAGGAACATGATGAAGTTAGAATGGTGAAATAAATATTAAGAAAAGTATTTTTCATCAGACTGAGAATTTTTTTGAGAGATGACTACCATGTATTGAAGAATTTTGATGAAATCGTTGTTTGTATTTTTACTTAGAAGGTGAAGAAAATTGTTGTGTTTAAATATATGAAGGTAGCCAGTTACATTTAACAGATTATTGACAGTCCGATTTGATTTTTGTTGTTGAGCCAGACAAGTAAGGATGAAAATCGAGATAATAGTTAATTGAAGTGTGGTTGAAGGTGGATCGAACTCTCTTTTAGTTTGTATGGTATAGAACTATGAAATTGTCGATGCAGAAGAATTGAAACATTGATTGCAGAGGACACAAAATCAGATTAAAATTGAGGATATGCGTGGAGTGAGAAAAATGTGGTCCAAAGGTAAGTCAAAGGAATTTATTTAATTTCCATCAATTTCAAACTCTTTGAAGAAGTCTGTGTGTTAATACGTTGTGCATATTCAATTTCAAAATGTGCATGCTACAAAAACACCCACACTATGCATTCACTATAAATGCTACGTTTACACCTGTATGCTAAGTCTCACCTCAACAATCAGTGAAGTGATCGATTCAAGCTAAAGTGGACGAGAAAGGTAAGGAGTAAGGTGTTGAAGGGTTTCTGGGTGATCTGAATCTGATTCATTTTTTGGTTAATTATCTATGCAAGAAAACATAGGTATTCAAAAACAGAGTAATTTCGATTTGAGTTGTTTTCCATATTTCTGTTGTGGTTTTTGAAAAAGACAGGTGGAATGTGAACAATAGGAGTTTCACTGTATATATACATTATTTTTTTATCAGAGGAGAAGACAACAGTGATCCGTGACTGATTTACCCTACATCGATCAGAGGGCATAGAAGGAAGGGTTGGTTGTTGAAAAGTCTGCATCTTTAATTTTTTATTTTTTTGAAGTGGAGCCAAGAAATAGTGGGTAGCACAAAGAGAGGGTAATTTGGGAGTTGGCAGCCATTGTGGTTGCATCATCATTCCGTAAGGATGAAGATCATAACAATGATCTTTCTCATGTCCAGCTCTATCACAATATGAACATCTAATAATTTGTTGTCCGACAACATCATCCAAAAATCCAACACTCTGAAATTGTATAGCTTTTGAAAAATCAAGAACATGAAAATAACCATACTTATTATATCCCACATCAACTTTGTTCAAGTTATGCGTAATTTCTTCCCAAGCTCAAATGAATGTCTTGGGAATTGTAGGTTTCACATCTGTATGCAAATGACCTTTTCGTACACTTGCTTCGTTGGTGCACTGAACTACTCCATTATCATTTTCTAATTGTTGATCAATATCTAATTATTGATCAATATCTGTGCCATGCTTAAACAAGTTGTTCTGAACAAAAACAAGTTTAGAATTACAACTCATCTTTAGTTCACGTAATTCATCCTTTTGCAATTGTGACTCTATTTGAAGAAATTCAACCATCTCTTGTGCATTTTACAAACAATTTCTAATATTTGACAATGTGTCTTTGTTTATTTGGACTATGTTATGAACAATAGACAACATTAAAGTGTTTAATAACTTTAAAAAATCATTGAGTCTTGTCATTTTCTCCAACTCACTTTAAAAAATAAACAAAAACTTGTAATCAATTTTGTGTGTCAACATTAACCAAACAAGTAAAATGAATAGTTGTCAATATAATATAAAAAGCAAGCCTTCATGAAATTAACAATTGTATCAAGTGATGAATGCTAGTATTGCAGCAGGGATGCTGCAACTCCTGGGCTACCAGCTTTACTTATCAACCCGAGGTTCATACAAACATGGAGTTGATAGTCCTATATGCACAAGTAGAAGTGAAGGTCCTGCCTGTTGTCACTTGTTCATCTAGCAAGAGACCATAAGGGTTCCAAGCCAAACTTCCATAGAGTTGGAAGAAGTTTATTCTTGAAGGAATAAGAGAAAATATATTCTAAGAGAGCTACTCTAATGCAGTAATGAAGAAAACAACATGTAATGATAAATCACACCATATCCCAATTAACCATTTAAACAGCTAAACTAAGAAGAATTGCTATATCAACACTAACCTAGAGCTGCTATCTAAGTTACAGAAGTAAAGAGAATCAATCCAAACTAATGTGTAAGCAAGGAAACTAAACTAACACTGTTTTTGCATTTTTGGTGTTATGGTAAAATCAAGCATGCAAGGAGTCAAGCGGAAGAACAAGTGAAGATTGAAATCAATGAAAGGAGGACGTAACGAAGTAGAAGTGCATAGGAACTGCTAGATCGATCAACAAACAGTAAAAATGGAAGATGGGTGGTAGAGATCTTATCGCAGGATATTACGTGAATAGATGGATGAACAAGAATAATCGAAAGATGAATGGCAGAGATCTTATCACGAGAGGTTTAGTCAATAGATGGACGAATAAGACTAATGGGAGATGAATGGAGGAGATCTTATCGTGGAGATGAAGTGAATAGATGGATTGGTCAGAACAAGTCACATGGAAACAGAAGGGTAAAAAACGTGCGGAATGATGGAGTGAGTTTCCATAGGCAATAAGCAGTTTCTCATGCTCCCTCAAAGCTATAAGTTGTATTTCTAAATTCTGCGCAATTAGCCTAAGTGAATGACACGTATGACGGGGAAACCACTTTTCTCACATGCTCTTGGGCAGATAACTGTCATCCAAGAATCTGCGTGAGATTGCACGATAGTTGTTGGATCAAGCTAGACAGATCGACGGTGGAGATTTAGAATACATAGAGTATCAAGATAATGTGATAGTCGTTGGATTACACTAGACAGATCGATGGTGGAGGTTTGCAGGGCATAAAGTGTTGAAATGATACGATAGCTGTTGGATCAAGCTAGACAGATCGATGGTGGAGATCTCAAGCACATAAAGTCAAGCATTCAAATGAATTGAATGGTGCTTGGTCAGGTTTGTTGTGGATTATATGGTAAGGAAATCTACGGGTATAATCTAGTCAAGACGTCCTTTATTGGCTCTCGCTTACGCATTTCGTGCTGAAGGAGATAAGAATATGAGTGAGATATATTATAGAAAGAGAGTGATTGAAGACAATAAGGATGAAATAAACCAAGTACTGAATCAAGAAAATAAACTCCAAATCTCATGCGATAAGTAGAAATCTAAAACACAACCAATCTACGCTACACTACTGTAATGGAAATGCAACTACTTAAGCAAATGAATGATTAAACCATGAATCTATTCTAGTATATATGTAAAGTAAAGAGGAGCCTTGGTTGCTAGGGTTGGGCCCTAACCCAAGAGCTTCAGCTCTCTTAGTTAGCTCAGTGTTGGCTCAAAACAAAACACATTCTTATTATCAAATCCTTGGATTACATCAAAAACTGTCACAAGTCTTGCAACTTGAAAATAAAGTAGATTTTTAGAATAAAAAATTCTTGAATCCTACTGAGGTCCTAGGCCTCTCTACTTATACAATTGAAGTCTCCAATGACTTCCTTAAAATTAGGGAGTCTCAGCTCCCAAACTCAAGATAACTAGTGCTTTGACTTTCATTTGCTCGGCTGCCTTCTAGTCCTCATGATTTGGCTGGATGCACTACGAGCCGATGAAGGAATATTCGAATGGAGGGGTAGTAAATGAGGAGGATTTACCTCCTATAATTCCTTTCCCTTGTCCCATTTGATTTTTGACCAAGTTCTTTGCTAAAATTCATTGCTTTTATCCTTTAATCATGCGTTACATGCACATTAGACCACAAAGAAAAATATCCAACTCTAACTTATCTCATAAACAAGATATAATCAAAAGTATGCAATAAGCTGTTAGAATAGTTGGTTTAACTAAGCTAGGAGGTGAATTAAGGACCATATAATTACCCAATGATGAGGCTCATCATCACCCCCTACTGAAAGTGTTGCTCACCTTCTGAGAAACTTAGTCAATGTCCATGTCCTTGATGGCTTTGGTAGCCTCTCTGACATCCGATATCTTTGTTGTGGTGTCTTTTTCTTGTTCATAGAAGCCTTCTTTCCTTTCTACTTCTTCCCACTGCCTGTTTTCCTCTTCTTCTTTTCTCCCATCTAGCATCCCTAGGAGTAGTGGTGGACTAAGTTTTAGGCCTATCTAATTGACCTTCAACCTTTGCATTGATTTCTTCTACATAGGTGTCATGTTGAGTGCCTCTCTCAAGCTTTGAGGGGAGTGATATTCTCTGATCTTCAAGCTATGTGGTAGTGTGTTCCATCTCCTTAAGCACGCATGTATACTATCTTCTCCTAGTAGCCTAAACATATTCTCAAAATGTGAAATTTCTTGCTCTTCGGTAGCAAGACATCTAGGTGTGAGCTGAGGAACATTTGTAATTAGATTATGGGTGTTTATTAGGGCCTTGGGATTTTATTGTTCAGCTTTGATGAAAAGAGATTTATTTTTCTTTCTAGCCAATATTATTTTCATCTCTGCAGCCCTTAACTCCTCATGGTTCAGTCATGATGCCAAAGCCATTAATTGTAGATCTCCCATCTTGACATTAGGATCCAAAACATTCATGTCTATGAGGGTCATGTTGTGCAAGTAAAACTCAACCATTTTGGCCCTATTCTATAGTGTACTTTGATCACAAAGAGCAAGAAACTGCATGTAGTCTTGGAATGGCATGGTGCCCTTTTGTGCTAGTGTTTTGATCTAAAATTGCAGCCATTGTCCTCTATGGTAAAGAGCATAGGATTTAGCTAGCATCATACACTAGATGGCATCCAAGGAGAGGTTGGCTATACATTCTAGTTGGTTTTACCTTTCTGGCAGCTCTCCTCTCAGCCATTCATTTTATCTCTCAACTTGATCTCTCATTATGGTTTCTCTGTCCCTTAAGCCACTTAGCTCTTTGCCCATTTCTTTGAGATTCTCTTCCATGTGACCAATTTCTCTTGGTGTAGGGGAATCTTCAATATCAATAGGGATTTTTGTTGATATTTGTGGCTTCCCTTGTTTGATTCTTATGCTCTTTCTTGTTCTCAAATATAGAGGGGTTTGCCTCCTTCTTTTCATTTTTTCCTCCTTGTGTTCTTCCCCTTCTGTTTGAATGACTTCTTATTCTTTGTTTTTCTTATCCTCTTCCTCTTGTTGTTCTTTCTCATCCCCATTAGTTTCTTCCTTCATTTCCTCCTCTGTTTCAGCATCATCCTCCTTCTCTTCTCTTCCTTCTTCTTCTGCTTCATTATGTTCCTCTGTATTAGTTTCTTCTTTATTCATCTCATCCCCATCTAGCCCTGTATCTTCTTATTCGTGTTTTACCTCCTCCTCACTAACAGAATGATCCAAAATGGATCCTAAAACCTCTAGGTCTTCATATATATTAACTACCAGAAGCACTATCGCAAGGGAAAATAGTGAAAATGGCAGAAAATAGAGCTAAGCAAACGTGGAAGTGACACCGCACTGGAGCAGTCGGATTGGACCAATCAATGGTCCAGATCTAATTGGAATATCACAATTAGGAGAGATAGAAGAATACATCAGAGACAACCCTATGGGAATCACGATAGCAATCAATGCGATTTAATGATGACCATTAATCAAGTGTGCAGATCAATAGCCCAAATCAAATCACAATATCGCATCGCTATAACACAAAATGAAGACTTATCGGAGGCCTGAAGACCATGCGATATGTGATTGTGATATATCACATCACAATATCGCATTGTAGTGCTACAAAGGAGCAGGGCCGATTCAAACATGCGACTTGTGATAACCGGACCAAATGGGATTTATAAATGCCACTTGTTAAATATTGAGTTCCGATAAAAAGATATTTGTCGGGTTTTTCGCTGTATTTACACATTTCTATTAAGAAAAACTGAAATACAGAGGAAATTCCCCTGAAGTAATAAAACTTGACCAGAAAGGTTTGTAAATGCAAGTTTATATTATTTAAGTTCTGTGGTAAGCGGGATTTCACGTCGGCCTCAAGTGGTAAGTGGTATTGGACAGGCTCTACCCGAACCCATCCACTAGCTGACACACGGCTCGGTGCAAGAGAGAGAGAACTGCCTTTTCGGGTGGGTAATTTCTATACACATAAGCTGCCCGAAATGGATATTAGCCATTGGATCGAAGATCACACAGATAAACGGTGGGTTTACGATAGCAACCAAAGGCAGACCCGATAGGATTATAGGGTGGATTCAATATTATTTGAAGCTAGCTCTGGGTTCGAGTGGCATTTCACCCCTAACCACAACTCATCTGCTGATTTTTCAACATCAGTCGGTTCGGACCTCCACTTAGTTTCACCCAAGCTTCATCCTGGTCATGGATAGATCACCCAGGTTCGGGTCCATAAGCAGTGACAATTGCCCCATGAAGACTCGCTCTCGCTACGGCTCCGGTGGGTTCCCTTAACCAAGCCACTGCCTATAAGTCACTGGCTCATTCGATTTGCTAAAAGAATGGGATTCAACAATTGAAGAATTAGACCATCCATAAATAGACTTAGAGCTTCACGTTTATTAGAAGTGGACAATCGAGTGGTTGTACCGGCCAAAACTCCTCTACGTATGATTGTAACATCTGCTGATGTACTTCATAGTTGGGCTGTACCTCCCTCAGGTGTCAAATGTGATGCTGTACCCGGTCGTTTGAATCAGACTTCCATTTTGGTGCAACGAGAAGGAGTTTGCCACGGTCAGTGCAGTGAGATTCGTGGAACCAATCATGCCTCTACGCGTGCGCCCGGATACATAGGCCGACTGCTGAGCCCACTCTGGCTCAGCCGCACCTTCTCGAACAGGCCAATTCGGTTCAGGTGCGAGCTACCTAAGGAGCTATTATAGCGATATCGTGGCTAGAGCAGTAGGGAATAGAGGAGCCTCTCTAGCTAGTAAGAAATGAAATAATAAGGGGCTCCGGTGGAGCGGAGGAGACGGTTAGGACAACGAACTCGAAACGCGGAGCCCGAACCGAAGCCCGAGGATATAGCGATTAGTGGGCCGGCCAATAGCGCCCCGCCGCAGTCGGTGGCATTACCTTCCGCGGCACTCACTCGAGGAACCTCATAATTTGTTACGGCAACTACGATCGATAGTGAGTGAAAGAACCCTGAGCTGAGCTAGCTCGGGCTTTGGGGGAAATATAGGGCGCTAAGGTCGCATAGATTTGACCGGTCTTACGCATAGCGAAGCTTACCTGAGGCTCAGGTGTCTTGAGCATAGCGAAGACATTTCTTTATTCCCCTCAAAGAGCGAGCATAGCGAAGGCCAGCTCAGGCGCATAGCTCAGGATAAGCATAGCGGCATAGCCCTTACCTTCTCAGGTCACTTACCTGAGCATAGCAAAGGTCGATCTTACCTGAGCTCTGCTCAGGGCTCTCATTCATTTTCGGCCTTACCGCCGCCGCTATGCTTAAGTGATAACCTGATGCTATGCCTTCTCGCAGGGATAACACAAATTCACACACGCTCGCGCAAGGACCTAAATTCCCATTAGGAGGTTGAACCAAGGACCTGTGGAAGTCGGGGCTACCCCGTCCCCATGGCAACCAGTGTCTTGAGGGAGGAGTTCAGAGGCCTTCTAGTAGCACGGACCTATGCCTCTCCAGGTCATGCGAAAGAGGCCAGTCCAGGATCGTACTGTTCCTCTACAGACAGAGACAACAAACGCACGGATTTGTACCTCTACGCGCAAGCAAGCTAATCTCATTAGAAAGAAAAACACCACTCAAGAAGTAAAACCAGATCTGTAAAGGTATTGCTATTAGGAGGGAAATGGTAGAATGATGAGTGCTTAGTGTAGCTGAAATGAATGATGATTTGATCCGGCCCGGCTTTCTTTGTTCTTCCTCCTACTTCTGTAAAACCCGATCAATAGGCGGGTCATGGATGCGGGCCGTCAATAACCGGCGGGTCATGGATGCTGGGTCGTCGAGCAATTATAGGCTAACTAAGTTACGGCTTCCCGCCCCTATATTCCATATCCCATATCTCCGGATACACAGATGCGAGATCAAAGCCAAAGAATTATCACTGCTCCCTCCGGAAGAGAAGTGATTTCGCCTCTACGTATACAAAGCATGGCCCAGGTCAGTCTTATAGTAGCCTCTGAGTTTACGACGGCTAGCTTTGGAGTTATGTCTTTCGAGGTATCGGGTTCATTATAATGGATGTTGGGGCTTTCTATTAAGGTGATCCAAGTTGGGGGACCCTCTTATCGAACCAATCTATTCTTTTTGCTTGCTCAGATTTAGATATACCGAGCCCCCCTCGGCTGGCCAGCCAATGCAACAGTCTGTCTTCGTAATCATAACGGGTCGATCCTCCATTTCGTTCGTTTTAGCAACTCATCCTACTCCCTCCTCAAGAGCTTCCCACGCACGACAGAGGAAGGAACCAACCCGGGCGCTTTGTGGAGGACCAGGACGATTATCCCTGTGAACCCAATTGATAGCTTACGAGTTTACGTCCATCCCTGGTCGGGTACAGTTCCCTTTATCTTCCTCGCCACCCTTCCTTGTAGCCGTCACCCGAATTCGCGCAAGTGTATCTGCATCCCAGGCTTTACGAGGAATGACTTCTCGCGACCAGGCACAATCCCTACACCTAGGAGCACCCTTTCCCGCATATCCATACAATACTCGAGTAGGCGGGTTGAGGTTTGACGTGCGAGGTACCCATCGGAGCGGAGTACCCCACGATCCCAAGAAATAGATAGATGTCTGTCATCTGACGGGTTCGACCGGAAATGCTATGCCTACGCACAAGACTACCCTTCTTCCCGAGAGCTTCGCGGGGACTACTCAATTTGACGACGACGGACGATCCGCCCGTAGGGGGTTTACTGCACAAGGCTCCTGCAGAGGGTGGGTACCCCAGCGAATATAAGATGCTCAGCTCCGCACAACATAGGGATTAGCACGCTTTCGGGAAGAACATGAAATAGTGAAAGATCCGGCATGCGAGACACGGCGATCATGAGAAATTCGCGAATTGGAAATGCTATAACATACTCTTTCCCATAACTTTCCGTACTGGACCAACCTACTGAAATGCAAATAGGGATTAAAAATGTGGTCAATACCACAGAGAATGGGGGGATACCATCTATACCCGTGTACAAATTGATGTTTTCATAAGGAAGCCATCGAATGGTTCCCACAAATTGGGATTCGGCCGTAGGAGAATCAAATTGTATCCGGGGAACAGGGGGGTACGAGAAAGTGAGAAGAGAGGCGCACAGACCAATGAATCGTATCAGTCGTATTCTTGAATTTGGAATGGAAAGAGGAATAATGCTCCCCAGCACGGGACACAGAATAGGACCACTTAGATCGGAATAGCATTCACGAAAAGGTAGTAACATACGAATTGAACATTGAAGGGATTAGTTGGCAATAGAGAAAGATGAGGCGCCTAGTTTCAATAAGAGTCTATCAGTGCAGTGCAAGTCAGCTGAACACCGTTGATAAGGGGAAGAAGAGGGAAGGCTTTTCCGGGAACTCATACCCACCCTGTCCCTTATCAATATGTCCTCCCTCCTGCTCCATCTCCCCTGCCCGAAGCTGCTATGGGCATATGTCATTATGCATTTCTGCCGTAATTACACTTTAGCGGACAACGCTCCTATGGGCATATGTCATTATGCATTCATGAATTATAGCAGTAATTACGGCATGACTCGATATATGTCATTTCGCTTTAGCAGACAATGCATATATGGGCATATGTCATTATGCATGAATGAATGAGATATGTGTCATACCAGATTCGATCGATAGAGAGTGAATGCATATATGGGCATATGTCATTATGCATTCATTCGTTATATACGTAATTACGCTTGAGCACTTAGCATGATTAGACAGGAAAGGAATTCGGTTTGGAAGGCAGGGTTCATATAAGATATGCCCGGTGTTGATCTGCTGCCGTTGCGGGTGCTGCTGTTCCGGCTGTTGGTTCTGGTGGTTCGTGCTAATGATGGTGCCTGCCGTCATTACTGCTTCCAAGGCTGGTGCCACGGTTGTTGCTTGCATAGGGCTGGCTGTCAACACTTCTTCTGTCGGTGGGGACCGCCTTTGGGGGTTTATATATTGCTCAAGGCTGCCTCTAGCTAGGAAATCACTATCATTATATATGTCATTACGCCATACTGAACCTAAACTACTACATGCTCATATATAACTAACTACCACCATGCCCAGGTACGTTAGTGACTCGACTGATAATGACATATATAATATATGCTCGGAATCTCCCTCATTCAGAAACCGATATGAGAGATTTCATTACGCTTTGGTTGACCAGCCCTCGCTCGGTTAATTGACCAGCCCACTGTAAGAATGAGACTTAGTAGGGTCAATCTTGTTCGCTACGCCTATAAGAGCCACAGCAACAGATATACTCTGGAAAGACTCAACTCGTGGTTAAGACCTTTCCTTCCTTGCAGTATGGGTTATACCAACGGGAAAGACCTTGCAGTAGGCATGGGGTTGTCTCCCTGAAGGACATGGTTGAAGACATGGTTGAAGGCATGGTTGAACGCTTCATTAACTGCCTTTAGTTGGGATTACATGCCTCATGAATGGCCATCTTTGTGTCCTTTTTAGGCATTCGTCAGGTACCCGTTATCTCAGCAATCATGCTCCCTTTTTTCTCTTCATAACGTCTGTGTAACCCGTCTCATTCACTTCCTCTTTCCCACTTCTTATGCCTTAGCATATGGGAAATGATCCTGCGTGAATCTGGAAAAGAAAGGGACAACCAATTGAGAGGTAAGGCCAAATTGATTACCACCTTGTTCTGGCATTGAGAGGGAAAGAACCTGTGTGAGGAATGGCTAGCCTTACTGGCTTATGAGCTTGCTATCGAGAGATATGCCCGTCTACTGCTCGTCTACTATAGATTGACATTCAAGGAGCACTGACCACTGTTCTTCCTTGGTATTGCACTTCCTTGGTGGAGCGACTGCCCGTATACTTTTTAAGGCGCCAAAAGACACCAAGTGAGGCGCCATACGTGAGTGAGTGAGTTGCCTAGCACGTGGTAGTGATAGAGAAAGTTACCTAGCATGTGGGCAAGGAAATGATAGAAGGCTTTCTTTTTCTACTTGTCGGGAGTAAGGCAGCCGGGGTTGGCCGAGAGGAGATGGCCCCCCCACGTTACCAACAGACGACGAGAGAAGAGATGTACCCCAGGCGAGAAAAGAGAAGGACCCGTTCAATCCATACCCGATAAAAAAGAGTTACCCCATGCCCCGGGAAGGGACTATATGTGCAAGGGACGAGGCTATGTGAGTGATATCATCGCACCCATCTCACCCATTGCAGCCAAGTACAACAACACCTACGTCACTGGAACATAACCCTCAAGGAGGAGGAAATAGATAGACCCAGGGAGAGGGACTAGGTTGAGCCAGTCACGCAGGTCAGATTTAGCCATTCAGGGAGGTCAGTTAGTGCTCAGCGTGAGGTTATCCTTAGAAACCATTCCCATTCCCCCAACTCCAAAGCCCTGGTTAGTAGTTATTGCTTGCTGGCCGACTGCTGGCTTACATCCCCAATAAGCCCCGTTGCCCCACACCATACACGAGAGAAAGAGAGAGTGCACCATCACACGATATCTGAGTCACCTTCACCACATACATGAAAGATATATGTCCCCCATACCCCGGGACAGGACTATGCGCAGTGAACGATGGCCATGTGCACGCAGTGGTTGCCACCAGACGAGAGAGGGACCACATCACTGGCCCAAAGGAGAAGAGAAGTAACACATCAATGGATACCCGCCGAGAGAAGAGAGAGGTCCCACATACCCCTCATGAATCTGACCTCTACGGGGGGGAAATAGTGAATAGCAATGAGGAAGCGTTACATACGATGATTCACCCATTTGAGGATCATACGCAAATAGTCCTCTCCCTATGGTCGAGCCTGCTTACGCATCCTCTCCTTATTAGTCGAGCCCCCTAAAGGGTCCTTAACAGTCGAGCACCTAAAGGTCCTAACCAGTAAGGTGCATCCTTATCAGTGAAGTGCATCCTTACCAGCGCATCATGGGAGTGGATCCAGTCGGTTCAGAGAAAAGCGCGGGGAGTGGATCCAGTCGGTTGTACCTCACCCTATTCGATCGAGAGAGCGTGAATGCATATATTATATATGTCATTATGCCATGAATGATAGATCGATTTCTTCCCCTCAAAAGGACTCGTATGCATGCTTTCAGATAGAATAAAGAGAGATCACAAGACCGGGAAAGGGATTAGACCGTCTTTCCATATTTATTTACCGTATTTATTAGATGAAAAAGAAATAGCTAACTTGAGCATAAAGCAAGCTAGTAGGGCAGGTAAGACCTTCCATTCAGGACCAACCTGCCGGGCCAGTAAGACCTACCTTCCTTTCTTTTCATGCCTGCTACTCACCTTCTCTTTAACCACCTTAAGACCTAGACCTGTTAGCCCTAGACCACTTGAGAAATTAAGACCTTAGGAGATATAGATAGTTATTAACTTCTTCGGGCAGGATGGGATTTGATGCATGGCATGGATGGATGAATGGACTTCAACATAGAGCATTGAGTTTACGGGGGACTACTACAAGGAGATAGATGTTTGCTTCATTAATGAATATTAGGTGGTACAGCATTTAGAGTCTAACTATTTACCTTTACTACGCTGCCTATCTTACTTTTACTTATGTGCATACTAGACCTGTTCCACCAGACCTATATACTCAATCAATACTTGCCTTCAACCTAGAAAAAGAGATTTAGTGCTGTCCAACCCATGACCTGATCTTAGAGTGCATCAAAGGAAACCTGTACAATGGAACAATAGAGCCGAGCGTACCCTGGACGGAACACAATTCCCCCTACTAGGATAGGTGATCATTAGCACCCATCCCACATTACTCCCTAAGTAAGTACACAATAAATAAGGACCTCTACAGATAGCAGGAGGGGGAGACTTACAACGTGTTTCCGGAAAGGGGAAGGGGAACCCTATATGGGAGAAAAAGCAGCTGCTATATCCAGTAGCCTAGCTCTACTCTCTGTGCTTAGCCTCTATGTAGTGCGAGTTCAAAAGGTCTTCCATTTTTTGAAAAAGAGAATAAGCTTCTTTAGCGGCTAGACCTACTACACAACCTATTACTATACAATATTGCCATGGAGACGACCCTTCGGTTACTTTCCTCGTAACCTCAGTAAAGGGGTTACCTTGTCCCATTTTATTAATAGGTGGGGGATCCTTAGTCGAGAGGACCGATGATAAGTTAACCCTCTCAAAAAGCAAATAAGCTAGGTTGTTAGTTAGCAGTTGAATCCATCATAATGTTTCTCTCTGTCTTGAGAGCCTGGATTCCTTCTGAACTCAATAAATGGATAGCTCTGAGCACCATTATTTCCTAAGTACATCACACTTGGAAAAGTAAATATCCCCTTGCACTCGGAAGCGCAAGACCCTCCGGACCTTCTTTTTTTGTTTAGTTGGGATATATTCCCAAAACCTATCATTTTGTTGGGTTTGATAAGAAGGTCACCATATCTATCTGGGCCAAGAAAAAAAGTTCATTAACATATGTAACGCATCGTCATTCCTTCCATCCATGATTCGAGGGAGGAACGGTTCCCTAGCGGGGACCTAAAAAATAGCCTAAAATGTTTTCACGTGGCTCCAAGGACCCTTTAGGGGGCTCGACTGATAAGGAGAGGATGCGTAAGCAGGCTCGACTGTTAAGGAGAGGACAATGAGGAACAACTTTTTTCTTTCTCTCTCCGAGAGGCCCCCCTTTGACCTTTGTTTCTATGGAATAACCTAATGGACCTCTGTTTCTATGGAATAACCTAATGGAATAACCTAATGGACCTCTTTCCTTTTTCCGGTATGCAATAAAGCCATCTGCCCGGTATACGGGGCAAAGTATGCCCAGGGCTGGGGTGAAACTAATGTAGTCATCTTTCAGGGTTAGTCACTCAAGCAGGCATAAGGAGCTCTTCGAGTATTTATGAATACGGCTCTGTCTCTTCGAGCCAGAGAATGGGTCCTTGCTTTCCTAATGTCAAGCAAGCCCTGCCGGACCTTGCCCCGGAGGGAAAGCTGCTTCGCACCTTACCTTAGCGTAATGACATATATAATGAGATATCTCTTTGTATACGATATTCTTCTCCAGTTTCAATTTACTTATTGGGTGGGGGGGCTTACGGTCGAGTCACTAACCAGCCGCACAAATTTTTCTTTCGACGTCGTGTCTTTATATACGCTATTTCCGTAACCCTAAGTGGATCCAGTCGGTTAAGAGTGAAGCCCTCTCCCTCTCCTCTCCCTTATGGTCGAGCACCCTAAAGGGTCCTTAACAGTCGAGCACCTAAAGGTTCAATTTACTTATTCGGTGGGGGGGCTATGGTCGAGCCTGCTTACGCATCCTAATGGTCGAGCCCCTGCCGGTCCTAACCAGTCGGTTCAGAGAGGGAAAAGTGCGGGGAGTGGATCCAGTTGGTTCCGCGCCCTAATCTTATCAGCGCATCGATCAAGTTGGTTCAGAGAGAAAAGCGTGGGGAGTGGATCCAGTTAGGCTGAGAGAGAGAAAGGGGAATGGATCCTGATCAGTGGACCCGTATCCGTCCTCTGTCTCATCTCCGTCCTCCATCTCCATCCTCTCCGTCTCATCTCCGTCCTCCGTATCCGTCCTCCGTCTCCATCCTCTCCTCTCCTTAACAGTCGAGCCTGCTTACGCATCCTTAATTGGGCAGTTTATAAGCCTCCTGGGTCGAAGGGATGGAGTCACTCACCTCTTTGGGGAGGTGAGCGATAAATGCCTTTAGGGGGCTCGACTGATAAGGAGAGGAGAGGGAGTGGTTCCGCGCCCTAATCTTATCAGCGCTCAAGTCGGTTCAGAGAGAGAAAGCGCTAGCGTCAGCGCCTTATCAGTTAAGCGCATCTAGTGGATCCAGCCAGTCAGAGAGAAAAGCGCGGGGAGTGGATCCATCATCAAGTGGATCCAGTTAGGCTCAGAGAGAGAAAGCGCTAGCGTCAGCGCCTTATCAGTTAAGCGCGAAGCCCTCTCCTCTCCCTCTCCTCTCCTCTCCCTCTCCTCTCCCTATGGTCGAGCACCTAAAGGTCCTCTCCTTAACAGTCGAGCCTGCTTGCGCATCCTTAACAGTCGAGCCCCCTAAAGGGTCCTTATCAGTTGAGCAATGGATCAAGTCGAAAAGCGCGGGGAGTGGTTCCGCGCCCTAATCTTATCAGCGCATCCTCTCCCTAATGGTCGAGCACCTAAAGGTCCTTATCAGTGGATCCGTCATCGAGAGGAGAGGGAGAGGAGAGAAAGATGTTCAAACCTCCGCCATCTTATCGGTCAATAATGACATATATAATATATGCTTGTCATCTCCCTCATTCATCCGGCGATGGCATAATGACATATGCCCATATATGCTTGTCATCTCCCTCATTCATCAGAGTGGAATGGACAAGATCTCTTCGATATTGATGGATTCCCCCACCTCCGGACTCTTTGTGGGGCTGGCCTAGCTCCTGACCCTGGCCTTTCTTGCAGTGGTCAATTAAGGAAGCAAAGTGGGCATATCAATATGATAGAGAGAGAATGTGAACGTGGCCTATCGAGATGGGAAATTGGCTATTGAAAGGGTGGGGCCTATCAAGTTCTCCCACATGAACCTGGCCTTACGAAGATGGTAAATGAAGTAATAGAAGGTGGAAGCGACGATAGGAGCTTGCTCTATTGGGGGAGGGGCCCCAGAGAGGGGGAGAAGGATGATAGAGAGTGTGAACGTGGCCTATTAAGTGATCCTACAATAGAAAGTGTTTTGTCGTATTTTTTAGTGTTTTTTGTGTATTTCTCTGTGTAAATAGAGAAACAACTTTTTTGGATTTCACCCGTGCAAGTGGTCCTTTCCGTTACGAACAGGTGGCCATCATACCTTGGGGAGTTTAGCAATGATTGTTAAAAGCTCTAGAAGGAGAGGAAGGGACAGTGGCCGGAAGCCAGAGAGCCCAAAAGGGGAGACAAAAAGACAAGCACCGATAGGCTTAAAAGCCACTCAATGGCAGAGACAGAGGAGGATTTGCTGAGACAGAGAGAAAGCATAAGATAGAGCAAAAGGGAGAGTCTGTGTACTCTTGTAGACTTGAGGATTTCAAGTTAATCCCTATTGTTTTTTCATTGTTATGTTGAGACTTGGTTTGCACTCACACTTGTAATAATCTGATCTTGAAGACATAATGTATAGGTCAACATTGAAATCTAGACCAGGAGGGGTAGCTCGGAAGTCTGGTGAACTCCTTGATTATTTTGCTATGTTAATGTGTGTGACTGTTATGTTTTCTAACTACTTATTGTCTATATTATTTGCAATCTTTTAAATCCATTGCACTAAATGATATAGGAATTTCCGCACATGAGTTTGTAATACCTTTATATTGATTTAAGATCTCATTTTTAGATCAAGTGGTATTAGAGCATTTGGTTTTGGTTTTTTTAAGGTTAGACAAGCTTGTGCTAGATTTTGAACGCTAACTAGATTAAAGCTCAGATTAGGAGAAGGAGAACTTGTTGAGACTAATCCAGAGATTGGAAGAGTCTATTCTCAATGGAGAATGGAAAAAGAAACTCCATTGGGAAAAAATTCTCAATTTATGGAAGGTTTTAAGGACATGCAAGCCATGGTGGAAGAGATGTATCTGGAGTTTAAGAAGGGTCGAGGTGAAAGCACCTCAACACCTAAACCAAACAAAGGAGCAGAGGAACCTTTTCTAGTTTCCCATCCAGAAGGCAAAGGAAAAGAAGAAATGCCTTCTCCGCCAACTCCTCCATCATCCCCTACCTCATCATCTTCTTCACATAAAGCTAGCCCTGATAAAAAAAGAAGAAAACTTCTTTGATTAGATTAGATGTGAGGTTTGATTTACCAATTTATGATGGAGAACTAAATGCAGAAAATCTAGATAATTGGATAAGAAAGATTGATGTATATTGTAGGGTTCAGAACATTAATTCAAAAAAGAGAAAGATTCAGCTGGCTAGCCTTCGACTTGGAGGAACTGCACTAGTATTGTGGGAAGGAAAGACACAAGCTTATCTGAAAAAACATGGTAAAATCCTTTCTACCTGGAAAGACTTTGTTTGTGCATTCAAAAAGAAATTCTATCCTTTAGCTTACATGCAGCAGGCAATGATGAGTTTGAAAACTCTTCGCCAGTTGAAGGGTCAGAGTGTACAAAGTTATACTCAGGAATTCAGGAAAAGAGCTTTAACTTTAGGTATATCCTTAGACTCACCTAAGACATTATTGAAGTATATAGGTGGTCTGCATGGTTATTTAAAGCATGCTATACTCATGTTTAATCCCACTAGCTTAGATGATGTATTAGTTCAAGCCACACATCTAGAAGCTAGAGGTAAGAATGTAAACCCAGAGATTGGGGGAACATCTAAATATTCTTTAAGCAAGAGCAAAGAAAATAAGAAACTGAAATGGAAGGAGAGTAAAGAAAACACTGTAAAGAAAGATAAACCTTCATGCACTCATTGCAAGAAACAAGGACATGATGAGGCACACTACTGGTCTTTGCATCCAAAAGTGAAACCTAAGAAGTTCAGTGGTAAGGAGAGAAAGAATGTTGCAGCTATTCAGCACGACTTGCGATCAGATTTAGGCGATGAAACAACAGTTACAAGTAGGAGTATTAAAGGTAACGATTTTGAAGCATCCACTAGTAATTCTGCACAATTTGTTAATAATGAAAGTAATGAGAGAAAAAGAAATGAGTTTTCTCGTATTAGATTGATACTTTGTTTGATAATGGACCACAAGTAAATTTGATTTTTGAAACAATTGTAAAGAAGTTGGGATTACAAACAAAACCTCATGAGAAGCCATATCCATTAGGTTGGGTATGTGATAAAACAAAGCTACAAGTAACGAGACAATGTAAACTTAGGTTTGCTATTGGATTAACATTTGTAGACGAGGTTGAGTTAGATGTAGTTCCATTAGATATATGTGGCATTGTTTTGGGAAGTCCATAATTGTATTATAGGAAAGCTATTTTCTATAGAGATGAAAATAAGTATCAACTCACTAAAGATGGAATAGAATATATTGTAAGAGCTCATAAACTCAAAAATAACTATTCTCTGATAAACTCAGGATAGATGAAAAGATCTGTGAATTTATTGAGTCATTGCTATCGACATATTTGGGCACTGTAACCCCCGTCATATATGTTGATAAACCAAGGGATATTTAACCCCTAAAAGTGTTATTTCATACCCTAAAAGTTCATGGTCAACAAATTACATCATTTCCCAAAAGTTCCACCTACAGAAAAACTAAAAAATGGCCAAAATTGGACCATACTGAATGCTCCACTGTCAGGGTGCGATGCATCTCTCCTGCTACACACAGGAAATGCAATGCATACTGAAAAGGCCTTCTGTGGGGTGCGATGAGCGAGAATGGACAAATGTCTGAGACAGTTTGCTAAGTGGATGCTCATGGAATCTTCTAGAAACTTCTCCTATGACACTTGCCTCTCGAAATTCGCCCAGGGATGAGTAAGAGATCAATGAAATCTCCAAGTGGAACAAAGAAATGTCAGTGGAATGACACTAATCAAAATCCTAGAGTTGACTCACACCCTTGCAAGACATCTATAAATGGATCCCTCATCTGAGAGATCTAGGGGCAGGAATTTTGTAATTTGTAAGGAAGTGTTGTTGGTTTCTCTTTGAGAAGAGACATTGTATTGTTGGGTGATCTTGCTTTTCATGAGGTGAAGAGGGCTTTGATGCTGGAAGGATGATGTTGGATTAGACAGCTAGGCTGTAATCCTCTCTTCTATTTCTACTATCAATAAAGTTCTTTGAGTTTTCCTCCATATAATCGTGTATTTGTGACTCTTGTTAATTGTAGATGCAATTGTATGGTCAATGTATTTCTGATTTTGCATTGTTTATGATAACATAGATCGGGATGCTTTGATAGTGTTTTGTTGCTTTTCCTTTATAGGTATTCTCTAAAGTGGGACAAGTAGGAGAAGAGTGCCGAGCTCTATCAAGGGAGAGAGGAAACAAGCAAGGAGCCAAGTGGAAGATACAGGTTGGTCCTATTTGCTTCTCTCTTATCTATCATACATAAAGGAAACCTTGAAGCGCTTTGAATTGTTTGTTTCTAAGAAAGCTACCCATCTTAGTGGGACTAGCAAATCGAAAATACACTAGTTTTCATAGAAACAAAATGGCGACTCCACTGGGGAATGAATAGTTTGTTTGTTTGTTATTGTTTTTTGCTTTATAAACTACAGACGGAGCCTAAAGTCAAGCCAGCTAGCCTTCAGATTGCCCTTGCTATGCAAGTACAAAGTAGATCAATGCTACTTCAGTCAATCTTCGGGTTGGTTTATAAACTGAACATTTGACTTGCAAACATCCTAAGTGCCCTTATGGTAGCTCAATAACCTCATAAAATCATACCCCTATATTTTTTTTTACTATCTATCATAGCTCAGCCTAAATCATTGAACTTAGCTGCAAATTTTGAATGAAAACCAAACTCAGTTTCATTCCCTCGTCCATCGCACTGTTTGTAACTGGTAGCCTGGATGCATCGTACTTCCTGTGTGTTGCAAGTGAGATGCATCCCTATTTCCCTTAAGGACGGGTGTGATGACTGAATGATACTGTTCCTCTCTCTAGAATTTGGTTTTTCCCTCCTTTTTAGCTCTATTCAGTAGTTTTGCTGCTTATGATCAGTATATCATTGCTGAAACCTTCTTCCTTTACATTATTCAGCCTCATTTGATCAAGATTTGTGAATGTTTTTTTATGTATTTTTCATCATTTACAGTCCTCCTTTGTCGAGAGTAGCCTAATCGAACTGTCATTTTTTATGCAAAGAAGTGTCATAACTGTCATTTTGACTCAAAAGAAGAGTGTCATAAACAGGGAAAATTTTAAGAACCCCCCCTAAATTTATAAATATAATAAATGGGCGAATCTCCATGGTATATAGGAAAAATGGAAGGCGATTTTATCAATAATATAATATGTATATATAATTTTTTGGCGAATCTCTCACCAGGCATGGCGAATATTTTACTCAATTATAAAATCTTGTAAGATCTTGGCGAGTCTTTCACTAAATAATAAAACTTTGTAAAGTCCTAGTGAATCTTAGCATAGGCTACATGCTGGTTTAATTCCCCCATTTAAATAGGCTACATTCCAGGTGAATACCATGGGTCAATACCATGTGCCATTTTGGTGAATACCACGGGTCAATACCATGTGCCATTTTTATTTTTATTAATTCTAATATTAGGGTTAATAATGGTATTTTGCATGGTATTAATAACAATCTAGTCCATGGTATTTGTTCCATAGTATTTTGGCCATAGGTTTCACCTAAATATAACCCATTTTTTTAGTGTTCGTAAATATAAGGTGACTTATGGAGTAAATATAAAAAATGTTTTATTTGTTCACCATACCTCTCGTTTATTTATATTTTTATTAATTTACCATACCTCTTTTACAAATATGGTATTTGGCCCATAGGATTCACTTAAATAAAACCTCTTTCTTGAGCCTTCATAAATAGAACGAGGGTTATGGACTAAATATAAAAAGATGTTTTATTTATTTACGATACGTCTAGTTTATTTATATTTTTATTTATTTACCATACCTTTTGAGTAAGTATAAAAAGACGTTTTATTTATTTACCATACCTCCACTTTACTTATATTTTTATTTGTTTACACCCTTACATGTATATAAGGTGACTTATGGAGTAAATATAAAAAATGTTTTATTTATTTACCATACCTCTCATTTATTTATATTTTTATTAATTTACCATACCTCTTTTATAAATATGGTATTTGGCCCATAGGATTCACTTAAATAAAACCTATTCTTGAAAATGGGCGAATGGAAGGTTGTAAGTCCTAATTTCAAGGGCTAAATTTACCTTTTTTACCCTCTCCCTTAAAATAAGGTGGGCTATTTGAGGTGATTTGTAAAAATGTACTATGATACAAAATATTCGCCCACTAAAAATTTAAAACCCCTTAATTTCGCCAAAGGGCGAACATTCGCCCCTAAAATGATCCTTGGTCATAAAGTCTTCCTCTTCTAGATATTCAATTGTACTTTTGCCATTGTATTTGATTTGAATTGTCAATATTTGAAGTGTCGAAAGCAGTTTTCCATTCAAAATTGAAAGTGTCGTCTTAGTCTTCCTTTCATTTTGAAAAGAAATTGTTGAAGTGTCGCTTTGAAGAAAATAGTCTAGATCTGTACTTAGTTAACCTTTTTGGCATTCTCACACTAAGGAAATGGAAAAACAAATACATGCACGTGCATGTGCATTTAGACTGCATGCGGAAAATGATTTAGGAAAAATGCATTTAGTACGTGCTCTCTGCTCTCTATTGAAAGAATCGTACTCTTCTTTCCTTAGTAGCTAGGATTTTCATTGCTAAAATAAAACAAACAACTGTTTATCATTTTATATTGCATATTTAGGAGTTTTACTTCTACATCATGCGGTGAACCTTGAAAGGCAAACTTATAAAAAGATCAACTCTAAAATAAACCTCAATGAACATAAAAACGCTTCGGAACCTAACACAACACATCTATAGGTCTAGCCTAGAGACGTATTCCTGCGTCGTAAAACTTGGTAACTATCATTTTCATCGAAGTTTGGGTGATTCCTCCTATTTGATACGACAAGTGCCAGTACGGACTTGTGCTCCCCATACCGACGAGTATATATTGGGAGACCACAGTAGGCTGATATCCTTTATCCTTAGGAAGCTGTGTCTGCCGCCCTATCGATCGCAATGCACTGAACACAACATTCAGGAAGATTGACTATTGTACGTAAAATCCTTGGTAATTTCTCTTTATTTACCACCAAGGTGTATATTGCAGTTTTGCAATTGGTTTGGTAATCCCTCTGTTTAGATTTCTAGAGTAGTCACTTTCATTCCTTTTCGACTCCTTAAAAGGAAAGGTCCATCTGAGCACTTGTCACTTTAGGCTCATTAAAAATTGAAGGCGACTAGAGTCATATATAGCTTTTTCTCGACTCTTAAAAATTGAAAAATCAAAGTTGTGTCAAAGTGTCATAAAATTTATTTAATTCGGAATAACATTTTCCCTCTTTTAATTTCGAGTTGATCAAGTAATCTGTAATCATGGAAGAAAGTCAATCAAAACCCCATCATTCGTGGAGGCTAGCGAGTCAACCATCTTTGATTCTAGAAATGAAACCATTATGGGAGAAACGGTCTTGTTTAACTGAGTCCACCTCTCCTAGTTTATTTGAAACCTGTGTTTCAACATCATCAGAGACTACAGTTACTCTGATCATTTCTGGTACATCTGCCTTTACAGAAGAAGTTCCGTAGTTACAAGAGGACATTAGAACTGATCCTAGTGTAATAGTAGACACCTCTATACCTGAAACAACTCCATCTAGAGCTGATCTAGAAATGGAAGTTCGCTTACCTAGACGTCTAGAAGTTGAGTTCCATAATTTAGAAGGTGTCACCCCTCTAGTATCTATCATTGCAGAAACTATACCTTCTTCGGCACCAAAAATATTTTACGGACCTGATGGTCTACCTCTTCCACCTGGACTAATTGCTATAGAAGAAGTTGTAGAGGATCTTCCATCCAGTGCTCCCTTGCATTTTGGAGCTGCGATCCACTTATATCCTTCTATTCCTAAAGTTAGTTCTTTCAATCATCCTTCATCGCAAGTTCTTGTCGAATCACTATGAAATGTTTTGGATAGACTAAATATGTCTAAACAACTGTCAACATCTAGGACTGTGTCATCCGATACAACTGCAGCAGAACCTCCTGCTACCACTCCTACGATGTTTGCTAGTATACCATTTGTCCCAACTAGTTATCAATATCTAGATGGAGTCCACCCAGGGACTATTTCGATGACATGGTCTATTCCCATTGGTTCTTCTAGGACCCTATCTGGCATTTCTTATGTTGAAGCTCAGCAAATTGATCCTGCATACCAGTTTCAATTTGGGCAGCCCAGTCTTCAAAGACCCATCTATCTTTTGAACACTAGATTACCACCATACGGGGGTAGTATGCTTTTTCATTGTTCCCTCCTAGAGAACAACCGTATGGGAGCTCACAACAAAATTCAGGTCAAACTGGAATTACATCCGGTGGTTGTATACCAATACTACCTCAAAAACCAAGGGTTGTCTATTCAATGCAACCAACCCAACCTGTGTCGAATATTACCACTACACCTGCTATTGTGACTGTGTCGCAAGTACGAGCATAGCCTATTGTATGTCAACCTCAAATTTCTCAAGTTGCAATACAATAGCCTCTTATCTCTACAGCTCCGTCACAATCTCAGATTAATGATTCCTTAACTGGAATGACTCAGGCTCAAACAGGTGTTATCACTCTGCATCTTGGTCAATCATCCAGTATTGGGCAACAGAAAATGGTTCAACAACCATGGCTGGTAAAATATCAACAACCCCAACTCCAGAAAGTTTACCGAGGACCTGAGCAACAAGGCACTTTAGGTAATGGACAACTGCATTTTCAAAACAGTTATCAACAAACATTCTATACTGGTTATGTCCATCAACCTTATCAAAGTTACCAGCATCAAATACATTATGTTGGTATGCAAAGACCCACTGCTTAGGCGATCCCATCTTATCCTGGGTATGCTTCGCCAAACCTGAATCAACAGTTTCCATTTGTAGCAACTCTAGAATTACCAGATTTGAATCGGTTAATGAATGATCCAGTTTCCTATGCCCCTTGGTGGCCAGTGATTCCTCATAAACTTCCCTCAAATATTCCTAAATTCAGTGGAAATCCGGGTGAAGATCCATCAAATCACGTAATGACCTTTCATTTATGGTGTTCATCTAACACCCTCAATGATGATTCGATTAGGCTTCACCTTTTTTAGTGAATGCTAACTGGTCTGGCAACAAAATGGTACATCAAATTACCTAGAGCCTCATTTGATAACTTCAGCACCCTAGCCACTACCTTTTTAACCCACTTTCAGTTACCCATAAGTTATGAAACGGGAACAGAACTCCTTACCGACTTTAAACAGACAACAACCACTCATATATATGATCATATTCATGAGTGGCGACATCGTCGTCAAATGGTAAAGACGTATGTTCTTGATCATCTTCTACCTGAGTGGTTTATTAAGTCATTATTACCTTCTATTGCTAAATATGTGGCAAAAGGAGGAATTGTCATTGAATAGCAAGTCATTTCTCATGCACAATATTTAGACTTGATCTATACACAGTCTGGCATGCTCTATGACAAAATTCTTGACACTCCTAGACTGGAATTTTCTATTCCTCCCCCTCCTAAATCAAACAGGGACTCTCATTCCGGTGACAGCGTGATTGGTACCTCAAGTACGCAAACCGCAAAGGCTCCATCCGGTAAAGCCCTTGTAGTCTCTAGTCAAAAAGCAAATGACAAACTTCGAGCTGAGGTTGCGAAATTTTTAAAGACTTCAACTACCTCATCGGTGTTGACTGATCTGATTCCAAACCTAGAAACTAACCTAGTTGCTATCGATCATGCTTCCAAATCCCAAGTGCTTATGCTATCCATCTTGTAACAACAAAATGATGCTTTGATATCAACACGAAATAAAGATTATGGGAACCCACAGTCGTCGAACAACAAGGCTACAGATCAACCCAGTAGTTCGACAACAACTTCGTCAGAAGTTGTGCCACCCATCATTCTTGAATTAAATATAAAGTTGCCAAAGGGAGTAGTACATAAATAGACATTTAATCCTCGTGCTCAAGCATCACAGAATTATAATATAGTGGAGGATTTGGCTCAATCGCCATCTACTATGTCGACACTTGAAGTACTGTAGAATTGCCCCTCCCAAAAGCAGGCTTTATTTTTATCAGCAATAGGTGGGATTGACCCAATGGATTCAAATCTTGTGGCCTTCAACCACGAAGGATACGAACCTTAGTTACCGGCCAAACTCACTTTCCTTATACAGGTAAAAGCCCTCAACAAAACTGTTCATCAAACTATCATTGATGAGGGGGCATCTACTTGTATTATGTCAATTAGTTGCTGGAAAAAATTAGGCTCACCACCATTTTCACGATCATCAACGACATTAAAGGTGTTCAATGGAAGAACATACACGCCGTATGGGATATTAAGTAACTTGCAAGTTGAAATGGGGGGCAAGATAGTAGAAATTAAAGTCGAGGTCATCAATGGAAACCTTGACTACAATATCCTACTGGGAAGGCCCTGGATTTATGGTATGGCTGCTATTGTGTCAACATATTTTAGAAAGATTGTGTTTCCCTTATAAGGCAAAATTACAATCGTTGACCAACTAGCCTTTTTCCCCAACAGTTCACAAGCTACTGGAAGCATTCCAATGATCCATGGAAGCTCTCAATCGCTTCAAAATGTCGAAGTAGGTCTCCTAAAAGACCCTGCCTTAATGGGTACTTTTTCCCTACTGCCTCTGAGTAATCTAGCAGAAGTGGCCACAGTGGAAACCTGTCATATGATATCTTCTACATCATCAAATATTAAGAAGAACTCAAACCATTTTAATAGTATGGATCATTTCCAAGTGTTGCCCCCAAGCCCCATAGAAATTTTGTAGCAATTAAATTTCTGGGCCTGGGTGGCAAACCAAAATCAACACTCAGCAAGTGTTTGGATAGATAGGTCTCTAGAGTATGGCACCTCTTCCGATCCTTGGTCTCGTATACATTCTACAAACGAAGGAATCATTCAGTCGATGATGATAGGAGAGATGCAGTGGGAAGATTACCAACATCATTCCCACCTTCAAGATAACAATGAAGATTATTCAAGTGACCTTAATCATCCTTTAGTTTTTGGTTTTCTATCAAATACTATAAAACAAGGACCCCTGGAGAAAAATTCCAGTCGAGTCTTTCACTTGATCTCGTAAAATAACCTTCATTCCATCCACCTAATAACCATGAGTAGTCTGGTGAATGTAATGAAGCTTGGGGGGCATGCACCTAGTTGTAAAGATAAATTTCCTTGTAGGTTATGTGCTTGGTCAGTCACACTGGTCTGTCATACCATTCACCTTTGTCTATTCTAGATGAAGCCATCCTGCTTCACCACAGTGATTTCCATCTAGTTACAAGAGACTCTCCTTTTCATCATGATGGGGACATGCAAACCAGATGAGCAATGTTTCTGCAAGGTTCAAGCTCGTTAAAAAAGAAACTCGCCACTAAGCATATGTTAACGCAAGGTTCAAGCTCATTAAAAAATAAACTCGCCTTCAGTAAATGACCTCTGTGATTGCCATTCTATCTGCCTTTCTAACCTTGGTTGTGTTCTTTCCATCACCTCCATCCATTTGGCCGATCATACGCTTCCACTTGATTGTTTACCCTTTTGTGGAACAACTGTGATGAGTGGTCCTGTTAGCCACCCTCTTCAAACTACCATGTTTTGAGAAGTTCCAAGATTACCTGGAACCCGTTTGCTACCCTAAACACCACTCGTTCCTCAAATAACGAGTCTACTTTAAACTCTTTTCGGACACGCTAAATATGAAAAGATTGTTGAGCAATTGGCCTCTCCAGCTCGGTAAAGTGATTGGAAGTTCCATCCCTCCTGTGTTTTAATCTTTTTGGACATGAGGGATTATCAAACAAAAAGATCGAGTGCTTGTCTTTTTTCAGCTCACTAAAGTGATCGGAAAAGTCATTCCTTTTGTATTATTTTAATCTTTTTTCAACTTAAGGGATTATGCTACGAAAAGGAACAGCTGGAGTTTCCATTTCGTCCCTTTTCAAACTCTCTAAAGATGAAAAGGACCGAGTTGTCTTTGTTTTTAAACTCGTTAAAAAAATAGCGACAAACTTGTCCATCTAAACAAGAACGAGTTTCACTGTCGCTAGGCTCACTAAAACATAGCGAGAGGTTTGCCTAAAGGGAAAATTATAGAACAAGCATATGTTATCCTCCTCAAGCTTGAAAAAAACAAAGAGGTACTGGTCAGCAATGACTAGGGAGAAAAGGGAAGAAAACTTGAAGAAATTCATTGGTAGTAGGTTGCTCTTGAACATGACACTTTCACTCCATCACCATGATTGAGTCAGGTTGGGCTATTCTATTCATCAATCATATCACCATTGTTCCTCCATGCCATCCATATTTTGGGGTTAGCGCTACCAATACATCTCAGTGTCACCGACATGTTCAAGAGAAGTCATTTAGAGAATTCACCACCCAACTAACACCTCATCCACTGCAATACCTTCACCCTCCGTTTTTCATGATTGCCATTCCTGAACCTTGTACATCAGATTGCTTTCACTTTCAAAAAATCATTTGCTCTGTTGTGTGTCGTAGATGTGGAATACATTAAGGCCCTCCTATGACGGGTCACTTCCTGTCGAAATCAGGTCATTATCCAAGAAGTTGACTTAGAAACAACCCTTTCAATACTTTGAAGCTTGAATGCCTCAATGGCAAGTTTCTCACTTCTTGCGACAGGTTTGCATCAATGGCCTTCGACCGAAAGATTTTGCGTGGTGTTTGACATCAGATCATATATTCACACTATGTGAATTGTACTTTAGTACCTTTAGGGTCTTTATCATTATCGGTGATTCCTCTAGCGCCTGTTAACAACTTACATAATTGGCTGGTAATCAGGCGATGTCTTTCCATGTTCGAATTTAGAACATCTTTTCACATGGATCGACTTGTACACTGGGTGGATATTAAACAAGTTTGAAGACCCTAGATCTAGTTTCATCCATCCAGGCTGCAATATATTCAGGAAAACAAAGACATCAAATGTACACAGATGATCATCCAAGCTAAGGGATGATGACTCTACATATAAAGAATCACCAGTCTGCAACAACATACGATTATCTGTCCTATGTAGATGAAAATGAATTTATAAAGCTGAGCATGGGAATGCCCACCTCAGCTAGATCATGAAAATGATATGAAGATGATGTATTGTATTGTATTTTATATAGGTCACCTTCCAGTTCAAATACCTCAGATCCTCATGATAAAGCATTTCACTCGACATCAGAAGATTTACGACCTCATGCTTTAGGGGGCAACTGTTATAGACATATTTTGGCACTGCAACCCCAATCATATATGTCAATAAACCAAGGGCTCTTTAACCCTTAAAAGTGTTGTTTCATACCCTAAAAGATCACAGTCAACTGATTACATCATTTCCAAAAAGTTCCACCTGAAAAACCACTCAGAACTGGCAAAAATTGGACCATACTGAATGCTCCACTATCAAGGTGCGATGCATGTCACCTGCTACACACGGGTAGTGCGATTCATACTAAAAAGGCCTTCTTTGGGGTGCGATGAGTGAGAATGGACAAATGCCCGAGACAGTTTTCTAAGTGGATGCTCATGGAATCTTCTAGAAACTTCTCCTATGACACTTGCCTCTCTAAATTCAGCCAGGGATGAGTAAGAGATCAATGAAATCTCCAAGTGGAACCAAGAACTATCAGTGGAATGACACTAATCAAAAACCCAAATCTAACTCACACCCTTGTAAGACATCTATAAATGGATCCCTCATCTGAGAGATCTAGGGGCGGGAATTTTGTAATTTGTAAGGAAGTGTTGTTGGTTTCTCTTTGAGAAGAGATGTTGTATTGTTGGGTGATCTTGATTTTCATGAGGTGAAGAGGGCTTTGATTCTGGGAGGCTGATGTTGGATCAGACAGCTGGGTTTTAATCCTCTCTTCTATTTCTACTATCAATAAAGTTCTTTGAGTTTTCCTCCATATAATTGTGTATTTGTGAATCTTGTTATTTGTAGATGCAATTGTATGGTCAATGTATATTTGATTCTACATTGTTTATGATATCATTGATCGAGATGCTTTGATAGTTTTTTTTTGCTTTGCCTTTATAGGTATTCTCTAAAGTGGGACAAGTAGGAGAAGGGTGGAAAGCTCTATCAAGGGAGAGAGGAGACAAGCAAGGAGCCAAGCAGAAGATACAGGTTGTTCCCCTTTGCATCTCTCTTATCTATCATACATAAAGGAAATCTTGAAGTGCTTTGAATTATTTGTTTCTAAGATAACTACCCGTCTTAGTGGGACTAGTAGATCGAAAAGACACTAGTTTTCCTAGAAACAGTCATGGAAAAGGTATATATATATCTATATATATATATATATATATATATATATATATATATATATATATATATATTATTTATTTCATTATCCTTTCCTTTAGCTATATCCCTTCTGCAACCTAAAGTGTTACTATATCAAAGGATTATGGTAAAAATAAGGAAATTATCTATTAGCATGATTTAGCTAATTGTTATCACTCCTTGTGGAGGAAAATGGCGAAATGGAACAACTATTGTTCCCTAGTCGAGAAACAGTGTACAGGTAGCAAGCCAAGGATGGAGTGCGCAGTTACAGATAAGGACAAAGGAGATCACAACATCAGCGCAAGGAAAGAAAGTTAACTCAAGATGGAATATTGAACGAATCCCTCAAGATCTCTTGATCCTGAGGGATTGTTTTTACTATTTTACCCTTCTTACTGCTTGGCCATTATAAAAGGCAGTGATTATAAAGAGAACAGGGGATTGGAGATTATTCAGAAATTACTATTGTATTTTTACTTTGATCATCGACTCTCATTGTTGAAATAGAGTATGAACTGGCTATAACTATTTTGAAATTTATTAATATATAATACAGTTGTTGTTCCTTCTCTCATACTAAAGTAATCTAGTAGTGTTCACTGGTGGCTAAGGGCTCGGAGCTGGTGGATTCACTTGTTGTTCCTATATCATTCTTTTAGGATTTCTACCATGTGATGGTTTGGTTTGATTTCCATTTATTGCATTGCTTTGCTATTTCAAATTCTCAGACTTAACATAATTACTCTATTTTACATGTTGCAAATGTATTGGTTCAAGTTGTTATTCAATTACCTATTTCAGTATTTCCTTATTATGATTTTAGATTTAGTCATTTGAGTTCAACATTCTATTTCCAATCCAGTAATTTAGTTCAGCATTCTATCTTGAGATTCTCCACTATAAAGAGCATTAACTATTGTTGTCTATGCTCTCAGACCGAGATCCTTGCTGTTCAGATTAGAAAATAATTTTGGAATATCAATTAGTTAAAAGAGAAATGAGTTATTGTTACTATATTCTTAGCTGATACTTGAATGAATGTTTGGTTTGGTTTTGTTAGCATGTTAAGCTTTCTTTTAATTTTAATTTGAGTTAACTAGCTGCATCCATTTACTCTTGTATTTGAAAGCACTATACTGCAATTTAGAAACATTACTCTTGAATAAATAGCCACCACAAACTGTGTATACTCTTGAAATAGAAATTCTTGCCTGGATTGATAACTAATGTGAAGATAATTAGGAGTTAGAAAGACACCTTTTATACCTCAACATTTTGGCATTGTTGCCGGGGAGAGTGTAGCCATTTCCAAGGAGTAGTGTACATCTGATGATTTCCTGTTAGGAGAGAATTGGGTATTAAAAATGAAAGGTAAGAACCTGCATACAAAGCATGTAAAATGCCCGCTCCCCCACCCACTTTCCAACAGAAATGTTAAGAACTTAGGGTAAAAGTAAATATTTGAGTTTTGTGTATGACTGAGAAGAAAAAACTTGAAAATGATCCAAAACCATTACCCAAACCCGACAAAGCTAAGGGACTGGTGACCCTTGGTCGATCAACCTTCATAGATGACATCATTAAGAAAGTTGAATCTTAGCCATCAGTAGGCCCTACGAAAGTTGCTTCCAGACAACCTACTAGCTCCCTTCGGGCCACAGATTCACCATCTGTAGCCTTTGTTGAGGTGCATAGCAAAACAAAAGAGACTGAGCAAAATTTTCAAGAAATTGAAAATTCTCACCCAATTTCTTTACAAGAAGGGAATTCTAGTAATCTTTGTGAAGGAGGAGAAACAGGGGAAACAGAGGAGCCAAGATCCCCTCATGAAATAATTCAAACACTCAACAACCCAGATAAGGGGAGTGTTGTTAAGATTATCCAAGAAGAAACAGGAGAAACTGAGGAGCCAAGATCCCCCCAGGTGGTAGTTCAACAAGGAACACTCATCGTCCCAGACCAAGGGAGTGTTGTTAAGCTCATCCCCATCCCTTCCTGTCATCCTAGGAACAACTCTCTAGAAATCCCAGAAGGGTATTGGCACATATTTGATCAAATGGCTCAGAACCAACCAACACCTTAGACCTCCACACTATAGTATTGCATCATGGACACAACAGTCAACGCACATATGAAAGCCATTCCTCTCCAGAATATTCCTACCCTCCATTTGCTAACATCATAGGATCCAGATGCATTTCTATTTGAGTTTGATGTATTGCTCTGGGCGTGTGACTATACCACCGATCCCCAAAAACTAAAGTTATTTCCCTCCACATTAAAAGGAGCAACTTTACGATGGTTTATGGGGTTAGGTGGGGGCGTTATAAACAACTGGGATCAGATGAAAACTACCTTCCTAAAGAAATATCAGGACTATTGCAGATCCAGAGAATTAAAAGATGAGATATTTCAAATGACAGCAAGACCTAGTGAAACACTAGAGGAATATGTAGAACGCTTTCAATACAATCTCTAGAGGTCTCCTTATGCATCTTTGCCCTTGCCTAATAATGTGTTGAAAACTACACTAATTAAAGGGATGAAAGAACAATGGATTGAAACATTAAACATTATGGGTAAAGGTGACATATATCAGGAAAATTTTGCTGACATCATTAATTTGTGCATCAGGTGTTCAAGAGGCAGCACAAGACTGAAGCCAGCAGAACGCGACATGATCACAAGGGATAACAAAGTCTTTGGTGGAGGAATAACTCGCACAGAAATTGGCAATCTATTAGAGGATTTCAAAACTGATATCCTAGGGACTCTAACAATGCAGTTGGATATTATGAAAGCCAAACAAAAGTAAGCAGAAGTGAAACAAAACTTGGTAATATTCTGTCCTAGATGCTGAAAGAAGTATAGCCATAAAGAGTTCCTACTGGATACGGTCAAAATCTGCACCATCTATACAAAAGCTAACACCACAGAAAGTTGTCCATCACTCCCAGGACTGAAAGCAGTCTACAAAGAAGCAGAAGAAGAAACAAAATCGGTTTACCTACTAAATCAGCGCTTCCAATGGCAGTTGCGACAAACATGTATGCCCATTTATCCATCCTCTTCTTTTTGGCCTCCTTAGTATAATGCTTAGTAGTATAATGGAATGTGGCAGAATCAGCCACCTTTCCCCGGTTGGTCACAACAACCATTCCCCATGTCACCATGGCCAAATCAAACAAATCAAAACAATTGGCCAAACTTTCCTTACTGTCCACCATTTTGGTAAAATAACGCATATTCAACACAATGGCCACCCTCCACCTTGCAGAGTCAAAACTGGAAGTCAAACTAGCAAAGACCCATAAATCAGCTAGCAGGAACAATCCCCCTCCCTCAACCCACACTTCCAGCAACTTATACATTGCAACAAAACCCCAGAACAACTTAAAACCGCAGCTCCTAGCCCAACCCAACCCGAACCCCAACAACATACCTGTTCAATCTGTGCAAATTATTAAAGGACCGGAACTAGAAATCGAGTTAAGGGAGTGCAATGAACTTCAATTAAGATCTAGGCTTATAATAGAATCAGAGGGGGATAAAAATGTTCAAATTGAAAATATATTACCTATAGAACAAACACCACAAGAAGAGAATATGATTAGACATAAAACTCATGAACAAGCAACCACCTCTTCTCCACCATTCCTAGAACGACTAATCATACCTCGAGCAATAGAACACCTTGATTTTGATCTTCTTGGAGAATTGAATAATTTTTGTATAAAAGTACCACTCCTCCAGGCTATTCAAGATATCCCAATTTATGCAAAAACCATCAAGTAATTATGTATGAAAAATCCAAATAGGAAAATAACAGCAAATCCAATTGTCCATGTAGTCGGTACCTTATCTAACTTACTATTAGGAAGAGAAACACCTGTAAAATATGACGACCCAGGAAACCTATAGTCATTGTGTAAATAAATGGATGCTCCTTTACCAATGCCTTATTTGATTTAGAAGAAACAATCAATATTCCTACAACCACAACTTGTTAAAAGCTTGGCATTACATCATTAGTCCCAACCACAACCTTATTGGAGTTGGCTGACTAATCAGTAGTCAGACCAGAAGGCACGTTACATGATGTAATGGTGTCTATAGACTCTTGTGAATACCCTGCAAACTTTCTAATCATCAATCATAGAAACTGACTGGATGAACACCCCTTAGTTCTAGGTAGACCTTGGCTAGCAACTACGGATGCTTACATTAGTTGCCAAATAGGCAGCATGACTATAGCAAGAGGAAGCAGTGTAAAGAATTTAGCCTTATACCCTCCAGCTCAACCAACTTTAACAATAATCAAGACCAGAAAAGAACATGTCTCATATTTAACTAAAAACATTAGATCACCGCTAACCATAGAAGATGCTCTTGAATTTAAAGATCAAAAAGAGGGCGACATCATTAACGCTTACATTAACCAACCAAAAGCTGGATCCCATCTAAAATGTCACATGATCGAAGCAACATTCGAGAATGAAGTAGAAGAAGATCCCCTAAAAGATACTAATGATCAATCAATACCAACCACCTCTATTTATAACAGAAAAACCATAGAAATTGAGCCAGGAAAAACTTTGAACATTAACAAAAACCTGACTACTGACCAAGAGAAAAAGCTGGTTCAACTCCTGAGAAAATATAAAGAAGCCTTTGCATGGGATTACCCGGACATGAAAGGAATTGATCCCCAGTTGTGTACACACCACATCTATACAGAAAATGATGCTAGACTCATTCGCCAACCCCAACGGAGATTAAATTCTCATCTTAAGGATATTGTGAAAGTTGAATTGCAAAAAATTTTAGATGTAAACTTTATCTACCCAATATCTGACAGCAAGTGGGTCTCTCCATTAGTAGTGGTGCTGAAAAAGAATGGAAAGTGGCGAATATGTGTTGACTATAGAGAACTGAATAAAGCAACCCAAAAGACCACTTTCTACTTCCATTCATTGACCAGGTCTTGGACACATTGGCAGGGAAGAAATTTTTTTCTTTCCTAGATGGCTTTAGTGGATACAATCAGATTCATATTGCCCCTGAAGATCAGGATAACACTACCATTACTTGCCCTTGGGGAACATTTTCTTACAAGGTCTTACCCTTTGGGCTATGCAATGCACCTGCCACATTTGAGAGGGCTGTACTTAGCATTTTTTCAGATTTGATAAATGAATGGCTCGAAGAGTATATGGATGACTTCACACCTTATGGGGATGACTTTGAGCCAGCATTACAAACATTAGAAAAAGTGTTGCAAAGATGCATTGCCACCAGGCTCTATTTAATCCATGAAAAGTGTCATATGATGATGACCAAGGGACTCATATTAGGTCATTATATCTCAGCAGCTAGAATACAGGTAGATTCGGCTAAAATTTAGATAATTCTATTAATACCTACCCCTACCACACGAACAGAGGTATGCAGTTTTTTGGGATTTTCTAGTTATTATAGAAGATTCATAAAGAATTTTTCTCAGATTGATGCAGCATTATATGCGCTAACAAGAAATATTGATTTCATTTGGATAGATAAATGTAACAGTGCTGGGCCGTGTGGCAGACATTTTGCAGACTGCAAAACCAGTCACAAAGTCTTACAAACAGGCTATTACTGACCCACTATCTTTAAAGATGCTAAAAAGTTTTTTCAAGCTTGTGATAGCTACCAGAGGGCAAGATGCCCTGGACAATCTTATGAGATGCCTCTGAACCCACAATTAGTAATTGAGCTGTTTGAGCGGTGGGTGCTAGATTTTATTGGTCCTATTAACTCATCATCCAATCAAAAAACATACATACTGGTTGCAACAGAATATGTTACTAAATGGGTTGAGGCAGAGGCACTACCAAGAGCTACTGAGGATTCAGTGATACATTTTCTTTTCAAATTATTTGTGCGATATGGCCTCTCGAGAGACATAATTACAGATGGAGGACCGCAATTCGTAGGTAACAAGATTGCTGCAACATTGAGAAATTACTATATTCTCCACAAAATTACAACTCCATACCACCCAAAAGAAAATGGCCAAGTAGAAAATACTAATAAGGTAATTGAGGCAATATTAAAAAACAGTTGCATCACACAAACGTGATTGGGCTTCAAGATTTCCAGAAGCCTTGTGGGCATATCGCACAACATGGAGAAATACCACAATATATTCACCATGTCAATTAGTATTTGGTAATAACCCATCTTCCCAATCGAATTTGAGATTCAGACATTAAGAACGGCCCAGGAGGTGGGTTTGAATTTAAATGAAGCTCAGATCAATAGATTACAGCAAATCAATGAATTAGAAGAAATCAGACTATCTACTCTTCAGCACACTACACTAATCCAACAACAGAGAGTGAAATGGCATGATGCCCTTATAAAAAAGAAGATCTTCCATGAAGGAGATTGGGTACTCCTATACGATTCCAGGCTCCAGGATTTCTCTAAAAAACTCTAGACTAGATGGTTAGGAACTTATGAGATACAAAAAGAACATGATAATGGCACCATTACATTGGCAACCATTGATGGAGCTGGCTATTCTTTTAAAGCGAATGGTCATCGAGTGTGACTGTATCGCAAACTACTTACCAGGGAGTCGTTTTGCCAACAGTTATGGGAAGATTCCACCATGCAAATTCTCGCTGAAGAGGATAACCCATCCTCAACATCAATCCAGTGAACAACTCATTTTTTTTTGAATTTTGTATATAGATTTTTCTTTCTATTTAAATTTTCTTGTATAAACTGTATTCTTTTGCACAGTTTTTTGTGTTGTTCCATTTAAGGAATAGCTGCTGTTCCTCTTAAGGAACATCAACCGTTCCATTTAAGTAACATGAGTTTTCTCTTTATTTAATTTTTGTGCTATTCCATTTTAGGAATAGCAGTTGTTCCTTCTAAGGAACAGTTGTTGTTCCATTTACAAAACAACAGTCCCCTGTATATACGATTTTCATGTTGTTCCATTTAAGGAACAACTGTTGTTCCTCTTAAGGAATAGTAGCCATTCCATTTAAGGAACAGTAGTTTCACATGCGTTTCTTTCGACTATTCCATTTAAGGAACAACTGTTGTTCCCTCTAAGGAATAGCGGTTGTTCCATTTAAGGAACAACAGTTCCATTTACATTTGTTTTCCTTGTTACATTTAAGGAACAATTGTTGTTCCTCCTAAGGAACAATTGCCATTCCTTCTAAGGAACAACAGTTTCGTCATGATTTGCTTATTGCTATTCCTTCTAAGGAACAACAGTTTCACTTTGGTTTGTTTTAATGTTGTTCCCCCAAAGGATAAACACTTTCACTTTCGTTCATTTTCCCACTGTTCCCCTTAAGGAACAACTACTGTTCCGCTTAAGGAACAACAGTTTCATGCGCAATTTTTGTCTTTTTGTTGTTCCTCCTAAGTAATAGTAGTTTTGCATGTAGTTGTCTTTTTTTTGTTATTCCTCCTAAGGAACAGCAGAATTTCCTTTTAAGGAACAACACCATCTTTTTCGTGTCTACATTTTTTTGCTATTCCTCCTAAAGAACAACACTCTTTTTTAGAAGTTTTTCGTGTAAATATTATTTCACTCTTCATGATCCTTTGAAGGTAAGAATACAAACATATATGGAAGGATACAAAATTTAAAGGTTATTGGAATAAGCAAATCAAAGATAAATTATCATCTTTAATGAGATTGCTTTGTATTGATTAGAAAAGGGGAGGACACAACTATCTATATTACTTTATTTTCCTTATTTTCACTATAACTCAAATTGATTGATTACTTGTACCATGTTGGTGCTTCCTTAATTCCCACAATTCTCTTTTCTTAGTATCATTGAATAAGAATAAGGGCATATTTTCTTCTATTGATATGTTCAGACTTCTTCCACCATCCCTACTCTTAAGGAGTGTTGAGCCCTCCTTTATATATAAATAGGAAGTGCTATATAAAAGAAAAGAAAAAAGAAGGAAAGAAAATATATATATATATATAAATATATATATATATATATATACTAACAATTCTATGATTTGTCAGATGGAGGATAGGGGGTCTCATCATGAGCCAAGCTACCATGATCATAAGGAAGTGGTGAAGTGGCATTCCCACTATGACCATAGACCATATGCTGAGACAAGTTAGGGAAAAGCTGAAAACCTTCTGGGTAGCAACAACCAACCCTTAGAATTATCTATCCCTAAAAATGAGAAACCTTTATAGCTGGAAGGAAGAGATAACCTAGAGTGAGAACTTGAAGAGGAAACAGAGCATACGATTGAAGAGGAGAGGGATGAAACAGAGCTTCCCTTAACTCCCAGACAATTCCAACACAAGATTTACTTCATGATGTTGAATTGGCCCATATTTTGACCAATATGAGTGAATATATACAGCCCAAAAGTCCACTCAACCTCAATATTGAAGCATCACAATCGGAAGAAAACCATGCCCACAATCGAAGTATATCAGAAGAAATAATTGGTGAAGTAGAAATAGGGTCAGAATCCACTTAGGAAGAGGCAGACCAAACTATGGATACCCCTCTAGAAGAACCTAGTCAGGTCAATTTAAACAAAGAAGATGTGGGCTAGACAAAGGAAATATAAAACAATTAGGGTAAAGACATAGCCCTTGGAGAACAAAACGCAAATGAGCAACCGAGCTTGGTAAGAGTAGAAACAGTTAGTGAAATAGTTGTTCCTCCCAGAAAGAAGAAAAGCGAGATTAAGAGGTTGAGAAAGGAATAGAAGAAGCTACAAAATTTAGTGAAAAGACTCAAACAAAAGACAAGGAAATTAGAAAGGAGGAAAGTTTCAAGCAGAATCCCGAAAACGGAGAATGCAACCATTCAAACTAAATTCCATGATACAAGGGTTATTGGGACTCAAACCGAGCCCATATTCATTCAAATTGATAAGGAGAAGCATGCAACCGTTACAGAAGCAGCTGCCCAAACAGAGAATGTACATTTTTATAATGTGGTTGTTCAAATGAAGGCAATATCCTCCAATGGTATGGCAACCTAGATAGAAAGTCTGGTTGTCCATAATAAAAGAATGCAGACTTTAAGCATTCCATCCCATGATAAGAGTATTCAGACTACAGGTCCTCAGTCTCATAATAAGAACACCTAGACAGATATCCAAGCCAAAGATGTTTTGATAGGTAGCGATCCTAGTATAACAAATCTTCAAGAGAATCTGGCACAGGCTCGGCTGACCATAGAAAGGCTTGAGGAAGAGACTGTTCCCCAACAAAGGTACCAAGAATTACAGAGGCAATTGTGGGATATCAACGTTTCGGAAAGCGAGCCCTTTGAGAAAAGTTGGAGGGCAGAAGAAAAAAAATGAGAAAATAAATATCAGACTAGAGGCAGTCATGCATCAAAGGGATACTCTCCATTCCCTATACACATATTTTTTAGCATGTAGGTCCCCTACCAAGAACTATGCTTCATTTTTTCTAGAAAGGTATTTACAGTTAAAAATTGAGGCTGTCAGGGCAAGGAAATCCATAGAATTGAAAACTATGGAAGATTTCATAAATTGTTGTAAACACCATGGAGTGAAAGTTCAATGATTACTCTGTGAGTTTTATTTGCATAATTTTGCATTGGAAGAAGAAATGGAGAGGAATCCCAGCCCTTTTGTTGGGGATATACAATTTCAAGCTTTCATTTCATTTGTTGTTAACTAGTTGAAATGGTTCAAAGCCCATAATACTTTCCAGAGATAGGAAAATGGGTTGGACCTTTGGGTCAGGGGTGAACTGAAAAACCCACTGCAAATTCTGGCCAAACACAGAAGTTTGATGCATAAGGAAGGAGTAATCCAAGTATTGGGACCCATTCGTAAAGAAATTGTCCAACAAGGGGTAGTGTATTTTCTCTCTATCAAAGACAACTCCTTGGCAACAACTAAATTCAGATGGACAGTTTCCAATCGTAATGTGTAGGACAGAGAACCATTCAACTATAAAAACTTTAAATTGGCTGTAGATCGCTTTGTTACTTATAGCAACCTCATCTTGAGGGAAGGTCCATATTAGCTAGGTTGTCAATTTCATAGTCCTATTGTCTAGTATCCTACAGAAGACTATAAAGCTATATATGAATTACCTAAAGGACCGACATGACACATTTTTGAAACCTTGACCAAGAATCATGGGTTCATGCCACTTCATGAAAATCGTTCTCCAGCCTATTCCTTGACTACTCTGCATACAAACTATATGGTTTTCATGAGGACATGAAAAAGGGTAAGCAGGGGAGTATGTTGAGTCATGGAAAAGGTATATATATATATATATATCTATCTATATATATATATATATATATATATATATATATATATATATATATATATATATATATATATATATATATATATATATATATATATATATATATATATATATATATATATATATATATATATATATATATATATATATATATATATATATTATTTATTTCATTATCCTTTTCTTTAGTTATATCCCTTCTACACCCTAAAGTGTTAATATATCAAAGGATTATGGTAAAAATAAGGAAATTATCTATCATCACGATTTAGCTAATTGTTATCACTCCTTATGCAGGAAAAGGATGAAATGGAACAACTATTGTTCCCTAGCTAGGAAACAACATATAGGCAGCAAGCCAAGGATGGAGCACGCAGTTATGGATAAGAACAAAGGAGATCACAACATCAGTGCAAGGAAAGAAAGTTAACTGAAGATGGAAGATTGTGCGAATCCCTCAGGATCTCTTGATCCTGAGGGATCGCTATTACTATTTTACCCTTCTTACCGCTTGGCCATTATAAAAGGCAGCGATTGTAAAGAGAACAGGAGATTGGAGATTATTCAAAAATTACTATTTTATTTTTACTTTGATCATCGACTCTTATTGTTGAAATAAAGTACGAACTGGCTGTAACTATTTTTCAAATGATTAATATATAATACAGTTGTTGTTCCTTCTCTCATGCTGAAGTAATCTGGTGGTGTTCACTGGCAGCAAAGGGCCCGACCCTGGTGGATTCACTTGCTATTCCTATATCATTCTTTTAGGATTTCTACCATGTGATGGTTTGGTTTGATTTTCGTTTATCGCACCACTTTTCTATTTCATATTACTAGACTTAACATAATTACTTTGTTTTACATGCTGCAGAAGTATTCGTTCAAGTTGTTATTCAATTACTTGTTACAGTATTTCCTTATTATGATTTCAGATTTAGTCATTTGAGTTCAACATTCTATTTCAAATCCAATAATTTAGTTCAGCGTGCTATCTTGAGATTCTCCACTATAAAGAGCATTAACTATGGCTATTTACACTCTCAGAACGAGATCCCTGCTATTCAGATTTGAAAATAATTTTGGAATATCAATCAGTTAAAAGAGAAATGAGTTATTGTTACTGTATTCTTGACTGATACTTGAACGAATGTTTGGTTTGGTTTTGTTAGCAAGTTAATCTTTCTTTTAATTGTAATTTGAGTTCACTAGATGCATCCATTTACTCTTTTATTTGAAAGCACTGTACTGCAATTTAGAAACATTACTCTTGAATAAATAGTCGCCACAAACTGTGTACACTCTTGAAATAGAATGTCTTGCCTGGATTGATAACTAATGTGAAGACAATTAGGAGTTAGAAAGACACCTTTTATACCTCAACAGAATTCAAGTAAGCAATTTTTACTTATGGTTGTAAAGGAAAAGGATCCTAAAAAATCCAATGCATTTGAAGGCTATGTTGCTAAACAAAAAGTTGATTTAGTTAAAGTTGTTTCAGATTCTGCCACCCAAGCAAGAAATAGTACATGATATTTGTTTGCAGCAAGATGCTCCATTACCTAACATTGGAATGTACAGGTTATCATCTTTAGAGAATGCAGAGATAAAGATGCACATACATGAGTTGCTAGAAAAAGGGTTTATATGACCAAGCACATCACGATGTGGATCTCCAATCATGCTAGTGAGAAAGAAAGATGGTTAGTGGAGAATTTGCATTGATTATAGAGCGCTGAATAAAATAACAATCAAGAATCGTTATCCTCTTCCTTGTGTTGATGATCTATTAGATCAATTGAAAGAAGCAGTTTACTTTTCTAAGTTAGACTTTTCAAGTGGCTACCATCATGTCAAAGTTGCAAAATAAGATGCATGGAAGACTACTTTCAAGACAAAGCAAGGACTGTATGAATGGTTGGTTATGCCTTTTGGCTTAACTAATGCTCCTACTACGTTTATGAGAGTTATGAATGATGTACTCAGACCTTTTATTGATGATTTTGTAATTATTTATTTAGATGACATTCTTGGTTTCAGTAAGACATGGGAAGACCATGTAAAGCATGTAAATCAGACTTTAGATGTTTTAAAAAGAGAAAATCTCTATGTAAAACTGTCAAAATGTGAATTTGTTAAAACATCTTTAAATTATTTGGGTCATATTGTACGACATGGTTAATCGAAGATAGATCCCTCTAAGGTTGAAGTCATTGTGAACTGGCCTTAACCCAAATCTACTACAGAGGTTAGGAGTTTCCTAGGGGTAGCACAATACTGGAGAAAGTTTATTACTAACTTCTCATTGATTGCAGCTCCATTACATGCATTAATAGGATTGAAACATGTGTTTAAGTGGGGAGGCAAATAGCAGAAAGCCTTCGACACGTTAAAAGAGAAAATTAGTACAGCACCAGTACTAGCACTGCCAGATCTTCAACATCCATTTGAGATTGAGACAAATTACAGTGACTATGCCATGGGAGCAGTGTTGATGCAACATGGTAAACCCATATGTTATCATTCTGAGACATTTACTTCTGCGGTTGTTAATTATCCCACATATGGTAAAGAATTGCATGAATTAGCACAAAGTGTGAAAAAGTGGAAACATTACCTAATGGGTAAGGAAATAATCATACACACAGATCATCAACCACCTCAATATGTGCACTCACAAACTAAATTGCAGCAATCAAGACATTATAGCTGGATGGGTTTTCTATAGCAATTTCATCTTGCCATCAAATATAAGAAGGGCATACACAATAAGGTTGCAGACATGTTATCAATACCAATCATAAATGCATCTACCATACTTAAGCATAACTTAGTAATGCATGAAAGTTACATTGAACAATATGCTCAAGATGTAGATTTTAAAGATGTCTATGCAACTTTAAGTCATGGAAAACATGTAGAAGAATTGGATTATTATGTAAAAGACCAACTCTTATATGATTTGGGAAAGTTACACATTCCACAAACTAAAAGAGTTAACATGATTCGAGAAGCACATACTTCTCTAATATCAGGTCATTTTGGTGTAAGTAAAACAGTTTCACAATTGCAAAGGTTCTGTTATTGGCCAAGAATGCACAAGATAGTTTCTAGATATACCAAAGGGTGTACTATGTATGCTACAAGCAAGCCAAGTAATAGAAAATTAAGCTTGTACACTCCACTTCCAATTCCTTCTTGTCCTTGGGAAAGTGTTCCCATGGGCTTTGTTGGGGGATTTCCAAAATCTAGGAACGATCATGATTATTTGTATGTTGTTATGGACAGGTTCAGTAAAATTTGTATTTTAATACCATGTAACAAACAGGTTATAGCTAAACAAACAACCAAGTTGTTCTTTTAGAATGTATGGGTTCATTTTGGTTTACCCACTTCTATTGTATCTGATAAAGGTTCTCGATTTGTTGGGAAGTTTTGGTCAAATCTATGGGAGTTAATGGACACCAAGTTGAAGAAAAGAACAACATTTCATCCACAACAGATGGTCAAACAAAGGTGGTCAACAGGACAGTGATCCAGTTTCTCAAAGGCTACTGCAACAAGCATCCCAAGCTTTGGGATGAGCATTTGTGTTATGTGCAACATGATTACAACCATGCCAAGCACTCTTCTACTCAAAGATATCCTTTTGAGACTTGTTTTGGTTTTATACCAAAGTCTCCCTTGGATTTTGTCTTTGATAAAGACATAGCAGTTGATGGACATGGTGATGTGGACAAACCAACCAAGTTCATTGAACAAATCTAGGAAATTCACCAGGCAGTACAAGAATTGTTGGAAAGAAGTCAAGCGAAGTACAAGGCAAGACATGACAAGCATCAGGCTTAGCATAGTTTCCAAGTTGGTGATCAAGTCTGGTTGTACATTAGCAAAGACAGAATGCAAGGTGAAGGTAAGAAGCTAAAACCAATAAGGTATGGACCTTTCAAGATACTTGATAAAATTGGTGAAAATGCTTTTCACCTTGATTTTCCAGCTTATATGCAGATCTATTCAATCGTTAATGCACAAAAATTGAGATTGTATGAACCTTCATTGATTGAAGATCCTGAAGAGCAAAGTCAGTTGCCTTATATTGAGGATCTGTTGCCTAAATATCTCAATGAGTTACAGGAAGATACAATTCTGGACAGGAAGGCGAGAACTATGTGTGGAGGGGTGTTGAGTACCTGAGAATAGGGCTCAAAGGTTTAAATCCAAGCAAAGCACGATGGATAGAAGTTAAAAAAGTGAGGTATTTGTATCCTCACTTGATCGATGCCTAAAAACCAACTTTTGGTGGTCCAAAAGCTTTTCAGTGGGAAGGCATGATCCAAAATGTATCCTAAAACCTCTAATCTTCATATATATTAACTATCGGAAACACTATCGCAAGGGAAAACAATGAAATAATGGTAGAAAATAGAGCTAAGCAAAGGTGGAAGCGACACTTCATAGGAGCCGTCAGATCAGACTGATCAACGGTCCAAATCTAACCAAAATATCGCAATCGGGAGAGACCAACAGAATACATTGGAGATAGCCCTATGGGAATCACGACAGTAATTAGTGTGATTTAACAAGGACCATTGATCAAGTATGCAGATCAACAACCCAAATCAAATTGGAATATCACATCGCTATAAAACAAAGAGAAGACTTACTAGAGGCCCAAAGACCATGCAATATGCGATTGCGATATATCGCATCACAGTGCTACAAAGGAGCAGGGCTGATACAAACATGTGACTTGCAATAAGCGGACCCGACAGGATTTATAAATGTGGCTTGATAAATTTTGAGTTACGATAAAAATGGATTTATAAGAAGAGTTTCAGTGTAAATCACATGTAGAAAACCTTTGTCGACGCATTTCGAACCAACTAGTGTGGTTCATCGTCAAGACAAATTGAGGAGTCAGATCATGGCTGTAAAATAAATAGGGAGAGCAGATCTTCCAAACGGCTAGGTTGACTAGGTTGACCATCAACGGCTATATAATGGCTAGATTATATAATGTTAATAATTCAAAGGTAATAACTTATAATAATAGAATAATATTCTAATTTTAGTGAATAATAACTAATTATAATATATTATATATTAGAATGTTATATTTATTTAATTAAAATATTTTCCTTAGGTTATTAAATTAAATTATTTAATTCCTTTTTTAATTTATTTAATCATATAAATACTAGGGATACGTGAAGGGGTTTTATTTTTATTTTTATTATATATTAGAATGTTATAATATTAATTTTATTTATATATTGAATTACTTAGTTCTAATTTAATTTAATCCATTGGAAAGGAAAAAAAGGGGGGGGGGGGGGGGGGGGGGTTTGTTTATAAATCAGAAAGTCAATCTATTCTTTATTAATTTATTTAATCATTTAAACCACTAGGGATAATAGAGGGTTTTTAATAATAAGGATTTAATGGGATTAATAAATTATTATTGAGTATTGGTTAAAATTAATTTTTATTTATTTATATTTTATTCATATGGTCAAGGAAGAAGCTTAATAACAAATAATATCAAGAAAATTTTGATAGGGAAATAGTAATAAAAATTAGAACGAGTGACAGATTTTAAACACAAGAAGGACAAGAACAGAACAATTAGTAAAAAAATTAAACCAAATGAGAAACCTTAGGAGGATGGAAAGGGCAGCATTAGGAAAAAAAGTGGAAACCTCGAAAACTAAAAAAAGGGGGGGGGGGGGGGGGGGAAGGAAGGTAAGACTAAGAAGAAAGGGCAGGGATCCAGCAACTACTAATCTTCCAGTCGTCATCTCTATTGATATTGTTAGGCCTTTTTTCAATTTCAATCACCTTCCTGAATTTACGGTGATGGAACTACGCAACCTTGGTAATAACCTTGGCCTCCTCAATATAGACATGATGCTTGGTATTTTTCGCATGCTCCGCTAATGCTGAAGACTTGGTTCTCCCATGTCTTAGGTTGGATACATGTTTGCTGATCCTTTGATGGATAGAACACCTTGTTTCCGCGATATAGGGGGTCCCACAAGAATAGGAGATCAAGTAGATGCCCTTCATGTCCTTACGGTCAATGGGATCTTTCATTGATCGGAGGGATTTTCGAATGGTATTGAGGGGCCTAAAGGTTGAGGGAATATTATACTTCTTAAGGATCCAAGCAATCTTGTCCGTGGTTCCCTGGACATAGGGAAAATGGACACCTAGCAGGCGTTCTTTAGGTACTTTTTTTAATAACAAAATTTTTAGATTCTTTAAGGAAAGCCTTCTGACCTAAGCGCCTACTATAGCCATTCTCCACAAAGACATTAAGGATATGGGATTTCTCCTTATCGAAGCTCTTATTATCAGAAATCCTAAAGGAACGAGTAGTGAGGGTGTTAAGAACACCCAATTTTTGAGCGGGGAAATGATGGGAATCAACATGAAGATATTGCTCAGTATGCGTTTTCTTCTGGAACACTGCGTGGGAGAGGGAACCGTACTAGTTTCTAGAAATAAGAATATCCAGGAAGGGTAGGCAACCATTGTCTTCTTTTTCCATGGTGAACTTAATGGCAGAAGATTGACAGTTGAGGTGATTGAAGAAGAGATCAAACTCCTCTTGATCATAGGACTAGATCACATTAGTGTCATCAACATATCTTTTCCATAGCTTGGGAAGGAGACGGGCCGAGGCTAAAGCTTTGGCTTTGAAATCCTCCATAAAAAGATTCGCAACAATAGGGAAAATGGGTGAGCCCATGGCAACACCACAGGTCTTCTCAAATAATTCACCCTCGAAACAAAAAAAAGTGGAAGTGAGACAAATCTCATCTAGCTGAGTGGTATCGGGATCTGTTAGGCAATAGATCACTTCCAAGGCCTCCTTTATAGGGATGCAAGTGTAAAGGGAGACCACATTGAAGCTGACGAGGATGCCTTTAGGGTCAAGCTTTATGTCCTTAAGCTCATTAATGAAGGAAGTAGAGTCTTTTACAAAGGACTTTGTACGACCAACTAGGGGCTTAAGCTTGAGGGCAAGCAACTTAGCCAGAAGGTAGGTCGGACCACCAATGGTGTTGACAATAGGCCTCAGGGGGGCCCCTTCTTTATGAATCTTTGGCAACCCATAGATCCTAGGAGTAATGGGACTGCTCTCAATGAGTTTATGGCAAAGGGAATTCACAGAGCTATTGGACTTGATGGTAAGAGCCACCACCCTAGAAATTTTCTTAAGAGGCTTCTTGGGCAGCTTTTTATAACTGCCACTATTGTGAAGATGATCTAACATCTTCTTGTGGTAATCATCCCTGTTAAGGATGACCACAGCTCCTCCTTAACTATCAATCTTTTGCCATTAAGTTCACCATGGAAAAAGAAGTCAATGGTTGCCTACCCTTCCTGGATATTCTTATTTTTAGAAACTAGGATGGTTCCCTCTCCTACGCAGTGCTCTGGAAGAAAATTCATACTGAGCAGTATCTTTATGCTGATTCCCATCATTTCCCCACTCAAAAATTGGGTGTTCTTAACACCCTCGATACTCGTGCCCTTAGGATTTCTGATAATAAGAGCTTCGATAAGGAGAAATCCCATCTCCTTAATGTCTTTGTGGATAATGGCTACAGTAGGTCCTTAGGTCATTCCTTAAAGCATCTAAAAATTCTGTTATTAAAAAAGTACCTAAAGAACGCCTGCTAGGTGTCCATCTTCCCTATGTCCAGGGAACCACAGACAAGATTGCTCGGATCCATAAGAAGTATAATATTCCATCAACCTTTAGGCCCCTCAATACCATTCGTAAATCCCTCCGATCGGTGAAAGATCTGATTGACCCTAAGGACATGAAGGGCATCTACTTGATCCCCTGTTCTTGTGGGACCCCCTATTTTGGGGAAACAGGGCGCTCTATCCATCAAAGGATCAGCGAACATGCAACCAACCTAAGACATGGGAGAACCAAGTCTTCAGCATTAGCGGAGCATGCAGAAAAGACAAAGCATCATGTTTGTATGGAGGAGGCCAAGGTTATTTCCAAGGTTGCGTAGTTCCATCACCGTAAATTCAGGGAGGCAATTGAAATTGAAAAAAGGCCTAACAATCTCAATAGAGATGATGGATGGAAGATCAGTAGTTGCTGGATCCCTGCCCTTTATTCTTAGTATTACCTTCCTTTTCCCCCTCCCCCCCCCCCTTTTTTTAGTTTTCGAGGTTTCCCCTTTTTTCCTAGTGCTGCCCTTTCCATCCTCCTAAGGTTTCTCCTTTGGTTTAAGTTTTTTACTAATTGTCCTGTTCTTGTCCTTCTTGTATTTAAAATCTGTCGCTCGTTCTAATTTTTATTACTATTTCCTTATCAAAATTTTCTTGATATTATTTGTTATTAAGCTTCTTCCTTGACCATATGAATAAAATATAAATAAATAAAAATTAATTTTAACCAATACTCAATAATAATTTATTAATCCCATTAAATCCTTATTATTAAAAACCCTCTACTATCCCTAGTGGTTTAAATGATTAAATAAATTAATAAAGAATAGAATGACTTTCTGATTTATAACCCCCATTTTTTTGTCTTTTTTTTTTTCTTTTCAGTGGATTAAATTAAATTAGAACTAAGTAATTCAATATATAAATAAAATTAATATTATAACATTCTAATATATAATAAAAATAAAAATAAAACCCCTTCACGTATACCTAGTATTTATATGATTAAATAAATTAAAAAAGGAATTAATTAATTTAGTTTAATAACCTAAGGAAAATATTTTAATTAAATAAATATAACATTCTAATATATAATATATCATAATTAGTTATTATTCACTAAAATTAGAATATTATTATTAGAAGTTTTTACCTTTGACTTATTAACATTATATAATCTAGCCGTTATATAGCCATTGATGGTCAACCTAGTCAACCTAGCCATTTGGAAGATCTTCTCTCCCTATTTATTTTACAGCCATGATCTGACTCCTCAACTTGTCCTAACGATGAACCACACTAGTTGGTTCGAAACACGTTGACAAAGGTTTTCTACATGTGATTTGCACTTAAACTCTTCTTATAAATGTTATGGATCATAGAAGCCTCAATTCAAAAATGGATTTGTTGGGGTTTTCTATGTATTTACGCATTTCCATTAAAAAAACCAAAATACAAAGGAAATGCAACTAAAGTGATAAAACCAGACCTGAAAGGTTTGTAAATGAAGCTTTATATTATTTGAATTCCATGGTAAGCGGGATTTCGGGTAGGTAGGAAGTAAGTTGTATTGAACAAGTTCCACCCATACCCATCCACAAGTTGACATGTGGCTTGGTGCAGGAGAGAGAGAACTACCTTTTCGGGCAGGTAATCTCCATACACATAAGCCGCCTGAAATGGATATTAGCCGTTGGATCGGAGATCATGCAGATCAATGGTGGGCTTGTGATAATGACCAAAGGCAGACCCAATATGATTATAGGGTGGATTCAATATTATTTGAAGTTCAATAGAAAGTGTTTTGTTGGATTTTTCAGTGTTTTCTGTGTATTTCTATGTGTAAACAGAGAAACGACTTTTTGGGATTTCACCCGTGCTAGTGGTCCTTTCCGTTACGAACAGGTGGCCACCATACCTTGGGGAGTTTAGCAGTGATTGTTAAATGCTCCAGAAAGAGAGGAAGGGACAGTGGTTGGAAGCCAAAGAGCTTGAAAGGGGAGACAAATAGACAAGAAATGATAGGCTTAAAAGCCATTCAATGGCAGAGACAGAGGAGGATTTGTTGAGACAGAGAGAAAGCATAAGATAGAGAGAAAGAGGGAGAGTCTATGTACTCTTATAGACTTGATGATTTCAAGTAAATCCATGTTGTTTTGTCACTATTGTGTTGAGACTTGGTTTGAGCTCACATTTGTAATAATCTACTATTGAAGACATAATATAAAGGTCAACACTGAAAGCTAGACTAGGAGACATAGCTAGGAAGTCTGGTGAACTCCTTGATTAATTTTTTGTGTTAATGTGTGTGATTTTTATGTTTTCTAACTGCTCATTGTCTATATTATTCGCAATATTTTCGATCCATTGCACTAAGTAATATAGGCATTCCCACACATGATTCTGTAATACCTTTATATTGATATAAGATCTCATTTTCAGATCACAGAAGGACTAACATCATAAGTGAGGGTTTTGATGTCATCCTCTGCTGGTAAGTCTCTGAAGACTGACCATGTTATAGGGATCCTGAGGTTTGGAGGGCATCCTAAATGAGGATCCTGATCAACCCATGGTGAGCCAATTATTGTGGATTCCATTCCTTTACTTTGTTGTTGGAGCCTATGAGTGATTACATCAAGAAATAGGGTATGCTAAGTCTTTGGTGAACTGGTATTTCTACCCCAAATCTTAATTCTTCAAGCATCATAAAGTTGTAGCTGTGAACAACATTGTATCTACCCTCACATGAGATATATTTGATGAGTTTGTAACCTACCTCACTCCATGGGTATGGAAGATTGTCCCTCTTTACTCCATTTTTATCCTCTGTGGGTTCTTCACCTTCTAAAACGAATTTCCTTTTTGCCACCTAACTATGAGCTTTGTCTTCTTTTCTCCATGGAATTCCTAGGGGGAGTGTGGTGACCCTAAAAATGAGCTCTGGGGTGAGATCTATAGTGAGCCCTCTAACTATAACAGTGGCATGGATTTTGCTGTGTGGAGTGAGGGAATAAGAAAATTCTTGAGCCACCTCATCATCATACCCTGTGAATTTTTTGAAAATCCCCATCCATTGGTGTCTTATAAAGATTTCAAGCACTTGGGGTTGTTGTTGTATCCTCAAAGTGTTTGTGGGTTCTCTCCTATTAAACTCTCCTATCATCTTGCTAGTGAGGCTTGAGGAGGAAATGAGAGGTTTGACACAAGAATTTTAAATTTAGGAGAAAACAGAGTTTCCTATGTATGTAATATACCTCCCACAGTTTTTATATCCACTAGCTTCTAGAGCATTTCTATTTCATTTGCTTGTAAATGGGGATGGATTTTTAGATCCTACCTCTTTAGAATGGTGGCAGTAGACGATTCTCGTGATATTCCCTCTTGAACCCCACTCTACCTATCCTATAGACTACCTTTGTGTATCTTGTTGACTGCTCCTGTAGACTGTTCATGTGCATGCTCCTGTAGAAATTTTCTTGCAGAACAATGGATCCTTGCTTCCGGTGGGTGGCTAGAGTTATAGGAGTGACTTGAGTGAGGGAGTTTAGAGGAGGTGGAATGCATGAATGCATGCAAATGATGTTTTGTTTCCCACTCCTTGTAATCAGCTCCCAACTTGTAGATCCATAGTCAACCACTTCTTTTCCTACTCCTCCTCTGTCTTTGAGTTGATTGCAGCCACGTGTGAGAGGACACCTGGTTTTTTTTGTGATGACTGAGCAAAGGTGGCCAAGTCAAATGGCAACCTTTTCACTGATAAACTAACTACCACGTAAACTTTACAACTTTTGATCAAATTATGCATATGAGTGAGTGAGAGGGATACTTACCTGTGGTCTCGATGCCATGGTGCAGTTGTCGAAGATTAGCTGTCCTACGTTGTTTATTTGCTGCATGGTCATTCTTCTTCCTTTTCTGCTGGTTGTTGTCCACTATCTAGATCATCTTAGTGAAGACTTGTAGCTAATTATTGATATTCTATGGGATAGGGTTCTACAAGAACTAACCATCCTAGCATTCACCCTCAGATTGCTTCCTATAGGTTTTCAGGGTATCCTGTAGGAATACAGGGGATCCCATAGAAAACACAGTCTTCACCTGAATTGAAGTAATGAAGTGAAAAAACAATCGAGTTGATGGAGGGATGCATGGTAAGGAGTGGAGGAAATGAATATATCTGAGGCAGGGTTCCCTTTGGATATTCTCTTTGCTCCTTGATTGTCTTTCTTGCCTACCTGCAAATAAAAATTATGTCTTTTTTCTTTTTTTTTCATTTTTCTTTTTTTCTTTTTTGAAAAACACCTAGGCTACCTCAGAGAGGTTTTCACCCTAGATGTTTGCCCCAAGTGCCTCAAGGAAGTTTTTCACCCAGGGATCATCTTATTATTTTCTCATTTTTTTCATCATTGGGCTACCTCACGAGGTTTTCAACCCAAAGATGGGAATTAGACGCCTCATGGAGGTTTTCATGTAAATCCTTGTTCTCTTTTCTTTTTCCTTTTTCAATGACCTCATGAGGGAGGAGTTGGAACTTGCTCCACCATCATCACTTTCTTATTGATATTGTCAATGAACTCTTGTTTTGATAAAGGCCTCTTGTACATTTTCAATCAGTGTCCATTAACAAGCAATAGAATGGCTTCTTCATCAATAGTTCTGATTTGCATTGAACCATTATCATGGCATCTTTCCACCACATAAGGTCTGAGCCATCTTGTCCTTAGCTTGCCCTTGAAGTCTTCATACCTCGAATCATATAACAATGCCCAATTTCCCTCTTGAAATTGCTTCTCTTTAATATGTCTATCATGACAGGTCTTCCTCTGAAGCTAAACTATCTCTGTATGTAGGAGGGCCTCCATTTTGAATTCATCCAAGCCATTCAATTGGAACAATCTTTCTTTTTGTGCATGATTGAGATCCAAATCTAGTTGGACTGCCATCCTCAATGTGTTATACTCAAACTCAATGGACAACAAAGCTTGTTTCCCATAGACCAGCTCATAGGGTGTAAATCCAGTGGTGGTCTTCCATGTTGTATTATAGGACCAGGTGGCCTCAACTAGTCTCACTACCCAATCCTTCCTGCTGCTGCTCACCACCTTGGTTAATATGCTCTCCAGTTCCCTGTTGGTCACCTCCACCTGCCCATTAGCTTTTGGATGATAAGGAGTGGAAGTCCTATGCTTGATTTAGTGATGGCTAAGTAGTTCTTCAATCATGTTGGATGTAAAGACTAGCTCTCTTGGGTACCCAAATTTCTAGAATACATTCTCCCTTAGGAACTCAACCACCTTCTCTTACGTTGCTTCCTTAATCACCTTGGTTTCAGCTCACTTAGTCAAATAATCAGTGCACATAATAATGTATTGTTTTTGCTTTGAAGGAGGGTTGATAGGACCAATGAAGTCCATGCCCCACTTACCAAATGGTTTGAAAGTCACTTGAGGTTGTAGGGGAATTTCATCTATTGGAGTAGGCTTTCCCATCCTCTGGCACCAATCACATTGACTAATGTATTTTTTCACATCCTGATTAAGAGTGGGCCAATAATAGCCCGCTTGTAACACTTTGAATTCTAACCTATTTACTACAAAGTGACCTCCATAAATCCCATCATGACAGGTCAGAAGGATGTCAAAAGCTTCCTCTTCCATTACACACCTTCTCAGGATTTGATCTGGGCCAAGTTCGAAAGGATTGCCCCCAATCTAGGTGAAGGGGGCACTTTTATTGACTATCTTGCTCTTTTATTTGGAGGGAAATTTTGGTGGGAACTGTGCTCATACCAAATAGTTTGTCATATCAGCAAACCATGGGGAGAGAACTGAAATAGCAAACAATTTCTCTTCTGGTAACTAGTCATCCACCATTCCTTCTTCACCTACAGGAAGATCCATCCTAGATAGAAAGTCTGCAACAACATTTTCCTTATCAGGCTTATCAACAATAGTTAGATAAAACTGCTATAATAAAAGCCACCATCTTATAATTCTAGCATTCACATATGGTTTGATCATTAAATATTTGATTGCAGCATGGTTAGTATGCATAAATGTTTGATAGCCTGTAATGTAATGCCTAAATTTGTTTAAGGAATGCACAACAACCAAGAGTTCCTTTTCGGTCACATTATAATTTAGCTTAGCCTTTGACAGGTTCTTACTAATAAAATATTTGGCATAGAGCAATTTCTCCTCTACCTGACCTAAGGCTACTCCTATGGCTTTGTGTGAGGCATCAACATGAATATGGAAAGGGAGGGCCCAGTTTGGGCCTCAAAGAATTGGTGCAGTGGCTAAATTACCCTTTAAAATGTCTAAGGTCTCTTGACAATTTTTTGACCATATAAACTCTGAATCTTTGGTTAACAACCCAAATAAGGGAGAGGCAAACTTGCTGAAGTCCTTTATGAACCTTCGATAGTATCCATCTAACCCCAATAAACTCCTAACATCCCTCTGCTTTTGAGGAGGTGGGACCCTTTGGATGATTGCTATTTTGTTTGGGTCCATCTACAGTCCTTGCTAAGATATTGAATGACCTAGCACAGTCCCTTTACTCCTTAAGATTTCACATTTTTCTAGACTAAGAGACAGGTTCATTTCAATGCATTTGTGCAATACATTGCCTAGGTTAGCCAGGGCTTCCTGAAAATCACATCCATAAGGTGTAAAATCATCCATATAAATTTCCACCTCATCACGTACTAGTTTAACAAAAATACTCAAGAATTCTCTCTAGAAAGTGGCAAGAGCATTGCATAGGCCAAAAGGAAGGATCCTATAGGAAAAATTACCCCAAGGATAGGTGAATGTGGTCTTATCCTAATCTTCTGGGTAGATTTGGATTTTTTTGTACCCACTGAATCTATCTAGGAAAGACAAGAACTTCTTCCCTGCCAGGCCATCTAGCACTTGGTCAATGAAAGGTAGGAGAAAATGATCCTTCTTTGTGGCTTTGTTCAACTCCCTATAATCAACACAAATCCTATACTTACCATTTTTATTGGGAACTAACACTAAAGGAGAGACCCACTCACTGTCAGAGATAGGGTAAATCAATCCTGCATCAAGCAGCTTTTGCAGTTCTTCTTTGACTATATCTTTAAGAGTTGGATTCATCCGCCTTTGTGGTTTTCGGATTCACTTGCAACCTTATTTGATGCATATGTGGTGAGTACACACTGAGGGGTGTACTCCCCTCATCTCCTTTTAACTCCAAGCAAAGTCTTCTAGGTTTTCTCTCAACATGTTGCATTGCTTTTCCTCTTCAAGGGCAGAAAGAGATGGATTAATTTTCAAAGTTTTCTCTAGGACAAATTCTATGGTTTTGACACGGAGTGGGTAGGAATTGGCCAATAATAAGTAAGTGGGATGATTTTTCTAGGTTTCCCTTACTTCTTCTTCTAATGGTAACGAACTAGGAGTTAGACTTTGGAGCAGGTGTTCAATTAAGTCATCCTCATCTTGTTGTCCTCCCCTTATGTTTGCTTCCAAAGCATAAAGTTACGCTGAATAAGCCTCATCTTTTTCTTCTTCCACCAACCATAAAGGTAAATCATGCTCTAGAGAAGGTTGAGTAGGAGGGTATAGGACAAACTATTTGGGTGTGATGTCTCTCCACTATATACTTGTTCAGTCTGCCTATTGTTCGGGTTCGCATTTGGCTGGGTAGGCATCTGCAATTGCTTGGGTGGAGGAGAGTGTAGGAGTTGTGGTTGGGTAGGTGATGGATGCAATAGAGCTGGAGCATTTTTGTATTGGGGCCTCTAGTCCTAGAGTGGGGCATTCCGCTGAGGTTGTGGCAGAATGTAAGGTTCAAATGAATAGCTGGCTGGTTGGGAATGATACTGAGATGCATAGGACCAAGGAGGGGGTGTAGACCAGGAAGGATGAGTAGGGGGTCCCCAAGAAGGTACAGATGTGGTTTGATTGGGGTTGTAATATGCATGGAATGACCCTTGCTTACCCTACTGGTATGGTCTAAACCTAAGAGGTCTCCTTTGGTTGATGTAGCAAAGTTGATCAGCGACCCCTTCAGCTCCTTGATACACAGCTTTGAGTTCAGGTAAAGAAGAGCACTTGTCTGTGGAGTGGTTTTCTTCACAGACTAAGTAAATATCAATGCAGTTCAATGGACATTCCTTCCTAGGATGCCTCCTAGTGCATCTGAGACAAAATATGGCCAAAGCTCTCTCTACTTCCTCTTGCTTCCTTTTGATATTCATGGTGCCCATTTGCAAGGCAAGGGGTTTGCAACATCTCACTTTTGAAATCTTCCAGCATATTTCCAAATTTACCCTTGATGAATGAGTTGGAAGATGATGTACTAGCCATAGGTTGACTACTCCTACCCTTTTTCCTGGCTGCCCTAGAATGGTTTCTAAAGATAGTCTTGATATCCTCATAGGGTAATTGGTAGATATATCCTTGTAAGGTATCCAGAAGATCTTCCCTTCTCTAAACAGGACCAACTTTAGTGACTCGAGGTCAAGTGCGCACCTGGCCCTTTTGTAATTAAGCTGGAATCTTTCTTCGTAGTCTTCTAAGGATTCATCCTGGCCCATGGTCATCTTTAAAATCCCTTCTTTAGTATCCTTTGACCTACATTAGTACCTATATTTGTTGTTAAAATCTTGTTGGATATGAGCCCAAGTTGTGATACTATCTCCAGGTAAACCTATGAACCAGCACAACGCTGCATCCTTGAGGGTAGACAGAAACAATTTTAACTTTTTCTCATCATCTATATAATCATAGGTTTGGCATATAACAACAAAGTCAAATAGGAAAGTGTTAGGGTCCTCTATGGTTAGGCCATGGAAATGAGGTAGAGAAGAGGGGCTTATATTCTTCATCTTAGTGTCCCCATTGGTTTCCCTAATGGGGAAGGCACCCTCAATTCTCTCTCTATTCCCTCTGTCATTTTGGCTTTTAGCCATTGGTTCAGTAGGAATGGGTTCCTATTCTTCTTCTTCCCATGTAATTTCTTCAAATATGTTAGGTTTCTCACCTAAAGGTTCCTCCAATTCACAGCCACCGAAGAGGGGAGAAGGTTGGGTGTTGGATGCAGTGGGGGTATTTGGAAAGAATTTCCCTAGATTATCCCTACTCCTACAAGGCATGAAAGGAAATGTTTTTGGGTTGGTTTTTGGAAGATTTTTTTAAGCTGGAAAGTACTTTGCAGAAATGAAATTGCTAATTGAATGAAAATTACTAACAGAAAGAAAAGGTACTTGGCTGAATTGAAATTCTACTTGCAGAATGGAAAGGAAAGAAAATAATGAAAATTGAAAGAAACAAAGCTACTAGATTACTTTTGCAGAAACAAGCTAATGGCAGAAAATTGAAGATAAGAAGTAGAAGAAAATAAAGCAGACTAGAAATAGAAGAAAATAAAGCAGTACTCACATGATACTTAGATATCTCCCCGGCAACGACACCAAAAAGTGATGAGTGCCAGTATTGCAGCAAGGATGTTGCACCTAGACTACCAACTTTACTTATCAACCCGAGGATTGTACAAACTTGGAGCTGACAGTGCTATATGCACATGTAGAAGTGAAGGTCATGCCTGTTGTCACTTGTTCATCTGGAAAGTGACCCTAGGGGTTCCAAGCCAGACTTCCATAGAGTTGGAAGAAGCTTGATTCTTTGATGGAAGAAGAGAAAATATATTCTAAGAGAGCTATTGTACTATAGTAATGAAGAAAACAACATGAATGCTAAATTACACCATATCCTAATTAACCATGTAAACAAATAAACTAAGAATAATTTCTAAATCCACACTAACCTACTGTTGTTATCTAAGTTACAGAAGTAAAGAGCATCAAATCAAACTAATGTGTAAGCAAGGAAACTAAAATAAGTCTGTTTTCACGTTTTTGTTGTTTTGGTAAAATCAAGCATGCAAGGAGTCAAGCAGAAGAGCAAGCGAAGATCGAAATTAGTGAAAGGAGGACGTAAAGAAGCAGAAGTGCATAGGAACCACTGGATCGATCAGCGAACAGTAAAAATGGAAGATTAGCGGTGGAGACCCTATTGCAGGAGATTACGTGAATAGATGGACAAATAGGTTTAATCAGAAGATGGATGGTGGAGGTCTTATCCCGAGAGGTTTAGTCAATAGATGGACAAATATGAATAAGGAGAGATGAATGGTAGAATTATTATCACAGAGATGAAGTGAATAGATGGATGGATCACATCAAGTCACATGGCGACAGAAGGGTAAAAAACATGCAGAATTATGGAGTGAGTTTCCATAGGCGGTAATTAGTTTCTCGCATGCCCTCAAAGTTGTAAGATGTATTTCTAAATTTTGCACGATTAGCCTAAGTGAATGACACATAGCATGGGAAAACCAGTTTTCTTGCATGCTCTCAAGTGGATAACGGTCATGCAAGAATCCATGTGAGATTTTGTGATAACTGTTGGATCAAGATAGAAAGATCAATAGTGGATATTTGCAGCGCATAGAGTATCGAGACAACGTGATAGCCATTGGATCAAGCTAGACAGATTGACATGGAGGTTTTGAGCGCATAAAGTGTTGAGATGGCATGATAACCGTTGGATCAAGTTAGACAGATCGACGGTGGATATTTGGAGCACATAAATTCAAGTGTTGAAATGAATCAGAGGGTGATTGGTAAGGTTTGTTGTGGATCATATGGTAAGGAAATCTACAGGTATAATCTGGTCAAGACGTGTTTTATTAGCTCCCACTTAAGCATTTCATGTTGAAGGAAATGATAATATGAGTGATATCTATTACAGAAAGAGAGTGATTGAAGACGATAATGATGAAATAAACCAAGTACTGAATCATGACAACGAACCTCAAATCTCATGTGATAACTAGAAATCTAAAACACAACCAATCTACACTACACTGTTGTAATGGAAATGCAACTACTTAATAAAATGAACAATTAAACCGTGAATATACGCTAGCATACATGTACAATAAAGAGTAGCTTTAGCTACTAGGCTTGGGCCCTAACCCAAGAGCTTTAGCCCTCTTAGTTAATTTAGTGCTGGCTCAAAACAAAATGCATTCTTATTATCAAAACCATGGATTACATCAAAACTTGTCACAAGTCTTGCAACTCAAAAATAAAGTAGAGTTTACAATCAAAAATCTGAATCCTACTGAGTTCCTAGGCCTCTCTACTTATACGACTAAAGTCTCCAATGACTTCCTTAAAATTAGGGAGGCTCGGCTCCCAAACTTGAGAGAACTGGTGCTTTGACTTTCACTTCTTTGACTGCCTTCTAGTCCTCACGATTTGGTTGGTTGCACTCTCATTGGATGTTCAAATGGAGGGGTAGTAAATGAGGAGGATTTGCCTCCTATAGTTCCTCTCCCTTATCCCATTCGAGTTTTGACCAAGGTCTTTGCTAAAATTCCTTTCTTTTATCCTTTAATCCTGTGTTATATGCACATTAGACGACAAAGAAAAATATCCAACTCTAACTCTTCTCATAAACAAAATATAATCAAAAGTATGCAATAAGTTGTGAGAATAGCTGGTTTGACTAATCTAGGAGGTGAATTAAGGCCCATATAATTACCCAATGATGAGGTTCATCATCAAGTTAAAAACTTTGAATTTTTCACTACCTTGATTCTCATAAACTGATTGGCCCATTTAAACTCAAATACCAAATATAAAATATGCCAACTAATAAAATAATTTACTTCTCAAAGCTTTCCTAAAACTCATGCACCTTCAATTTCTGATACCTTCATGTAGGTTGAATTCCAACGATAATTTATCTATATTGGATCATTATATATTTTTTCATCCATATTGATGCATTCAGAGTGGAAACAGTGGAGGAATCAGCTCATCAGACCGTTTTTACTGGTGGGACCCAATTTGGAAAAACGGGGTTTGAAACCTTCCAAGAGCATTTTGAGACATCCACTGACATTTTTGGGAGGGTAAAAATTTCCCACTTTTGTGTGCAAATTTTTTTTCTACACATAGATATCTTTCCAATGACTCAAGAAGTGTGTTAAAGTTTGTATGCAAAAGTTATGCCACTCAGAAGTTGACATTCATGTTTTCATACCTATAGTTCAGGAGGATGTCACGTTAGCCTCCATTATTTATGGAAAATGGGATAACCACATGTTTTATATGTAAAATACTCTAGAAGAGTCTATGTTATAACTATAGTTAAGAGTTGATGTAGTCAAACTTAACCACTAGTAGGCTATCGAGTTGTGTTATAACTAGGCCGCTAAGAGGAAGAGGCATTCCATTATGTCGTGAGAATTTTGTTCCATAGTTGATCAAAGATATCTAGAAGAGATAGGAGGTAGAGAGAAAAAAGCATATCTATGCATTGTAGCATAGCATGAGCCATAGGCATTACTTCCTTGTACCTGAAGCCTTATTTTCTAGATAGAGAAAGATAGTGAAGAAACCTCATCTTCCAGCTGGGTTTTCTCGCTAAAGGGTTTCACAGAGCATATTTTGTGTCTTATGTGTGTGTGAGAGATTATTTGTATTGTTATATACTTTTCTTCATAATTTCCATTGGCATCCATGAACTAATTACAATTAATTATGCATATCTTAAAGTTTAATGAAATTATAATAGTGTAGAATCTCATAGTTTTAGTATAATATTATTAGATCTATTCTGACAAGCTATCCACTAGAATATCCATGACATTTTATGTACAATTTGTTAGCAGAGTAGTTTTCTTTGGGTATTTTGTGGATATTGCAGAGATCTAGATCGGTAGGGCCGAAAGTCATAAAACCCTAATCATGGTTGATGAATTTGTAAATGAACCTTCTAATCCTGTAGAGGTGAGCTTTACGTGGTTGGAACAACAATTCGCATATATCAAATGAAATGTACGCCTCCTCATGGAAACCTTTAATAACAATTTGGGGATATCTGGAGAATATTGGGGTTTGAATGTAGAGGACAAATTTGATTGGGGATCAGAACATCAAGGGGAAACAAAGAACCAGTCAAAAAAGGACCCAAAAAAGATATACCCAGTTTGAGTGTCATGAACGAATCACAATCCATATTTAAAATGGAAGCAGAAGTCGATATCAAGCCATATCATAGTGAGATCAATGCCCTAAAGTTGAATTACTGGTTGTAGCAACTGGAATTTTGTTTTAGTGTCCATCAAATCGAGGAAGGAAAAATATCTCATTCACGTGATTGGAATTAGAGGGCCATGCCCTGACTTGGTGGGAGTGACACATGGAAACATTGAGGTTGGAGGTAGAATCTCTAATGAATAATTCAAAGCATTTCAAAACCCTATTTAAGTCATAATTTTATCCCATTGGGTACATGGAGGACCACTGGATCCTGTGGCACTACTTTAGGAAAAATCTGAGCCAAAGTGTGTAAGAGTACACTACAAAAATCAGGAAGATGGATATAATGTTGGGTATCTATCCAAAGAACCCATATGTACTCTTCAAGTATTTAGGGGGTTTGGACCTCCATCTGCATGAGAAAGTGATGTTTTTCAACCTCAAATTAGTGGAAGAGGCTTGTGTACTGTTATCACTTAGGTTGTCCTTCTGGTCAGCATCAAAAGGATACGGCCGAGGTAACCATAGACCAATCTTTGGACTGCACGTTCTAGCCCACCTGCAATCAGAGAGGGCTCTCTCTTTCAGATTTAGCTTTGTTGAAAATGTTTTTAGGCTAGTTTTTGAGTTCAAGGGTTTTGTTTTGTTTTTTGGTGGGAAGGATGATGCTTTCAAGTAAAGAGGCAGGGACAGCATGAAAGTTTTAGAACCATTGGGCGTGGAGTCAAGGAGTAGGACTGCTGGTGCATTTTCTTGGTCACAAGAAGGAACATGGAGCAAGCTAGCTTCATATGAAACAATCATTCAAGGTAAAAGAGATGGATTAAAGGCTAAGGAATGAGGGGCGATTAAGAATCTCTCATTCATATTAGCAGAAAGAAGACAAATGAGCCCTATCTAGGAGCAGTTAAGAATTCCTAGATAACAGTCATTCATATATGAAAATAGGTCAAACATGAGCCATAACAGAATTCATATTTATGCCTAATTCAAGAGGAAAGCATTATGAAACCACGGAAACTGAGCATAGAGTGCAACTAAGCAAATTCTAAACCAATCCTTTGTTCTGTGACTTGAGCATATGTGAAATCGAAATAACACAGGTAAGAAAAAACTTATTGAGTCATATAGCAGCACAAGAATTCTGCATTCAATTCTTCAAACCATTAGACACAGAGCAGACAGTCATTCCTCTAAAGCTTTTCAACAATCTTTGATTAATTAAAACATCTCAGATATCTAGTGCGAGTCTCTAATGAGGATTATCAACCAACCAACCCTTTAAACAATACAGAGGGTCGGTATATATAGGGAAAATTATCCAAAAACTAATCTATTACAGCCGATCTAAACAGGTCTGAAAGAAAATGATTACTTTGACCTAATCTTATCCAGAAATAAATGCATGAAAACATATTTGAGCTGCGCTAAGGGCAGTTGTATCAAAACTGAGTTAATACTTGTCCTGGGTGGCTCGGTGCAGTCCTCCTGTAATAACTGTGATTTGTCCTTTATCTCCACCTCTAACTTGGTTTTTCTACTGTTTTTCTGGCATTAATGTGCACTAATCCAGACCAAATAGGCTTTTAAATGGCCTTAACTTCTTTGCTGACTTTGATGAAGCTTTTTAATTTTCACCTGATTTGATGTTGCTGAACTGATACTCTTTGCCGCTTCCTGATACTCTTTGGCACTGATCCTAGAGTCTTTAATATATTTTGTATGGTTTAGACTATCCCATCGATCCTTCATGGCAGCTGCTCGACCCTCTGTTGCTTTAAAAACTGTGTTTGCCCCTTTATGAATGCTTCGCGAAGAAAATTGGGTCATTCTGTGCCTTTCAGGCTTGTTGGGGGCCGCGCGGTGAGGGGCTTTCCACTTTGGCCCATTTCCTGTAGCCATGCGCGATTAGCGCTAATCGCGCATGAAAAACTGCCTCAGATTTTGAATCCGGGCTTCCTGGGCTGCGATTTCGCCTTTCGCGCCTTTTTGAGTGATGACGTCAGCGGGTGGGACCTAGTACGGCAAGCGACATGGTGGGATGACGTCAGCTGATGACGTCAGCAGTACGGTGGGTGATGTGGCAATACATGGTGGCAATGATGTGGCAATGGTGAGTTAGTAGTATGCTGGCAGGAGGCCGATGCAGGTAGATGACGCAGTAGGATGACGTCACTGGCGGAGGTGGGGAGGTGACATCATGGCGAGGACGTGGCACCGACGTCACCCAGGGGGGGCAGTTTGGCAGTTTCAGGCGCACCGCCTTTGCACTGGAGTGGTTTGGGAGGAGGGGGCTCTGCCACACCCAGGAGGGCGACGCGTGGTGGGAGTACGGCAGGAAAACCGCCCATCTCCTGGACGCTAAACATCGGTGGCTTCAGAGATGAAAAAGCCCGCCCGCTGTTGATCTTGGGCGCTGGTGATCGAACGGTCGGCATAATGGATGAGGTGGTGGAGGGATAAAGGACAGGGCCCGCAGCACGTTAAATTAGTTTATTATGTGGAGGGAGGGTTTAAACATTAGGAAAATGGGTTATGGGGTTATAAAATGAGCGGGACAAATATTTCATGGGCAAGACCATAGGATAAGGGCGGAAAGTGGGTTTTATGGGGTTAATTTTAAGCTGGGGGAAAAATAACTTAATGTTTAATAAAACTTTTAAACATCAACTTTGGGAAAATGACTGCAGAGGGGTAGAAAATGTGCGGTTTTTAAGGGCGAAGGGATGGGTAAAGGTTATTAACTTAACCAGATGTCAAGTTAATCCCAGGGTTTGAACGTGGAAAGCTAATGTCAAGCTCTTGGTGAACTCAGCATTTCCCAAACTTGATATTATATGGCTATAGTGCCAAGGGATGGGGATATGTATCTAGGGGAATTTTATACTTAGTTTTAGTAGGGGAAGGGGAAACAGATAGGAAGCTATATAGTAAAATTAGTAGTTAATATGAAAAGTGATCAGAAAGCGCTAAGTATGTGAAACTTAGGTTGTTAAGGGGGAAAATGATTCATAGAGGAAGTATGAACATGCCTTGAGTAAAGAAGATCTTCACTAAGGCAAATGATGTGGAAATGATGAAACTAAGAGGCTCAAGCGGATCTTGACCTCTTGAGGGAAATTAGTGAGTGATTTGGGGGAAAAGGAAGAAGGGGAGGTTAGAGATATCCAGTTTGAGTTCCTCCAAACAAAACTGCCTTGTAGCTGTGATCTGAAGTACAATATCACTTTAAAACACAAGATTGATCACATATCAACATTCTGCAACCTCAAAGACTACCTACACAGCCTACTTACCTAGCATTTCTTCTTCTTTTTGGTTTGTGTGCATTTAGACTTGCAGACCCTACTTTACAATTTTTCTTTTGGCTGCCCTCCTATCTAATTTTATCCTTATTTCTTCCAAGGGCCCAGATTAAGCAGTTGGACGCCTTTGTTTCTCTACCTATCTACAAATCTGGCAAGATTAAGCTATTTGGATAGATATCAACTCTCTATATTCTAAAACAAGAAATTGAAACCTAAGGAAGCCAAGATTAAGCTGTTTGGACTACCCGTAACAGAACATTCTTCAAAAATGGTTAAGTCATCAAAATTGGAATACAGTAGTGGCATTTGGACTGGCACACTTTCATGGCCTCTTCTTTGGCCTTTTTCTGGAAATATGGAGCATTGCAGGATGCAAAGTATGACATATTTGGCATGTAAAATTATCAATCATGAAAGATGAACACCTGTTGCAACAGGAGGCTAACATGTACAAGAACAATACCTGGATAACATAGGCCTAAAGAGAGCACAATCTAGTGGATCAAAGCAAAATGAGCAACAAGAAACTTCTAAGGAGGGGAATAAGAAGAAAAAGGGAAGAAAATATAAGAACACAAAAACTACAACACACCAGCAAAAAGATCCTAGCAACCACCTCAACCACTGCAACATCAATGTCCATACAAGGAAAAATGACGGAAGTTGAATCTAGAGCTAAACCCGAAGAACAATAAGAATAATCTCATGGCCACTGATTCGAGCAACCAAGTTGAAAGAAGATCGGATGTGGATGAGTACATCATTTGTATGTTAATACAAAAGAAGGTGAATCTAATTATCCTTCAACAATAGGAAGAGAAATAAATGAACAATGTCTTCCACATAAAGATACGGGTCAAGAACATGAAGATTTTGATGCCCTATTTGACTCAGGATCACAAGTGAATATCATTTCAATAAAGCTAGTTAATAATTTGAGGCTAGAAGTTTGTGATCATCCAAACCTATATCCATTGGGATGGGTAATTAAGGATGTAGAGATGAAGGTAAAAAAACAGTGTAAAATTAGATTTGCTATCAGTGTTGATTTTATTGATGAAGTAAACCTATATGTGGTTCCCCTTGATATATGTGGAGTCATGTTTGGGAGTCCATACATGTACATGCATGATGAAATATTCATGAGAGCCAACCAGTATCAACTTGTTAAGGATGGAAAATTTATCGTCGTCAATGCACAGAAAGGCAAGTCAAAAATCTCACTAGTAAGTGTCAATCAAGCGAAGAAACTGATAAGTTCCAACAAGAAGTATGCTTTATTTCTTTTTAAGAGAAAGTCATTCTTAAGAGGATTCAATAAGAGGTAAGGCATCCTTGGATGGGTTTACTAAGAAACATAAAAAACAATTATAAGCATTTTTACAAGCATACAAGGATGTGTTCCAAGAGCCTAAAGTGTTACCACCTAAGAGAGAATTGGAGAATGAGATTCCGCTATTGGTAGACTCACTATTGCAAAATATTGGGCTATATAGGTAGTCTATTATAGAAGTGAGGTGAAGAAATAGTTGCAACAACTATTAGAACATGGTGTCACTCGATCGAGTACATCACCATATGGGTCACCGATCATCATTGTGCTGAAGAAGGATGGCACTTGGAGGATATGTATAGATTACAGGGAATTGAATAAAATCACGTTCAAGAACATATACCCCCTTCGCAAGATAGATGACCTGCTAGATCAGTTGCAACAAGAAAATTACTTGACCAAGTTGGACTTGAAGTCTGGATATCACCAGTTTTGATTCAAAGAAGAAGATACATGGATGACCACCTTTAAAACTAGGCGATGCTTATATGAGTGGTTACTAATGCCATTTGTCTTATGTAATTCACCAACTAAATTTATAAGATTAATGAATGATGTACTGTGCCATTTTATAGATTCATTTATTATTATTTATTTGGATGATATACTGGTCTATAGTGATACCTGGGAGGAGCATATGTCACATTTGATGTGGGTGCTGGAAACATTAAAGAAAAACCAACTACTAGCAAATCTCAAAAAGTGCAAGTTTCCACAATAGTGTTTGGTGTATCTGGGGTATCTAATAATTGGAGGAGAAATGAAGATAGATCCTACCAATATGGAGGCCATAATGAAATGGTTGGTGCATACTAATTTTTTTGAGGTCAAGAGCTTCATTGGGGCAACACAATACCTAAGGAAGTTCATAGCCTCATTTTCAGTCGCGGCAACATTACTTGATGCCATAACAACAAGTGGTAAGAGTTTCCAGTGGGGAAAATGTTAGAAAAGAGATTTTGAAGAGCTAAAGAAGAATATCAGTCAAGCACCAGTTATGGCATTACAAAACTTGCAATGACCCTTTGAAGTGGAGATATATTCTTGTGGATATGCAATGGGATTTGTCTTGATGCATGGAGCAAGGCCTATATGCTACCATTCTGAAGTATTTCATGAGTTGGTCCTTAACTACGCTACATATGACAAGGAGCTCTATGCCATGTTGCAAGTTGTGAATAAGTGGGAGAACTATATGATGGGAAAGGAAACAATAATCCACATAGATCACCAGTAGTTACAGTACTTGTAGGTCCAAAGTAAGCTACAATAGACTAGGAATTACAAGTGGATGGGCTTTTTACAATAGTTTCATTTGGTGATCAAGTATAATACAGGAAGCACAAACAAGTTGGTAAACATACTTTCAAGGCCACCCACATCAAAGATCACAACTTTGGGGACTCTAATGGACACGGATCCATTCACCCATGATGCAGGCATAAAGGCATATTTAGAAGATGAGGACTTCAGGGAGGTGTATCAGCACTTCTAGAGAAAGAGTCATGTGCACAATAAAGATAATATGTTTGACTTCCATCTCCAGGATGGGTTACTCTACAGGCTAGATAAGCTATGTGTTCCTAAAGGTGAGCAATTTCAGGTGATTAGAGAGGCTCACACCTTCAAGGTTGTAGGTCACATTGGTGTAGGGAAGAATGCAGCTAAATTATAGAGGTATGTGTATTGGCCTAAGATACAAGATCAGGTAGCTACATTCATAAGAGGATGCATTCTTTTTTGTATCAACAATCCTAGCAACAGGAAACAAGGTCCATATCATCCCTTACCTATACCTACCCGTCCTTGGGAAATCATTTCTACGGATTTTGTGGGAGGTTTACTGAAAACTAGGAAGGGACATGACTAAATGTTCATGGTAGTTGAAATGTTTAGTAATATATGTGTTTTGATGCCCTATAAAAATACCATCAACGGGCAAGAAGCAATAAACCTATTCTTTGGACAGGTCTAGGTGCACTTTGGGATACTAAGGAGAATCATTTGAGATAGGGATAAAATATTTGTGAGTGCATTATAGACTACATTATTGGATAAAATGGACACAAAGTTGAATAGATCTATAAAATTCCATCCATAGATAGATGGGCAGAAAAAAGTTGTCAAAAAGAATTTGCTACATCTTTTGAGGGGATACAACTAGAAAAATCCAAGAACTGGAATGAAAATCTAGTATATATACAACATTCTTACAATAGAGAAATCCACACTTCTATAGGAAAGTCCCCATTTGAGACTTGTTTTGGATATTTTCCACCTTCACCTTTGGATATTGCATATGGGAAATAAGGACGAGTGAGGGAAGATCTTACAAGAGATACTTTGTGGACTTCAAATTTTATAGAGAAGATTAGGCAGATCAATCTACAGGTACAAGAAACACTGCAAAATTCATAGGAAAAGTATAATGTCAGACATGATAAACACTTAACAAAGAATTCATTCAAGGTGGGAGATAGAGTATGGTCACAATTGAACAAGGAGAGGCTACAGGGGCCTGTTAAGAAAATCAAGGCTCTGAGGTATGATCCCTTTAAGATATTGGAAAAGGTGGTGATAATGCCTATCGACTCAATTTACCACCATATATGCACATTTAATGAGTTGTGAATGTGGGGAATTTGAAATTCTACAAGCCTTCCATGCTAGATCCAGAAGAGGAACAGGTCCTACCTCTTATGGAGGATTTGGCACCATATGATCAAGAAGAGTTGAAAAGAGATACAATTTTTTAGAAGAGGTCAAGAACTTAAGATAGGGGTATCATGACCTTTTACATATTCGATTGAAGGAACAAGTTCCAAGCAAAGTAAATGGTATGCTAGAGAGAAGGTGGAGGAAAAAATTCCTCACTTCGTTTAGTAAAAGATTTTAGGGACCAAAAGCTTCCCAAAATGGGGAGGTGTGATCCAAATTGGATCATTATATTGTTTTTCATCCATCTCAATGCACTCGGAGTGGGAAAAGTGGAGGAATCATCTCATGGGGCCATTTTTACCGGCGGGACCTAATTTGGTGAAACAAGTTCTGAAACCTTCCAGGAACAATTTGAGGCATAAAAAGATGTTTTTGGGGGTAAACTTTTGTTGCTTTAGCATGCACCTTTTAATTTTATTCTACACATAGATATATTTCCAATGGTACAATAAGTGCATCAATCAAAGTTTGTATACAAAAGTTATGCCCCTCAAAAGTTGACCTTCCTATTTTCACACCTATAGTTCGGGAGGATACCACATCAACCCCCATTATTCGTGGAATAGGTGTTATCCACATGTTTTAGATGTAAAATACTCTAGACGAGTCTATATTATAACTCTAGTTAATAGCTGATGTGGTCAAACTTAACCACTAGTAGGCTATCTAGTTGTGTTATAAATGTGCCACTAGGAGGAAGAGCAATTCCATTCTTTTGAGAGAATTTTGTTCCATAGTTGAGAAAATATAGCTAGAAGAGATAGGAGATAAAGAACAAAGAGAGGATATGTGCACTGTAGCATCCCAAAGGCCACACTCATTACTTCTCTGTACCTACAACCTTATTTTTGAGACAGAGAAAGCGAGTGAAGCGGCCTCACCTTCCAGCTGGGTTTTCCAAAGAATATTTTATGTCTTATGTTTTTTTCTTTTTCTTATTTCTTTCATAATTTCCAAACACGTGCATGCACTAGTTATGGTTAATTCTACAAATCTTAAAGTTTAATGAAACTGTAATAGTGTAGAATCTCAAATTTTTAATATAATATTATCAAATCTGTTATGACGAACTGTCCAATGGAATATCCATAGAATTTTACAGATCAATAATTCACAAGGCCATGAAGTCTTCCAATATCCTTTTAGGTGGTAATTTGAATGGAAAAATTGGTTGTTTTTGGTATTTTAAGACTCAACATTTTGATCCACCTATCCCAATTTCGATGAACAATTGCAAATTCCAACCTCAAACTTGAGAAAAATTGAACAACGACCAACTTCAAGGCCTAGTTCAATTAAGGAATGTGTCGATTGTCATGAAATTATCTAAAGTTGGTTAAATACATACCTCTGTCTGAACATAATGAATTAAATCCCAACAAATTTCCTCTCAGAATGACTATATCATATTCTAGTTGTGCAAATTGGTGCCAAACATTATTGCCATAGGCGCTCATATTCGAAATAACATTGGCTCAATTTTCCTTCCAAGAATAAAATAAATGCTTGGGCTAACAAACTAGTCAGGGATGTATTCTTCATCATGGATCAACCTCAATCATCGTAACCCTCTACTCACCTTTGTTATATGTTTCTCTAGGGGTCCAAGCCGTCCTTTAATCTTGGTGATCAATATTCCTTAGGCAAAGTAACCTTATGTGGAGTAATATTTGAATAAATCACGAGAATTAGAGAGTAAGAAAATGATTACAGTTACCATCATTGATTTTCTGTTAATTAATAAGCAATGTTGTTTCTTGACCAACTCCTTCACATAGGTAATTGTGAAGATAAAAAATCATACAAAGTTGTATATAAAAAAAACACCTAGAGTTATGCCTACGTCATTGAAAACCTCACAACAAAATGATCAAATTTCATTATACTTGCTCAAGAAAATGGATTAAGGCATGTTTCAATCTTGACAAACTATTATAATGAGATGGAGCCGATCTTGGGTCTTTGTATCTAGGGTCTATCCGACTGAGTTACAAATAGCCAATGGTGTTGTGAACCTAATGAGTTCCTCCCTCTTTTTCTTTTGTTGTGATGTGTGTTATTCCAAGAACTCTTCCTTGAATGCATAAATTTCTAACTAAGCATCCTATTACCAAATAAATAACAAGAAGTTTATGATATGGTTCATAACAATTTTTTGAATTATATTGATACAATCTTCTCTATTTTGCTTCGCTCAGGGAAATATTTGCTTTAGGTTACTTGTAAAAATCATTAACACAGTGTAGACTAGCTTGCTCTATCTAGTCCGTGACAACCTATGACATATTGGACAATGATCTATCCAAACATTCTTTAAAAATCTCAAAAACCCTACTGGTCTGATGATTCAACACAAAATGAATTTCTCTAACCTCATCTAATGATTTAAACAAACATGAGGTCATTTAGAAGCAACACATTCACAACTCTTGCCAGTTAGCTAATTCTAGCCACAAAATATCTCAATTCAGATGCTCAACAGCACAATGGCTGCACGATTCCACACCAATTGCAAATTTTCTCCACAAGGTTGGAAAATACACACCACACGCCTCACTAAAACAATCCAACAATCTTTGTTATCTCTACTTTCACAAATATGATATGATCAGGTTGAACCATGCACAACCTCCACGTAAATGTTTTCTCCAATGGGTTTGCAGAGAGAGGCATTGATACACTCACAATGTCCGCAAAAATGCTCAAACATGTATGCTCTAGAAAGCCACAAAACTAGTGGATTATGCTATTCGACAAGGAAAATAAACCTGCTTTGGTACCACTTTAGGATACATGAGCTGGAAATGAACTCAAATTTATTAAGGTATCTCCTCAAAAAGTTATGTACAATGTTTACATATTAATACAATAAGAAAACCATTGATTGAGTTTCCAGGTTTTCTTAGACTCTAATAACTAATCTCCATAATAGACATTAACCAAAAATATAATCCTAAGGATTATGTGTCTAACACCACATTTATTTAGTTTTCATTCTAAAGAAAATTAGGACTACAATCAATAGCATTTTGGGTTTCAAAAATCATGTCTTTCTTCTCATAATCATCACAAACTTTATCAGCAGAAACCTAAATGAGTGATGTGAAATTTTGTTTCATTCCAATCATCCATAGATTCAAGATAATTATAGCATACCCTCTGTTCAATCTAAATATTGTCGTTTGTAGCTTTTGACATGAAGGAAACATTAAAAGTGTGTGCAAAAATATCATCTTAAGGGTTCTTAGAAAGAGATGACTCGGAGAGAGGATTCTATTTTTGTGTAGGGACCAATAGTTATTACAGTATTAGTCCCACACATCCATAAAAAAATCATAATAAAACATCAATAAATTGCACATAAATAGTTAATATTAAGTTATATAAGTTATTAACTTATGTCCAAAATGGGCCCATATGTTGATTGGACCAACAACTATAAAACACTAAGCCTTTAATGTAACAAGTTGAAAGTACTTCATGTCCCAAATCCCTCCAAATATGAATAACCACTTAAGTCAAAATGCACTACAAAACATTCCATTAACTTCTATCCAGTAGTACACCTATCCCATCAAGCAAGAACCCACAAATTTCCATTGGAGAAACACTTCCCATGGATGGGTAATACCTACACGAGAAAAGGTGAAATGTGTGTTAGGCATATCTACATGTGTTTTTAACCATTCAACCTAATGAAGGAAATAAATAGCACCATTCAACTACTAAATGGAATAAATGAAACTAACCCTTTCAATTCAGGAATTAAACATAGGAAAGCACAAGGATCAACCATAAAAGTTTATCACTCATAGGATCATTTACAAATCAATCAAGAACACATGATTGAATTTGGGAGATTGGAATCCATCCTAGTATTCTCCACCAATCAAATTCTACACCAGAAAACTACAAAATAAGCTCAACCATTACCGACTTGCATTTGAAACATTCATTCTACTCATTAGCTCTTGGAGGCATACAATCAAAGTGTGTGCACAGTGTTAGTAGGTTGGTTTTTTTTAAGAGTATTATTAGGTTTATTTTATTTACTTTTTTTGTCATTATTTTTTGTTTTTGTTGTTGGTAATCAGGATAAAATATAGGATGCCTTTTTATTCAGAGGATAAATTAACTATAAGTTAATAAGTTTTTAAAGACCATTCTTTAATTATGTATGAGAAGGAGTACAACTATAGAAAATGTCACAGAATAGAGAGCTTTGGGTAACCAAAATAAAACACGCACAAATGAAGCCAAAAAGAAAATAAAACAACCCTGACACTAAACAATCTAGGTACCATCATTGAGAATTCGAGAGTAAGAACATAGATTCACAAATTTTCTGAGAAAAAAAACAAAAAATTGAGAAAGTATACTTTCCATAATGTTTACACAATAATATATCACCTGTATGAAGAAAAAACAAGAACCATCTAATTACATGCTCAATTCCACATAGAATGTTTACCAATTACCATTGCAGACAATGTGCATTGGTACACAAAGAAGACTAAGGGAAAAAACATATTTTTTTAATCATAATTTCATGGTAAATATGCAAGTCATTGTAACCATGCCAAGAGTTAATATTGAAACTTGTACAAGGAACAGGAGGAGGCATGGGACCAAGGGGTACCAATTGTGATGCAATTCACCAGATGAGGATAGGGGTGATGATGAATATTCTCTCAATTCTCCCAAAAATGTTGTTGAGAATGTCAGTGAGGTGGCAAATCATGTTTTCCCACCATCAACCACAAAGCCACTGTCAAGCACAGTGCAAGGTGAAAGTTCAACAAAGAAGATCAGTCCCATAAGAGGATGGATGAAGGAAGATATACTAGCTACAATTGATGACATAGATTTTATGGGATATTCAATTTGTGCCTCTCTAAAAGATATGTGATTTCTTCCTTAAACATACATTATTAGATAAATGGGTTGACTCATACAAAGCATAGAGGACTCGTTACGATTATTACTAAAGTGGAGGAGGGTGAGATGGTTATGTGGTGTGAAGATATGGACCAATTGGGACATGTGTTAGAGTTGATACAACGTAAATCCATAGTATCTCAAATCTATTAGGGGAGGCCAAACCCCTTCAAATATGGTTTTTTTGGTAAATCATGGTGGACTGGGTTTAAAAAAAGGTATTCAGACATTGTGTTACATACAACCAAGGGCCTTGATAGAGACAAGGATTTAAATTTGTGCCTTGAAATTGTGTCCAAGTTCTATGCCACTCTTTCTACTTGAAATGAACAATGCTCAGATGCCCCATACCATATATGGAACTATGACAAAACAGACTTACAGGTGGGAAGGAATTGTGGTAGGCGGATAGATTCCAAGAGAGGGGTCATAAATTAACCTAAGAGCAAGTGCTTGATGACTATTATTTGTTTTGTTGATGATCCTATGTATGATATTAGTTGCATCCAGGCATTTGATGTGGAAGGTTAAGAAGTACAGGACTTACAAGACCATGTTGATTCCCAAGAATATGTGGATGGATAGGAAGATGGTGTTGCTACTATAGGTATGATGTCCCTATCTGAAGGGCACTTCTATGGTGATGATATTGAACATGTGAGTGAGACAAAATTCATTCATTAACTAATTTTCAATAGCATGGAGGTTGCCATACCCACTAAACCACTTATGAATTTTGCATGTGATATTCCATATGAGGTAGTTGATCATGCAGTTGACAATGCAAGCTTGTTTTCAAATGATAATGGAACATGATTAAATAATGAGAAATTGAGCATGGTAATCTAGGTAACCCCATAATCATGGTGGGAGGAGGCCATGATGAATATCAACACACATAATTTCTCATCCACCAATGAGGAAAGCATGCACATGGCTTCACAACCAACAGATTTGAACACTAAACTTGTTCATTTTTTATGGACAATGGATCACGGGAAGAAGAGCCTATTCAACATGAATTAATAGATGAAGACAACAATGGGGAGAAATCAGTTGTCCTAGAGGTAGAAACGAAAGTGTCAGACCATGAAGAGGATGTAATAGTGAAGCGAGGAAGACTTGGTACATTCCTAAAGTTACCAGTAGAGAGAGTGAAGGCCTAATCAAGGTCCTGAACAAAAAATTATCTTCATTTAGGGAGGAGTTCACAGTTCTCACCTATGAAGACTATATGATGCTTTTATTTGAGTCTAAACACAAAAAAGTTGAAATTTAGGAATATAAATAAAGAAAGAAGGAGTTGGTTGAGGAGAAGAGAGCTACAAGTATTGTAGCAAAAGAAGCTCAAGAAAGGGAAATTTTAGAAAGAAAGAAAACAATGGAAGATAAATAACATCAAAAAAATTGGAAAGGCAAGAGACGGAGGAAAGAAAGGTTCAAAAAGTGTTGGAAAAAGGAGGGGTGATAGACAGGGAAGACTATAGTCCAAGAAAATTTGAGGTTAATAGGATAATTTCCAACGCTCTAGACCACATTCGAGAACATACACCATCATAACAATACCTGATTAACATCCAAGCCCTCTAATATAAACCAAGGGTTATGCCTACCTCTTATATCCCTATTAATGCAGTTTAAATCCTATGTGTGATTACAGGACACCTCCACTCAATGTTTGGGTTAGTATCACAATTGGGAACTTGGGTTACTTAATCCCTTCATGGCTACAAGGAGGCAATTGGACTCAAGAATATGGAAACATTCAGGCACATCCTAGTCAGCTAATGTTGAGTAGGTAGCCATACATGGCTCAAGAAGGAAACTCAACAAGTTTGGGAAATGTAGGAAATGGAAGACATCAAGCATACGGGTGGCATGACTTAATTTTTGTAGCCACATCGCAATGTGAATTTTCTAAGGATGTAATATGTTGCATGGTTATTATAATAGTTCACATGTAGTTGAACATACAATTTAATGTTATAGTTCACAACATAATTTTTGCAATTGTGGTTTACTTTACAATGTAGTTCTTTTGTTGGTTTGTAGCATACCTATATTCAATAGTCCTAGATACATTGTAAGGTGACAATAATTTTTGAAGTACCAAAACATTCAAATAATTAGTCAAGAAATTGTTATAGTTCCTCATCGATTATCAAGTCTTATTATATTGTGATTGTAAGGAATTCCAAGAATCCAAACCTTAAGTTTATCAATGTTGAAGATAGTTTAGTTGTGAGGGCATGATAACTAAGGAGTGACAGGGCATGCCAAGGAATGAAAAGTTGTGCTAACACATGGCAGACAATGTCAATGGATGTTGAGTAGTGTTAGGGAGTGTCAGGAGAACACAAGGGAGAACTAGGTCAAAATGCTTGGAAATGAACGAATAAGAGTGTGTGCCAAGGACTGTTAGTGAATTTTAGGAGAAGTTCAAAATAGAACTTACATGAAGCAAGCCTATGGTTGTGATAAGGTGCGGACAAAGAAATTTTAGAGAAAGGGAAACTTTGGGTTGGGCACAATATTGTTTTGCTAATGAATTGGTTTGGTTCTCAAGTCACAAAAAAAGTAAGGCTATCTATGAGGGCATGACAATTAGGGAGTGCCAAGGTGTTCTAGGGAATGTAAGGTTCCCAAGTCATGGAAAAATGTAATGCTAGTTGTGAGGGAATGACTTCCAAGCTGTGTTAGGGAATGCTAGGGCATGCTAACATGTGCCAGATAGTATGAAGGCATGCCAAACAAGCTAAGATGTGCCAAGTGTTAAGGCATGCCAAGATGTGCAAGGGTGTGACAATGCATGCCAAGGATTGTCAAGGCAAAAAAAGGGAGGAACAAGTTAAACTACAAGGAAATGAACACATAATAGGGTTAATAAGTCATCAATTTATCTTTTCCATGAGGGGAATGCTAGGCACACCAACACTAGGTGCCAATAGGTGCCAAGTGCCAAGTGTTAGTGCATTCAAAGTGCCAAATATTCCTCTATTGCTTCTCATCTACTTTGCAATAATTGATCTCAAATAAATTTAATATTAAACCATGCCAAATCATACCAAGTCATCTCAATGCATGCCAAACATGCTAAGACTTGCCAAGTGCCAATGTGTGTCAGGGAATGTGATGCATGCTATGAAGTGCCAAAATGTGTTGAAGAGTGCTAAGGTGTACTAGAGAGTGCTAATGGATGTTGAGGATTGTTAGGGAGTACTAGGACAACACAATGGAGTACTAGGTCAAAATGCATGAAAGTGAATGAATATGAGGGTGTGTCAAGGAGTGTTAATGAGTGTTAGATGTCATGCCAAGGAGGGAGTGACAAGGTATGCTAAACACAGATAAGGCATGCCAGGGAATATCAGGGCATGCCAAGAAGTGCTAGAGTGTGCTAGTTAGTTATGGGGTGTGCTCACATGTGCTAAATAGTGCCAAGGCATTCTAGGTGCTAAGACATGCTAGGATGTGCAAGGTGCCAGAGTATACGAATATGCGTCAAGGAGTTTCAAGGAAACAAAAGGAATAACCAAGCTAAAATGCAAGGAAATGAACACATAAGAGGGTTAATAAGTCGAGACTTTATCTTTTTCAAAAGGGGAATGCTAGGCACACTAATAATATGTTCCAATACATGCCAAGTGCCAATGTGTGCCAAGTGCTAATGTATGTCAATTCAATATTATCCCAAGGTGTTCCAGGGCATGCTAGGGACTATAGGGCATGCCAACACATGCTAGGGGAGTGTTATGCTATGCTAGGGCATGCCAACATGTGCTTGGGCATCCTACTCATGGCAAGATGTTCTAGGTACAAATATGTTCCATGTACAAAGATGTTCCAAGACATGCGAGGTGCTAAGGAATGTTAGTGTGTTCCAAAGCATGTTAAGTGATCCAAATTGGATCCATAAAGAATGATCAAAAGAACCATGGCTATACCAGGTCGGGACATACTTCAAAGAATTGAGGGAAGTGATAAAGACCACCTCTAAAACAGTGGAAGTTGGTAGCCAACGTGGAACGACGAGGACCTCAGTTAAAGCGTGCTGACCGAGGCCCACAGAGACTATGCAGCAGGTGAAATTAGCGCCTGGGAAGCCCAGATCAGGAAACAAAGGGAGTTTTTGATGCACGATTAGCACTAATCACGCATCGCTGGGCAAAAAAACTCGAAAAGGAGAGGCCCTAAGCACTTGGTCACATGGGAGCTAGGAAAACCATGGGGAAAAAGGATAAAGGCTAAGGCGGGACCCACGCTCTAAAAACTGGTGGTATTCATCGAGGGCACCCTTGGGCGGTAAGCAGATTTGGTGAAAACAGAGTGATTCCACTCAATTCTTGATGTGTGGCAAGCGAAGGAGAGAGAAAACCATCGCTCATCATGCGCTAACAGTCAAGCAAGTCAACTGTGCGAAATGAGCGGATGGAGTTGGATCTAGGGGATCCAGATCTAACGATTGTTATCATGCCCGACGGTAAGATGAAATGTAACATGGGATTAAGCTATGATTTAGAAGAATTTGAGGTCTGCTTTGACCACCAAGGTGGTGAATGACTCATTCCACGATGTAACTGAAGAACCGAACCGAAGAAACAAGCTGGCGCAGTTCTTAGGAGGACAATTGGCCACCCCCTGTGATTCTGATGATGACGCTGAGACAGGGAACTCCAAGCGAAGTTGTAGCAGGCGATCCAATGGAGTTGGAAGAGGAATCGAACAGCTATGAGCTCGAGTGGCTTTAAAACCATGCATAGACCAGCAAAAGGGACACACACGGAAGAATAGAGAAAGCAGACAAAGAGAGAAAAAAATATTAAGAAGACAGAGGGCCGAGCTGACCAAAGGTAGTGTCGAGCACCAGAGGGCTTGAGAAATTTAAGCCATCCCTGAAGGGGATCTTTCAAGACCGAGCACCACATTGGGCTCCTTCCATTGTAGACCTAAGAGGTCAAAAATTTTGTGAGGCCAAGAGTTTGTGTACTCTAGTGGCTCGGGAAATCCAAGAACCACCCTGCCAAGCTATCCTATGACAAGAGAGTCATATTGAGCTCCTTCTTTATAATTCTCTGCTTTAAGGCACAATAAGAGAAGGCCACCATTGAAAGCTAGACTAAAGTTGTAGCCATGGAGGATAGGGTGAACTTCTTATTAATTTCTTGTGTTTTTGTGCTTGCTCACTGTGTTCCTCCGTTGTCTTCCATTTTCAAGTGTCTATGTATTTGGAATCTGATCAATATGTTGCTTAAATAACTTGGACATACACCAACACATGAGTTTGTAATACCTCTATTTAATAATTCTTAACTGAGATCACTCATAGGGTGATTATTAGATCAAGTGGTATCAAAGCTTTAAGCTGTAAGGTTATACAAGATTATGTTGGTTTAGTTGTTGAATTCTCACTAGATCAAAGCTCAAATTAGGAGAAGGAGAGTTGGTAGAAACTAATCTTAAGATTGTGAGAGTCTATCCTCAGAAGATAATGTCAGAGGAAGGTTCTATGGGGCCAGACCCTCAATTCATAGAGAGTTTCCTAGCTATAAATTCTATGGTAGAAGAAATGTATAGGGACGTAAGGAAACATAAGAATGAAGATTCATTAGGTTCTAAACAAGATAAAGAAGAAGATGAATCTCATTCCCATGACCACTCAAAAGGAAAAGGGAAAGAGGAAAACTTTCTCACACCTCCTAATATCCCTATGCATAATAAGAAAGCATATTTGATCAAGATAGATGTTAAATTCGACTTGCCTATATATGATGGAGAGCTAAATGCTGAAAAGTTGGAGAATTGGATTAGAAAAATTGATGTGTATTGCAGAGTGCAAAACATCGACTTAGAAAAGAGAAAAATTCAACTGGCAAGCCTACGCCTAGGAGGCACTACCTTGGTTTGGTGGGAAGGCAGAACTGAAGCTAACATGAAAAGACATGGTAAGACTATCTCTGTCTAGAGTGAATTTCTTCCTGCCATCAAGAAGCAAGTCTATTTATTGGCCTACATGCAACAAGCCATGATGAGTTGGAAAAATCTTCAGTAGTTGAAATGTAATATCCCTAACCTGGTATAATCCTAAAATCCCAGCAAAAACTCCAACCAAATATGTGCAAATGATATAATAACCCAGAAATGACAAAATAACAGTGGTACAACATATAATAGTGTAAATAGGAAATATAAGCAAATACTCAAGAAATGCATCGTAAAATGCTAAGCCATTTTATTATACTGAGCAATAAGATAAGTACAGGAGGTGATAAGAGAAATGGCACCTCAAATTGCACAAGGCAAGTGAAGAAATACCCTTAGAATAATAAAGAATTGCCTCTCTGCATGGATGCTGTTATTGTGCTCCTACTGTTGCTAGAAAACAAATGATGATTTGGGGTTTCTCCCCTCCTTAGAAAAAGCTCAAACTCTAGATTCGGGCTCTACTCAAGAAACCCAGAAAAACCCAGAAAGCTCTCCTGGAATAGCTGACCCCCAAAAATAACCCCCTTGGTGTTCTACACAGTTCCTCAATGCTCTGCGCTACCACTGAAGGAAACCCCTCTAAACTTTGCCTGAAACTCTACCTGAAATCCTCCAATAGGCAAGGGCTGGACCCCTGCTCAATCACCCAGCATAAATCCTCCTGCAAAAACCCCAATCCAACACTACTGCCAGAAAGAACTGCGTCCCTCTCCTAGTACTGCGCAGTCCTCAAAAATGCTGTTGAAACTACTGTTGGAATGCTGCTAAAACTACTGCTGAAATGCCAAAGGAAATACCTTGCTCGAGCAGGCACTCGAAGTCCCCTAGGGCTAAGGGTGAGATCTCTGAACAGAGACACTCAATGCACTAAACAGTGCTACAGACTAGCTAAACAACCAGCGTGGTCAGAAATTGAAATGACTAGCTCAAAATGCACATAACTAAATGATCCAAAATGAGGGGGATCTTATCTATTTTATAGCCTCTGCCTCTCACAATCCCTAGGCTCACCTCCTCCTGCGTGATTCCCCTCTTGCCATGTGTTCTCCCCTCCTGCGCACTCCCTTCATGTGTCTGCATGGGCCCCATTTTGCGTCCCCCTTTGGCCCCCTTGGCTCCTCCTTAAGTCACAACATTGTGCAACTAGGAAGTGACTTTTTATTCTTAAAGTGAGTTATGTCCCCCGTCCTCACTTTTTATTTATAAATAACTATAGAAGCAAAAAATTGGGCAAAATCGAATATTCCAATTAGCCATGGCTAATTATGAATATTACAATTTCCCCCGGAAAAATGTTGCTTATCCTCAAGAAACTAAAGTGATGGATGTTGCAATATCTTCTCACTCTCCCAAGTGGCATCCTCATCTGGCAAATTCTTCCACCTCACCAAGAATTCTCGGACCATCTTGTTCCGTAGCTGCCTCTCCCTAGTATCAATGATAACCTTCGGTGCAATACCAAATGCCCCTCGTCATCCATGGGTGGTAGTTCATCTATCATTGCCACCTGATGCTCCAATGCCTCTTTCAAGCATGATACATGGAAAAAATTATGAATCTTGCTACCTTGGGGCAGCTCCAACTCATATGCAACCTGTCCAACCCTGCATATCACCCTGTACAGCCCATAAAAGTGGGGCTTAAGCTTCTCAGCCCCCTTCTTCTTTAGTGACGACTGTCGGTATGGCTGTAACCATAGGTAGACCATGTCCCGTACCTCGAATTGTCTCTCCACCCAACCCCTGTCGGCATACAACTTCTGTTGGTTCTGTGTTGTAGCCATGTTAGCCTTGAGAGCTCGAAGAATATCCTAACTCTCTTGGATCCAAATCTTGGCTCTGGGAGCCTTGCTATCCCAAAACATCACGTCAGCAAAAGATAAAGGATGATACCCATATAAAGCATAGAACGGTGACATACCAATGGAAATGTGATGTGAATTACTTTAGCAGTACTCCCTAGATGCAGCCACCTCAACCATGCTCACTGCTACCCACTGACATAGTTACGCAAGTAGCCCTCTAGCCACTTGTTAACTATCTCTGTCTGCCCATCCGTCTATGGGTGGTAACTGGTTTTCGATGTCAACTCCATCCCCACCAACCAGAAAATATCCTGCCAAAACGCACCCATGAAACAACTATCCCTATCACTGAAGATGGTCTTAGGAAGACCATGGAGCTTGAAGATCTCTCTAAAGAATAGCTCAGCCACCTGTGCTGCTGTATTGTGTGTGGATATGGAAAAAAAGTGTGCGTACTTTGTCAGTCAGTCAATGATGACAAAGATGCAATCCTTGCCCTATACCATGGGCAACCCTGTGATGAAGTCCATCAAAATACTCTCTCATTTCCCCTCCGAAATGGGAAGAGGCTACAACAATCCCGCTGGATGGCTCATCTCTCCCTTGTTCCTCTGGAAAACACCGCACTCCTGGATGTGCCAGAGTATGTCCTCCTTGAGGCCCTTCCATGAGAACCTCTCCCTAATGGCCCTGTAGGTTTTGGTAAACCCCTGATGTCCTGCAAACGGTGAGTCGTGCGATGCCTGGAGTATCTTCTTCTTGACTTGAGACCACTCAGTCAAGAAGATCCGATCACTATAATAGATGATCTCATCGACCACCCTGTACCTGTCATCTACCACCTGCCCATCTAGAACCTCACATGCAAACCTATCCTTGGAGTACTCCACTAAGAGTTGAGCCCTCCAGTCTATATCCAAGCTCATAAGAGACAACATGACTGGTCTACGTGAAAGGGAATATACTACCATGTTGTTCTTACCCTTGACATACTCAATGTCAAAGTCATATGCTTGGATCTTGTTGATCCACTTCTGTTGCCTCTCCTATAGCTGCTTCTACTCCAAAATAACTTGAGGCTATTGTGATCAGTCCTCACCTTGAACCTATTACCCACCAAATACTGCCGGTACTTAGCCAATGCATGCATGATGGCCAACATCTCCTTGTCATATATAGAATACAACCTCTTGTGTGGAAGGAACTTCCAACTCTCAAAGGCTATAGGGTGACCTCCCTGCATCAACACTGCATTGATCCCCTCTCCCGATGCATCACACTCCAAAACAAAAGGATGCATAAAATCTGGCAATGTAAGCACTGAGCAACTGCTCATAACCTCCTTGAGCCTGTCAAAGGATTGTTGCACTGTATCTGACCAACTGAAAGCCCCCTTCCTCATCAAATCTATTAGCGGTGCAACAAGCTGTGAGAAACATTTAACGAACTTCCGATAGTAAGTACAAATGCCAATGAATCCTCGAAGTTCCATCACATTTCTCGGCTCTGGCCATTCTCTGATGGCCCTGATCCTCTCCCGATGGACTCTCACTCCATCCACTCCTATGATGTGTCCGAGATACAACATCTCTGTCAACCCAAACTCACACTTAGAGAGTTTGGCATAGAACTACTGCTCCAGTAAGACATGCAATACCGTCTTAATGTGCGGGAGATGCTCCTCCCAAGTCCTGCTGTAAATGAGAATGCCATCAAAGAATACCAACACAAACTAACTCAGGTGACTACGGAAGATCTGATTCATGTAGGATTGAAATGTAGTAGGGGCGTTGATTAGCCCAAAAGGAATCACCAAGAACTAAAAGTGCCCATAGTGATACCTGAAGGTAGTCTTGGGAATGTCCTGTTCCCTCATGTGAATCTAATGGTACCCAGATCTCAAATCAATCTTTGAGAAGAATAGTGCTCCACTCAACTCATCCATCAACTAATCGATCCTGGGTATAGGGTACCTATTATTTAGGGTCTTCTTGTTTAGAGCCTTGTAGTCAATGAACATACTTAAATGTATTGTCCTTCTTCTTCACCGACACCACAGAAGAAGCAAAAGGACTCGTGCTTGGTCGAATGTGCCCAAGAGCTAGCAACTCCTGGATAGCCCGCTCAATCTCGTCCTGATAGGCCTTGGGGTGCCTATAGGGGGTGGTGATCACTACTTGGATGCCGTGCTCAAGATTGATAGTGTGCTCAAACCCCTGATCCAGTGGCTATCTTGGTGGGATCTATCCAAACACTATGGCATACCTATCAAGGATGGACTAGATCTATGGATGTACCGTCTAACCTATAGTCCCTACCTTTGATGCATGCAGCTCCACTGCCCACTCTATGTCTCCCTTCTGGAAGACTGCCTCCATCCGATGAGCTGACACAGTCTGAGGCAGATATTTGTTCTATCCTCGTATCTTCTCATGCCTCCCTGTCTTCTCATCATCCCACTCCATCTCTAGGGTCTTCCAATCCATCGTGACCTTCCCTAGAGTAATAAGCCACTGAACACGCAGTATCATGTTGGTGTCTGGAATATCGACCACGAAAAAGTGATCAGTCAATGTGTAGGTGCCCATCATCACTGAAAGCTCTAGAACATAATGAGCACACATCATGGTCTGATCTCCTGGGACCAATATTGAAAATCCATCGAAGCTCTCTGTCTGAATACCTCTCCGCTCAACCATTTGTGCATAGATGAAGTTGTGGGTTTCCACACTATCAACCAAAACTGATACACGTTGGCCACATACTATCCCTCGTACATATAGTGTTAGATACTTGGGAACTCCTCGCAACGTTGCAAGGGCCCCTCCGGTGGGTGCAAAAGATGCACCACCTACTGTTGGTGGTGGAGGTGGCAAAGGCCCCTATATGGCATGACTATCTCCTGCCTCCACATCCTCCTCGTCATCCTCTTCTCCACTGTTCTTGGAGAAGACCTCAATAAAATGTGCTTTGCCAGAAGCACATCTATGTCCTAGTGCCCATGGCTCTTGACAGGTGAAGCACAATCACTTCTTCTTCAGCTCCCTCCTGGCATCATTGTCAAGCTGTAATCATCCTGGATTCCCCTTTGGAGGTGGAATCCTCACATCCTTCCCTTTCGTCTAAAAAGTCTGTCTCTGGGAGTAAGGTGTCCGGGTCCTGGGTAAGACATCCTGTAAGTCCCAGTCCTGCTGATAGCATCTTGGTGTGTGGCTAGTTTAGTGGATCAAACTAAACCCTGAAGTGGCTCTGCTAACCCCTCAACATACATATATATCCTCCGTGCCATGGATAGGTCTAGCACCATCATGGAGACCCTCAAGAAATCTGCATTGTAGGTCTCTGGGCTCCCTGTCTGTTTGAGCCTCGTCAGCTCAATGAAATGCTGCTCTAGATCTGTCCGATCAAATTGCTCCATCAGTCTCCTGGTAAACTTGGCATATGTTGTCACTGTGGAGTGCCCCAGTGTAACCATCCCATGAAACCACAAATCCTGGGCCTCGCCATCCAAATGTAATGTTACCACCTTGATGGTCTCTACCTCCAACATCTGGTTAAGCTGGAAATAAATGTCTAGCTTCTCCACCCAAGAATTTTTCAAACTATTTGATGAGCCATCAAATGTAGGCAAGTGGAATCTACTCGCTGCACAATGGGTGTCGCCATCATGGTAATGCCGATACCCTCTGTGATGTTCGCGGGGTCTGTTATCCTGCTGGAGCTGAACAAAATCTTTGAATGAGAGGGCTCCCCTGAACTCCTACCCATAGGCTTGGTACTCTGCAAAATAATCGCCCATATGTCTGAGCTCTACCTCCTGTTGGGCTAAAGCCCCTGTGTCTGCTCCTAAGAAAGTGGGCATGGTAGAGCGTGTAGGGGCATGTGAGGCCACCTACTACGCAGTATCACACTGCTCTGGCAAGTGATGGGACACACTTGATCGCTCACCAATTTGGAAAACTCGCGGGCTCTCACACCATCTGGCCTCTACTGCTGTGAATCTCTACCCCATCACCTCAATCTACCTCGAAAAATCCTGCACATATTTGAGGAGCATGTCCACAAATCTCTTCTCGTCCTCATCTGACATCTTCTCTGCGTCCACTACTGGCTCTCTCTGTTCTGTGTCTACCACAGGATCCTCCTGTTCTGCGTTCGCCATAGGAACATAGTCGCCCTCTCCATAGGTATTCTCCAACCTACATTCAATGTCTCTATATCTCCTACCTCTATAACAAATGTAGGGTTTTTCCCCTTGTTGTGGGGAAAAATGCCTATGCAGGACGATCCTATCCTCCTAAGGCGTGATAGTGCCTTAGCAACAAATGAATGTAGCTACTTCGGTTTCTTCCTTTATGAAATATGAAAGAGAGGAGATTGGTAGACTTACCGTTATCTTCTGGTTGTCCCTCGATCTAAATCCTCTCCTCTTTGTGTGTCCACAGCTACTTGCCTCCTCGCTCTTGCTCCCACGAGATCACAAGAGAAAAGCTACCTGTGACAAAAGAACAGCTACATGCAACAAGAGAAGGACACAATACAAAGGCAAATATATATATTCATAAATGATTCAGGATTAGAAGTAAATCAAATACACTAATGCAAATCATACAATAAACACCAGCATATAGGAAAGAACCGAGAAGCTTTATTGATTGATAAACAAGGTTCAGGAAGAGATACAACCCATAGGGTTCCAACCCAGCATCTCCTTCCCAGCAAAATGGAATTCCTTCTTCAACCCCTTTCAAAGCATAAACACCCAATGATCCAACCACAAACCAACAGCAATTCTTTGCAATTACAATCCAGCCTCCTTAGACCTCATGAGAGAGATCTATATATAGGAATTTTGGAGAAAGGATGAGTCAGCTTGAGGCTTGCATGGAGCTGACTAGTGTCCTCTCCCACTTCAGTTCTTGAGTCCACTTGGAGGTTCTTACTTCCACTTGGAGATTTGGAACCTCTTACTCATCACCAGTCGAATTCCCTGATCCAATTGTCATTTTGGAAGCTTCCTGGGCATTGACACCTTGAGAAATGAGTCTGCCACTTGTCCAGTTACGCTCAGCGCAGGTAGCCTTCTTTGCAGTTGACATTCAGCGCAGTTAGACAGTGGAGCACTTGACATTCAGCGCAGATGCTCAGTGGAGCAGTTGACATGATCCAGAATTGCCTTGTTTTTGAGTGTTTTCAGGTGGAGAAGTTTTGTAAACTGCTATGGTTTGTTGGCCTTGTTCCTCTAGGGGTAGGAACAACATGTTTAGGGACTTTGGATCCCTTAATTATTGACATTCCATGCTCAGTGATGCAAGGCACAAAAATGTCTATAACAGTTGCCCCCTAAAGTATGAGGCCGTTTATCGGGTGAAATGCTTTATCCAGGGGAGTCCGAAGTTCATCCATTTGCTGGGAGGAGACCTGTAATAAGATACAATACAATACATTATGATTCATTCTGCTTTCATGATCTAGCTGAGGCGGGCATTCCCATGCTCAGCTTTATAAATACATTTTGGTACATAGAACAGACGATCGTCTGATGGTAGACTGATAATTCTGGCAAAACTATCATCCTTTGAGTAGGATGATCATCTACTGCAATGATGTACATGTCAAATGTCTTTATTTTCCTGAATATATGTCGCAGCCCGGATGGATGAAACTAGATCCGGGGTCTTCAATACTCGTTTGATCTTCACTCTAAGTACAAGTCGATCCATGTGAGAATTGCGCTGAAGTCGAACATGGAAAGACATCGCTTGATTACCGGTCAATGATGTAAACCGTTAACAAGCGCGAGAGGAATCACCGATAATGATAATGACCCTCAAGGTACTGCAGTACAATTCACGTGGTGTGAATAAAGGACTTGGCGTCAAACACCACGCAAAATCTTCTGGTCGAAGGTCATTGATGTATACCTGTCGCCGGAAGTGAGAAACTTGCCATTGAGGCATGCAAGCTTCAAAGTACTGAGGGGGTTGTTCCTAGATCAACTTCTTGGATAATGAGCTGATGTCGACAAGAAGCAATCCGTCAAAGGAGGGCCTTAATGAATCCCACATCAGTGACACGGAACGGAGCTAATGATTTTAATGGAGGTGAAAACGATCTGTGACATATGATTCAAGGTGGCGGTCATGAATGGATGAAGGATAATGTATGGCAGTGGATGGGACCCGGTTGACTCTTTCTGAACGACTTCTCTTGAACATATGGCGACACTGATGCGATGGATCGGTAGCATTACCCCAAGTATGGATGGTGTGGCAAAGGCCATGGTGATGTGACCGGTGAATGAAACAACCCAACCCGATGTGATATGGAGGAAAAGTGTCATGTTCAAGAGCGACCTGCTACCATCAAAGACTTCTTGATTTTTCCCAATTTTTCCCCAGTCATTGCTGACCAGTACCTCTTTATTTTTGTCAAGCTTGAGGAGGATAACATATGCTTGTTCTATAACCTGCCCTTCGGGCAAGCCCATCGCTATGTTTTAACGAGCCTAGCGATAGGGAAACTCGTTCTTGTCTAAAGACAAGTTTGTCGCTATTTAGTGATTTTAATGAGTCTAACGACAAAGAAAACTCGGCCCTTTTCATTTTTAGAGAGTCTGAAAAGGTACATAAAGTTAACTCCAAAATTCCTTTTTCGTCATCTAATCCCTTAAGTCCGAAAAAGTATAAAACAATACAGAAGGGATGAGTTTTCGATAGTTTTAACGAGCCGAACAAAACAAGCGCTCGATCTTTTTGTGCAATAATACCTCAGGTCCAAAAAGATTAAAATCTAGAGGAGGGATAGCTCTTCCAGTCGTTTAACGAGCTGGAAGGCCAAAACTCGGCAATCTTTTCATATTTTACGAGTCAGTTGAAAAGAGCTTAAAGAAGACTCGTCTTTTGAGGAACGAGTGATGAACAGGGATAGCAGCTAATTCCAGGTACAGGTTGGAATTTTCCAATCACAACAGTGTCACAAGGATGGCTAGGTGAAATCACTCTTCACAGCTGTTCCTCAAAATGGGTAAACAATCATATGGAGGTAAACGATCGGCCAAATGAACGGTGGAGGTGAAGGTGCACAAAACACGACCAAGGTCTTTTTACGGTTGATCAGGTTACATACTCAATAGTTATTTACCGGGATGGGTTCATTTTTTAACGAGCTTGAATGCGCCAAAACACTGCTCAAGCTTATGTTTATTTTTTAACGAGCATGAATTCCGCGTTAAAACTGCTCGGATCTTGCGTTTATTTTTTAACGAGCATGAACTTTATGCTAAAACTGCTCGTTTACCCAGTCATAAGATAAGAGTGTCTCATGAAAGATCCCATTTTTTATAGAGCTTGCGCCTTACCAAAGCTATGCTCCCTCTCCTTTCTTTATGCAAGTTCGGAAACGGCTAACCCAAAAAACAGATAAATAACCGCTCTTTCCTTGCACTCCAAAAGGTTTGCATGCCCCCAGGTATAAAATACAATTTCAAGGTTGCCCCTCCTCCTTCTCACCTCTGCTTTTCTTTGGGTGTTCACAGCTACTTGTCGTCTTGCTAGTCCAGTTTTAACGATACTTGTCTTCTCGTTAGTTTAACTTTTAATAGATTTTTCGCAAGATCGCAAGAGAACAGCTACTTGCGACAAGAGAGCAGCTACTTGCGACAAGAGAAGAACACTACTCAAAGACGAAACATTTGTGTTACTGAGGGAGGCTTACCTCTTTCGGTTACCCAAAGATTGTCTCGTTTTAAACCAAACACTTCCTTGGCCTACCTTTTTCAGGTTACCTAAAGATTGTCTCGTTAAACAAAACACTTCCTCGGCAATGCCTACCGAAATAGACAAAGGTGAGCGACGGAGCTCCGTCCTCTCACATAACTTTGACAAAAGAATCCTATTCTAGAACAACCCTCTTTCCTCCACGGACAGGGTACGGACTAGTCATATTCTCTCGCGGAAATCCTACCTTATACCCAAAGTTCTCTGCCGAAGCAGACCAGGACGCATGCCCCCTGGGTTCCAGTCATGTCCTCCCGGATTACTCGCGCTCATCAGGAGGACGGACCGTGGGTTGAGACACTTCTTGCATGAATAGACCATTTAGGGATGGTACGCGACTATTTGCGATGTGTGATCCGGGAAACGAAAGTTGGTCCACGAGCTTGACCATTCTTCCTCCATGCGGAAAACACATTACTCTAAAGAGTGAGGAGACTACTGCTCCCATGCAATATATATAGTCTCGTCCAAGGAGTAGGTTATAATCCAAGGGTCCTTGAACGACCATCACGTTCATTTGAACGGTCTTCCCCTTCAGTGTTATTGGCACATTGGGGAGGATCCCTAAAGGGCGACTGGTTCCCTTATCAAAGCCTGATAGATTTCTCATCTCAGGAAAAAGCGCAGGCGAACCAAGCGCTTTCCAAGCAATAGAGGAAAGGATACTCACAGATGCCCCTTCATCAATAACTGTACCAGCCATTACCATTCTATATATTTGGACAATAATTCTGAATGGTATGCTAGCTGGCAAGCGAGGTCTGCCTAGTTGGTTCCAGTCAAAGGACACAACCAGGTTGCTTGGTGGTGGGACCGAGTAAACGGCCGGATAGCGCTCTGATGAACTTCCTTCCTGCAATAAAGGAATGGTGGCATTGCCCCTTGATCATCAGAGTCAGTGCTGATGAAGAGAACTTGGACGGTGTCGTCTTTATTCTCCTCTGTCATGGTGTCATTCGAAGATAGAGCCTCTGAAGGCAAAACCGGGTCAACTGCCGTTTCAACCTTTAGACTTTCGTCAGGTATGGATTCAGACGGTTCATCTGCAATGACAGGTGCTTCGGCTGACCACCTGGGCGAGTCAACCGGATTCTCAACTAGCGAGGGACTTGGCAAGAGTTTTTGATATCCAGGAGGAAGATTTGCTCGTAAAATCGGGTGATCTTCTAGAAATCTTTTCGCCTCGTCTAACAAGGGACAACGGTGGATGGCGTGATCGCCTTCACACAGTCTGCAGGGAAATTTAGCTTTCCCGCTTTGTCCTGGAGTTTCACTCCCACTAGTTGACGGTGAACAATCGACATGGCTATCAGAGGTCGATGCTACCGAATTGTGCAGACGGGGGGACCAGTCTCTCAGTATCTGGGGGATACATGGACAATATCTATGGAAGTGGTCTCCCCTACATATGACGCATGGCGATTTAGGCCTTACGAGTGCTGTGTGTGGATTTTTGTTAGATGACGCTTGTTTGCCCCCAGTCGCCTTAGGCTCCTTCTGCTTCTTCTCTTTCTTCTTCTTCTCCTTTTTCTCCTTAGGAGCGCGGTTCTTTGACCGACCAGTTCCGTCAAGCGAAGAGGAAGGAGGAGAGGAAGATGAAGTGGAAGGCTGGTGGGAAACTCTTGTCTGATCTAACAGTTGACTCGACTGTTCAGGAATGGTGGCATTCTGAATGACACTGGTTGAAAAGAGCCATACTGGTAGGCCAATTGTCAGTCCTGGAAGCGACAATGTGGCCATGTGGGGCACACCAACTTCTCCCCAAGAGGAGAAAGGACTAGGATTTCCATCAATGGGAACTCCTTGTTTGGTGTGCTCCATCTTTTCAACCTAAAGATCAACGCGGGAATAAGGGTAATTGTTCCGTTTAAAATAAATTGTTAACGACGCTTTAGACACAACTTGCTTTTTCAGTTTTAAAGAGTCGAGAAAAAGCTAAAGATGACTCTAGTCTCCTTCGATGTTTTAATGAGCCCGAAGTGACAAATGCTCGGTTGGACTTTTTCTGTTATAGAGTCTGAAAAAGGCCAAAAGAAACTGCTCTGGAGATCTAGGCAGAGGGTGTGCCAAACTTTTCACAAAACCACAGAATACGTTTTACGATACGGGTGGTCGATCTTCGTGAATGCCGTGTTCACTGCATTGCGATCAGTAGGGCGGCCGACACGACTTCCTAAGGGTAAAGGATATATGCCTATAGGGGTCTCCCAATATATACGCGACGGTACGTGGGAGCACAAGTCCGTATTAGTGCTATCGTCCCTCAGGAGGAATCACCCACCTTCTTAGAGATCGACAGTCACTACGTTTAACGACGCTAGAACACGTCTCTACCTAGACCTCTACGATGAGCGTTATGTTGCAAAGCGTTGTTAGGTTCATTCAATATATTTTAAGTTGATCTTTTTAAAGTTTGTCTTTCAGGATCACCACGAGATGTATTGGTACAAATTCCTAAATGCAGTCTAAATCATAAGCAAGCTTTATAATCTTTCAACTTTGAAAATCCTAGCTACTAAGGGAAAAGAGAGCGACTATCTTTTCTCAAAGAGCAATCAGCACACTCTAATGCACTCTTCCTAAATCCAACATGCAATCTTATCAAAATGCAAAATGTACAATGCAGGTGTCTGTTTTCACTTTCTTAGTATAAATGCCTACAAAGAAAGCTTTTTGTACAACTTCGAATTTGCTTTTAAATGACTGAAAATAAACAAGTTTACTTTTTCCCAAATCAGCAAGGGTAGAAGAGATTACAATCACTTTGCGATTTTTCGAAAGAAATACTTGTTTCGACACTTAAAAGTGACAAATTCAAACCAATAAGCAAAAGCAAATGATAATCAAACTGTAAACAGCCAATGAACTCTCTCCTAAGATCACAATCAATCACTCAATCAGATCTGAATCAAGGCTACAGGATGACTATTTCGCTCATGCAAAGGAAAACTCTAAATGACGCCACAAACACATAAAAACACTTACAGTTTTTTTGTACAAAAATGAGGCGGAATACAAGCAAAGAAAAAGGGTATCAGAGGTTGTACCTATGCTGGTTAAAGGCTGCAAAAACAGAGATCAAAACAAGGCAAAAGACAACAAGGAACCCCAGCTGCACAAGGCCACATTGGTTCAGCGCAGGTACAACACTGTCAGTTTGACATTCAGCGCAAGTAGCCTTCACGGGACCTGCGTTGAAATGCAGACTGCCTTCACAGTGTCTGCGCTGAAAGGAGAAACTCTCGTTTCTCTTGGTTTCCGGGTCATAAAATGCTCAAAAATCAACTGTTTCAGGCCAAATCAGAAACACAAGCAAGGTATAAACAGAGGGATGCTTTGAAAGGGTACTAAAGACTATCACAAAGGATCATCAAGTCATTTGTGAGTCCATTGTTGAGATCATAGACAAAAACCCAGTGAAGGATCAAAGCAGCAACAATCTACTTTGCAAAGCAGTTCGATTGTTGCCGTTGAGTCTATGAAGTAAACAATGATGCAAACTCAAACAAAATGACTAAAACAAAGTTCTTCCCCAGCGGAGTTACCAATTTGTTGTGGGGAAAAATGCCTATGCAGGACGATCCTATCCTCCTAAGGCGTGATAGTGCCTTAGCAACAAACGAATGTAGCTACTTCGGTTTCTTCCTTTATGAAATATGAAAGAGAGGAGATTGGTAGACTTACCGTTATCTTCCGGTTGTCCCTCGATCTAAATCCTCTCCTCTTTATGTGTCCACAGCTACTTGCCTCCTCGCTCTTTCTCCCACGAGATCACAAGAGAACAGCTACCTGTGACAAGAGAACAACTACATGCAACAAGAGAAGGACACAATACAAAGGCAAATATACATATTCATAAATTATTCAGGATTAGAAGTAAATCAAATACACTAATGAAAATCATACAATAAACACCAGCATATAGGAAAGAACCGAGAAGCTTTATTGATTGATAAACAAGGTTCAGGAAGAGATACAACCCATAGGGTTCCAACCCAGCATCTCCTTCCCAGCAGAATGGAATTCCTTCTTCAGCCCCTTTCAAAGCATAAACACCCAATGATCCAACCACAAACCAACAACAATTCTTTGCAATTACAATCCAGCCTCCTTAGACCTCATGAGAGAGATCTATATATAGGAATTTTGGAGAAAGGATGAGTCAGCTTGAGGCTTGCATGGAGCTGACTAGTGTCCTCTCCCACTTCAGTTCTTGAGTCCACTTGGAGGTTCTTACTTCCACTTGGAGATTTGGAACCTCTTACTCATCACCAGTCGAATTCCCTGATCCAAGTGTCATTTTGGAAGCTTCCTGGGCATTGACACCTTGAGAAATGAGTCTGCCACTTGTCCAGTTATGCTCAGCGTAGGTAGCCTTCTTTGCAGTTGACATTCAGCGCAGGTAGACAGTGGAGCACTTGACATTCAGCACAGATGCTCAGTGGAGCAGTTGACATGATCCAGAATTGCCTTGTTTTTGAGTGTTTTCAGGTGGAGAACTTTTGTAAACTGCTGTGGTTTGCTGGCCTTGTTCCTCTAGGGGTAGGAACAACATGTTTACGGACTTTGGATCCCTTAATTATTGACATTCCATGCTCAGTGATGCAAGGCACAAAAATGTCTATAACACCCCTGGTTTCATAGATAGCTAACTCCACAGGCTGAGCCAAATATATGCTCTGATACCACTGTAATATCCCTAACCCGGAATAATCCTCAAATCCTAGCAAAAACTCCAACCAAATATGTGCAAATGATATAATAACCTAGAAATGACAAAATAACAGTGGTACATCATATAATAGTGTAAATGGAAATATAAGCAGATACTCAAGAAATGCAGCGTAAAATGCTAAGCCATTTTATTATACTGAGCAATAAGATAAGTATAGGAGGTGATCAGAGAGATGGCACCTTGACTTGCACAAGGAAAGTAAAGAAATACCCTCAGAATAATAAAGAATGGCCTCTCTACATGGATGCTGCTACTGCTGGTAGAAAACAAATGATGATTTGGGGCTGCTCCCCTCCTCAGAAAAATTTGAAACTCTGGATTTGGGCTTTACTCAAGAAACCCAGAAAAACACAGAAATCTCTCCTAGAATAGCCAACCCTCGAAAATCACCCCCTTGGGGTTCTCCGCAATTCCTCAATGCTCTACGTTGCCACTAAAGGAAACCCCTCTAAACTCTACCTGAAATTCTACCTGAAATCCTCCAATAGGCAAGGGCTGGTCCCCTGCTCAATCACCCAGCATAAATCCTCCTGCAAAAACCCCAATCCAACACTACTGCCAGAAAGAACTGCGTCCCTCTCCCAGTGTTGCGCAGTCCTCCAAAACGCTGTTGAAACTGCTGCTGGAATGCTGATAAAACTACTGCTGAAATTCCAAAGGAAATACCTTGCCCGAGCAGGCACTCGAAGTCCCCCAGGGCTAAGGGTGAGATCTCCGAACAGAGACACTCAATGCACTAAATAGTGGTACAGACTAGCTAAACAACCAACGTGCTCAGAAGTCGAAATGACTAGCTCAAAATGCACATAACTGAATGATCCAAAATGAGGGGGCTCTTCTCTATTTTATAGCCTCTGCCTCTCACAATCCCTAGGCTCACCTCCTCCTGCGTGATTCCCCTCTTGCCATGTGTTCTCCCCTCCTGCGCAGTCCCTCCATGTGTTTGTGTGGGCTCCATTTCTGCGTCCCCCTTTGGCCCCCTTGGCTCCTCCTTAAGTCACAATGTTGTGCTATTAGGAAGTGAATTTTTATTCTTAAAGTGAGTTATGTCCCCCATCCTCACTTTTTATTTATAAATAACTATAGAAGGCAAAAATTGGGCAAAATCAAATATTCCAATTAGCCATGGCTAATTATGAATATTACATGAAAGGGAAAAGTGTGCAAGGGTACACTCAAGAATTTAGAAAGAGAGCATTGATTCTAGGGATCTCATTAGACTTGCGAGAGACTCTTTTGAAGTACATCGGTGGTCTACCATCCTCATGTCTAATTCCACTAGTATAGATGAGGTATCTATACAAGCTAATCATCTAGAGGCTAGAGGAAAGAATGGAAATCCAGAAGTTGGGGGACCATCCCAACCCACTGCAAGCAAGAGCAAGGAGAAAAGAAAGCAGAAGTGGAAAGCAAGGAAGGCTAACACTACACAAAAAAGTAAAGCTTCATGCACTCACAGTAAAAAGGACGGGCATGATGATGAACACTGTTGGATTCTGCATCTATAGCTAAGACCTAAGAAGTCCGAGGGCAAGAAGAAGAAGACAACTGCAGCTATTCAAAAAGATTTGGGGTCAGACTTTGGGGATGAAACAACCATTGCAGCCACAAGTATAAAAGGTAAGAGTTCTAAAGCATCTACTAGTAATTTTTCTCAATCTATTATTGATGAAGAACATGAGAGAAAAAGACATGAGCTTTTCCATATTCGAGTTGTTTCCAAACATCAAAAGATTCATACTTTGTTTGATAGTAGTTTGCAAGTAAATTTAATTTCTAAAGCAATTGTAAAGAAATTGGGATTAGCAACTACACCTCACAAGAAACCATACCCATTAGGATGGTTGAATGATAAAGCACAACTACAAGTGACTAGATAGTGTAAACTCAAGTTTTATTTTGGATCAACATTTATAGATGAGGTTGAGTTAGACATAATTCCTTTGGATATATGTGGAATTGTTTTAGGGAGTTCTTACTTGTATGATAGAAAATCCATTTTCGATAGAGTTGAGAACGAGTATCTACTTGTTAAATATGGAATCGAATACTTTGTAAGAGCTCATAAGCTCAAGAATAATTATACTCTCATAAACTCAGGGCAGATGAAAAGAATGATAAATTCATGAAAACAATTCTTACTAATGGTTGTAAAGGAAAGGAAACCTGATAAAACCAATATATTTGAGGGTTGTAATGCTAAGCAGCAAGCTAATATAGAAAATATTGTTTTATAATATGATGTTCTATTTCAAGAACCTAAAGGTCTGCCACCCAAAAAGGAAATACTACATGATATTATTTTGCAGCAAGATGTTCCATTGCCTAATATTGGAATGTATAGGTTGTCTTCTTTACAGAATGCTCAAATCAAGAAGCAAGTGTAGGAGTTTCTCAAAAGGGGTTTATCAGACCTAACACATCACCGTGTGGGTCACCAATTGTTTTGGTGAGAAAGAAATATGGCTCGTGGAGAATGTGCATTGACTACCGAGCACTGAATAAGATAAAAATCAAAAATTGTTATCCCCTTCCTCGCATAGATGATCTTTTAGATCAATTGAAGGAAGCTGTTTATTTCACCAAGCTGAACTTTCACAATGGATACCATCAGGTCAGAGTTGCAGAGCAAGATGCATGGAAGACTGCTTTCAAAACAAAGCAAGGATTGTAGAAGTGGCTGGTTATGCCTTTTAGCTTAACCAATGCCCCTGCTACTTTCATGAGATTAATGAATGATGTACTCAGACCTTTTCTTGATTATTTTGTTATTGTATATCTGGATGACATTCTGATTTTCAATAAAACATGGGAGGAACACTTAAAGCATGTTAAGCAGACCTTATATGTTTTGAAAAGAGAAAAACTTTATGTTAAACTCTCCAAATGTGAATTTGGCAAAAAATCTCTAAATTATTTGGGTCATATAGTAGGGGGTGGTGAATTGAAAATAGATCCCTCTAAAGTGGAAGTCATTGTAAACTAGCCTAAACCCAAGTCTGCTACAGAAGTGAGAAGCTTCTTAGGAGCAACACAATATTGGAGGAAGTTCATCTCTAACTTTTCCTCAATTGCAACTCCCTTGCATGCTTTGACAGGATTGAACAAGGTGTTTCAGTGGGGAGGCAAACATCAGAAAGCCTTCGACACCTTGAAAGAAAAGATTAGTACAACACCTATACTAGCACCACCTAATGTACAAAGACCATTTGAGATCCAAACAGATGCCACTGACTATGCCATGGGAGCAGTGTTGACACAACACAGTAAACCCATATGTTATCATTCTGAGACTTTTAATCCTGCAGTAGTTAACTATCCTACATATGATAAAGAATTGTATGCATTATTTCAGAGTGTGAAAAAGTGGAAACATTACTTAATGGGCAAAGAGATAGTAATACATATTGATCATCAACCACTTCAATATCTACACTCCCAAACTAAATTGCAACAATCAAGGAACTACAAATGGATGGGTTTTATACAACAGTTTCATTTAGTCATCAGATATAAAAAGGGCATACATAACAAAGTTGCAGACATGTTATCTAGACCCATTATAAATGCATCTACTATACTTAAGCATAATTCTATACTACATGAAAGCTACATTGAACAATATGCTCAAGATATAGAGTTTAAAGATGTATATGCAACTTTGAGTCAAGGAAAAAGGATAGAAGAATTGGATTATCATGTGAAGGACCGGCTCTTATATCATTGTGGGAAACTCTGCATTCCACAAAAAGAGAGAGTAAAGATAATCAAAGAGGCACACACTTCTCTGATATCAGGTCACTTTTGGTAAGTAAAACAATTGCACAGCTGCAAAGATTTTGTTATTGGCCAAAAATGAATGAGACAGTTTCTAGATATGTGAGAGGGTGTACTATGTGTGCCAAAAGCAAGCCCAACAATAGAAAACTAGGCCTGTAAACTTCATTACCAGTTCCTTCTCACCCTTGGGAAAGTGTTTCCATGGATTTTGTTGGGGGACTGCCTAAGTCTAGAAAAGGTCATGATTATCTATATGTGGTTGTGGATAGGTTCAACAAAATGTGTATTTTGATACCTTGTAATAAGCAGATTACAACTGAACAAACTACAAAACTATTCTTTGAACATGTATGGGTTCATTTTGGGTTACCCACTTCTATTGTATCTAATCGAGACACCCAATTTGTGGGGAAGTTTTGGTCAAGTCTGTGGGAGATGATGGACACCCAACTGAAGAAAAGCACAACTTTTCATCCACAAACCGATGGCCAGACAAAAGTAGTTAACAAGACAGTGATCTAGCTACTCAGAGGATATTGCAGCAAACATCCTAAGATTTGGGATGAACACTTGTATTATGTGCAGTATGCTTACAACAGAGAAAAAAATTCTTCTACACAGAGATCTCCTTTTGAAACATGTTTTGGTTTCACACCAAGGTCTCCTTTGGATTTTGTCTTTGGTAAAGATACCACCATTGATGGACACAGTGATGTGTACAAGGAAACTAGGTTCATTGAACAGATCCAGGAGATCCACTAGGTAGTACAGGAACAGCTGGAAAGGAGCCAAGAAAAATACAAGGCAAGGCATGACAAGCATCGGGTGGAGCATAGTTTCCAAGTTGGTGACTAGGTCTGGTTGTATATCAGCAAGGATAGGATGCAAGGTGAAGGTAAAAAGCTAAACCTATCAGGTATGGACCCTTCAAGATACTTGAGAAGATCGGTGAAAATGCTTTTCACCTTGATCTACTAGCTTACATGCACATCTACTCAGTCTCAAATGCAAATTGTTTGAGATTGTTTGAACCTTCAATGATTGAGGATCCTGAAGAGAAAAGTCAATTGCCTTCTATTAATGACCTGCTACCTGAATATCTGAATGAATTGCAAGAAGACACATTCTTGGACAGGAAGGTGAGGACAACGCACAGAGGAGATGTTGAGTACCTCAGAATTGGACTCAAAGGTTCAAAGTCGAGCAGTGCAAAGTGGATTGAGGTTGGGCAAATGAGACAGTAGTACCCTCACTTAGTCAATGCTTGAAAAACCAACTTTTGGTTGTCCAAAAACTTTTCAGTGGGAAGGCCGTGATCCAAATTGGATCCATAAAGAATGATCAAAAGGACCATGGCTGTACCAGGTTAGGATAGACTTCAAAGAATTGAGAGTAGTGATCAAAAACACCTCTAAAATAGTGGCAGGTGGCAGCCAGTGTGGAATGACAAGGACCTCAGTCAAAGTGCATTGACCGAGGCCCATGGAGACTATGCAGGAGGCGAAAGTAGCCCCTGGGAAGCCTAGATCGGGAAACAGAGGGAGTTTTTGATGCATGATTCATTGGGCAAAGACCCTCGAAAAGGAGGGGCCCTGAGCACTCGGTCGCATGGGAGCCGGGAAAACCATGGCAAAAAATCCTAAAGGCTAAGGCGGTACCCTCACTATAAAAACCGATAGTATTCATTGGGGGCACCCTTGGGCAGTAAGCAGATTTGGTGAAAAAAGAGCGATTCCACTCAGCGCCCGACATGTGGCAAGCGAAGGAGAGATGAAACTGCTACTCATCGTGTGCTAACAGTCGAGCAAGTCAACCACACGAAATGAGTAGATGGCATGGGATCTAGGGGATCTAGATCTAATGGTTGTTATCGTTCCTGACGGTAAGACCAGATGTAACGAGGGATTAAGCCACGATTTAGAAGAATTTGAGGTCCGATTTGACTTCCAAGGTGGGAGATGACTCATTCCATGACGTAACAGAAGAACCGAACCAATGAAGCAAGCTGCCACAATTCACAGGAGGACAAGTGGCCACCCATTGTGAGTCTAATGATGATGTCGAGACATGGAACTCCAAGTGAAGTTGTAGCAAGCGATCTGACGGAGTTGGAAGAGGTATCGAAAAACCATGAGCTCGAGTGGTTTTAAAGCCATGCACAGACCAGTAGAAGGGACACATACAAAAGAACAGAGAAAACAGACAGAGAGATCAAAAAGTAGTAAGAAGACAAATGGTCGAGCTTACCAAAGGCAGTGTCGAGCACCAGAGGGCTTGAGAAATTCAAGCCATCCCTGAAGGGGATCTGTTAGGACTGAGCACCACATTGGGCTCATTACATTGTAGACTTGAGAGGTAAAAAAGATGGTGAGGCCAAGAGTCTATGTACTCTAGTGGCTTGGGAAATCCAAAAACCACCCTGCCATGCTATCCTGTGATAGGAGACTCATATTGAGCTCCTTCTTTGTAATTCTATGCTTTAAGACACAATAAAAGAAGGCCACCACTGAAAGCTCGACCGGAGATGTAGCCCTAGAGGATAGGGTGAACTCCTTTTTAATTTCTTGTGTTTTTATACTTGCTTACTGTGTTCCTCCATTGTCTTCCATTTTCAAGTGTCTATGTATTTGCAATCTGATCGATCCATTGCTTAAATAACCTAGACACACACTAGCACATGAGTCTGTAATACCTCCATTTAATAATTCTTAACTGAGATCACTCATAGGGTGATTATCAGATCATTAAGGTGTGCCAAGAGTGTTAAGGAGTGCTAGGTCTCTCTCATTAATAGAATTGACAAAGCTTGATTATGTATTAAATAATATATTTCCTACACACACTAGTGGAACTTTATCTAAAGGGAATTTGCAAGATAATAAACCAAATAGAGATGAATCATGTGTTGACTAATAGGAAAACTATATTCTTATGACTTGAGGGATACACACTAATTACTTCTTAACAAATTGACTGACTCTAACCACTATGGCCTTGGACACATAATGAAAAGGACTCCAGAACAATGGTCTTAAATTATTATCTTTTGACAAAAAATATAGTAACATGTACATAGCGTCATCAAAAACTCATTGGAATGATCAATGCTAACGAAAATTTTGTTACCATCACCAAAAATAGCATTGGTGAGGGTAAATAAAATATCGTCACTAGAAGTGTCACAAAATAGAAAATTAGTGAGGGGCCTTTAACGACCCTGACCAAAAGTGTCACCAAAGAGAGAATTAGTGATGACCCTTTATCGAACCTCACCAAAAGTGTCATTGGAAATGGCTTTGGTAACAAAACTTAAGGGACCATCACTATATACACATACAACAATGCTTTTTTAAGGACTGTCACCATATGCAACATTGGTGACGGACCTTTAAGGTCCGTCATAGGCATGACCCTCACCAATGACATTTTTTCTTGTAGTGTAGGGCTCACGATCCTCATGTTCTTCTCCCATCCCAATCGATATAAAAACTTAATCCCAACCCTAACAAAGCCAAAAAAAGAAAGGGCTTGGGTGTCTCCTTTCCATAGTAACCAAATTTATTTGATAAAGCTTCCTTGATTAGCTCTAGTTTTGAAATATACAACCTTGGATGGATTCCATACCAATAGAAACAATTACCAAATGTAATCAAACATTGATTTCAACCTTGACAACATTATGGAATTCATAAGGCCTCCATATCAAGTCCCTAAAGAGTTTGATGATTATGCTCCCAAACAAAACAATTAAAATGACAACCAGTGCTTCAACACTGCTTCTAATCATAACATCCATCTTCAAAACCTCACATAACACAATACTATTACAGGGCTACTTCACTATGACTACCCAATAGTTTTTTGTTTCAATGAAATTTTCATAGAAATGAATTAAGACACTTCATAAAATTTTCATAGAAATGTGCGAAAAAATTCATATTTATAGGCACAATTAAGACCTGAAAATGTTATGAAACTGCACTCAACCTTACAGTGCCACAATTAATTTTCCAATCTAAACATAATTAATTTCCTATCTAAACAAAAGAAGGTCATTTCCATTGGAAAAAAATGTAACAACCATAATTAACATACTAAGAAAATATATGGTAGTTCTCCAATGAGATTCTTTAGTGTTCTGAGCCTTGGGGATGAACAAGAAGTTTTAACATTGGCAGTGATTACTTCCATAACAAGGAATGCATAAGGCCTCCATATCAAGTCCCTAAAGAGTTTGATAATTATTCTCCCAAAAAAACAATTAAAATGTCAACCAGTGCTTCAACATTGCTTCTAATCACAACATCCATCTTCAAAACCTCACATAACACAATACTATTACAGGGCTGCCTCGCTATGACTGCCTAATTGTTTTCTATTTCAATGAATTTTTTGTTAATTTTTGCAATTGCAGTCAAGTTCCACCTTGGATAGCTCAAATGACTAAGATAATGATCACATTGGATTCGTCTTTTCAAGAGGCCAAAATTGACCTAAATATCACCCAATTTGGTCAAGAAGAAGTAGAGTTATAAATTATTTTATTCATACATGTATTATGGAATGGGTCTGCCCTAACCACATGAGTAACTACTTGCATCCATCTTAACCCCAAGTGGAACCTCAGGAAAGCCTATAAATAGAAGAGATGTCAATATCATTTAGACACATCTTCTCTTATATTTTGTCTTGGTTCGCATAGGTTCGATGGAAGGAGTTCGCTCAAGGATATAAAATCACAGGCGAAAGGTTCACTCTGGGTTAGGGTCTTTTGGATCTTAGTCGATGGCACAAAATAGGGATTTCTGGTCCCTTCTCGCTGGCACATCAGCCTATGAGAGCGACTATAGACCCTTGGATGCTAACACAGAGGCTTATGGGAGAGACTATGGCTTCAGAGATAGATATGAAGGTATCAATCCCCAATCGCTCGCATAAAGTGGTCCTGAGAGTGACCAAGACATCTCATTCACTCGCACAACAGTAGTAAGGGAGAGATTCTAGGTTTAAGTGTATTATGCTAGAGTCGCATGCATAAAAATTTCCTGAGAGTGACTGTACAGTCAAAGTTTCCCACATACAGTGACAAAGAGAGTAACTAGTGTTCAGATCTAGGGTTCGACATCTTGGCTTCAGTTGACTTCAGTGATATCGTAGATCTAGGTTTCTATATATTGTTATACAGATCTATAGATCTGATTTCTTAGTTTTCGCTGCAAACATATGTGTAGAGTTCCATAACTGTTTTGTTTTGACACCATTTTTCCTCCATTTTCCTCTTTTTCATCATCACTATCAACTCAATATAGGTATTAAATCATAGATTTTGATAAGGTAAAAACTCTTACATGTCTTATTTTTCATATTCATTTATGTTCCTTATTTTTGTGTTAAATATTTCATTATCTATGTAATTAACATGATTCTGCAACTATTTTATAAATATGTAACAACCTCCATGGTTCACGGGGTTTTGGTGCACCAATGAAGCAACTAAGCGCATGGGTAGTTGAGAATTGATCCCCTCATGGATCTCTTTCTATTCACTCAAGCCAATTCACCAAAGGAATCACACAATGTTATGGTCAAAGGCACATGTCAAACACATAGCAACAAAATTCCAAGTGCATCACATTTCGTTGATTTGCTTTCCAAATAGAAAATCGACGAAATAATTCTTTTTTATTTAGTTTCCAATTTAAATAAGGATTGAACAACATACCTGTAGGCATAGAAGGCTCAAACTCTTGAGCACGCATTTTATGTAAATATGTATCCTCTGTAAACGATAGGAGAAAGGAAGTAATAGTTAGTTGCTAAAGAATTGTGAAACAAACCTTTGTTCTCCTATTAATATTAAGTTACCTTCGTGTGATTCGATGTGTATGTGAGTGTGTATTACACTTAATAGATGTGGAGGGCCCCTATAGACAGTCAAGGTTTTAGTTTATTTCAGTTCATTGCTTGATGATTGTTTTCCTTTAATCTCTTTCTGTTGTCATTGCATTCTATTTTAAGTTTCCTTACTTTGTTGTTTTCATTAATTCATTATAACTCAGTTATTTCACTTTACCATTTCATTATTTCATGTATTCTTAGAGTCGTTCAATAATTTAGCTCTTCAATGTTTTTCGCTTCATTACAATTAGTATTTTCATGATTTTTAGAATTAGAACTTGCATCTACTTTGTAGTTCACAATTAGATATTTCTTTCATGCTCTTTAAAATCAGAATTTGTATATATATATTCTACAGACAAGATTTTGAAGAATCATTAGAATAATTTGAATTTCAATACTCTGTTTCATAGAAGTAAGGTGGTTTATATAGGATCATAATTTTAGGATGAATACCATAAGATATTTTAGAATGATACTCAAATAGATATGACCTGGTACATTAATCTAACAATAGTTTAACTCCCACTTCTTCTAATAGTAGTTTAACTTCCACATATTAATATGTAGAAATCTAATTCTAATAGGAATCTAGATAACAATGAAAATCTCAAAACAAACATAACCATCATCTACAAGCGAAATAATAAGCTTCTAGCATATATAGTGCACCTGCACTTCATAATTTTACCAACTCCAGTCGATAATCTATGCTTGAAATTTAAGAACATGAAATTGACCAAACACTTTGGCGTCGTTGCTGAGGAAATGTAAATAGAAACCTTTAAAAAAATCAAATAAAAGCATGGCATGCATAGGGAAAGAGACTCTAGAGGTAGGTTTGTAGGTCGAGGGAGAAGTTGAGTGCCTACATCATCACTCACTCCACCATGACCTCATAGTGCCACACCAACCACACAAACATGAATTCCATCCATAACAGGCCAAAATAGACTTCCTGGAGTCTTAAGATCTGAAATCCAATCTAAACGTTCACCAACTTCATCAACAGAGGTTGTGATAGAAGTAGATCCTACATCTCCAACAACTGGAATACTTTTTCTATCTTCAACTAGAGAACAACTTCTAGTTCAAGAGTTGGAAGTTCCTTCTGAAGAAGAAGAGGAAGAAACTTACTTCAAACCATTGGTAGAGGAACAAGACGGACTAGAAGAAAAACTAGATAATCATGTTGTAGAACCAAATATCTATTCTGAAGAATCCATCATGGCTGAAGAAGGAGAAGGAGAAGTACACAATGTCAATGGTGAACAACATAGGATTGGAGGAGGAGGGGGAGGAAACATAGGAGGTGGAAGAGGAGGTGGTAGAGGTAGAGGAAGAGGAAATCTAGAACCTTTTGGGTTCCCTATCCTTGATGAAGATACAACATTAACAATGAAAAACATCTCGCCTTCTATTCTCCCCAATTTTCATGGAATAAGAAGTGAAGACCTAGAGACATTTCTCTTTGAATTTGAAGTATTATGTAGATCATATGATTATCTGCATGATGCTCAAAAACTAAAATTGTTCCCTACCACCTTAAAGGATGCAGCATTAAAATGGTTTATGAGTTTAGAAACGAATTCTATAAGGACATGGGCACAAATGAAAGACGCATTCTTAGAGAAATATAAGTATTATTGTATGCCGCATAGCATCAAAGATGTAGTCTTCAAAATGGTACAAAATAAGATGGGAATCTTGAAGACTTTGTCAAAAGATTTGTTTATAATATCAAAAGGGAATAAATGAATAATCTAGATGAGGAAACTTTGAAATCTCTCTTACTTAAATCCATTAAAGATGAGTGGATTGATCTTCTCAATCCAATGGGAAAATGAGATATTTCTTAGTTACCATTTGCACATATTTGTGATCTATGTGTACATATTTCAAGAGATTGTTGGGTCCCTATAATACTAGTGATTACCCCATTACTATTGTAGTTATACCCCTTATTTATATTGTTGTGCCCCTATTACCCCCATTTCGTTATTTCTGTGCCCCATAGAATCCCTCTATTGTTATTTTTGTGGCTTTATATTATTATTGTTAGGTCGGCTGGATTATATTGTGACTCCTTAGACTCCTATATGTAGAAAGGAGGTTTTTTCATTTGTATCATCCAAGAATTGTTCATTTATGTAATGTAAAGGAGGTTGCCCCCTCGAAGAGGCTGAATTCTAAGGCGTTGATCTATCTTTTCTATCTTTTCTTGAGCTAGTTTCATAACATTTGGTATCAGAGCTTTGGATTCTAGGGTTTCGCTGCTCCAAACAGGTCATCGTGGCATTTTCTCTATAACCTTTTTTCTGTGATGTTTCAGAAATCGCAAAAAAAACCCATTTGAGATGAAATCGCATTAAACCTTGGGTCCAAATTTCGGAGCTTTTCGCGTGATATTTGTGGCGATATGATCTGAGAAAGTTGGTCTTTCTGCAAACTCCTGAATTACATTCAAAACAGGTGACCTGGGAAAAACCGTCATAACTGTCTCTCTAGGGATCGGATTGAAATTTCATAAGAAGGTACAGAAAGAGGATGGACTGTAGTTTCTTGTATGTGTGGTTCAGATTCAAAGGCTGAAACAGTGACTCGTGGCATGTCGTACAAGTTTGCTCTACTGAACTAGTCTAAAAGCAAGTCATTGTGGGAGATTTCACATAACTCTTCCTTGGAGAATCCAATTCAGGTCAGACTTGTGGAATTGGAAAGAGGACACATAATGCTACTTCAGGTTTCAATTTTAGAATTGGATGATCTGAAATTACAGAGATATATCAAATTCAATATCAGGCTTCTATAAAGTGAAAAAAGGTGTGTAGTTTTGTTTTTAATTTTTGTGTACGTTTGGTTTAACGGAATTAAAAGGGCATAGTAAAGCATTATTATCGGTAACTGATGCCCCGAGGAAAGAAAATGCAAACACCTAGTAAGGAACCTGAAATCTCTAGCATGACTCATGAAGAAGAGGAAGAAATGCTACATGATATATCAAAATTACAAGAACAAGTGCAACAAATGTCACGCTCACAAAAGCTAATAGAAGCTAAGATAAGTGGCATGGAATCTAAGATAAATGGCGTGGAATCTAAGATAAATGGCATGGAAGCTAAGATAAATGATTTGAAGACAGATTTGAGGACAGATTTGAAGACAAACATGGCAGATTTGAAGACAGATTTGACAAATTTTCTACAAGAAATACTTACTAATGGTGAAAAGGTTGTAAAGGAAACTCATGATGTGAACAAAAGAAATGTTAATCATGATTCCATAGACGCTAATGTTGGATCGAAGACCCACCATATTCCAAAAATCGATATGAGGAAGTTTGATGGCAAGGATCCCGCCACATGGATATTACAGATGGAGCAATTCTTCGATCTCAATAATGTGCAAAACACACAAAAGGTACGTATGGCAACTGTATATTTGGAACCAAATCAGTTTGTATGGTATCAATGGCTTTTCTCTCGTAAAAAATTTATCACTTGGGCAATTTTTACGGAAGAATTGATAGCACATTATGAAGATACAAAAAGCAACACTTTTTTTAGCCAATTGATAAGTCTCAAACAAAAGGGTTCAGTAATGGAGCACATTGAGGAGTTCCAAAAATTGAACATAAGGGTAAAAGATATTCCAGAGGAGCATAGGATTGATGTGTTCATAGGGTCTTTAAAGGATAATATCCAACATGATGTTCGCCTTTGGGAACCTGATTCATTAGAGAAGGCATTCAGGTTAGCAAGAAAAATGGAAAGCAAAATTATGGCAACCAGGAAGCATACCACTCACAACTATAAAGACGGAAGTGTTGTTGCCCATAGTCTTCCACAACCTATAAGGTTGACACCACAACAATTGGAAGAAAAAAGAGCAAAAGGGCTTTGTTACAGTTGTGATAGCAAATACACTAAAGGTCATAAGTGTGCTGAGAAGAAATTATTCTACATAGATTGTGAAGAGGAAGAAGAAAAGGAGCAAGAAAGGTCAAAAGAAGAAGATATACTCCAGGAACAAAGCCTAGATGAAGAACAAATAAATCCGACCATATCTTGTAATGCATTGGTGGGAATTACCACTCCTCAAACCATCAAGATAGAAGGACAAATCAAGAAGAAAAAGGTAATAGTGTTGATTGATTCAGGAAGCACCCACAATTTTATTCATTGTAGGGTAGCAAAAGAATTGAATTGCTTCCTATATCCAGCACCAGAGTGTCAAGTGATGATTGCAAATGGAGGAACAATAAATTGCTCTGGAAAGTGCCATAATATCAAGCTATCCATGGGAGAATATGTATTGACTAGCCCAATGCTTTCCATTCCAATGGGAGGTGCTGATGTTGTACTAGGAGTCCAATGGCTACAATCCTTGGGTACAATAGCTTTTAATTTTCAAGAACTTTTCATCAAATTTTCTATGGAAGGAAAGGAAGTTGAATTAAGGGGTATTGCAGGGAAACCAGGAAAGATAATCAGCTCTAATGGCATGACAAAGCTTCTAAAAAAGGAGCAAAGAGGTGTAATTGCACAATTATGTTCGCTAGATGTTTCCACATCGGAATCATCTATTTCTCCAGATCTCCAAAAAGTCCTGGACAATCATTCCAAGGTATTTGAGACTCCCAAAGGTCTCCCACCTATGCGTGATCATGATCATGCTATTCATCTGATTCCAGGAAGTGTTCCTCCAAACATCAGGCCGTACAGATATCCCTATGTCCAAAAAAGTGAAATTGAACGTATGGTTGCAGAAATGCTAGAGGCTGGTATAATTCAACCAAGTCAAAGTTCTTTCTCTGCTCCAGTAGTATTGGTGCACAAGAAGGATGGATCATGGCGCATGTGTCCGGATTATAGGGAGCTCAACAAGCTCACTATTAAAGATAAGTTCCCCATTCCTGTCATTGATGAATTACTGGATGAATTGCATGGATCAATTTACTTCACCAAGTTGGATCTTCGTTCGAGATATCATCAAATCAGAATGAAGATTGAAGACATTCCGAAAATGGCATTTAGAACTCATGAGGGTCATTATGAATTTTTGGTCATGCCTTTTGGCCTTACCAATGCACCTTCAACATTTCAAGGTTTGATGAATTCAATTTTCAAACCATTCCTTAGAAAATTTGTGTTAGTATTTTTTGATGATATACTAATCTACAGCAAGTCTTGGAAGGATCATGTTGAACATGTTGACAGGGTGCTACAACTATTGGAGGAGAAACAATTATATGCAAAAAGATCCAAATGTTTCTTTGGAGTCCAGGAGGTGGAATATTTGGGTCATATTGTATCTCATGAAGGAGTTAAGGTAGACCCTAGCAAAATTAAAGCCATTAAGGAATGGAAAATCCCCACATCCATAAAGCATCTGCGAGGATTTCTTGGGTTGACAGGGTATTATCGCAAGTTTGTTAAGAATTATGGGAGAATAGCAGCACCTCTAACAACATTATTGAAGAAAGATGCATTTTCATGGACTCCGGAAGCAACAAAGGCCTTTGAACATCTTAAAGAGGCAATGTGCCAAGCACCGGTCTTAGCTACACCGGACTTCACAAAAACCTTTATTGTGGAATGTGATGCTTCAGGAAATGGAATTGGTGTTGTTCTAATGCAAGATGAAAGACCCATTGCTTTTGAAAGTCGTCCAATCAAGGGAAAGTTTTTAAGCAAAGCTATTTATGAGAAGGAAATGTTGGCAATACTCCATGCACTTAAGAAATGGCGACCCTACCTAATGGGAAGACACTTCAAGGTAAAAACGGATCATGATAGCCTTAAATACTTTTTAGAACAAAGATTATCCTCTGAAGAGCAACAAAAGTGGGTCACAAAGATGTTGGGTTATGACTTTGAAATCATCTACAAAAAAGGGAAGCAAAATGTGGTGGCAGATGCACTCTCAAGAAAGGATGAGGATGTGGAAGCATTGTTGTGTGCCATTTCTATTATCCAACCAGATTGGATAAACGAAGCAAGGGAGGAATGGAAGAATGATGAAGAAGTGTGGGCACTTATTCGAAAGCTACAACAAGATTCCAGTACGTCTGATACATTTAGCTGGCAAAATGATTCGTTATGGTACAAAGATCGCTTATACCTCTGTAAGAATTCCCAGCTAAAACAAAAGATTCTTATGGAATTGCACACTTCTCCCTTAGGAGGGCACTCAGGATTTTTAAAAACTTACCACAGGGTTAAGAAGGAATTTTTTTGGGATGGCCTTAAATCAGATATTCAAAAGTTTGTGGCGGAATGTTTGGTTTGCCAACAAAATAAAGTTGAAACAATTAAGACACCGGGTCTATTACAACCTTTATCCATTCCAAGCCAACGTTGGGAGGAGGTTTCAATGGATTTTATCACAGGTTTACCCAAGTCTGAGGGAAAGAGTGTCATCATGGTGGTAGTTGACAGACTTACCAAGTATGCACACTTTTGTGCATTATCACATCCATTTAAAGCCAGTACAGTTTCTACTGCATTTATGGAAACAATTCAAAAGCTACATGGAAACCCAAAGATTATTGTAAGTGACAGAGATCCCATTTTCACTGGAAATTTTTGGACAGAATTATTTTCTTGTCTTGGTACTCAGTTAGCTCATAGCTCATCTTATCATCCTCAATCTGATGGGCAAACTGAGATAGTAAACAGACACAATGGGTCAAATGGTTGCCTCTGGCTGAATGGTGGTATAACACTTCCTTCCATACAACAACAAAAATGACCCCATTTATGGCACTTTATGGGTATCAACCACCATCCATCACATCATATTTAAGAGAAAATTCTAAGGTTCAGGCAGTGGAACATCACATCGAACATCAACAACAAGTCCTCCAACTCTTAAAGGATAACCTCGTGTTGGCACAAAATAGAATGAAACAACAGGCAGATCAACATCGCAGTGAAAGAAGTTTTGATGTAGGTGATTGGGTATTCCTACGGCTACAACCATATAAGCAAATGTCCCTAAAGCAAGCTAAGAAGGATAATAAATTATCACCAAAGTATTATGGTCCGTACAAGGTGTTGCAAAAGATTGGTACTATGGCATACAAATTGGAGCTTCCTGCAGCTTCTCGATTGCACCCAGTTTTCCATGTTTCATGTTTAAAGAAGGTTATAGGCGACAAGCTCCCAGTTCAAACAATATTGCCAGAACTTGACGAGGAAGGAAAAATTATATTGGAACCGGAAGCAGTCACAGAAACAAGAACTCGACAGCTACGAAATCGATCAATTTCAGAGTATCTTATCAAGTGGAAGAACTTATCCGCTGAAGATTCCACATGGGAGGATGAGAATTTTATGCAGAAGTATCCAGAACTACTCAAGCGTTGAGGACAACACTTTTTTGAAGGAGAGGGGCATGTTGGGTCCCTATAATACTAGTGATTACCCCATTACTATTGTAGTTATACCCCTTATTTATATTGTTGTGCCCCTATTACCCCCATATTGTTATTTCTGTGCCCCATAGAATCCCTCTATTGTTATTTTTGTGGCTTTATATTATTATTGTTAGGTCGGTTGGATTATATTGTGACTCCTTAGACTCCTATATATAGAAAGGAGGTTTTGTCATTTGTATCATCCAAGAATTGTTCATTTATGTAATGTAAAGGAGGTTGCCCCCTCGAAGAGGCTGAATTCTAAGGCGTTGATCTATCTTTTCTATCTTTTCTTGAGCTGGTTTCATAACAGAGGTAAACCAAGAACATCAAAAAGTTCAAGGGATCCTCTTTTATCAAGAGTAAATAAATCTACAACTGGGACAATAAGTAGGGTAGAAATAGGTAGTTTTCTTGATAACTTTAAAATATATATTTTAGGGAGTCTCAGTGAGAAAATTAACACCCTTAAAATACAAAACAAGCAGAAAGCCAAAAATGATGCATTATCCATCTTTTTTCCTAGGCGTAGAAAGAAACATGCTCTGAGAAAATGTCCTTTACATTCAAAAAGCATAGAAACATGTGTTATATGTGTGAAAATTCATGATACAAAAGAATGTCCCTCTATACCAGGTCTTAAGGTTATGTTTAGTGAAGAAGGAATGCTAAATCAGGTAGACACTCTTTAAATTATTGACAAAATACCTTGGAAAAATCCTCAAACAAATCAAACTCAAGGTTTTAATCCTCAATAATTTGCACAATCTTCACAAAATAATTGGAATCCATCTATACCATGGCAGCCTTGGGCTCAACCACCACAATCTTGGAATCAAGGATGGAAAAATCCTTATGGAATATATTCTAAATATCAACTATATCCACCACCTTATCCAAATTTTCCACCACAATACTTCCCTCAAACTAACAAGTTACCTCAAGCTCAAGCTCAAAAATGAAAATCCACAACTCTATTTTCCATTTTTGCAAAGACCAAATCAATTACTCCCAAATCCAAAAAATAAAACTTCACAACCTGTTTACAACTTAGAAGGATAGAATCCTCAAACTTATATGATAAATCCATTAGATATGAATAATGTTCAATTAAGGTCTGGTAGAGTACTAGGAAGGAATAAACCATCTTTTGTTATTCATGAAAAATAAAAAAAAATTCTCAAAATGATAATAATAACTATGAAGAAGAAATTTCCCTTCCTCGGGAAAAAAAACATTGAAACAAACAAAAATCTCACACATTCTAATAATACTCCTATTCTAGAACAACCCTCAGTATCTATCTCAATACCAACTTTTCCTGAAAGGGTGAAAACCGATAAAGGAGTAGAAAAACAAATTATATTTCTTGATTATGATATGTTAGATGAATTAAAAAATGTTTGTATAAAAATTCCTTTATTACAAGCAATAAAAGAAATACTGATTTTTGCAAAAACAATTAAGGAATTGAGTACTAAAGGTTCAGGAAGAAAAAGAAAAGAAATAAAAATAATTCAACTAGGTGGGAAAATTGCAGATATCTTAATGGGAAAGAAAAAAATTCGAAAATATTTAGATCCATGAAGCCCCATTGTGAAAACACACATTAATGGAACTGAAATACCAAACACACTGATTGATCTAGGAGCAACCATAATCACAATGAGAAAACAATCTACGGATAAATTGAGGCTTCCTAATCTTCAATACACACCAATATTGTTACAATTAACAGGCATGTTTGTAATTAAACTTGATGGTGTGTTAGAAGGTATATACGTATCCTTATATTCTTGGGAATATCCTATTAATTTCATGATTCTAATACCCAAGAATAATTTGTGAGGACATCCATTAATTTTAGGAATACCATGGTTAGCTACAGCTAATGCTTTTAACAGTTGTAGATCAAGAGACATGTTTACCTCAGATGGAAGCTCGACAAAGAAATTTACATTGTATCCACCTGCAAAAACAATGATAGAAGTAGAAAATGAAGAATGGATAGATGATGATAATGATATACAACCAATTTTCACTATTTCACAAATAAATGAGGAGGATGAAATTTTAAATTCAATAGAAAATAATCAACCCTCTTTATATAGTGACGATAGTCAAAATTTTCAAGAACAATGTAATACTGAATATCTATCATATAAACAAATGTCTTTACATTCTATGGAAAAAATTGGAAATCCTTTAATAGAATTTTTTCTAGGAAAGATCTTAAACATCAATGAAAACCTAGAAGAATTACAGAAAAAGAAACTCGTAGAAATATTGCAAAAACACTCTTCTGTGTATGCATGGGAATACATTGATATGAAGGGAATTGATCCTAAAACCTACATGCATCATATCTATATTGAAGAAAATGTTAGACCAATTCAACAACCAAAAAGAAGAATGAATCCAAACTTAAAAGAAAGTGTTAAAGAGGAATTTCAGAAAATGTTAAATGTAAATTTCATCTATCTAATATCAGAAAATCAATGGGTTTCACCCCTAGTAATCGTTCCTAAGAAAAATGGAAAATGGAGAGTATGCATTGATTACAGGGAATTGAATAAAGAAACTTTGAAACACCACTTTCCACTTCCTTTCATAGATCAATTTTTAGATACATTAGAAGGAAAAAAATATTTCTCATTTTTGGATGGTTTTAGTGGATATAATTAGATTCAGGTAGCACCTGAAGATCAAGATAAAAACAAATTCACCTATCCGTGGGGAACTTACGCTTGCAGAGTACTTCCTTTTGGATTATGTAATGCTCCAACAACATTCCAAAGAGCAGTATTAGGAATTTTCTCTAATCTTATTCATGATTGTGTGGAAGTGTATATGGATGATTTTACACTTTATGGAAATTATTTTCAAGAAGCATTTGAAAATTTAGAAAAAATTCTCATAAGATGCAAAGAAGCAAATCTTTCATTAAGTCATGAAAGAGGTTTTATGATTTCTAATGAAGGAATTTTTTTAGGTCACCATATTTCAGGAAATGGAATTAACGTAGACTCATCTAAGGTAGAAATTATTTTCAAAATTATATGAATCCCAAGTTGTCAACAAGATGTTAGGAGTTTTCTTGGTTTTACTGGATATTATAGAAGATTCATAGAAAACTTCACAAAGATTGCATCTCCACTCTTCAAATTACTCACCAAAGATTGTGAATTTAGTTGGAACTCTAATTGTCAAAAGGATTTTGAAACTTTGAAAAAGAAGATATCTGAAATACCCCTCTTAGAAGGACCTAATTGAAATTGTCTTTTCATATATCAACTGATGCTTTAGAAACAACTCTAGGAGCTATGTCGGGAAAAAAGGACCTTACTCATGCCATTTATTATACCAGTAAAAATTTACCTCATGTAGAACTAAATTATACTGTAACTAAAAAGGGGGTTTTCGTTGTCATTCATGCCATTAATAAATTTAGACATTACATTACTGGCTATGAAACTCTCATTCAAATAGACCATTCTACCATTAGACATTTAATGAATAAACCAGTTACTAATGGTAGAGTAATAAGATGGCTATTATTGTTACAAGATTCAATATAACCATTTTGGACCGACCTAGAAAAGAAAACACAATTGCTGAAATTTTATTTAGAATTCAAAATGATAACAATGATACACCTGTAGAGGATAAGTTTCCTGATGAATATCTTTCTGCAATATCTACTAAATCACCTTGGTTTTCATATATTGCCAATTATTTACTTTCAGGGAAGTTACCCTCCTATTTGTTTCCTAGAGAAAACAGAAGAAGAATCCAAACAAGTGCATATTATTCATAGATAGATGAAGAATTATACAAAACAAGACTAGATCTCATCATCTAAAGGTGTGTAAGAGAAGATGAAATACATGAAATAGTTAAAGCATGCCATGATGAACCATGTGGGGGTCATTTTGCTGACAAAAGAACTGCTTATAAAGTCGTTCTCTTATGATATTATTGGCCTTCCCTTTTTAAGGATGCCAATGAATATGTTAAGAGGTCTGATAGTTGTCAAAGAATGGGGAAACCTGTTTCTTCAGACGAAATTCCACTATAGCCTCAAGTACTCACCAAACCTTTTGAAAAATGGGCTTTGGATTTTATTGGACCAATTAATCCATCTTCAAAACAAAAAAATTATATTATTGTATGCAATGATTATGTTACTAAATGGGTAGAAGCTAAAGAACTTTCTTTTCTATTGAAAATGTTGTATTTTCATTTATTTTTGAGGATATTTTTACTCGTTTTGGTGTCCCAAGAGAAATTGTAATAGATCAAGGAAAGAAATTTACATCCAGAGTAGTGCAAAAGATAGTGTAAGAATATAAAAGCAAGCATCAGAAATCTACTCCATACCATCCACAAGCAAATGGAAAAATAAAGTCTACCAACAAAGTGATTGAAGCAATCCTCACCAAGACAGTTCACTTGAATAGAAGGGACTGGGTAGAAAAGCTTCCAAAAGCTTTATGGGCCTACCGTACCAAATGGAGAAGCACTACAGGACATATTCCCTATGAACTTATTTATGGGAAGCAAGTCTTATTTCCAATTGAGTTTCAAATTCAGACCTACGAGACAACAGTCTAGTTGTGACTTGACTTATCAGAGGCACAAAATCAAAGAATTATACAACTCAATGAGCTTGATGAAATAAGGCAAGATGCTATCTAGAATACTAGTTTAGTCCAACAACAGAGATCCAAATGGCATGATAAATATATCAAAGAAAGAAAATTTCAGCCAGGAGACTGGGCATTACTCTTTGATTCAAAGTCAAAAATTTCCAAGGAAAGTTTCAAACTCACTGGCTTGGGCCTATGAGATTGAAAATGTTTTTGATAATGGAGTAGTCATAATTAGGACTATTGATGAAGAAAAAGTTCCTCTCTTAGTGAATGGACAATGACTCAGGATCTATCATAAGCCATTGACAAAGGAGTAATTTGTAAAGATTTTCCAGGACAGCTCTGACTTGAAGTTGGTAAAGAAGAATTTTTCTTCTTCTCCACCTTAAAACATTCTTTTTCATATATATATATGTATGTATGTATGTATGTATGTATGTATAAACATGAAAACCAATAATTCTTAGCATTTTAAATTTTCTTTATATCACATTTTTTAGAATTACATATTATTTTATCCTTTTCTTTTCAAAAGTAAATAGCTACAAAATTATTGATTTTTTGCAACTCTGATAACTTTCTGCAACCAATTTGATAGACACCTCTGATCATACAATTGAAGGAATGATTGACTCCCTCCACTGCAAAGTACCTGAAGACAACATAAAAGGAAACCAAAGGTTAGCAAGAAAATAAATCAAAGGTATGCACTTCTTTAATTTAACAATGGGGATCAAAACATTACATATATGAATTATCAGACATAGTACTACCAAAAATTCAAAATCATTATTGCAAAGAGTTGGTCATGTCATATCAAATCTTGCATAATCCGCCATTCATTCCCAATCATCATAACTGATATTCTAATCCATTGAATTGGTCACCCAAAACATACACATGAATTATCTTAACGGATACATTATACCTCATTCCCTTATACCCTCACTACCTACGCTCTCATTATTCCATTACTCATACTCTCAGCCTTTCCACTCTAAAAGCACTATCAATCCATCCTACCCCGTCAAAAAAACATTTTTGAAACAAAGATTCTCGGCCATGGGAGTGATAGTCAGAATAGAGCCAACAAGGAAGAAATTTTTGAAGGGGTATCCACAGACAAAATAATTATTGTAGAAAGCACAGCGGCTAGAATTTGTAGAGAAATTTGATGGCTTCCATAAAGAAGTGATCAAATCCTTCGCCAGGGCCTTTGATGGATTCGAAGTGGAGATAGGGGACATCAAATTCATAGTGACAGAGTCATTTATAGCCGAAGCCACTGGACTGTCGCGAATTGGAGAGAAATGGTTCAAGAACAAAGGTATTGAAACAGAAGACTGGAAGGCTTTCTTGAAGAAACGAAGCATGGACAACACCATTTTCAAGAAGGACATCCCAAGCATGACATTGAAAAGTAAGTGGAGGAACCTACTTCTAATAACCCAAAAAAATTTTACCTGCGAAGGAAGGTTTGGGTGTATGTTTTTCTATCATATTCAGCTGCTAATGAATTTTTTTGAAGAAAATAAGATAAACCTTCCATATTTCTTGCTGAATATTCTTAGAAAAATGTTAGGAAATGTTCAGAGGAGAATTCAGTTTATAGATAATGCAATGTATCACGATGGTCTAGTCAAAATACTTGTTGAATCCATCTCCAAAACATAGGTGATAATTGGGAGAGAGATTTTTAGTAAGAAATCACTTCAGGAAGAAAATCATGGGTAGCCAAATGGCAGTAGACCTAAGAGGGGAAGGGAAAGAAAAATTGATAAGACTCAATAATAAGAACCACAACAACCATAGAAATTATCAGAAGATGACATCCCTCTTGTAGAAGTTTTAGATAAAATAAGCAAAAGATATGTTAGAAGAAAGAAAGTGAGTAAAGAAACAGATATTTCGCCACAAGAAAAGAAGCCTAAAACAGAAAGGCAGAAAACTCAATAGACACATGTCATAGGTTTAATAAGGAGTACCAGACTCAACTTAGCAAAAGGACTACCCTCAAATAGCATAGATCATGTCAATATAGAAATAGAAGAAAACTCAGAGGCAGGAAAAGAATATTTAGGAACTCCTCCAAGGTTTTCATCAACAAGGGTTTCACCGCCGAGGGTTTCATCACCAATTGTCACCTCACTTACTCATAGCCCAAGATGAAGAATGCCAAAGATTGATCTGGTGCAGCAAGAGATCTATGATTATATTGAGTCCCTGGAAAAAGGGATGCAACAAGAACATCAATTCCAATTCAAGAGGAAGAATAAGTCTAGTTTAATGAGTCAAAAGAACCTCCAGTAGTTAATACATTGAAGCAAGAAATCTTCGAACTGGAGACGTTAAACATGTACATTGAAAATGAAAATCAAGCCTTGAAAGCACAAAATGAAATCAAAATAGCTAAGAGTGACAACTTCCTCTTACATCTAAGTCTGTGGTTCAATAGGAATAAGAAACTAAAGAATAAAACAAGGCTTTGCAGAGACAGGTTATAAACTTGAATTACAAGATCCTCATGAGGAAACCAAGGATGGCAATGACTAGAACAAAATTGAAAAAGATGAAATTAGATGTACTGGCAGATGTTTCCAAGAAAATGTAGTAGTTAAAGATATCAATTTTGTGGTTTGTATGAGGACATACAAAATCTTCAGTGTGGAGGAATGTAGAGTTCCATAACTGTTTTGTTTTGACACCATTTTTCCTCCATTTTCCTCTTTTTCATCATCACTATCAACTCAATAAAGGCAGTAAATCATAGATTTTGATAAGGTAAAAACTATTACATGTCTTATTTTTCATATTCATTAATGTTCCTTATTGTTATGTTAAATATTTCATTAGCTACAAAATTAACATGATTCTGCAACTATTTTATAAATCTGTAGCTACCTCCATGGTTTGTGGGGTTCTGGTGCGCCAATGAAGCAACTAAGCACATGGGTAGTTGAGGATCGATCCCCTCATGGATCTCCTCCTATTCACTCAAGCCAATTCACCGAAGGAATCACATAGTGGCACGGTCAAAGGCATAGGTCAAACATGTAGCAACAAAAGTCTGAGTGCATCACGTTTCTTCGATTTGCTTTCCAAATAGAAAATCGATGAAATAATGCTTTTTTTCTTAGTTTCAAATTTGAATAACGATTTAACAACAGACCTGTAGGCGTAGAAGTCTGAAATTGTTGAGCACGCATCTTATATACATATGTATCCTCTATAAACGATAGGAGAAAGGAAGTAATAGTTAATTGTTGAAGAATTATGAAATAGACTTTGTTCTTGTATTAATTTGAAGTTACCTTTCTGTGATTCGATGTGGATGTGAGTGTGAACTACACCTACTGGATGAGGAGGGCCCCTGTAAACAGTCAAGGTTTTCATTTATTTCAGTTCATTGCTTTATGATTGTTTTCCTTTAATTTCTTTATATTATCATTGCATTCTAGTTTAAGTTTCCTTACTTCGTTGTTTTCATTATTTCGTTATAACTTAGTTATTTCGCTTTACCATTTCGTTATTTCGTTTATGATTACTGTCATTCAATAGTTTAGTTCTTCAACATTTTTCACTTCATTACAGTTAGTATTTTCATCCTTTTTAAAATTATAAACTGTGTCTACTTTGTAGTTTGCAATTAGATATTTCATTCATGCTCTTTAAAATCATAATTTGTATATATATTCTGCAGAAAAGATGTTGAAGAATCATGAGAATACTTTGAATTTCAATACTCTATTTCATAGCAGCAAGGTGGTTTAGATAGGATCATAATTTTAGGGTGAATAACATAAGATATTTTAGAATGATACTCATATAGATATGACTTGCTAGATTAATCTAAAATTAGTTTAACTCCCATTTATTCTAAGTGTAGTTTAAATTCCATGTATTAATTTGTAGAAATCTAATTCTAATTGGAATCTTGATAACAACGAAAATCTCAAAACAAACATAACCATCATCAATAAGCAAAAGAATAGGCTTCTACCAAATATATTGCACCTGCACTTCATAAGTTTACCAACTCCGTCAATAATTTATGCTTGCAATTTAAGAACATTAAATTGACCAAACAATATGTATTGGGCTCATTGATAATGACAACAACATATAACAATTGACATCAGTTTGTGAAAACACATTACAACCATATGAGGGTTCTAATTCCTAGCATGATTAGATCAACTTCATAGATATCATTATTGTTTTTCTGCATAGACAAAGTTATGGATCATTATACTCTCTTTTGCTACATCATTTCATGATGATCTAAGAAGAATAATATTTGTAAGGGTTTTCCCAATAATGGGTTTCTCCCTGGTCTTGGACCAATCATGCTGTGTCTATATGTGTGCATGCTTTCTTCTACTATTCCTTTTATATTTTGCTGCATTGATGATAATGTTGATGCTGTTTCTTTCTATGTAATTGCATATGATGATGTATAATGGCATAGATCTAAATAATGTAATGATGATATGGGGTGAACTTAATGTCTTAATTGTGAAACGAAATTATCAATGTAAAGAACAATGTCACCCTATGAAAAATTAACGTGGAATTAGAGATGGGTTGACGAAAGTTCATGGAGATCACCCTCACGATGACACCTTTTATGGAAGCATGAAGAGGATGTTGGAAACCTAAAATAATTCTAGGGTTTGAAGAAAACCCTAGGCATATTGATGATTAGAGTTTGATGGATTATATGAGGTTAGGGTTCGAGAGAAAAACATGGTTTATGGTAAAGGCGTGAGATTAGATGTATGAAACTCTAGCATAGTCTATGCTCAAGCATTTGGGGAAGATTTAATGAAGCCCTAGATGGGATAATCCTTAGCAGACTTGGTTGGATAGTTGAAAGAAACATTGATATGTGGACCATGGACATTGATGGCTCTTGAAGATTGGTTCAAGAGGGAGAGGATAACATCTCATTGAAGATAAGTATTTCTTGACTTATGATGTTTCTTACTTGCATGGAAAAGTTTAGGGGCTAATATTCAAAAGTGGGCTAATTTTCCATGATTTTTCCAAAAAAAATATTTTCCAGTTTCCATTTTTTCCATAAATGATTCACTCAAATTTTACAATATATAATTATTTTACCCTTGAAACTGCCAAAATTATATAGAGTCTTCATGTAAAATGATTAGAACCTTTAATATTTTTACAAAGATATCAACAAACATTTTATAGTTTTCATCTTAGAAACTAGTGAGATTCACCAAGGTTTCTAAATTTTAAAATAAATTTTCATCCTTAAAATTTTTCCTACTTACTTGTTAAACTTATAGATCTGATGATTATGTTTATTCCTTGTACTTCCTACATATGTATTTGAGTATATGGATGTTTCTAACCTCCTTGATGAGATGTGATGAGTAGATCCTTCTTGAGGACCATATTGAGATGTAGATCTGGAAAGAGATAAAGAAGAACTTGATGAAAACATGACAAAGTGCTTCAAGCGGCCTATGTCTAGTGGAAAGGTGCACAGGTAATACCACAAGGTATGCATGGTATGTTACAACTATTGGCTCAGTAAGCCCTAAGGTATAATGAGAATGTCTCTTTCTTTAATGGTTCATACATGCATATGAAAGTGACTTGGATCTATGTCTCCTATAATGAAAAGTTGCACCTAGTGTTGAATATTTCTTATCTTCTTGAATTCTATAAGGCTATCTAATGTTGATACATTGGTACACTTGATGTTTGGCTAACATCTATGATATATATATTGGATATCTTGATCCTATAAATAAGGCTAGCACCTTGACTCTAGTAAATAATACTCTTGATACTTATCATGATGGATTTCATATAGAAGGATAGTTCATTGACTCCTATACATGAGTCTGCTGGTAATATTTGTGATAAGCAGGATTGACACTCTTGTTGTTTTGATAAAGCTTTATTGAATGAACTAATTTGATCTCATTGGCCATGAAGAGCATGGAAACCTTGATGTAAGGGGTATAGGTGTAAGACTGACAAGTGTATCTCTTACTAACTATGGTCTTGTCTTGATGACATATGGTAAACTAAAATCCCGAACTTGATTGAGTGACTTGATAAAAAGTGCTATTATGATCATAATCTTTGAGATCTATATGATGCTCTGAGTATAAAACTTTGATGAAATATTGATGTCATGATGTTGATAGATATATGTGTATTATCTAACAGATCTACTATTGTATGAATCTAGTAGAGACAGGCTGATGATATGAATGAAGTAGATCCCCAGTGAGAGGGAGAATTTCTTCTCAAGAATCTTACTCATACTACTATTTGCATTCTATGTTTCCAAATAATTGTTTATGTGTATCTAACAATGTTGATATGCAACTAGGTCTCAGATCTAAAGTTGATACTGAAATTAGGTTTTCTGCTTCAGACACAATCACATATCTAGGAGATCTCATCCCTCAATGCACGCATGTTAAGGCCAAGACTCTAACTATTGTTGACCATCATTTGAAGCTTTTTGAAGCTATTTAAACTCTGAATCATGATGTCCTTGACATATTATACCTCTATTAATAGAATTTTGAAGTTTCTGAGTTAAGTTATTGATCATATAATGAATTATTGTGCATAAAAGTAGATGGTCACCTGGAAGATGTCAATACCATAGATGTATTGCAAATAACTACAAGATCTACTAGCAGGAAAAGCTTGAATATTTTCCATAACATGAACATGCAGATTGAACTTGTGTTTGCAAGTGATTGGGACATACATATAGATATCTCATTATGTTTATGCTACAAGAGGTTGGCATGGTTTGGAATTACTGGTATATATGAAAAGTGTTTTGTCATGATGCTTGACAATAACTTTGAATTGATGATTGAAATTCGTTTGACTATAAATCTCTCTACAATAGTGAATTTGGACTTGATATGATGTCTAATGATTTGATTTAATGATTATTGATATTCCCTGATATCGATACTATGTGGGCATGACAACTTATGTGCGTATTCAGAGATTAACCTTCTCATTCTTAGCAAAATGGTTAAAATAATGATAGTTGTGATTCAGTATGAAAGTGGAACTTGCATGACTAATCCTTGGTGTATGCATTTTCACCCACTAACAAAAATGACTGGTATTAGGATTATGAGAACGAATTAATTAAGTTCAAATTGATAATGCATGTTTGATGAAAACATGTTGGCATGATGAAGTCATGAATTGATATGAGCTCCACCTATCTCCTGGTTGAAAGTATTAATACTATGATAATAATGACTTTGATAATGGTCATGATCTGGCTTCTAAACTTTGATGAGATGATTTTGCTGATATGACGATACAACATTAATTTATGTAAGGTTGATTATGATGGCTTAGCAAGGCATTGTGTCTATATAGAGCTTTGCATGAAGCAATGTCCCCAATCCAGGTATGCCTATATTTGACAGTTATCTGATGAAGTCAAGATGATGAGTTCCAAGGTATGGATTTGATATTGATTATGGTTTTGATTTTGTATCCTAACAATCTACTTGTGATAGGTGATGAGCCTCTGATGATATAAATCATAGGGATATGGCTTCTGAAGCCTAAATTGACGTATCATGGCATGATTAATTGATTTCTAGAATTTGGGAAGGAAATTTCATATTGCAAATCTATTGGAAAATGTTTTTGTAAATCCTTGATGCTATGATTTGAAGTTGAACTCGGCATTGAATCTAATAATTGATTGAGTTATTGTTGATTATGTTTTTCAATAACCATGTGTATATGTATGATGTACATAGAACCTGATAAATTCATGAGTGAGTTGCTTCACACACATAGAGTTGTCGCCGAGCATGATTTGAAATATCTGCATGAGGTATTATATTTTGACAATGAGATATTTCTCCTATGGTATGTATCTGCATAGATTTATTGCTAATATTTGAGATTGTTGTTGATAAACACATTTGGATGTTGCTTTAGTATAAGATCTACCATTATATCTTGGATGAGAGGTCCATAGAATGATTGAAGTTGATCATGATGTTTCTAGCATGGCTAGCTATGAGGCATGATGAAGAATCTCGTTAGAGAGATGGTTTGAGCATGATCTAGATATGACATGGTCACATTACGAAGACTAAAAATTCCATACATATAGTTGAGACCGAGATAATCTCATATTGAGACAAGTGAAGTTGTTTGAAACAAGCTCAAGCTTGTAGTTGGTACCTCCTGTTGGGTCTTGAAATTGTCATTCATTTCCATTACACTTTCACTATTATGTCCATTATATCACCTCCATTTCACCTCCATTTCACCTCCATTTCACTACCATGTCACTACATTCATCTCACTTTCATTATCATTGGGTCACATTTATGTTTTTCCAAACATTATTAATTCTTAGCCTTTTTAAGTGAATTTGTGGTTAAAAATTAGAAAATAATGTGCATATGCTTATACCTAACAAGTGGGTTGAGATTGTTGACATGTGTAGGTCAAAAGGAGTCCTCTAGAAGACCTTTTTGTGGCACCCTAAGGCCAAATTCGAATTTGAGTAGAGAGGATCATGGGATCATGAGGATATGTGTCACATTTCCTATTTGTATTAAAAATATAAGAAGACATGTGTCTTATCATTTCCTATTTTGATTAGAACTCTAGAGGTATAGGGAGAGATTCATGGACTCTCATTAATGAGATGACTTCTCATCTTTTTGTATAAATAGGAGATCTCTCTCCTTCATTTGTTAGCTTAGAGCTTGGTAGTTTTGGATTTTTTTGGAAGCTCTTGTAGCTTTTGGAGCTTTTGTAGTTTTGGAGAGCTTTGTAAAATTTTGTAATTTTGAAGAATTTGAATAAAGCTTTGATGTTCTCAACATGGAAGGAGATGTGAAGTAGATGTCATGGAGCATATTAGAATGTAAGGTAGAGTAGATTTTATTTTGTAGTTTTGCTTTAATTTCATTCAAGTATGTCATTTGATTGTTTTCAAGTTTAATAGTTTAGATTTTTCATTCATGCAAGTGTGTTCAACCGGTTGATTGTAGATTTATCTAAATGTGTAATCTATGATTATCAAAATAGTCCAAGAAAGTACTTTCCAATTGGTGCTTGGAGCATTAGAGCACATAGTAGATTAGTTTTCCTTTACATGTTTTTGTGTTTGCTTATTAGAGTAGTCATTCATTACATAAATAGATGTTTCCAAAGCCTTTAGTTGATGGTTTATCCTCAAACTAAATTGTGAAATGTTGAGTTTATGGATGATATTTCTTGCTGCTTAATTCATTTTTATTCTTAGTGTAGTCACTCATGATATAAACAAATATTTCCAGAGCCTTTCGTTGATGATTAACCCTCAAACTAAATGGCGAAATGTTGTGTTTATGAATAATATTTATTGTTGTTCATTAGTTTAGAGTTAAATAGCTTAATGCCATTTTGTTATCAATTTAGTAACTTGTGATTTAAATAGATATTTCCAAAATCCCTTCGTCGATGGTTGAACCTAAGACTAAGTGGTGAAATGTTTTACTAATGACTGAGGTTTTCCTTGCATTTCATTTTCAGTTTTAGAACAATGAAGTATGAAGTCCCTAAAAAAATGTGTGACAAAAAACTTCATTTAGTTGCATGCTTTGTATTTGCTTTCCATTTTAAATAGCATTATTATTTTTTCTTTCATTTCATAGACATTTGTCGACTTAGATTAATCTAACTATTCAAAGTTTTGATTTGTTCATTTCCTTTTCTCCCTTCTTTAGAAATTAGATTTTAACATTAAAAGTCATTAGATTTAGGTGTCCATTAACGTTTAGAGATTTCATTTAGAAGCATAGCTTTTCTTTCTTAGCTTAATTTCCTTAAGCATGAAAAACAAAACCCCCAAAAACAACATAAACTATAAAACAAAGAAGTAAGAGAAAGGTTAACTAAGCACATATAATGCACCACACTTCATTAGTTTAGGATACCCAAATTGATAATTTATGTGGAGCAATTTAGGACACTAAATTGACTAGACTTTTTGGCATTGTTGCCGCGGAAGTGCAATTAGGAGACCTTATTTCTTACATCTAAAAAAAAAAAAAAACTTCTCGAGTATGCTCTCCTCCTACACTTTGTGTGATCTAGAGGATCAGAAAGAGAATTGTTATGTTAAAAAATAAAAAAAATAAAAAAAATTCATTTCATTTGGTTAAAAAAAAAACGATGATTTGAACAGTTTTAAAAGTGTTCCTAGGCATTCTCTAATCTGGTCAAAAACTAATTCCTCCTCAGAATTATCTTCTTGCAACATACTCCCCCTTCTCAGCATCAAAATCATCAGACCTTGTTCTCTCAGTGTGCTCTTGTTTTCTACTCATGCTAGCTACAATAACATGCTTGAATTCGTCAACCATTTTCTTAATCTTCCCAGGCTCAAGCAACAAAACTGAAATCTGAACGCATTCATTTAGTGAGCTTAACATATTTGTAAGGACCCCTATTTCTGGTTACTTATATAATGCTTCAACAAGGAATGAAATCATATAGTCCAAGAATCGCTTAACATATGGCTCAATACATCCTTGTGTTTATCTTTTATCCATGGCCAATTTTCCAGCTCAGAGCAGTTCTGGCATGCCTGAAACTGCAACCATCCGAAAGTCCTCATGAAAATAGAACTTCAATAATGGAACAAGAATTGGCACAACCTACCCAATCCATGGATATAATCCTTTTTTTAGTTCATAAGCATAACCAACAGACCTACAAACGAAAAGTTTCAACCGCAACATTTGCTAGAAAAATGCAGAACAGTAAAAAATGTCAAACTTTAACTAGGTGATTCAACCAATAGGAAATGAATTAGGGAAAAATAAAACATGGGTTTTTTCTGGGATAGGGCCAGTTAGATAACCCATAAATGGTTTTGAGAAATTTACAGCAGTTTGAGAGAATTTATCGTTTCTTTAAAGTTTTTTTTTGCATACTGCGTGAAGAAAAATTTTAATTAATGAACAAGCTGATTGACTTAATTCGGTGTGCTTGGAGAGGGGAATTCTGATTTGGGAATAAATTGTGTGTTGGAATTCAATATTATTCCACCACATCTTCTTCCATGCCTCCCAACTTAATTCCTTTCATCTTTAACTCGTACTTCATTATGCCAAGGTGAATGTCATGGTCTATTTGGTTGATGCGACGGATAAAGAGAGATTTGAAGAGTGAAAAAAAGGAGCTCAATGCCTTACTTTCAGAAGATTCTTTAACAAATGTGCCTTTCTTGACTTTAGGAAACAATATTGATATTCCATATGCAACATCTGAAGATGAGTTGCGCTATTACCTAGGCCTATCAAATTATACTACTGGCAAGGGCAAAGTGAATTTGGCAGATTCTAATATTAGACTGATTGAGGTCTTCATGTGCAGTATCATTAGGAAAATGGGTTATGGTGAAAGTATTAAATGGCTCCAATGTTCCACCAAGACTCCGGGACAAGGAGACGCACAAGGGGGACGTGTGGGAGTACCCTCAAATTTTAGGGAAATTTAGGGGGGATGGGGGGACGTCGGGGTATATATTTTTTTCCTTTCTAATATATATATATATATATATATATATATATATATATATATATATATATATATATATATATATAATGAAAGCATAAATACAATGATACATACATAATTGAATTAAATAATGAAATACATTGATCCATACTCATCATCCTTACTAATACCTACATGATTCATCCATAGACCATGAGATTCAATAATGAAATACTCCAATACATATTCATTATTCACCATTATAAAATCTAAATTGATTTAAAAATTATATTCATCATTCATCATTCTAGAATCTAATTAGTACTAAGCAAAATAGACTATAATAGACACTGAAATCTGAATACTAGAATAGTAAATTGATATAACTAAAACTCAGAAACAGTGGAGTGATGGGTCTAAAAGTCACTCTAAAGTACATAGAGGGCTTTGTGCTCTTCATTAAATACAAATTCCATACCCTTGTACATGACAAAATGCAATGGAAACATTGCAATCCATTGAATCCTAAATTCCTGAAAAATTGTTAAGTCTGTTGGATTTTGAGTGAGATCTAAAATTCTACTTTCTCCATATGAAATCCAGTGAGGTCGAAACCACTCTCAAACATCTTGAGTTATTTCATGGTAATATTAAAAATTTAATTAAAAGGATAAAAATGAAAGATAAAGGAGAATGTCACTTTTACTTTAAGAATTTAACATTACCATGAATTGCATAACATTAGTAGGGAAATATGGTCAAATACTAGGTTTTCCCTATCATAGATCATTGTTTACAAGCAAATTTAATGGGGGACGCATAGCCCATATTGAGGGGGGATGCCTAGGTGTCCCCCTTTTGGGGAGTCACGTCCCCCACACTGGGGAAACGTCCCCCCTGCGTCTCCCCGCGTCTCCCAAAAAAGGGGACGCGGGGAAACATTTCCCCAGACATCCCCCCGTCCCGGGTACTAGGGTGTGAGGGATGCGCGCACCCAACCTTGGGGGACACGTCCCCGTGGAACACTGAATGGCTCTCTTAGTAGATTATATAGGTTCTCAAATGAACCGTGGAATCACCTTTTTGTTGTAATTAGTCAATGGTAGAACATTTAGTTTAGATTGTGTTCTTTTGAAATTGGCTATTTCGGGGGGTGGTATTTGTAATGAATGTTGAATAAGATGTGAAGTGAATATATCAGGATAGAAGAGAAATATGATTGCTGAGTCAAAAAGAAAAATTCAATAAAAAAAAAAAAAAAAATTGAATCAATGAAATAAGTAGATTATTTGAAAGTTATTGATTAATTTTGGACTGATGATGAAAAATGAATGGCTAACTTTTTGTTCAATATTTTTAGCTACAAAAACTGTGCACATTCCGCAACTAAAAGCATTATGTAGCTAAACATCAATTTTGCAACTGAAAAACCTCACTGTTCAAATCAGCATAACTTTCTCACACGAAATCAGATATCGATGATTCAAGTATCGTTGGAAAGATATCGACGAGATTTACACAATGCGAAATCCATCATTAGAATTTGAAATAGTAAAAAATTGAAAGAAATTGTTGAAAAGAAACAACATTCAACTTGAGGCACTAATTCCAAAGCAGGTATAAATTCTTTTGGTTTTCTTTCGTGAACTTGTTTCATTAATCAAAATTCTTAGTTTTGTGTGTAAATATCATAACTAGAGAGATTGGCCACATCTCTCTTCTGATAATCTTACATTCCATTGCAGAAGAAGTATTAGTTTTTTTGCAGGTTCCAGGAGGAAGGACAAATGACTACAAGTGAATAGTGTCTCTCTTAAGAGACCAATTTGTTTCATAAGAGGATAATAAACAACAAATAAGAAACATGCTAATGCAAAATTAGATCCAAACACTTGAAAAACTTTCAGATACTATTGTCTCCCTCACATCCATACTTCATAATAAACCATTCACCTCATTTCCCTTCATATTTTCCATTTACACTCACATAGACTTTCCATTACTTTTTTTCCACTCATAACCCACAAATAAAAGCAAGAGGCTCAATCACATGCTTATTTCCCATCGCCATGTCTACTTTCCATTTTCGTCTTCCATTCTCATCTTCCCTTTCCTATCATTTTCATTTCACAAATAAGCTATGCTTCAATGTAAATTATTGAGTCCATAGTCCTTTGAGTCTAAGTTCCTTGCAAAAACACCTTGAGGCTTGCATGCCTTAATGGCAAGTCCTCATGCCGACAAACAATGGGAATATGTTAATGTCCCTTGTTCATCAGATCCTCTAGGTGACTCGACATTGGAAAAATTATTCATACCTAGCAAGATGTGTTTGGGCATCTTGACCTAATGTCATCAATGGTGAAAGTTCTCGTGTTGAGTAGTGACATCCATTAATGGCCACTAAGTCAATAATTTCTTGCTACTTTTGACATTAGAACATCTCTTCACATAGTAGGAATTGTGCCAATGAGTTTTGAAGACATGAAGACTATTATTTCAGAATTTTGGAGCAGATTTAGCAAGTTTTAGTAAAAGCAATAAAAGGTCATCTTGACTGTTTATCCATGAATCTTTTTGTCCAGCAACTTGAAGAATATTATGATCAGAATTTTGTAGCCACCACACATACAACTCATCCATTTCAAAGGGTAAGTTAAGGTACTGATTTTCTAACTATTGACCATAGAATTCCATAAAAAGCTAGAATGATAATTGTTGGAAAAACATTTCTCTTCCGCATTTCATAAAATTGCCAATACCATTAGTTAGGGGATGGAGGCAGGGGGGAATACATTCATATTCATATCTTTCCATATTCAAAAGCCCACATACTTCCAAAATATATTAGCTATTACATTATTATTATGAGCATACAATGGCTTTTCAAAAGTGCTTAAAGGATAATTGGATACAAACACAATCACGGTTGTCACACAAGAACCAACAATCATACAATCCAATAAAGATATACTTTGCAACAATAATCAAAATATCATTATACAAAGTTCAAAGATCAAAATAGAATGCAACAAAAAAATATGGTTGTAACACAAGAACCAACCATGTTGCAATTCAAGTAAAACACTTCACAGAAGTATGAAGTTATCAAATGATATCATGCAAAGTTAAGCCAAAGCTCGAGGATCAAAAGAATTAATGTAATATATATTGCATGAGGACATGCAATAGCTTCAGTTGGGGGGTACGTTAGGTCTTGAAATTGTCATTCATTTGCATTACACTTTCACTATTATGTCCATTATATCACCTCCATTGCACTACCATGTCACTACATTCATCTCACTTTCATTATCATTGGGTCACATTTATGTTTTTCCAAAACTTTATTAATTCTTAGCCTTTTTAAGTGAATTTGTGGTTAAAAATTAGAAAATAATATGCATATTCTTATACCTAACAAGTGGATTGATATTGTTGACATGTGTAGGTCAAAAAGAGGCTTCTAGAAGACCTTTATGTGGCACCCTAAGGCGAAATTCGAATTTGAGTGGAGAGGATCATGGGATCATGAGGATATGTGTCACAATTCCTATTTGTATTGGAACTCTAAGAAGACATGTGTCTTATCATTTCCTATTTTGATTAGAACTCTAGAGATATAGGGAGGGATTCATGGACTCTCATTAATGAGATGACTTCTCATCTTTTTGTATAAATAGGAGATCTCTCTCCTTCATTTGTTAGCTTAGAGCTTGGTAGTTTTGGATTTTTTGGAAGCTCTTGTAGCTTTTGGAGCTTTTGTAGTTTTGGAGAGCTTTGTAAACTTTTGTAATTTTGAAGAATTTGAATAAAGATTTGATGTTCTCAACATGGAAGGAGATGTGAAGTAGATGTCATGGAACATATCAGAATGTAAGGTAGAGTAGATTTTATTTTGTAGTTTTGATTTAATTTCATTCAAGTATGTCATTTGATTGTTTTCAAATTTAATAGTTTAGATTTTTCATTCATGCAATTTTAATTCATGCAAGTGTGTTCAACCGGTTGATTGTAGATTTATCTAAATGTCTAATCTATGCCTATCAAAATAGTCCAAGAAAGTATTTTTCAATTAGTGCTTGGAGCATTAGAGCACACAGTAGATGAGTTTTCCTTTACATGTTTTTGTATTTGCTTATTAGAGTAGTCACTCGTTACATAAATAGATGTTTCCAAAGCATTTCGATAATGGTTTATCCTCAAACTAAATGGTGAAATGTTGAGTTTATGTATGAAATTTCTTGTTGTTTAATGCATTTTTCTTCTTAGTGTAGTCACTCATGATATAAACAAATATTTCTAGATCCTTTCATTGATGATTAACCCTCAAACTAAATGGAAAAATGTTGTGTTTATGAATGAGATTTCTTGTTCTTCATTAATTTAGAGTTAAATAGCTTAATGCCATTTTCTTATCAATTTAGTAACTCATGATTTAAATAGATATTTCCAAAAGCCCTTCATCGATGGTTGAACCTAAGACTAAGTGGTGAAATGTTTTACTAATGACTGAGTTTTTCCTTGCATTTCATTTTCAGTTTTAGAACAATGAAGTATGGAGTCCCTCAAAAAAATGCTATCACAAGGAGGTAGTTCTCCCAAAATTGTGTAGCAGAGTGACAAAACACTTCATTTAGTTACATGCTTTGTATTTGCTTTCCATTTTAAATAGCATTATCATTTTTTCTTTCATTTCATAGACATTTTGTCGGCTTAGATTAATCTAACTATTGAAAGTTTTGATTTGTTCATTTCCTTTTCTCCCTTCTTTAGAAATTAGATTTTAACATTAAAAGTTATTAGATTTAGTTGTCCATTAACATTTAGAGATTTCGTATAGAAGCATAGCTTTTATTTCTTAGATAAATTTCCTTAAGCATGAGAAACGAAACCCCCAAAAACAACATAAACTATAAAACAACGAAGTAAGAGAAAGGTTAACTAAGCACATATAATGCACCACACTTCATCAGTTTACGATACCCAAATTGATAATTTATGTGGAGAAATTTAGGACACTAAATTGACTAGACACCTCCTTGAAAGGGAGGATGATTATGGTATCCCTTTGTTATTTATATGATTATATATGATCTGACATGATATTTGAATTGATGTTCTGTACCAGTAGGAAAAAACTGATATTGTGACAAGATGATACCAGATTCGAGTATGAAGAGAGGATCATTGATTGAGGACACTGAGCCAACTCTTCCCCCATATTTGAGCTCCCAAGGTGAGGAATTGACGGATAAGGGCTCCTGGGGTTGAGGGAACTCTGGAAAATAAGGCACTCTCCTATTTGTTACCCATAGGGTTGATGGTTTTACTCCCCTATCTAGTCCTTGTAGAGTGTACTCTAGTTGTCATCATACCCACAAGAAAGGCTTTTTGGGAACATTACTCCTTGTTTGGCTAATGAGTTGAGGGTGTACTTGGGGGTGTGTGACCCAAGGCGATTATGATGAAGGTGTTATGCCACATGACTATTCAGGGTCATCAATGGGAAGTTCAGTAAGAAATAGGATGTGTTAAGATAACCCGACATCATTCCAGGTTGAGGGTAAGCTTCCTAATGAAATTCCAGGGTCGAGGGAGTACTCCCCTACGTGATGAGTTATCTTATTGTTCGGTATGGGTGGAAGCAATTGCTCCTCAATGTGATTATAGGTTGAGATGTAGTCCCTAATGATATGCTCTCCGATGACAATTGATGATGATTCGAGTAGTATCTCACTAGTAGAGATTCCAAATAGCAGCCTGATGGATAGAGGGTGGTAGCTTGAGCTCCACTCCAGTATCAAATTCTTCTTCTTCTTCTAGATCCGAGAATGTTCAACATATGAATAGTAACAACCAAGAGATAAGTAAGAATAAGAAAAGGATAGATCGAGATGTACAATGATTATTTGTGATGATGAGACACTTTAGATGGACATGACACATTGAATACATGATAGAGATGATTCATTATGATACATGATGACATTCAAAGGTTTTAGAATGGAATATTGTTCAATGGACACATATTGGCATGTGGAATTATCCCTAGTTAAGGGGGAGTATTAATTTTTACAACTATAGTCAAATTCCACCTAAGACAACTCAAATGTCTGATAATGATCATATTGGATTCCTTTTTTTGAGAAGACCAAAATCCACCTAAAGTTCACTCAATTTGGTCAAGCAAAAGTAGAGTTATGAATTATTTTATTCATACATGTATTATGGAATGGGTCTGCCCTAACCACATGAGTAATCTCTTGAGTCAGTCTTAACCCCAAGTGGAACTCAAGAAAGCCTATAAAGAGAAGATACCTCAAGATCATTTGGACACATCTTCTCTTCTCTTTTGTCTTGGTTCGCATAGGTTAGACGAGAGGAGTTCGCTCAAGGGTTTGAAATCAAATATGAAAGGTTCGCTCTAGGTTAGGGTCTTCTGGATCTCGATCGATGGCACAGAAAAGGGCATTCAGGTCCTTGGTCACTAGCACATAAGCCTATGAGAGTGACTATATACCCTTGGACAATGGCACAAAGTCTTATGGGAGTGACTATGGCTTCAAAGATAAATATGGAGGTATCGACACCTAGTCACTCAAATAGAGTGGTCCTGAGAGCGACCAAGACATCTCGATATCTCGCACAACAAAAGTGAGGGAGAGACTCTAGGTTTTAAGTGTATTACTCCATATTTGCACACATAAAGACTTCTTGAGAGCAACCGTGTAGTCAAATTTTCCCACTTACAGTGACAAAGAGAGCGACCAAGAAGTTACGGTCACACAAAAACAATTTTGATGAGGACAAGCTATGTTCAGATCTAGGGTTTGACATCTTGTCTTCAGTTGATTTCAGTGATCTGGGAGTCTAGGTTTCTCTCTACTGTTATAGAGATCTATAGATCTGATTTGTTAGTTTTTGCTGCAAAAATATGTATTGGGCTCATTAACAGTGAAATTAGTATAAAACAATTGACAACAGTTTGTGACAACAATATAAAACATTTGACATCAGCTTGTGACAACACATTACAACCATCAATATGAGGGTTATGATTCCTAACATGATTAGATCTGTTTCATAGATATCATTATTTTTTGTTGCATAAAAGAGTTATGGATCATTGTACTCTTTTTTTTCCACATCATTTGATGACGATCTAAGAAGAAGGATATTTGCAAGGGTTTTCCCTATAATGGGTTTTTCTCTGGTCATGGACCAATCCTGGTGTCTCTATATGTGTGCATGCTTTCTTATACTATTCCTTTTATATTCCATTGCATTGATGATAATGGTGATGTTGTTTCTTTCTATGTAATTGCATATGCTGATGTATAATGGTGTAGATATGAATAATGTAATGATGATATGTGTTGAACTTAATGTATTAATGGTGAAATTGAATTATTAAAGTAAAGAACAAAGTTCCCTATGAAAAATTAACAATTTTTACAGAAATGAATTAAGGCACTTCATAAAATGTTTACATAAATGTGTGAAAACACTTCATATATATAAGCACAATGGACACATGAAAACGTTATTAAACTGCACTCCACCTTATAGTGTGATGATTAATTTTCTAATTTAAACACAATTAATTTCCTATCTAAACACAAGAATGTAGTTTCCATTGGAAAAAAATGAAACAACCATAATTAGCATACTAAGAAGATATATGGTAGTTCTCTAATGACATTCTTTAACATTTTGAGTCCTTGGGATAAATGAGAAATTTTAACATTGGTAGTGATTACTTCCATAACAAGAAACCAATAACTACAAAAATATATATTTTAGTAGCACACACTAAAATTATTTTATTTAGAAAACAGGGTCATAGAAAAATAGCCACCATCTATCACAAAAAATACAAAAAAATACAGAAAGTATAGCCACAATTTGTCACAGAAAAATAGCCACCATCTATAAAACCCTAAAGTAGAAAAACCCACATGCAGCAAGAACCCTACACCACCAATAGAAATTCAAAACCCACATGGAGAAAAAACATAATGTAGCAAGAACCATAAGACACCAATAGAAATTTGAAACCAACATGCAACAAACCCTAAACCACCAACAAAAATTTGAAACCCACATGTAAAAAAACCCACATGCAGTAAGAAGCTTCAACTACTAATAGAAATTGGAAACCCACATGTAGAAAAAACCGAAACCACCAATAGAAATTCAAAACCTATATGAAGCAAGAACCCTAAACCACCAACAGAAATTTGAAACCCACATGCTGTGAAACTGTAAACCACCAATACAAATTTGAAACCTACATGCCGGAAAACACTAATGTAGCAAGAACCTTAAGCCACAAATACAAATTTGAAACCCACATGCAACAAAACCCTAAACCACCAACATAAATTCGAACCCCATATGAAGCCAAAACCCTAGATCACCAATAGTATTTTGAAATCCGCATGCAACAAAACTATAAACCACCAACAAAGAAAATTTTAAGGGCTAATATTCGTAGTTAGACTAACTTTCGATACTTTTTCTGAAACAAAATTGCCAATTTCCATTTTTCCTAAATATGATTCGCCCAAATTTTATAATATAGAATTATTTTATCTTAGAATTTTCCAAAATTTTATAGATATTATATAAAATCATTAAAATTTAGAATATATTTACAAAAATGTTGCCAAATACTTTACATATTGCATATTTGGGATTAGTAAAAATCACTATGGTTTCTTAACTTTAAGATAAATTTCCATCCTTAAAATTTTCCCTAACCACCAGTAGAAATTCAAAACCTAAATGCAACAAAACTCTAAACAACCAATAGAAATTTGATACCCATATGCAGCAAGAATCCATCTATAATTTCTAAATTGGTGCATAAATAGAGAGGCAGAAGTAGCAATATATTCAAAGGTAACCAAAATCCATCTAGTTGAATGTGTTTAAAAACACATGAGAAGAAGCTAGTCGGATTAAAATCCCATCGTAGAAGAATTTGATGTGCTTCTTCCATGCCTGCATGCCACAGGAACCCTAGGAGCTTGAATACCCTTAACTGCAACTCGCACATAGTGACCTACAAGATAGATAAGGTGGCCACAAAGATTCCATTGGCTTAAACTTGTGCAAAACAAAAAAAAACTAGAATAAATCCTCCAAACATTGCTAAAAAATGGTGAATTATTTGCAGAGAAACCCTCTAAAGCACAAAATGACCATATCTAGCACCAAGCCAAGGAAAAGCCCCCAAAATTTTGAATAAATATGAATACCCCCATTTTCGTTGTGCGACAGGGAAGAACAACCATCCTAGGAAATCAAATAAAGTGTAGGATAACAATTGAACAACATGACAAACCCAAAACCATCATGCCCTATAACCCACTCTCTACATCACCAATAACGGTGATGGTTGCAACCAACATTATGGTAGGGCTGCAAAAGTATTGGGGGCGGGGGACACTCCACTGTCAGACCTAAACAGGATAAAACGATGCTTCAATAACCCTCCATAACTCATGACAAATGGAAACCCTAACCTGCCCAAATCCCATCGATGTTTATTGTAGAACTTCCCAACATGTGGCCACATAAAATGGAGATGTGTCATACTATCACCATGGTCATGTACATGGAATTTGTAGGGGTACAAATGGGGCATAAAACAATTGACATCCATCCCCTACTCTATCAGAATAATGTATAAATGGAAAGGTGGAAAGACATAAGAGTCTAGATAGGAAGAAGAATCTAGAATGTCAAAAAGGTTTTTGAGTTGTTAAGTGGATAAGGTTAATAGAGGCTTCCGGATCTCGAATGTCCAAGAGAAGGGTTATGTGTATAAATTGAATGGATGTAAAACATATTTGCATCAATAAAGTGTGTGATTTCATATTGTTTCAATTGTGTCGCTTGTGTGGTTTATCTATGATATTTTAACTTGGTATTAGAGTGAGGTTTGTGAGGTTAGTGTTGGATTAATCTTTGCATCTGGGAGACCTTAGTGAGGTCTTCATTTGATTGATTTTTGTGTTAGAAAGACTTGAGTTAGTTATGTGTTGTGTTTTATTGATAATTGTGTAAGTGTGAGTAGAAAGTAACTTCTATGTTGTATAAATCTTTCATAGCCAATGTTAAGTAGTTTATGTCTACAAGTCATTGCTTCCTTATCGAGTTTGTGTTCAGAGCGACTAAATAAGTGTTTATTGAATTATCATTAGTGCATATTTAGATTGGGGGGAGCCAAAGGTAGTGCAAATATTCGTTGTTATGGTTGTATGCAATTATTTTGTGTCTGTACATAGGAATCCCATAGACCATTACCATTAATCATAGCAACATAAGAAGGCTTGTCAGAGTCACTACCTTTGCTCAAAGGAGTTGATAATTGACTACTTTATGAAGAAATTAGCTACCGTATAAATTGGATTGGCATGTACGACACTTAGAAATTGGCATAGATGGCAAGCTAAAGACACAATGGATAAATTCAAAGTGGGTAAATTCCATTACCTTATCATAGTGGATAATTTTATAAAATAATTATTTATGATTAAAAAGGGAGTGAACATGAGTATCTTTATGTGAAATGATAGTATGAATGTGGTTTAAAATATTAGTTTGTAAAATTAATATTTAATCATTTTTTAGTAAAAGGTTTGTTTGAGTAAGATACAAATTTCTTATTGGTTTTATTTCATTGTTTGTCCACTACTGGTATCAAGCCATAAGCTTCAGGGAGAGAAAGTAGTTGGATATTGAAATTATTGTTGCATGTGGATTGTTTCTTTTTAAATTCTTGTTTATTTTAAAGGAGCTATTATTGTAAAGTTGTTTTCCAAAACTTCAATAATGTTAATTATGTTATATAACACATATTTGAATGAGTCCACTAAGATGATGGTACAAATTATGCTAATTGAAAATTTAAGTTATAAATAGTACTGGAAGCATATAGTTTGTGGACAATAGTGAGTGGGGATGAAGTCAAATCCATTGATGTTGTTGCCATCTCAAATTGGGTGAAATGCAAGCTAAATGTGAAGCTGTTGTTGTGCATGTTTATTAGACACAACATCATTACTCATACCAGAGATTGCAAAACATTGAAAGGGACACAGGATGTGCTCAAAACCTTGTATGAAAGAATAAATTAAATTGAATTTTATTTCTAAAGAGTAAGTTGTTGTCTATCAAAATGGAGAAACATGAAAGTATAAGAAATTTTATTTCTCATGTTAAATATTTAAGTGACAAATTAGGTGATATTGGTGAAAAGGTCTCTAGTACAGATTTGGTAACAATCACTTTAAAAGGTTTAGTACCATATTATCAAATCTTTATTTCAATTCTATCAGTTAGAGAAAATTCCCCTAATTTTAATGAATTTACAAGGATTCTTCTTCACGAGGAAGAGAGGATGAATAACTTTTATTTGGGCTCTACTAGTTCAAATTTCGCATTTGTGGCGAAAGGGAAACAACCATATAGAGGTAAGAAATGGGAAAAAAACAAAGACGACATATTTCAAGAAAAGAAAAAAGGTATAGCTCCATCTAAATTTGAGTCTCATGTTAAGAATAATGATGTATGGTTTTATTGTGGGAAACCTGGGCATCATGCAAAAGATTGCTATAAAAAAAAATATAAAGGGTCCAAACAAACAAATTGAACATAGTAGTAATTTTGTGAATAATGATACCTCAATTGATGAAGGATTCAAATATCTTAATTTATTCATTTCACAAGTTGAATTGTCTGTGAAGACCGATGATGTTAATGCATGGTATGTTGATTCGGGTGCCTCAACTCATATGTCCTGTAACAGGGATTGGTTTGATAAGTATTATGAAAACCTTGATGGATTATATGTTTATTTAGGAGACAAAAACTCACTTAAAGTACAAGGGTATGGAGTAATAAGTGTAAACTTACCTAATGGAAAAATGAAAGAGATTCATAATGTAATGCATGTTCCTTGAATTAAAAAGAACATAATATATGTCTTTGTTGTCACTAACTAAGATTTAACGGTGGAATTTGTTAAGTCTATATGTGTTGTTAAAGAAATCATAAATCACCACAAATTTGTTGCCATAGGTACAAGGAATGAAGGAGTATATAACTTCAATGTGACTAAAGTAATACGTCAATCATTAGGAGCTAAAATAATGTCAACAGAATAATTATGGCATTAAAAGTATGGACATCTTAATCAAAATGACTTGGTGCTACTTCAAAAGAAATCAATGGTTGAAGGACTACCTGTTTTGAAAAATGAACATATGGAATGTGAAGCATGTGTTTTAGGAAAAAAACATAGAGATGAATTCCCTGTACATAATGAGAAAAGACAAACATATATACTTGAGCTAATTCATACTGATGTTTGTGGCGCAATGCAAACAAGATCACTTGGTGGTGCATGGTACTTTCTTATTTTTGTTGATGATAGATCCAGGTACACTTGGGTTTATTTCATTAGAAGAAAGAGTGATGTATTTGAATATTTCAAATAATTCAAGGCTATGGTTGAAAAAAATGGTAAATACATCAAAATCCTCAGATCAGATCAAGGGGGAGAATACAAATTAGGAGATTTCATTAATTATTGTAAAATTCATGGAATCCAACAACAATTTACAGTGCCTAATACACCTTAGCAAAATGGTGTTGTTAAGAGAAAGACTATAACATTAGTAGAATATGATCATAATATGTTAAAAGGTAAGAACATTTGTAATTCTTTCTTGGCAGAAGTTATTAAAACAACTATTTACTTGAAAAATAGGAGTCCTACCAAAAGTTTAGATTGTAAAACATCATTTGAAGTATTTCATGGATATAAACAAAAAGTGGGACACTTAAGAAGGCTTTGGTTGCAAAGCATTTTATCATAATCCAAAAGACAAAAAAGGAATCTTGATGCAAAGACAATTAGATGCATATTTATTGGTTATTGTGATGATAAGAAAGCATATAATTTTTTTGATCCCAAATCACATAAATTAATTGCAAGTAGGGATGTGGTTCTTCATGAGAACACAAATGAAGGTGACAATAATAATGGTGCATGGAATACATATTTCGTTAATAATGATTTTTTCAAGGTAAATCCAAGTGTTAAACATGAGAAGGTACAGGAACAAGAAAAGGAACAGGGATAGGTTCAAGAACGTGAAGTATCAAGTAGTTAGAGCACTCTAAGAAGATGAGAAGAAGATGAAGGTAGGAGAACTCCAAGGAGGTCATCATGACAAACTCAACTCCATTTAAGGTATAAATATTATGCACGATTGACTCATTTAATGAATGTGGTTGAACCTTCAAATTATCAAGAAGTTAAAGAATTCAAATAATAAAGAGATGCAATGCACAAGGAATATAATTATATAATGAAAGATGAAAGTTGAGAGTTAATTGAACTACCTAAAGATAAAGTTCCCATAGGCTGTAAATGGTTATTTCAAACCAAGTTTAATGAAGATGGTAGTATAGACAAGTACAAAGTTAGATTCGTTGTTAAAGGGTATTCACAAAAATAAGGAATAGAATATGAAGCTACCTTTGAACATGTATCTACATTAAACACAATCATAATCTGTTGGCTTGATGGGCCCTAACCGAGGTTCAGTGTTAAGTAACCAAGAAAATCCATACACTACTGGCCCTTTCGGCATCAATCCACGGAGCACAAATTTAATTCTCACCCGAAGCAATATGTGGGGATGTAGGAACCAAGTTTTCGCACCTTGAGATAGTCATGACGTCGATCTTATGACTAACCCCTATCTTTGCACATATCAATAAGCCTTTAGGGCTTATCGATGTACTTCTTCTTTTGTCTTTCAGAACCTCTGTGAAGGTATCTGATTGTCCTTCACACAACCCTAGATGATGATTCAGGCACTTATGCACCTCTTTAACTAGGCTACTATCTTGTTCCCCAAATTATTTGAAGTATTAGCCAATTTTACCATGCAATTAAGATTACCCTCACGTAAACATACATTATGACTTGCATTCATGTAACAGATGGAAACATATATTTTTCGTGCATCAACTTAACATTATATCTTAAAACCAGTATTCAGCATAGCATAATTGTAACATTTATAATATAAGTAAAATAACACTTACACAGATGGAAAGTACACAGTAAGTTTAGAACACTTCTTTTTATTGACAATTCAGATTTCCAATACAAACTCTAACCGCCCTGCGCACATAGTTGCAAGGGTCCTTGCACTTAGCTGCGGACTTCTACCCTAGGCCTCTGGGGATTCAACTGCAAAGCCTCTTCCCCCACTAAGACTCTCACTCTTAACTCTCACAAACCTATTACATCAATGACTCACGACTAGAGAACTCCCTTAGGCTCTCTAAGACTCTCCTTTTTATACAATCCCATGGTCCGCGAACCAAGGGTAGATCTCCAAAACTGACACAACCTATCTTGACTAAGGGAGGGAAACACTCTTTGAATTTAGATATATTCACGCTCTGCAACCACAAAATGTGGAGACTTTACATTCTTTATACAAAATTTCGGGCCTTCTACCGCAAAACTTGGGTTTTTAACCCAAAATTGACACTAAGGGGACCTGTTCCCAACCAACCCCAACACAAACATGGTGACTTGCCCTCAAGTCACTCGGCTGGTGCGAAGATCTTGTCGGGAAGACCTCCCAGCTCAACTTGGACAACTGCTACCTTGACGGAGCACTGCATTGCTGCCCGCTTCATCTCTTCAACCATCTGCTCTGTCGCTGGCCTGGCGCTATCAGCCTATAGCTTCTGTTGAGTCTCCTGCAGACCAGCCAACTTGCCTTCAATGGTGGCCATCATCACATAGGCCTCATCCAACCAAGGCTTCAAGCGAGCCTTCAGCATGACTTCCTTATGCTGAGTTGTGTCTATCTGTTCCTTCAATGCCTTGGCCTTCTGCATCTTCGCAAGCCTCTGCGTGATGGCGACAATGCGCACTGTCACTTTAAACTCATCGTAGCTATTAGAAAATTATATATTACAGAGCAATGGAACACATAAAATATTGCAGAAATATAAACACAGAAAACGCTTAAAACAAGAGATACATAGATATATGTGGTTCACCCAGTTTCGGCTACGTCCACGGAGAAACAACTAGTCCTACTTTTATTATATTATCCAGCAAACTGAAGAGATACAACCTACAACAAATCCACCATAACTCCCTCTTCTCTCTCAATCTCCTCTCTCTTCCTCACTTAGAATATAGATATACAGAGACACAATACAATTCCCTCATATATAGTGAGGGGTTGCCTTCTAGGGCAAAAAACCATAAATTAAACATAACTTCTATTGTCAGATCATCCGCCTAATGAACGGCCCAGATTGACTAGAAATTACTAGAATTTTACAATGCAATTTACATCTATTTTTAGCTTCAGGGGTGTTGCCCCCGAATCCTTGCCGAGGGACCACTGGCCCTCGGATCCCCCAGCTGGGGGGGATTAACCCACCCGGACCCGTGCAGGGGGGACAATTCCCCCCCCCGCACCCCCACACATGGAAGGGTGTACAGTCTTCTTGGGATATACATCCAGCTGAAACCTTTGAATACATAAGATAATCAGGCTCCACACCCAACAATCTCCAACTTGGAGACTAATTATAGCAACTCCACCGCTACTTCATTTTCTAGACAATGACTCCACTTTGGACCTGGCTATTTCTCATCTTCTTCATCATACTTGAAGACCAATTAAAACTGAGCAGATTCTTTGTTTCTCCCTGGTTACAACTTTTGCTAAGATATCTGCAGGATTCTGGCTAGTGTGTATCTTTTCCAGCTTCAATTGTCCATCTTCCAATGCTGACCGTATGAAATGGTACTTGAGCTGTATATGTTTAGTCTTGGAATGAAATGTAGAGTTCTTTGCAAGATGTATGGCACTCTGGCTATCATTGTATAACCTTCCCAACTCCAGCTTTTTACCCAATTCATCCAGAAACCTTTGTAACCAAATCATTTCTTTACTAGCCTCAGTAGCAGTAACATACTCTGATTTTGTTATTGAAAGTTCAACAACACTTTGGATTTTTGAAACGCAACTGGCAGCTATTCCACCTATAGTAAATACATATCCTGTAGTGCTCCTCTTGTTATCTCTGTCACCTGCCATATCTGCATCAACATATCCCCGTAGAGCTATGTTTGAACCACCAAAGCATAATGCTTGATTTTTGGTACCTCTCAAATACCTGAGAATCCACTTCACTACCATCCAATGTTCTTTTCCTAGATTGTTCATGTACCTACTTACAACTCCCATTGCATGTGCAATATTAGGCCTTGTGCAGACCATTGCATACATTAAGCTTCCAACTGCTGATGCATATGGAACTTTAAACATATGAGCCATTTCTTCCTAAGTCTTGGGACACGCCTCCTTACTTAATTTGAAATGGTTGGCCAAAGGTATACTAACTAGTTTTTCATTCTACATATTAAACCTTTTCAACACCTTTTCTATGTACTTACTTTGAGACAATGTTAATTTTGGATTATTCCTGTCTCTAGTTATTCTCATATGAAGGATTTGTTTTGCAGCACCCAAATCCTTCATTGCAAATGAGTTTGCCAATTTTCTTTTGAGCACATTTATCTCCTGCATGTTAGAACTTGCAACAAGCATGTCATCTACATACAATAAAAATATAATATATCTGCCATGATTTTCCTTTTGAGATAAACACAATGATCAGAGTGACACCTAGTATAACCTTGTTCAGACATAACCCTGTCAAATTTTAGATACCACTCCCTTGGAGATTTTTTTAAGCCATACAAGCTCTTCTTCAACCTACACACTAGTTTATCCTTCCCATTTACCTCATATCCTTGTGGCTGCTACATATATATCTCTTCCTCCAAATCCCCATGGAGAAAGGTTGTCTTTACATCTAACTACTCAAGATGCAAATCTTTAGTTGCTACTAGACTTAAAATAGTTCTGATTGAAGTCATTTTAACAACAGGAAAAAATATTTCATCAAAGTCTGTTATAGCTCGAAGTCTCACTCTTGAGGTCTTTGATGCTGCATTCATGGCCTAGGGCAACCCCTCCTTCCAGACCTGGTCCAAAATTTAAAAAACAATGTTTTATTCCCTATACGCGACATTGCCCTGAGCTAAACACATGTATGCGCGGGTCTATGTATAACCAACCCGCATATATGTCTTAAAACACTTAAAAAAAAATTAAACTCCTTAATTTCGGGTGGAGATCACGGGTTTTACCTACTGATCACTTGTTAGTGCCTGTGGCCCAACTGTTCCCAACGAATTCCCAACTAAAAAACTACCTTGGGAGAAGTATAAAAAGGCTTCAATGGGAAGGCCTAAAGGAGGAGAGAAGAGAGAGGAAGGTTATTATGTTGAGATTTCCCTGACCAGGTCTGAAGATCCTAGTGCCTCCTGCACTTCCCCCATTTACAGGAAACCCTTGTTTCCTTGTGTGATGATGTCTATCTACTACTTGTGATATCATGAAGTAAGTCATGGAAGGAGTTTGTTAAAGGATTGAGACTGGATGAATCTGTAGGATGGCTCCGCTTGGAGCCTACGAAAGGAAGAATCAGGTGAAATTATTCCTTTCTATACTTTATTTGTCTATAATAAAATAAACACTTGTCTTTGTTCTTGATATAAATATTCTTCATGTTTATGATATCCATGTTATGATTCATATATGAAAGGTTGTTTAATTTTATAACTAACTACTTTTCAATATACTATTAAGATGATTTCTTTATAATGTTTAGTCCATATACTAGTGTACTTTCTAGAATTGATTGTTTTGCAGGTTGAAGGAGCAAAAAGAACTCCAAGAAAGGTTTGGACCCTGGAAGGATCTTCCCAAACGTAGGACCCCCAGGTACACCCCTTATCATATAGTTTGCTTATATTAGCATTATGGCTATATGGAATGTGTGTTTCTCTGTATAGACAACCTCTGATCTGCTAGGGTGTCAACCCAAAGACCCTAGGGGAATTGGGCCCTTAACAAAATCTATACCCTTTTTCTGTGCAATCCTTTTCACCACAAGTCTAGCTTTATGCCTTTTTCTACCTCCATCTTATTCCTTCAACTTGTAAACCCATTTATTCTGCAATGATGTTTTACCTGCAAGAAACCTGAATAAGTCAGAAGTCTAGTTATGTGCTAAGGATTCCATCTCTTCTTTCATGGCTTGCTCCCACTTCTTCCTGGTTTTTACCTGCACTTATTCTTCATAACATTTTGGTTCACCAGAATCAGTCAAAAATACATAATATAATGAAGGAGAGTATCGTTCAGGGGGTCTACTTATCCTGGTAGATCTTCTAACACCAGTTCCAGGTGTTTGAAGTGCTTGTTACTATTGTGGTTGTTGTTCTAGCTGTTGATCATTACGATTGTTAGGCACCATCAGTTTTCCTGTGATATCGTCAAGCACTGTGTATTCTCTTTTTTCTTTTTCCTGTTTCTTTTCTTGTAACTAATTCTTATACAAGACCTTTTCATTGAATATTACATCTCTGCTCCTAATGATTTTGTGATTTTCATAATCATATAAGCAATAACCAAAATCATTAACACCATATCCAATAAAGGAACATTTCTTTGATTTTGCCTCAAGCTTTGTTCTATTTTCTTTATTAATGTGGACAAAGGCTTCACAACCAAAAGTCTTTAAAAATGAGTAGTTTACCTTTTTACCTGTCCATGCCTCCTCTAGAATACCACCATCCAAGTAACTTGAAGGCCCTTTGTTTATTAGATAAACAACAGTATCTACAACATCTACCCATAATTGTAAAGGCAATCCTGCATGCAATCTCATGCTCCTTGCATGCTCTATGATTATGCCGTTCATCTTTTCTGACACGCCATTTTCTTGTGGTGTTCTTCAAACTGTCTTCTCTCTGCGAATTCCATTTTCTGAACAATACCTATCAAACTCTTTGCTGCAATATTCACCTCCATTATCTGATATGAGATACTTCAACCTTTTTCCTGTATCATTTTCAACCAAAGCTTTCCATTTCTTGAAAGTATCAAATACTTCAGATTTATTTTGAATACAATAAATCCAAGTTTTTCTGGTTGCATCATCAATAAAAGTAACATAATAACGAGAGCCACCAAGAGATGATACCTGAGCAGGTCCCCATACATCAGTATGCACAAGCTCTATTTTTTCTCTCTTCTTTTCTTTCCCAACTCTAAGGAATCTGACTCTCTTATGTTTTCCATAAACACAATTCTCACAAAATTTTAAATCAACATGCTTCAAACCTGGCAACAAATTTCTTGAGTGAAGAATCTGCATCCCCTTCTCACTCATGTGCCCAAACGTATGATGCCACAATGTTGTATCTTCTCCTATAGAGGCTAAAGCATTAATAGAATTAGAAATACCATTGCAAAAATACAATGTACCAACCTTTTTTCCTTTCGCTATTACCAAGGTTCCTTTGGTGACCTTCCAAGCTTTATCCATGAAAGTTGTCACACAACCTTCACTGCCTAACTGCCCTGTTGAAATCATATTTTTCTTCAGATCTGGAACATGCCTTACCTCCATTAGTAGCCATTGGTTTCCATTCTGTTGTTTTACAAGAACCTTACCCATTCCAACAATTTTACAGGGTTTATCATCACCCAATCGAACCTATCCAAAATCTCCTTGAACGTAATCATGAAAATGTTTCTTATCAGGTATGGCATGGAATGAAGCCCCTGAATCTACCACCTAGGCATCAATAATATTTTCTAATGAAAGAATCAAAGCATCTTGCAACACATTACCTATTACATTCGCTTCATGATTAGTTTCTTGCTGTGCATCTCCTTCTTTTCCCTTCAGAGACTTGTAGTCTTTCTTCAAGTTTCCTTTCTTCCCATATTTCCAGCACACTATCCCCGATATGGACTTGGATCTGCCTTTTCTTGACTTACTGCGATATCCTGGGCTCTTTCCTTTTTCCATTTTTCTTCCCCTAGTCTCTTCAGTCAAAGCATTACCCGATGTCTCACCGGAGCTTTTCCATCGCATTTCCTCACTAAGGATTGCATTGACAACATAATCAAACTTTAAAGTACTAGATCCAGAGACAGAGTTACTAATGGCCATATCTAAACCATTCCAACTTTCTGGAAATGAGCACAGAAATAACAGAGCCCTAACTTCACCATCAAAATTTACCCTTACAAAACTTAACTAACTTCTAACTGTATTAAAATCATTTAAATGGTCTGCAATAGATCCACCTTCTGACATCTTCATATTAAATAAACGCTTCATAAGAAATACCTTATTTGAGGCCGATGGTTTTCTCATATAGTTTACCCAATGCCGACATTAAACCCTGTGTTGTAGTTTCCTTTGAAATATTAAATGTTGCCAACAACACTAGGCACAGTCATATTGTTCCAAGTTCCTTTCTGTTGATAATATCCCATTCTGTGTCTATCATATTCATCGGCTTCTTTTTCTTTCTGCTCAATGGTAAGTATAGATCTCTTTGATACAGATAATCTTCCATCTGCATCTTCCATAGTTGGTAGTTTTAGCCATTAAATTTTTCTACCATAAACCTACCATCTTCTGCCATTTCTCCCACTCGAACCAGGAACCCTTCTCTCCTGCGAGTTTATTAGCCAAGTAGACCTTCGACTCTAAAACTAGTTGTTAGAAAATTATATATCACAGAGTAATGCAACACATAAAATATTGCAAAAATATAAACACATAAAACAAGAGATACACAGATATACGTGGTTCACCAAATTTGGGCTACGTCCATGGAGAAATAGCCAGTCCTTCTTTTATTATATTATCCAGCAAACTGAAGAGATACAACCTACAACAGACCCACTATAACTCCCTCTTCTCTCTCAATCTCCTCTCTCTTCCTCACTAAGAATACAGGTATACATAGACACAATACAATTCCCTCATATATATTGATGGGTTGCCTTCTAGTGAAAAGAACCCTAAATTAAACATGACTTCTACCGTCAGATCATCTGCCTAATGAACGGCCTAAATTGACTAAAAATTATTAGACTTTTACAAGGTAATTTAACATCTATTTTTTGGCTTGGGGGGGACAACTCCCCACCAAACCTCCCCCCACGTGGAGGGGTGTACAGTCTTCCTAGGTTATACATCCGGCTAAAACCTTTGAATACAGAAGATAATTAGGCTCCACACCCAATAGTAGCGCTGCTGCAGTTCCCACGCTTTTGTCTTCAACCTCTACAAATTGGGGTCTTCTTGCAGGCTGATGAGTACCTCGAGTGACTTCTCAAAAGGTTTCATGTAGTCTATCACTACACTCGCTACTACTACTATCATATCTATCATGGCAGTCACTCGTTACTCTTTGACTTCCAGCAGAGTCGAAGGCTAGGCCTTCAACTACAATTTTGCAATTTTGAGGTTCAACTCTAGCTAAAACGTTTCTAACTATATGCGTGTGTCTTGCACTCCCGTAGCAAGTTTTCAAACCCATATATCTACTAGCTCAACCTCAGTAATGGCTAGCTCAAGACTATTCTGCATGCCTCATCACAACCTCAATAATGTGCTGATTCTTTTCTGTTAGGTCTATCACAAGCTAAATAACAGAGTATCCCTACACAACCATTTGATCATTGTTGACCTTTTGCGCACTGATCACCTGTAAAGCATGTTGTTCACGGGCTCGAAGCTCTGTAATCACACCATCCTACAGAAGGTGAAGTGCCTTGCTAGGAAGCACAGCCAAGTTAAGTCCCATTCCCTTGAGGGCACTGACAGTGGCCCTATCAGCTTAAATCGCCATTGTCAATGCTCCATCTAGTAGTGCTATGGCTCAGGGGTCAGTTGCATGTAGCATCCCTGCGGCTTCTAAGGCGCTAAGGGCCAAACTGGTGGATGTCGTGTTGGTCTGAATCTAGGATGCATGAATCTGTAGCTCATACAAACCCGTTTGAATAGCCCCCAACTCCTGTTTGCTGCTATTCGAACTGTTGCATCAGTTCCACAGTGGCATCTCGCACTGCATCCCCTATATCATTCAGATCCCCCTCTGTCAAGATGATCAGGTCTAGAGACATCTTTCTAGCCTTAGATTTATTTCACGACCCTACCTTTTATGGTCCTCTGGTGCACTTGATATGGAATGGAGTCGTCTCCATGTCCACTCCTCCCTTCATCATCTATTCGTCCTCTTCTTCCTCTATTTCTGGTGAAGGTGACTTCTGATCACTATTAGATCAATGCTCCTCTTTACCTACCTGCTCACCCCACTACTGCACAAAAACTCGCTCTACCATAACCTTGTCGTTGGCCTCCTTTTTCCTTTTCACGGCCAGTTGTTCCATCTTTAGCTTGGCCTCGTCCTTCTTGCATTGTGCGAAGAACTTGCTCAATCCCGTAGCCAAGTCCGAGGTATTGCATCATTTTTCCGGCCAGTGGCTAAGGACGACGTTGATTGCATCATCTGTTGCCAAATAGGGCAAGTCGTGCCACTTCTACTCAGGGTCCTTTCATGCTCGTATTGAGACATGGTGGAATTCAGCCTTGAATTCCACGTACTCCTGCAATCTATCAAAATTTGTAGGTGACAACCATGGCTTACGGTTGATGGCCATATGCACGTTCATCTCCATCAAGATCCAAAAGACCTTGTTGTCCTTTATCCTCTGAGGATCCTTAGTCACCCATAGTGAAGCGTACTTCACTGCCTCTAGTAGGTTCGATGTGACCAGAGGAAAATGGCTGTCTTCAGGTAGCTCCCATGCTACCAGCACTATGGACAGCAAGAGCCATGCATAGTGAAATGGCTTGCTACGATCCTGGACATCGCGACAGTTTGTGAGGAATTCATTGTAGAGGTATCGTGCCCAATTAAATTGAACTCCCTCCGCGCATTGGGCCACCAAAGCTATGACTAGTGCCAAAACTTCATCTATGCACACTTATACATGACCTTCCCTACTAATAGTTGCATCACCACTTTGACCGTAGGGTCACAGATGCTCGAAATGGTATAACCGCGTGACTTCTTTACTAACTTGAACTTTTCCTTCATGGCCTCTATGAGGGCATGCTCGCTAGCCTTCCCGCCAAATTCCATTGCCATATTTTCCCCTATGTATGGCAGCCGCGTGATCCTATGGATAAGCATATCAGTGATGGGTATCAGCTCCTCTAGCCATAGGCACCCAACGTGTACTAAGCACAATAGCTGCTTGATTACCACCATTGTGATGGGCACATAGTTGTAATGCAACACCCATAATAGGTTGAGTAGTCCTGCCTTTTTCACACCTCTTAGCCACTTTCGCGGCTCCAATGCAATTACTCCAGTGGTTCTGTGGAACACACAGTGCATGAGTTGGTCTATTGATAGATGAGGAAACCACTCTGTGTCCGCTAAATCCTAGTTCTCTAATTTCAAAAGGGGGACACGCCCCAAGTGTGATGCTTTGAACACAATTTGGTCTAGCAAGAGGGGTACATGTAGGGTGACCTTACTTTCATCAATGTCTTTGGGCATCTTAGTCTTGCCCCTGCGTGGAGGAACATACTCAGGCAACTTAGTGATGGGGTCAGACCCCTCAATTTCAACATCCTCCATTTCCACCCCAACATCCTCATCATCCATTGGGATATCCTCAATCTCTTCTTCTTTCGGCTCCAGGTTAATTGTCTTGCCCTTTTCCTGTGCAGTGGGCTTATCCTTCTATGGGTGTTTTGTAGGAGATGCAAACACTGGCTGCAATGTCGTGGCCTACTTTCCCTTCTTGTTCTTGGGACCCTCCTTGGTCAGGGTAGGCCTTGGTCTAGGCGACCGTGGAGACTTTGGTACTTCAACTGGTATCTCTGCAGGCACAACCTCTAGGGTAGCTCCTTCTGTTGCCATAGAAACCTCTGGAACAGCTCCCTCAGCTGTCATTGCTTCATCGTTCATGGATGTTGCTCTTAGAATAATGTCACGAATGGTTTTGCTGACAGTTTTTGGAAATCGATCGAACACTAGGAAATTAGGTAGCTCTTCGAAAAATGCACAGTTCATGCACAACACACAACACAACTCACAATTTCTCAATATGCAAAGTGTTTTCTGCTAGGCGGCCACATGTAATTTATAGGCCATTTTGAATTCAAATGTGACCATTCCCCCCAAAATTAGTTCATTAATGCTAGATTGGTGGCAGATTTTCAAATATCTTGCCCATAAATTCCAACTTAAATGTTGCCCCCCACTCCATTTGGCCATTTTTTCATCGTCAAATCATGAACAATGATTTTAACGGTCAATTTCCCACTCCTCTATGCGGTTTCTCCCTTGGTAGCGTAGCTCTCTGCATGATGTTGTGGACTATGTGACATTCCCTCATTCTGCGTAGTTCTCTCCTCGCGCAACTCTCCAACCTGTGTAGTGTAGTTTATAGTCCCACGCCACCTTACAACTGTCTGGAGCGCTAAGACTATGCTTCCCTCATATAGTCACCTAGCTGGATCACCAATGTATGGCTTCAATCAATTGCCATTCACCTTCCCTGGGAAGGTTTCTCCATTCAATTTAACCAGTTGAACTGCTCCACCAATGGTAATCTCCTTAATAAAGTATGGCCCTAGCTAGTGCATCCAAAATTTCCCTGGAAATTTATCAAATTTATTGTCATATAACAAGACTAGATCATTTACCTTGAAGGTGCACAGTTTGATGCGACGATCGTGCCATGGATTTTCGCGCTCCTTTTGAACTTATTGAAGAAATCCAACTAAAAATCGATCCTCCTCAAGCTCTACCAGCTATGCGAGCCTCTCTTCCAAGGTTCCACAGTCCAGCATTCCTATGAGTGCCACTATGTGTAGACTAGGTACAATGTATTCCATTGGAATCATAGCCTCTACGACACGAGTCTGAAAGGTGTTTGCCTAGTTAACTTTTTGCAAGTCATTCTGTAGGCCCATAGCATCATAGGTACATGCACATCCCAGTCATTTTACTTAGCATTGCAAAACTTTGTCAGCATGATCTCCAGTATATTATTGAATGATTCCACCATCCCATTGGTCTGCGGATGATAAGGCATACTTTTCCAATGATACACCTGAAATTATTATGCCAACGCACTGATTGTTTCGTCAAGAAAGTGCATACCACGATCACTCATCAAGATCTTTGGACAGCCAAATCTTGTAAATACATATTAAAAAATAAACGTTTCTATTGTCACACATGTATAGTCCTTCACAGGCAGTTCCTCCACCCACCTGGTTAAGTACTTAGTCACAATGATGATGTACCGCACCCCTGTATTCTTTCCTTGAGGCTAAATTCGACCCACAATATCAATCGCCCACTTCTCGAATGGTTTTAACATCACCTGCGACATCAGAGGTAGTTCATCCCTCCGTGATGGCCTATCAGTCCTTTTACATGTGTCACATGCCCTACAATATGATTTTGAATCCTTATGGAGGGTTGGCCACCTCAACCCAGCACATAGAAGCTTTTGCGTTGTTTCTTTCCCTGCATAATGTCCTTGTTGGCTGTGTAGGGCCTGACCCAAGTTCAACATTAGTTATCCAAACAAATCCCTACACTAGTGGCCCTTTCGGCATCAGCCCATGGAGCGTGAACAAAAGTCTCACCCAAAGCAGTATGGGAGGATGCTGGAACCAAGTTTCTGCACCCTCAGATGGTCGTGATGTCAGCTTATACCCTATGTTCCTACTTTCACACAGCTCACTAAGCTTTAGGGCTCTGTCAGTCTACCCTTTATTTATCCCTTTAGTACCTCTGCGAAGGTGTATGATTGACCTTCATGTAGCATTAACCCATGATCAAGGTACTTTTGCACTGCTATGACAACGTATTGTATAGGTTCCCAAGTTATTTTAAGTGTTTCACTTATCTTACTAATCAACCACAGTTAGTGTTGCGTAAACTGATATTCTTACTTGTGTTTTATTAACCAATACAATCACATACATTTGCACATCACATGAACATTGTAAATTAAACCAAAAACACAATATAACCAGATGCATTAACAAGAAATAAATACACAAAATTTGTAGAATAATTCTCTTTATTGATATCTTCAGATTAATACATACTCTATCTACCCTGCATACATAACTGTAGGGGTATACGAACTCAGCTGCAAGCTCCCACCCTAGGCCTTTGCACACTTAGCTGTAGAGCCTCTACCTATGCTAAGACCTGAGAACATGTGACTCCAATTCTTAAATCCTCACTTCATTCTTCGCTATCTACTCTTACTACCTAGAGCTACTTACTTAGCTCCTTTTTATATAGTCCCATGGTCCGCGGACCATGGGTAGATATTTAAAACCGACTTTACACTTTACAAAATAAGGGTGGACAACCCTTTATGAGTCTTCACACCTTCATGCTCCACAACCACAAAATGCAGAGAATTTACAACTTTATTACAGAATTGTCCCAAAACATGGGCTTTTAGCCCCAAAACTATCCTTGGGGGAACCCATTCCCAACAAGCCCCCAACACAAACATGGTGACTCGCCCTCAAGTCACTCTCTGAGTGCAGAGATATTGGCGTGAAGACCTCCCAGTTTGACCTATCTGATGGTAACCTTGACAGTGCACTGTGCGGCCACCTACTTCACTTCTTCAAACAACTAGTCGCTAGTCCTGAACTGTCAACATGAAGCTTCTACTGAGTTTCTTTTAGATTAGCAAGCTTGCCTTCAATATAGGCCATGAGCAAATAAGCCTCATCCAACCAGGGCTTCAAGCATGCCTCTTCTTTGTGTTGTGCTGCATCTACCTGTTCTTTCAGTGCTTTGGCCTCCTACAACTTCTACAGTCTCTGCATGAGAGTGACGGTGTGCACTATACTTCTACTTGGCCATGGCGCTATTGCAGTTATCGCACCTCTGTCTCCAACCGTTGTACATTAGGGTCCTCCTATAGGCTTGTTAGGACCTTGAACGACTATTCGAAAAGTTTTGTGCAATCTGCTACTACACTACCTACTGCCACTATCGCCTCTGTGACAACAGTTGTACACTGCACCTTTGCTTCCGACAGAGTTGAAGGTTGGGCCTTCAACTGTAAATATGTAATCTATAGGTTCAGCTCCAGCTGAACCTTAGCCAACTATATGCGAGCATCGCGCACCCCTGTAGCAAGCTTGTAGGCCTATTCATCTGCCTCTGCCTCATTAGAAATTACCAATTTGGGGACCATTCAGCAAGCTTCCCTCACGGCCTTAATTATGTGCATATTTGTGTCAGTAAGTTCCACCATGGAAGTGAGAGCAGTGTCTTACTGCAAGGCCTTCTATTCTTTATTAATCTTTTGCTCATTGAACACCTACAAAGCATGGTTTTCACGGGCCCTTAGCACTGTGATCACTCCATCCTGCAGTAGGTGGAGCTCCTCACCAGGGGGTGCTGCCAAGTTCAACCCCACTCCCTTGAGGGCACTGAAAGTGGGCCTTTTAGCTTCATTTTTTGTAGTAAGTGCTCCATATAGTAGAACTATCGCTTGGGAGACCTTTACACGCAGCATCTCAGCAACTTCTGAAGTACCGATAGCGAGGCTGGTGGACACTATGACAACCTATGATGCACAGATCTGCAGCTCTTGCAGACTCATCTAGATGGCCCCCAATAGTAGCTGTTGCTGCTACTCGAACTGTTGTAGTGCCTCCGCAGTGACATCCCATATCGTGTCTCCAATGTCATGCAAATCTCCATCTGTGAGGGTGATTGGGTCCAGTGACACCTTATTTGCCTTGGATTTCTTCCTCGACCCCACTTTTACTTGTTCCCTTGAATGCTTGATGCGCTCTGATGTCGTCTGAGGGTCCCTACCATACTGCTCTTCCACCAAGTGTGAGAACTTCTCATGCTCAGCTAAGTCCCAACCTTCCAATGTCCTTCGGCACTTTGGTCTTGCCCTTACATGAAGGGATGTATTCAAGCAACTTACTGATAGGGTTAGAACCCTTGACTTCAACTTCCTCCACTTCCACGCCCAAATCCTTATCATCCATCGGGATGTCCTCAATTTCTTCCTCCTATGGCTCCAAGTTAATGGCTTTTCCCTTCTTATCCTTCGCACTCTCCTTGGTTGGGGTGGGCTTCGGCCTAGGTTTCCATGGTGATTTGGGAACTTCAGCTAATACCTTTGCAACCTTTGGAGCAGCTCCCTTTGCTTCCCTACCAACTTTCAGCACAACCCCCTCAACTGTCACTGCTTCAGTGTCAATAGCTTTGGATCTGGGGATAAAATCACAAATGAATTTGTGGTTGGATTCTGGGAATTGATCAAACACTGGACAGTCGAGCAATGCTTCGAGGAATGCATGGATCATGCACATCTAAGAGCTCACCAATGTAATGTTTAAAATGTCAAGTGTTTTTTGTTGGCCTCCACCTGTAATTTATAGGGCATTTTGAATTCAAATCCGACCATTCCCCCCAAATTCGGTTCATTAATGCGAGACTGGTAGTATATTACCAAGGATCTTACCAATAAATTGTGTCTTAAATGTCGGCCGCCCACTCTGTATGGCCACATTCCTACCATCAAATCATCAACAGGGATTTTAATGGTCACTTTTTGACTGACTTGTGTGATTTGTCCCTGGGTAGTGCAGCTCTCTTTGCACTATCACGAACCCTGTGACATTTCCTCTTCCCACACATTCCTTCAATCATGCAGTTCCCCAACCTGGGCAGTGTAGTTTACAGTCCCACACCTCCTTTCAGCTACCTGGATCTTTAACACTATGCTACCCTCATATAGTCACCTGGCTGGATCTCCAGTGTATGGCTTAAATCGGCTACCATTCACTTTTCTTGGGAAGGGATATCCATTCAATTTAATCAACTAAACAGCTCCACTGTCGGTAATCTCCTTAATGGCATAGGGCCCTAGCCAGTGCATTCTAAACTTTCCTAGAAATTTATCAAACTTACTGTCATATAACAAAACGAGATCACTTACCTTAAAAGTGCACAGCTTAATGTGTCGATCATGCCATGCTTTTTTGTGCTACTTTTGGACCTGTTGGTGAAATCCAGCCAGAAATCTCTCTTCCTCAAGCTCAACAAGCTATGTGAGCCTCTCTTCCAAGGCTCCATGATCTTTCACACCCATGAGTGTCACTATGTGTAGACTAGGCACAATGTATTCCATGGGCATCACTGCTTCAACACCACATAGAAGCCTAAAGGGTGTCTATTGTTGGGCATAGGATCCCCCTAAGGCATTTTTTGGGGCTTAAAGCCCAAGCTTTGACTAAGTCCATTGTAAAGACTCCAAGATTTGAGGGCACATAGCGTAAGGTTGTAATAGAGCCATAGGGTTGTCCCCACTTGTTTTTGTAATGTAATGTTGGTTTGGAAGATCTACCCATGGTCGACGGACCAGGGGATTGTATAAATAGAGTGAGGCTCCAAGTGTAAGAGACATCTATATCTAAGTATGGAGATGATATAAGAAATCAATGAAGTAGTGATTTGAAGTGTAGAGTTGTGTCTTTGGGTCGTAGAGTAGGAGAAGGCTCTACAACTGAGTGTGCAGAAACCTAGTAGTCTGTAGCTGAGTGCGCGGACCGCTACAGCTGAGTGTGCAGGGCAGGTTGAGTTTGTAACCATTCGAAGAATTAATAAAAGATAAGTTTTATCATATGTTTGTGTATCTTTTCCTATTTTATGCATTGAGCTATATTGGGTCTGAATTACAGGTTTACTATCTATTTTCTACACGAACTCATATGAATGTGCTAAATAAATAATATAATATAAGGCATCTTTTTATGTGAAGATAACTAATTGTTATAAGAAGATAAGTAAGATCTCGGGTGTGACTTAGGGAAATAGTGTAGATCGTTGCTCCAGTAGCACGAAAGCCCCACAACCCCTAGTTAGGGCTACGTGAAGGCAAACATATTAGGGCACAAAGGCCAAAGGAGTGCACGAAGTAACCTGTGCAAAGGGATTCACAATTGGACCAAAATCAACCCCTCAAACATCTGAAGGGTGCAGAAACCTGGTTCCAGCATGCCCCCATACTACTTTAGGTCAAACCTTAGTTTGCGCTCCACAGACTGTTGCTGAAACGGCCACTAGTATAGGGATTTGTTTGTATAATTAACTCCAAACCTCGGTCAGGCCCCAACAAGCCAACAAATTGTTCTGTTTCTAGGACCAGAATCTGCATAGAGATGTCTAATGTCATCTCATTGGAATCTAGCTATGAAAGAAATTGAAGGTTTGTTGGATAGGAGAATTCACAATTTCACAACGCAGGAGAATAGGAATCCACAACTATCAAAAGGAGAGTGGTTAGACTACTATCTATTCACAAATATTCACGAAATTTTATTCACATCTTTCCCTGCAAATTTGTATGAGTGGATCGCGAAGCTAGCAGATAGCCAAGGAAGGTGCAAGCTCGACAGTCCTATTGTGTGGACCCCAGAGTTGGTGCACAGATTGGAAGCATTGAAGGATAATATCGTGCACGATGTTGATCACTGGCTCAATGGATTTATAGGGGGATTCATTACTCAGTTCATGGTATATACTTCAGTCAGCTATAGTGAGGCAGAACGACACTTTCTCAAAGGACCGCGAGGTAATTACGTTCAGTCTATGAACACTTGGATTAAAATGCTACTATGTGAAAAGAGGATTATGTGAATACATTGATGTTTGGGGCTATGTGAAGTGGTAGATTTACAGAAGTGAGGGTAGTGTAGAACTAGAAACTAGCCCCTTGATTTCACCTCTGCAAGGGAACAAGGAAGAGCTCGTGAAGGTCTCACCAAGAAGTATGATCAATTTGATAAGGTAGAGAATTCCGCACATACCACCCCCACCCACACCACCACTAGTTTCACCGTCTTCACCCCCATCTTCACCCATACCACCTCCACCACCACTATGAGTCAATATGGCATGTGCGATAAAGTTGTCGGTGTTCAAGGGAGTACGAAATGAAGATCCAAGCTAGTTTTGGTTCGTGATAAAAGCTATATGGGAAGTGCGGGGAGTTACGAATGAAAATATAAAGAAATTGACATTGGTCAATGCTCTGCAAGATCACGCGCTGACCTGTTATATCAATCATTCTAATGACAATTCAAATGCGGGGAACACAGAAATCCAAACTACGCTAAACAGAGAATTTAGCAGGCCGAAGTTAGACGCAAAATCAATCATTGGGTTCAAGGAGATCACGATGCTACTAGGCAAGACCCTCTGGGAATAGATCAAAGACTGAAGTGCATGATTCATGAAGCTAATATGACTTTGATAGATGGACAACACCGCGAATGGTTTGCAGCATCGCTAACACTGCATTTACGGAATGCATTGTCACAACAGAGGCTAACAACTTAGGCTGAAGCCTTGGAAATTGCGATCAGGCTGCATGAGACACCAATACAGGATCCCATCCTAGGAGTTCAATAGATTCAAGCACAGTTGAAAAACTTGTTCCTTGAGATGCAAAGTCTGAAATAGGATAGGATAGCTTGCCTAGAACTGTGTGGCGAGGTATGGTGTGTTAAATGTAAGGGTCAGGGCCATGGCAAGGACCACTGGCCAATGTTCGTGAATTACTTCGTGGGAGGAGGACCGATGCCGTTAAGATCAGAGGCTCAAGCAGGAAATAGCATGGCGCCTGCGTTGTGGTGCACAAGTTTTCAAATAGGAGGAAAGCATGCTAGAAACAACTACCATTTGTTGCAGAAGCACACGCAGAATTCACAACAGTTGTTGTCTAATTTCTATAGATCAATGGGACATGACGAGCGCACCTATAGAAGCTATGAACTGATGATGGATAGGACTCCCACCTATAGAGTTTAGGCCAAAACATGGCCCCTTGACCAGAATGTAGGAGTGGTACGAACCAGATTTCAGGGGCGCGGATGAGGCCGAGGTGGAGGAGGACCTGGAAGAGGTTGCAAACAACTAATATGTTATAATTATGAAGTGCAAGGACATTATTCCTGTGATTGTATGAATCTGACATGTCCATCATGCTTGTATTGTACATTGTTTGATCATGAGACAGGGGATTGTCCCACACTGATAGTAAGGATGCGGGACAAGGGAGCGCTCCAACCTCCCCCGAATTACAACTTGAAAATGATGAGGTCTGAGTCACTCGAGGAAGACTGTAACATAAATATTGTGCTCCGAAGTGGGATGATGACGGGGGATGATAAAAGAAAGTAGCCTGAAGGTAATACTTGGGTTCGAAAGGCTCCAACGAAAGAACCAGAGTTTGATTTGGAGTGTGCTAAGGAAACCTTAATGGAAGCCAGGAAGAGCTTTGGTGATGCCCGCACTTCAGGAAGAAAAGACATACCGGAGCTGGAAATGGACCCATCAATACTCACGATGTTCCTAGAAACATGCATGAAGCTACCGCGCAACAGTGAGGCTATAAAAGGATTGCAGGAACTCATAAATAGATGCATTGGGACCACTCCAGGAGAACCGCATGTAGTACGGAAGATTGGAAAGCATGAAATGAGGACGGGAAGAGAAATGAGATTGACTGCGCAAATTGGAGAATACAAGATGGACCAAGTGATTCTAGATTTACGATCGAACACGAACGTTCTGTCGAAGTAGACATGGGAGCACATGGGAAGGCCTACATTGCAATGGTCTCCTATCCAACTGCAAATGGTGAACCGACAAAAGATCCTACTTATGGGAAGATTGCAGGGAAACACCGTGGATATTAAAGGAGCAAGCGCATTGGTAGATTTTGAAGTGATAGAGATTGTTGATGACAACAATCCCTACCCTGCACTATTAGGAATAGATTGAGCCACTCACATGAACAAGGTGATGAATCTGAAGAAGCACAAGATGATTTCTGATAAGAAGCCTCTCTACGTAGTTGTACCTTTGGACCCTGCAGAAGGATCGTGCTACGTGGAGCCAGTGCACAACTATGAAAGTGATGATGACTTAGATTGCATCTACAAGATAACTATGCCAGAGAAAGACTAGGTAAATCCCACCGCAGATGGGCGAATATCATGGGAGCGTGAAAGATCTTATACATTGGATTCAGATCAAGAGATAGAGTAATGGAAGAACCCGTTACACGAGGTAACTACGTTGAATTGCAACATGATGAAAAGATCATTGCACTATGTATCAACAGAAGTAAGGGATCTGCCTACGTATGATGCGTTAAGCGAGGTAGATGACTTCCTGAACAGATTTGAAAGAGAGGTGCTGAAATAGCAACATTTTGAGGCTTTGAAATGGGTACTACATGCTACACCTGCGAGGTGGTGGGGTACACAGCAAGGAAGCTTTGAGGACTGGTGCGAATGTAGGAAAATGATATGCATGCATTCTAGGAAGCCTCAGATGCATCTAAAAGACAAGTATGATGGACAGGATGATCCGCGCAAGCACCTTTCCAAGTGGACAAAGGTCTATGGCGAATTGCCACAACCTGAGTGGGTGCACCTGTTATATCATATCCTAGATGTTATACCCATGAACCGGTATATAGAGGTGAAGCTCTGCCATGGGACGAGTGAATGGAATATCTTGCGTGAAGGGTTCATGTTAACCTTCAACTTTGAGGATCATTGGTGGGACACTGTTGATGACTCATTACAAGCAGTAAAATCATCTATGTTTAAGATACCCCAGGAGCAAATAGAATTGATTCAGCCTGAATTGGCTACTCAGCTGAGCTGCACGCTGGAGTGTTATAATGTAAATACTGAAGAAGATGGTGAGGATCTGTGAAAAGTTAACATTCCAGAAACTGAAGGCCATCACAAGGTTCAAGGACCATTGATTGAAGACCCTAATATAACCATGCCGATAAAGATAAAGTAGGTAAACATTGGTACGGAAGCCGAACCTATTTATGCAATGCTCGACAATTACTGGGATGATGTGACGACAGATAAGGTCGCTGAGTTACTCCGCGAGTACCAGGACCTATTCCCAACCAAGATCATGGACTTAAAAGGAATCATTAGAGATTTAGGAATGATGTGGATCACATTAAAGCATGACGTGAATCTACGTAAGTAGAGGCCTTACCGCTTAAATCTGAAGTATGAGGAGAAGGTCCGCGTAGAACTACACAAGATTCTCGCAGCTGAAATCATTGATTCAGTGGAAGAATATGATTGGGCAAGCCCTATGGTAGTGCAGGAAAAGAAGCAGAAAGGCCAGATAAGAATATGCATAGACCTCAGAAAATTGAATGACATGTGTGCATGATCCACTCCCAAATCCATTCACATGTTATGTATTGGAAAATGTCGGTGGGTAGGAAGCATATTCTTTCATTGACGGATTTTCATGGTACCACTAGATCAAAATCGCGCTAGAAGATAGGACTAAGACAACCTTTGCAACTGATTGGGGCTGCTTTCAATACACTGTTATGCCGTTTGGATTGAAGAACGCGTCAACCATCTTTTCACGCATAGTTGTTGCAGCATTCAAGGAATATATCCACAAGTTCCTGGGGGTCTATCTAGATGATTGGAATATATTTGGATTGGTTAAGAACCATGTAGAAAGCTTACGCTCGATGCTGGATACATGTCGAAGACAGAAAATCGCGTTGAACCTCAACAAGTGTACGTTCCTTGTTCCCTTTGGGAACCTGTTGGGACATGTGGTTTGCAAACAGGGATTGATGGTAGACCCTACAAAAATTGCAGTGATTCTGAATTTAGAAGTGCTGCAAAGTGTCAAATAGCTACGTGCAACCTTGGGATATACAGGGTACTACGGGAAGTTCATAAAAAGCTATACCCAGATCATCACACCGATGGAGAAGTTGTTGAAGAAATATGTCACATTCTACTGGAACGATGATTGCAAGAAAAGCTTGGATATACTAAAAGAAAAAATGGCCTCTACGTCGATCCTGGTCTTCCTGAAATGGGACGAGGAGTTTCATGTCCATGTGGACACGTCATGTATAGGACTGGGAGTAGTACTAACACAAGAGGGTGGAGAGGGCTTGGATCACCCTAACGCGTTTTCGAATCGTAGGTTGTCTAAAGCAGAAAATAACTATTCCACAACTGAATAAAAGGGATTGGCTATGGTATACGGTCTCCAAAAACATCAGCACTATTTGTTAGGGGGACACTTCAAGATGTATACAGATCATTTTGTGCTGAAATACTTGGTCAAAAATTTTGTGTTCGGGGGGTGCATATGCAGGTGGCTTCTATTGTTCTAAGAATATGATTTTGAGGTCATTGTGAAGCCTAGGTGCCTGAACGCAAGACCGGATTAGCTGTTGCACATTGAGACACGCAAGGAACTTAGTATTATAGAGGAAGGACTACCTAATGCAACTCTTTGCTATGCACATAGCGGATGGACACTTCAAAGACATAATCCACTTTCTCAAAACTAGAACTGCGCCGAAAGAATACTCTGTCCAGCAGAAGAAGAAGCTAGTGGTGCACATGGCAGATTTTTCTGTCATCGCAGGGCACTTATATAAGATGGGAAATGATGAGATACTGCAAAGGTATGTAGTTGAATTTGAATGAAGTAATATCCTCGCAGACGCACATGGTGGCGCTGCAGGAGGACAATAAGCAGGGTGAGCGACCGCACAAAATATTCTCCGCCGCGCAGGGTTGTGGTGGCCAACCCTTCATCAAGATTCAAAAGCACATTGTAAGGCCTGTGATGTATGTCAAAGAGGAGGCAAACCATCGCGAAGGGATGAGATGCCTTTGAATCCACAAATGATGTTGCAGCCCTTTGAAAAGTGGGCGATTGACTTTATAGGACATATCAAACATTAGGGAAAGATGGGCGCATGATACATTATCACTACAACAAAGTACTTGACTCATTGGGTAAAAGCACAGCCGGTAAAAGAATGCATGGTTGCCACAGCCGTGAAGTTTCTGTTTGAACACGTATTGACACAATCTAGATGTCCGAAGATCTTGATGAGTGATCGTGGTACACATTTCCTGAATGAAATAATTAGCACACTAACAAAAGAGTTTTAGGTGTATCATCAGAAAAGTACACTGTATCACCCACAAGCCAATGGAACAGTAGAAGCATTTAAAAAAATACTGGAGACTGCACTGACTAAAGTATGCAATGCACAACGAAGTGACTGGGACCAGCCAGTACCTGCAATGTTATGGTCTTATAGGACAACCTGCAAGAAATTGATGGGACAAACACCTTTTCGGTTGGTCTATGGAGTGGAAGCGATAATTACAATGGAGTATATTTTTCCTAGTCCATGCATAGCAGTTCTCACAAGTATGACGGACGGTGGAGCCTTGGAGGAGCTGCTCACGCAGTTGGAGGAACTCGAACAGGAACAATTTTTGGCTAGATTCCATCAACAGGTACAAAAGCAATGCAAAAAGGCCTGGCATGATCAACATATTAAGTTGTGCACCTTCAAGGTAAACGATTTGGTGTTACTATATGATAGTAAGTTTGATAAATTCTTGAGAAAGTTCAGAATGCATTGGTTGGGACCGTATGTTGTTAAGGAGATCATAAATGGAGGTGCGGTGCAACTAGTCAAGCTAAATGGAGAACCTTTCCCACGCAAAGTGAATGGTAGTTGATTGAAGCCATACACGGGTGGCCCGACTATCTAACTAGCCAATAGAAGCACAATCTTCGCACTCCAAGTAGCTGGAAGAACGCATGGGGCTGTAAACAAATGCAAGGGAGCAGTTCCGACACCATGGTTTTAGAAAAGCAAGTATAGGAGATTCAACAGGTAGCCATTCAGTGTGCTGCTGACCTTGCAGTCATCTGAACAGAGTTGGAGGGTCTCCACACAAAGATCTTCGCACCAATAGAGTGACTCGAGGGTGAGTCACGATGTTTGTGTTGGGGGCCTGTTGGGCATATGATCCCCCCAAGGCATGTTTTGGGGCTTAAAGCCCAAGTTTTAACTAAGTCTATTGTAAAGATTCCGCGATTTGAGGGCGCATTGCGCGAAGTTGTAATAGATTCATAGGGTTGTCGACCCTTGTTTTTGTAATGTAATGTTAGTTTGAAAGATCTATCCATGGTCCGTGGACAATGGGATTGTATAAATAGAGCGAGGCTCCAAGTGTAAGAGACATATATATCTAAGTATGGATATGATCTAAGAAAGCGATGAAGTAGTGAGTCAAAGTGTAGAGTTGTGTCTTTGGGTCATAGAGTAGGAGAAAGCATTGTAGCTGAGTGTGCAAAGGCCTAGTAGTTCGCAACTGAGTGCGCGGACCCCTACAGCTAAGTGCGTAGGGAAGGTTGAGTCTGTAACCATTGGAAGAATTAATAAAAGAGAAGTTTTACCATATTTTTGTCTATCTTTTCCTATTTTATGCATTGAATTATATTGGTTTTGAATTATAGGTTTACTGTTTATTTTCTGTGTGAACTCATATGAATGTGCTAAATAAATAATATAATATAAGGCATTTGTTTACACAAAAATAACTAACTGTTATAAGAAGATAAGTAAGATCTCAGGTGTGACTTAGGGAAATAGTGAAGATCATTGCTACAGTAGCGTGAAAGCCCCACAACTGCTGGTTAGGGTTGCGTGAAGGCGAACATATTGGGGCGCGAAGGCTAGAGGAGTCTGTGAAGTAACCTGTACGAAGGGATTCATAGTTGGAACAAATCAACCCCTCAGACATCTCAAGGGTGTGGAAACCTAGTTCCAACATCCCCCCATAATACATCGGGTGAGACCTCAGTCATGCTCCATAGACTGTTGCGGAAAGGGCCAGTAGTATAATTATCTTTTTGGCTAATTAACTCTGAACCTGGGTCAAGCCCCAACAAGCCAACATCTATCTAGTAAACGTTTTGCATGTCGTCCAATAAGTGCATAGTACTATGGGTATGAGTAGGTCCCAATCACTTCACTGAGCATTGCAAACTTTGGTCAGCACATTCTCCAGTAGCTTATTGAATGCTTCCACTGTCCCATTAGCCTATGGGTGATAAGGCATGCTTTTCTAGTGATATACCTGAAATTCCTCTGTGAGCACGCTAATCGTTTCATTTAGAAAGTGCGTACTACAAATAGTTGCGCGTCAGGCAATTCCTCCTCCAAATTAGTGGGTCTTTCCCCCATTTTGATGTGTGAAGGATGGTCTGGTCATGTGTTTAGTCGTCCAGGATTCACACTGACATCAAAATCATAATTCTGGAACAATAACAACCACCTACAAATTCTCCCCCCAAACACAGGCTTATTGACCAGGTAGTTCAACGAAGAATGATCAGTATACATCTTAAAATGTCCACCCAACAAATAGTGTCTAAACTTTTGGAGTACATATACCATGGCTAACCCTTCATGCTCGATGGTGGAATAGTTCTTCTCAGCCTTGGATAACCTCTTGCTTGCGAATGGTATAGGATGGTCCAATTATCCTCCGCTAGCCTGTGTGTGTACTGCTCCTAGTGTTATACATGATGCATCTGCATGTACATGAAACTCCTTCTTCCAATCCAGGAAGATTAAAATCGATGCAGTGACCATTTTTCCTTTCATTACATCCAAGCTCTTATGACAATCCTTGTTCCAACTTTACGTGGCATCCTTTTTCAACAACTTCTCCCTAGGTGCAGTGATCTGGACATAGCCCTTTATAAACTTCCTGTAATGCACAGTATGTCCTAAGGTTCCGTGCAACTATTTCACACTCATCGGCACCTCAAAGTATCACTGCGATCTTTGTGGGATCTACCATCAATCCCTGTTTACAAACCACATGACCTAGCAAAGTCCCAAAAGGAGCACAAAAGAAACATTTCTTTAGATTGAGGGCAATCTTGTACCTTCGACAAGTATCTAACATCAGGCACAAACTTGCCACATGGCGTTTTACCAGCCCAAACACAGTCCAGTCATAAAACTACACCTCCAAAAACTTATGAATGAATTCTTTGAATGCAGCAATGACTACGCGCAAAAAAATAGCAAGCGCATTCTTTAATCTGAAAGGCATTTCAAGGTACTAAAAACATCCCCACTTAGTCCCAAAGGTCGTCTTGTTGCTATTGTCAGGTGTGATTTTGATCTGATGGTACCCAGAGAACCCATCAGTCAAGGAGTACACTTCATGGCCACCTACATTATCCAATACCTCATCAGTGAAAGGAGTGAGGAAGGGATCATGTACACAAGCGTCATTCAACTTCCTGAGATCTACGCATATCCTTATTTCATCCTTCTGCTTCTTTTCTTGTACCACCATTGGGATTATCCAATCAGATTGTTCTTTTTGGATTGTTGGGGCTTGACCCAGGTTTGGAGATGATTTAGCCAAACAAATCCCGGTACTAATGGCACTTTCAGCAACAGTCCGCGAAGCGCAGACTGAGGTCTCACCTGAAGTAGTATGGGAGGGTGCTAGAACCTTGTTTCTGCACCCTAGGATGTCTGATGGGTTCTAGAGGTTCGCGGTATGACCCTGTGCACATGTCACTAAGAGCACTTATCAGTACCTCACAGCTAGTGATGCTTCCTTCACGCAGCCCTTCTTGGGGCTCGATCTGCATTACTACCCAATCCCTTACTATTAACCTGATATTAGTTGATTAATTAGCTTATCTGTATGTGTTTAGTTATACTTAACATTGTTCATCATTCATACAAGTTTGTGTGATAAATAAAACAGTCCAATTGCAAAAGATATCAACCATATAATAACTCAAAAAAGATACACAAGATTTGGAGTCAAACTTCCCTTTATTGTCTCTTTCCCTGGTTACAGACCTGACTCTACCCTGTGCACTTAGCTACAGGGGCCTGCACACTCAGTTGTGGACTCTACTAGGCCTCTACGCACTCAGCTGCAGAGCCTCCTCCTACTACTATGACCCAAAGCACTTAGACCTTTACTCTATGCTTGCTATCTTCTAGACTCCATTTGGTTTTTCTACTTCCTCCTTCCTAACTTTACAACTTAGAGCCTCTCTATTTATACAATCCTATGGTCCACGGAACATGGGTAGGCTGACACTACATTCAAAACTTAGGGCGGACAACCCTATGACTCTAACATACAATTTGCACTCCGCACCTGCAATTCGCGGAGTCTCCACAATAATATTACTCAAAACTTGGGCTTTAAGCCCCAAACCATGCTGTGGGGGGGATTCTATGCCCAGCAAACCCCCAACACAAATATCGTGACTTTCCCTCAAGTCACTCTGTCGACACGTGATCTTGGTGCAGAGTCCCTCCAACTTCTCCCATATGGCTCTAATGTCGGTTGCACACTGAGTTTCTACTTGTTGTACCTGTTGCATTCATTCCTCCATGTGTGAATTATTTCCTTACATCTGTACCGACATCTACTACGTATTTTTATAGTCCCATGCCCTTGTCCAGCTCCTCAAGTTGCAAAGACTATGCTTCGGCCCGTTAGTCAGGTAGCCGACCGACCCGTGTAGGGCTTCAAGCGGCTGCCATTTACTTTGCTTGGGAAGGGTTCTCCATTTAGTTCGACTAGCTAGTCTATGCCGTTGTCTGTGACCTCCTTAACCACGTATGGTCTCAGCCAATGTATTCTAAATTTTCCCAGAACTTTTTCAAACTTACTGTCGTACAGTAGCACTAAGTCGTTTACATTGAAGGTGTGCAACTTGATATGGTGGTTGTGCCAGGATTTTTAACACTTCTTTTGTACCTACTGATGAAATCCTACCAAAAACCATTCTTCCTCAAGTTCTTCTAGTTGCGCTAGCATGTCTTCTAGAGCTTTGCGATCCAGCATGCCTATAAGCGCTGCTATTCATAGACTAGGTATGATATATTCCATCGTCGTGACAACTTCCATGCCATAAACTAACCAGAAAGGTGTTTTTCCCATCAGTTTCTTGCACGTTGTTCTATAAGCCCATAGCATTCCATGTACACACAGGTCCTAATCGTTTCACTGCATGTTGCATACTTTGGTCAGCGAAGTCTACAATATTTTGTTGAATGCCTCTACTGTCCAATTAGATTGGGGATGGTATGGTGTAACTTTCTGATGATACACGTCAAACTCATCTGTGAGTGCACTGATGGTTTCATTCAGGAAATGTGTTCCACAATCACTCATTAAGATTTCGGACAACCAAATTTGGTCAACACATTTTCAAATAAAAACTTCGTAGCTGTGGCAGCTGTGTAGTCTTTGACTGGATACACTTCCACCCATCATGTTAGGTACTCTATTGCGGTGATGATGTAGCCTGCGGTTGTCTTTCCTTGAGGTTTGATTGCTCCCACAAAGTCAATTTCCCATTTCTCAAATGGTTGTAGTTTCATTTGTGGATGTAATGACATCTCATCCCTCCGTGATGGTTTTCCTGTCCTTTGACATATATCGCAAGACTTACAGTGTGCTTTCGAATCCTGGTGTATGGTTTGCCACCATAACCCTGCACGAAGAATCTTTTGTGTAGTCGTGCATCCAATGTAGTGTCCTCCTAGAGTGCCCCCATGTGATTCTGCGAGGATTTGGCTTCGTTCGAATTAAGATATGTATCTTCGCAATATCTCATCATTGCCTATTTTGTATAGGTGCCCCGTGATGACAAAAAAATATATCGCATGTACCACCAATTCCTTTTTCTATTGGATGGAATATTCCTTCAGCACCGTCCCTGTTGTCAGAAAATGGATTATATATTTGAAGTGTCTATCCACGATGCACACTGCAAAGAGTTGTGCATCAGGTAGTCCCTCCTCCAAATTAGTGGGTTCCTTGCCCGTCTCAATTCACGACAAGTGATCTAGTCCTGCATTCAAGCATCCTAGCTTGACTATGACCTCAAAATCATATTCTTGGAACATTAAGTGCCATCTACATATGCTCTCCCCCAACACAGGCTTATTGACTAGGTATTTCAATGCGGGATGATCAGTATACATCTTGAAATGTCCTCTGAGTAAATAGTGTCAGTATTTTTGGAGCACGTACACCATCGCTAACCCCTCATGCTCGGTGGTGGAATAGTTCTTTTCTACTTTGGACAATCTCTGACTTGCAAATGCGATCAGGTGATCCATGCCCTCCGCACCCTCCTATGTGAGTACTCCTCGCAGTGCAATACATGATGCATCCACATCTACATGAAACTCCACATCCCATTTTGGCAAGACCAGGATTGGAGCGGAGGCCAGTTTCCCCTTTAGGACATCCAAAATCTTCATGTAATCATAATTCCAACATTATGTAACATCCTTTTTCAATAGTTTTTCCATCAACACTATTATTTGCACATAACTTTTGATGAACTTCTGATAGTATCTGGTGTGTCCCAAGGTAGTGTGCAATTATTTAATACTTCACAGTGCTTCCAAATTTAAAATAATGGCAATATTTGTAGGGTCCACCATCAGTTCTTGTTTGCATACCACATGTCCTAGCAGGTTTCCAAAGGGAATGAGGAATGTGCACTTCTTAAGGTTCAGCGCAATCTGGTGTCGGCGGCAAGTATCTAGCATCAAGCGTAAGCTTGCTACATGGTACTTAGCTAATCCAAAGACAGTGCAATCATCTAGATAGACCTCCAAGAACTTGTGGATGTATTCTTTGAACACAGCCACAATGATGCATGAAAAGATGACTGGCACGTTCTTCAGTCCAAACAACATAACAATGTATTGAAAGCAGCGCCATTCTATTACGAAGGTGGTTTTGCTCCTGTCTTCAAACATGATCTTGATCTGATGGTCCCCTAAGAACCCATCTGTGAATGAGTATGCTTCCTGATTGCCAACATTCTCCAATACTTCATCTGTGAATGGTGTAGGGAATGGATCGTGTATATAGGCATCATTCAGCTTCTTGAGGTCCACAGATATTCTTATTTCAACCTTCTGCTTTCTCTCCTGTACTACAATAGGACTCACCTAGTCGAATTCTTCTACTGGCTCAATAATTCTGGTTGCAAGCATTTTGTCTAATTCTTCGTGGACCTTTTCCTTATATTTCAGGTTCAAGTAGTAGGGCCGCTGCTTAACCGCATTCACATCGAGTTTCAGGGTGATCTTCATCATCCCTAAATTGTCAATGATCCCTTTTAATTCTGTAATTTGGTTAGGAACAAGTCTTCGTATTCATAGAGTAACTCAGTGACCTTATCCAGCATGGCATCATCCCAATAGTCCTTTGGCTCTACCTCCGTTCCAATGTTTAACTGCTTCATTTTTAGTGGCATAATGATGTCGGAATCCTCAATCGATGGTCCTCGAACCTCGCGACAGCCTTCCATTTCTAGAATGTTAATATTTCATGGGTCCTCATCATCCTCCTCAACATTTACATTGTAACACTCTATCGTGCAGCTCAGCTGTCTCACCCATTCTGGCTGAAGTAATTCCATTTGTTCCTATGGTACTTTGAAGATAGCTACTTTTATTGCCTATAGTGCATCATCAATGGTATCCCACCAACAATCTTCAAACATGAATGTTAACAGAAATTCCTCATGCAATATATCCCATTCACTCATACCATGGCGGAGCTCCATCTCAGTATACCAATTCATGGGTATGACATCCAAGGTATGATAGAATAAATGTACCCATTCAGGTTGTGGCTCTTCCCCATATACCTTGGCCCATTTCACGAGGTGTGTACGTGGATCATACCATCCATCATACTTGTCTACTAGCTGCATTTGTGGTTTCCCAAATCCTAGGCGCATCATCCTTCGACATCTGCGCCAGTCCTCAAAACTTCTCTGATGTGTACCCTGCCACCTTGCAGGGTTGCGTGCAGTGCCCATTTCAGAGCATCAAATCGCTATTGTTCTAGCACTACACTTTCAAATTTGTTCAGGAATTCATCCACCACTATCAACCTGTCATACATAGGCAGATCCCTTACCTCTATTGTCACGTAGAACAATGATCTAACCATCATGTTGCAATTTAGCGTGGTTACCTCATGTAACTGGTTCTGTAATCATTCTGTTTCCTTATCTGAATCTAATGTACAGGAGCTTTCACGCTCCCATGAAATCTGACCATCAACTGTAGGATTCACCCAATCTTGTTCCTGAGTGGTTATTTTATAGATACAATCTAAATCATCATCGCTTTCATTGTCGCACACTGGCTCTGTGTAGCACGGTCCTTCTGCAAGGTCTAAAGGCACTGCTATGTGTAGTGAATTTTTCTCAAAAATCATTTTATGCTTCTTATATTTATTACTCCATTCATATCGATGGCCTAGTCTATTCCTAGCAGTGCAGGATAGGGATTTCTATCATCGACAATCTCTATTACATCGAAATCCGCCAGCGCGTTCACACCTTCAATATCCACTATTACTCCTTGCAATCTTCCCATGGGTAAGATCTTATGCTACTTCTCCATTCGTAATTGGATAGGATACCATTGTAGTGTGGGTCTGCTCATGTGTTCCCATGTTTGTTTCAGCAGTACATTCGCATCTGATCTGAGATCCAGAATTACCTTATCCATTTCATACTCTCCAATTTTTGTAGCCAATCTCATTTCACTTCTAGTGTGCAATGCATGCTTTCCAAGTTTCCAAACCGTGCATGGTTCTCCTGACCCTACACACCTAGTCATAAGTTCATGTAGTCCTCTTATAGCCTTGTTGTCACGTAGCAGTTTCATGCATGTCTCTGGAAAGGAAGTGAGCATTAGAGGATCCATCCCTAGTTCTAGTTGATCCTTACTACCTGAAGTGGAGGCCTCTGTGAATCTCTTCTTAGCTTCCATGAACGTCTCCTTCGCGTGCTCCAAATAAAATTCAGGTTCCTTTGTAGGAGCCTTATGAACCCATGCACTTTCTTCTAGATGCTTACCTTTATCATCGCCAATGGTGATATTGCTTCTAAGCACTATGTTTACATTTGGGTCTTCTTCGCATGACTAAGACCTCATCATTTTGCAAATTCTGAGTCAGGGGAGACTAGAGTGCCCCTTTTCGCACAGCCTCGCTATCAATGTAGGGCAATCTTTTGCCTCATGATCAAGATGATTACAGTACAAACATGACGTTCTTGTCAGATTTGTACAATCACAGGCATATTGTCATGGCCCTCCACAATTGTAACAAATTAGTTGTCTACGACCTCTTCCTGGTCCCATTCCACCTCGGCCTCATCTGCACCCCTGAAATCCAGCGCGTGCCATTCCTGCATTTGCGTCAAGGGCTCCCATTTCAGTCTGTACCATATAGGCAAGAGTCCAATCTATCATTAGTTCATAGCTTCTACAGGTGCATTCATCATGGCCTACTAACCTGCAGAAATTACAAAACAATTGTTGGGACGTTTGTGTATACTTCAGCAATAGATGTCAATCATCCATAGTTTCTTTTCTGCTATCTAACAAATCGCACACCATAGTGCAAGCGCTGTGCTTGGTCCTGCTTATGCCTCAGGTCTTAACAGCATTGACCCTCCTCCCGCCAAGTAATTCGCAAAAAATGGACAATGGTCCTTGTCATGCTTCTATCCTTTGCATTTTATGCACCATACCTCCTCGCACGCCTCTGACTGAGGTGTCCTGTCCTGTTTCGAATTATACATTTCCAGACACAAATTTTGTAGTTCTGCATGGATTTGTTGGAATCCTAGACTAGGATCTTTTATATGGGTCTCATGCAATCTCATTGCCATCTCCAAAGCTTCGGCTTGGGTGGAAAGCTTTTGTTGTCACAGCGTTGTCCTTAAATGCGGTGTTAGTGACACTACAAACCATGTGCAGTGCTGCCCATCCGTCAAAGTCATGTTGGATTCACGAATCATACTCTTCAGCCTCTTGTCTAGATCCTAGGGGGTCTTGCCTAGGAGCATTGTGATCTCCTTAAACCTGATAATTGATTGTGTGTCTGACATTGGCCTGTTAAATTACCTATTCAGCATCGCCTAGATTTCTGCAATTCCTGCATTTGGATGGTCATTAGAATGCTTAATGTACCATGTTAATGCAAAATCCTGAAACGTGCTTACCAGCATAGAATTATTTATGTTGTCATCCACAAATCATTGTACTTCCCATACCGCCCTTACCACGAACCAGAATTGGTCTGGATCTTCATTCCCTACTCCTCAGAATACCGACAGTTTGATCGCACTCACCATACTAAACTGTGGTGGTGCCAGAGGTGGGGTGGGTGGAAATGGAGGTGAATATGATGAGACTGGTGGTAGTGTAGATGGAGGTGGTAAGTGCGGAACTCGCTGCCTTATCAGACTGACTACACTTATCGGAGAAAATTTCGCGAGCTCTTCCTCGCTTTCCCACGAGAGTGAAATTAAGGGACTAATTTCTAATACTTAACTACTTCTGTTTCTGTAGATATTCCCACTTCACGTAGTCCCAAACATTAATTTATTCACATAACCCACCTTTCACACAATAGCATCTTAATCCAAGTGTTCAAAGATTTAATATACTTACCTCACAGTCCTTTCAGGAAGCGCCGATCTGCCTCACTGTAGCTGACATTCGTATCTATCATGAACACAATGATTACTCCTATAATTCAATTGAGCCAATGGTCAATAGCTCGTGTGATCTTATATTCTGTCTCTTCTAGTGTGTGCACTAATTATGGAATCCACACAATTGGTTTGTTGAGCCTACACCTTCCCTAACTGTTTGCTAGCTTCACGATCCACTCATATAGCTCAAAACGAAAGGACATGAAGAAAATTTCATGGATTTTCATATATAAGTAGTGCTCCAACCACTATTCCTTAGATACTCATAGATTATTGTTTTACTGCACCGCGAACTCGTGAATCTTCTTGTCCAACCACCCTTCAATTTCTTTCTTTGTTGGATTCCAGTGACATGACATCAGACATCCCTTATGCAAATACTGGTCCTGGCAATGGAACCATTTGTTGGCTTATTGGGGTCTGACCTAGGTTCAGAGATGATTTAGCCAAACAAATCCCGGTACTATTGGCCCTTTCGGAAATAGTCCACGAAGCGTGTACTGAGGTCTCACCCAAGGTAGTATCAGAGTGCGATAGAACTAGGTTTCTACACCCTGGGGATGTCTGATGGGTTCTATAGGTCTGCAGTTTGACCCTGCATGGACGTAGTTACGCACACTTATTAGTACCTCATAGCTGATGATGCTGCCTTCTCGTAGCCTTACTCGGGGCTTGATCTGCGTTATTACCCAATCCCTTACTATTAACCCAATATTATTTGATCACTTAGCTTATCTATATGTTTTTAGTTATACTTAATAGTCTTCATCATTCATACAAGTGCGCATGATAAATTAAACAGTCCAATTGGAAAATATATCCACCATATAATAACTCAAAACAGATACACAAGATTTGGAATCAAACTTCCCTTTATTATCTCTTTCCCTAGTTATAGACCCGACTCTACCCTGCGCACTCAATTGCAGGGGTCCGCACACTCAGCTGCAGAGCCTTTTCCTACTACTACAACCCAAAGCACTTAGACCTTTACTCTATGCTCGCTATCTTCTAGACTCCATTCGGGTTTTCTACTTCCTCCTTCCTAACTTTACAACTTAGATCCTAGCTCTATTTATACAATCCCATGGCCCGTGGACCATGGGTAGGCCGACACTACATTTAAAGCTTTGGGCGGACAACCCTATGACTCTAACATACAATTTGCACTCTACGCCCATAATTCGCAGAGTATTTACAACAATATTACTCAAAACTTGGGCTCTAAGTGCCAAACCATGCTCTGTGGGAGATTCTGTGCCCAACACTTCTACGAGCTCAATGATGCCTATCGCAAGCATCTTGTCTAGCTCTATGCATACCTTCTCCTTGTACTTCAGATTGAGACGGTAAATTGTTTGCTTAACCAGGTTTGCGTCAGGTTTTAACATGATCTTCATAATGCCCAAGTCTCCTATTATCCCCTTTAACTCCATGAACCTGGTAGGGAACAACTCCTGGTATTCGCAAAGCAATTCAGCGACCTTATCTACTATCACATTATCCCAGTAATCTCAAATCTTTGCGAATTTTGGATCCGCCTCCATACCAGTATTTACCTGTTTCATTTTCAGTGGCGCGGTTATATTAGGATTCTCAATTTGCTGTCCCTCGACCTCATGGTGACCCTCGGTTTCAGGGATATTAATCTTTCGTGGATTCTCATCTTCTTCTTTAGTAGTCTCTTTATAGCATTCCAGCACGTTGCTCAGCTGCATAGTCTAATCGGGTTGAATCAGATCCAAAGGATCCTATGGTATCCTAAAAATAGCTGCTTTAACTTCTTGTAGCACTTTGTAATACAGTCAAACCTGTCTTTGAAGCTAAAATTCATTATAAATCCTTCACATAGAATATCCCATTCATCTGTACCATGGTAGAGCTCTATTTCCAAGTACCAGTTCACATCCAAGGTGAGACAAAATAAGTGCACCCATTCAGGTTGGGGCTTCGCTCCATAAGCCTTAGCCCATTTGGCAAAGTGTGCACATGGATCATCCTTCCTATCATGTTTGGTTGTCACTCGTACCTTCAACTTCCCAAAGCGTGTCCTCATCATCCTCGTACACTCACGCCAATTGTCAAAGCTACCCTTATGCGTACCCCACCATCTTGCGAGTGTAGCGCGAAGTGCCCAGTCCAAAGCCTGGAAACGTTGCTTCTTTGGTACTTCCCTCTCAAATGCATCCAAAAATACATCTACACCATTGAAGCCATCGTAAGTAGGCAAATTTCTTACCTCTGATGATACACAGTGCAGCGACTGGGTCATCATTTTACAACTCAACTTGGTTACTTCATGTAGCTGATTCTTCTAGTGCTCTAATTCTTCATCAGATTTTGAAGAGTAAGAACCCCCGTGATCCCATGTAATTCATCCGTCCACTATTAGATTCACCCAATCTTGGTCTCATGCTATTATTTTATATATGCAATCCAAATCATCGTCGCTTTCGTAATTGCAAACTGGTTCAATATAGCGAGATCCTTTAGCAAGATCTAGGGTATTATTACACGAAGCGATTTCTTTTCAAATATCATCTTTTGCTTCTTTAGGTTAATTACCCCATTCATATCAATATCCCAATCAATGTCAAGGAGCACAGAGCAGGGGTTGATGTCATCCACAATTTCTATCACTTCAAAGTCATTCAATGCACTCACACCTTCAATATCTATAGTTACTCCTTGCAGTTGTCCCATGGGGATGATATTCTACTGATTTTTCATCCTTAATTGAATCGGAGACCACTATAGTGTGGGTCTTCCCATCCGCTCCCAAGTCTGCTTTGGTAAAACATTCATGTCTGACCCCAGATCCAAAATAACCTGATCCATTTCATATTCTCCTATCTGCATGGTCATTCTCATCTCTTGTCCTATCCTTTATTTATGCTTACCAATCTTCTGAAAAACGCTCGGTTCACCCATAGTGTTTCTGACACATCTATTTATAAGCTCTTATAATCTCTTCACAACCTTGCTATCACGTAGCAGCTTCATGCAGGTCTATAGAAAGGTCATAAGCATAGACGGGTCCATTTCCTAATCAGGCTTATCCCTGTTCCCTGAGGTAGAGGCCTCAACGAAGCTCTTCTTTTCTTCCATGAAAGTTTCACATGCGCACTCCAAATCAAATTCAGCCTCCTTTGTCAAAGCTTTGCGAACCCATGCATTGTCTTCGAGCTGTTTCCCCTTATCATTGCCTGTTGCAATTCCACTTTGGAGCACTGTATTCACATTTAGATCCTCTTCATGAGGGTCAACCCTCATCATCTACAAGTTTTGAGTCAACTGAGGTGGTAGCACCCCATTGTCATGTATCCTCGCTATCAGCATAGGATAGTCCTCTGTCCCATGATCAAATTGAGTACAATATTTGCACGACGAATGCGCTGGGCTAGTGCATTCATGGGCATAGTGTCCTGGTCCTCCACAATTGTAATAGATCATCTGTCCCCGACCTCTGCTAGGTCCTCCTCTGCCTTGGCCTTGTCCGCGCCGTTGACAGCCTCTTCACACCATCCCAGCGCTTTGGTCAAGAGGCCATGTTTCTTCCTGAACTCTATAGGCGGGTGTTCTTTACATCATCAATTCATAACTTCTGTAGTTACGTTCATCATTCCCTACTGACTTGTAGAAGTTGCAGAACAGTTGTTGTGGTGTTTGTACAAAATTCTGCAGAAAATGGCAGTTATCCGTCATATGTTTTCCCACGACCTGACATGTAGTGCACCACAATGTAGGCCCCACGGTTGGTCCTGATTGGGCCTTTGGCCTCAAAGCCATCAGTCCTCCTCCTGCAATATAGTTCGCAAAGATCAGGCAATGGTCTTTGTCATGCCCCTGACCTTTACATTTCAGGCACCATACCTCTTCGTGCACCTCTAGTTGAAATATTCTGTCCTGCTTCAAACTTTTCTTTTCAAGGCAAAAATTTTGCAACTGTGCATGGATCTGTTGAACCCCTATATTTAGATCTTTCATTGGCATCTCATGCAATCTTATGGTAATCTCCAAGGCCTCTACCTAAGTCGTAATCTTCTATTGTGATAGTGCAACCCTTACTAGGTGAGGTAGGAGTGAAGCCATGAATCATTCATGGTTCTGTCCATTTGTTAAGTTCATATTGGCTTCGCAGATTTCACACTTCAATCTCTGATCCAATTCCCAAGGTGTCTCACCTAATTTAATCATGATTTCCTTGAACCCAACAATCGACTGTGCCTTGGATTTAGGCCTATTGAACTTTTTATTCGGCGTGGTTTGGATTTCTCCCAACCCAATGTCTGGGTTATCATTAGAGTACTTGATGTACCAAGTTAGTGCGCAATCCTGCAAAGTACTAACAAATGTTTCCTTCTTCATGTGATCATTTGATACTCCCTGATCTTCTGATATAAATTTCACAATGAACCAAAACTGGTTTTGGTTCTCGTTTCCCAAGCCATTAAGCAAAGGTAGCTTCATTGAATTTTCCATGTTGAACTATGGTGGAGGTGGTGCTGGTGTGGGCAAAGTCGCAGGTGATGGTCGTGAAGTTGGAGGTGGTGCAGGTGGAGGTGGAAATCATAGGAATCCCTATTTTATAAACTAAATTTCACTTTGCAAAGAAGCCTGCACTACTCCCTCTTCATCACCCAACGAATGTGAAATTAGTGGGCTATTCAGGACCCTTTCTTCTTTCGGTACTGTAAGTCTTTCCACTTCATGTAGCTCTGAACATCAATTTAGTTGTTGTTGGAAATAATACTGAGAGGGGGGTGAATCAGTATTATAAGATCAATAATTTAATTTCCCAAACATATTTATATACGCTACTTCAGCTAAGTGAACTAGCATGTACACACGACTGTACTTAAAGCAACCAGTGTATATGCAGAGAACTTTTGATTTAGACAGTTTATCATGTATTGAACTTTAACCAGTATATCAGATATTTATTAGAGAGTGCAGTAAAAGTAGAATAAAGCATTAAACATAAGAAACACACATGAACACCAATATATAAGGCGGAAACCCAATGTGGGTAAAACAACCTGTTGCTATCGTCTTTATCTTCTTTTAATAATAAGAAAATCTGTTTACAATCTTGTACTGGTGCAGACTCATACCAGTATGCAGGCACCTACCTACAGCAGGCTACAACCTTCTCTCATTCTCAAACTACTAATGGAAGAGAGGTACAACCCCCTAGCTCTTGTATTAGCCAATATGTTTACTAGTACGTAGGTGCTACCCTACATAAAACTCCACTCTTCTACTAGGGACCACATTTCATGAATTTTCAAATTAGATACTCCTGGAACACAACACCATAATTTGAAGGCCACATTTCATTCAATTTTAATACTAGACCCATCAACAACATCATATCAAGTACATCTGCATCAACTAATCACTGAAACTCAATCATCATAACCTGAATCTAATAATTCAAAACACTATCACCAGAATACAGTCACCACAACCTAAAGCAGAACCTAGAACTCTGCAACAGCAAATAGAAACAACTAAAACATACTTCATAAGGTATACACTACTTACATGTGTCAAACCAACGTGTATACATGATTTTATCAAGGCCAACCATCTTACACATCTATAAATATTAAGTCATAATTTTGCAGCTATTCCAGACTTTAATTATACCCAGATCATAACATTTACAGAATAACACATGCGTCAGTTTTCAGATCTAGATTATACATGATCAAACTATATAAGGATAATTCATTTCAAGCCTTAAGATATCAATTCATCATTAGATCTTATCGCTCATCAACCACTAAGGTTCATCCTTGGTTCAGATCAAGCAAAGTAGTATAAGCCAATAACCTACATACTAGATCTCACACTTCATCAGATATTCGATACTTGCACACCTTGGCCTAATGATCTTCACCTCCTTATATAATTTTAGGCCTTTCTCAATACCATGAATCAAAACCACTTAGGACCAATACCTTGCACCAAATACATAGGGTCAATACCTCGGACCAAATACCTTGGACCAATACCATGGATCAAAATACCTTGGACCAAATACCTCAAACCAAAAACTTAGTTTTCCAACATATATGTGCTTTTCCTTCTGTGAAAGTGTTGGAAATAATACTGAGAGAGGGGGGAGGTGAATCAGTATTAGAAAATCAACAATATTTTCATTTCCATTATCAGATTCATATACGCTACTTCAGTTAAGGAAAATCGCGTGTATACACAACTGTGTTTAATGCAACTAAAGTATATCTAGTAATCTTATGACTCAGTTAGTTGATCGTTAATGAGTGCATCAAAACATTATTAACCATATAAACAGTAAACAGGTGCAGTAAAATAGAACAGATCATCGCACATAAGAAGCACACATGAACACCATGATATAAGGTGGAAACCCATTGTGGATGAAAACCACCTGCTGTAATCGTCTCTATATTTCTTTTAATAAGAAACTTCTTTTACAATGTTTTGCACTGGTGCAGTCTTATACCAGTACGCAGGCTTCTACCTGAAGAAGGCTACAACCTTCTTTCATTCTCTAGCTTCTACTAGAAAGGGAGCTACGATCCCCTGGCTCTTGTACTAGCCGATACATTTACTAGTACATAGGTGCCGACCTACAAAAGGCTACGACCTTCCTTCTTCCTCCAGGTACCATGTTTCATAAATTTTTAGACTGGATACTCTTGGAACACAACACCATAATCTGAAGGCCACATTTCATCCAATTTTCATACTAGACCCATCGACAACATTGAAGCTAAAAATCAATCACCACTATAATACAAATATTGCATTACCCATTCATTGAATACTCAATCATTACTCTCTAAATCACCCAACAAATTAATCACTGAAACCTTTTCATCAAAACACAGTCACCAGAACACAGAGCAGAACCTGGAACTCTGCAACAGTATTCAAAGCCAATTTTATCATCAAAAACCATGCATCATAGTGCATACGCTACTTGGAAGAGCTGAACTAACGTGTATACACAACTTCACCAAAGTGAACCAGTGTATATGTCATCAAATACTTACTTATAACTTCACTTCACTTCCCGACTTCAAAAATACCCAGATCTTTACATACAAAAGGATAATATGTGTGTTAGCAATCAAATCTATTCAATCAGATCACATAAAGATATTATGATCCTGATCCATTATTAGGTCTCATCCATCAACACTGAAGCTAATCACAATCAACCAATTTGAATATGCAGAATATTGTCACTAGTAAACAGTGACCAGAACTCAAAACTTTGCATCAACAACCAGAACCACCTGTAACTTCAAACATCATAGATCATATGGTATATGCTACTTAGATGTGTATAACCTACACGTATACCTGTTTTTATCCAATTCAACCAGCGTATACATCTGTAAATATTCATTCATAATTTTGCAGCTATTCGAGACTTTAGTTATACCCAGATCATAATATTTACAGAGCATCACAAGCGTCATTGCACAAATTTAGAAAAAAACATGATCAAACCATATAGAGATAATTCATTCCAAGCCATAAGATCTTGATCCATCATTAGATCTTGTCCTCCATCAACCGCTAAGATTCCTCCTTAGCTTAGATCATGCAAAGCATCATAAACCAATGACTAGTATTCTAGATCTTGCTCTTCATTAGATATTAAATACTTGAGTGCCTTTGCCTAATGATTTTCTCCTCCTTTTATAGGCTTGGGCCTTACTCAATACCATGGTCCAAAACCACTTAGAACCAATACCTTGGACCAAATACCTAGGGTCAATAGGTCAAATAAGATACCTTGGACCAATACCATGGTTCACAATACCATGGTCCAAATACCACGGACCAAAACCAAATGTACGTGCCTTTCCTTGCATAAAAGTGTGTGTATACGCATACGTGCCTTTTGGTCATCAAACCCACATGTATACGTGACTTGGTTAAGGGGAACCTGCGTTGATCTGACATTTGAGTGAGTTGTTATCAAGGAAAACACTTGTGTCATACCTGTATCATAATACCAACAATCTCCCCCTTTGGACTTGATGGCAACAACCACACCAAGTCACTCTCCCCCTTTGACATCAAGGGCAAAGGGTGAACCAAGATATTTTCTCCCTTGATATACATTATGTTGTCCATACTCCCCCTGAGTACATGCTGAAATCTCTGATTGAGCTCCCCCTTTGTAGATGCCAAGATGTACCAATCCGTCCATGCTCCCCCTGAGCAAAGATAACATGAATCTACAACTCAACTAAGTGAGTCCGACCTTCCAATCAATCATACATACATCAATCTCCCAACCAAGTGGGGATACACCATTTTGACTCATCCACCCAATCAAGTGGGGATATACCAACTGTTTATACATGACTGAAATAGACATTATTACATCATTCTTCCCATGCAAAGTGGGGTTAAAAATTACATCATATGACTCATGGGTCTTCAACAGAAATACATGACATTTTTAACAAAGACCAACGACCTAAACAAGACCATGATAGTCATCAGCAACTATCATACACCATATGATCTGCATCATAAGCATTTGTCACCATCATCCAGACCTGTAACCTGCAATACCATTCTCTTGGCCAACCAACAATAAGTAGCAAGATGTATCATAAGCATTATCACCAAAGACTTCTAACCATAATGCCAACAATGCATTATTCAAAGCATATCCTCCCCCTGAACCTGTGACAATCAACATGACCGAACCATATCAGACTTCTTTTCCTGTTCTGCTCATTTTTCTTCAAAGCTCCATATATGTGACTCTGCAGCCTCCAACTCGCATATATACAGGACTTCTCTTCATAATATCTACGTATGCAAATTGGAATACTGAAGGTCTACACTTTCAGTTTCCCTTGTGTCTATTATTTCTACTAAGTGAGTTATGCCACATATTTCTGACTCTAATTTTGTCTTCTTCAATACTTGGAATTGCGATCATGTATGATCCTTTTTCTTTGGTGTCCTAATTTTGCTCCTGCATTCCTTTACTTTATGTCCAAACTTGTTACATGCATAACATCTTACATGTTTCATATTCCTTTTATTGCAATCAATAGCTTTGTGACTAAACATACTGTAAGCAAAACAATATCCCTTAAAGTACCTGGAACGTGATGATCTTTCTGTGTGATGGTCTTGAACCATTCTTCTTCTGCATCTGGCTGCAATATGTCCAAAATTATGACATACATAACATTCAACATTATTCATTTAAGGAAATAACCGACTATCACTTCCATAGTTAGGAGCAAAAGATCTTCTTTGAAGAATTTCTTTCCTTGGTTGTTGCTGGGGTTGACCACTTATCTCTTTGTTGATCATTTCAGATTTTACATTAGAATTCATTTCCTCACCGTATGAGCTAGATTCACGTTCAACAGTTTCATAAAAGCCAATACCTGTTTTGATAGTAGGGGATATTTGACTACTAAGAATATCATCCAAAATCTTAGTATTGTCTTGAAATCGTAACAGTTTATCCTTTTTCTTCTAATTTACCTTTTAAGATATTTACCTCAACCTGATGTTGTTCTTCCTTTTCCAGATATTACTTCTTTATGTTTTCTTCAGCTTTTCTTCCTTCTTCCACTTGTTTCCTTAATTCGAGCACTTCATGTTCTTGTTCTTCAAGAGCTTCTTTATTCTGCTTCTTTGATTCTTTAAGATATTCTTTTAGAGAGAGGATCTTAGATTCAAGTCCCTGAATTTTTGTGCTTTGATCTTTTACTACATCCTGCAGCTACTCCCTTACTATGGTTACTGTCTCCAGTTGTTCTTTTAATCTAGTAACTTCTTCTGTTTCTATGTCCTTATTTTCATATGCCATGAGAAGTCTAATGTCTTCATCAATATTGGATGAGTCATTACTTTTACCATCAGTATAATAACTTCTATTACCTTCTTCAAACATCTTTCCTTTTGTTAGAGCCTAGATTTGCCTTAGGCTGAAAATACAAGGTTCTAGGTCCACATAAAACCATGCTCAACCTCGTAGCTAGCCCTACGAGGATAGGAGAGGGCTCTCTCTAGGTCGATCTTAGAAAAAGGTAATCAATGAGGCTTGAGATGACTAAATTTGAAACTGATCTTAGGCTAGGTATTAGGTGCAAGGATTTAAATTGGTTTTTGATCATTTTTGTTGAAAAAATGGGAAAGACAAATTGGGCTCGGGGATGAGGCACAGTTTCTGCAGAGTTCTGATTGGGGCAAGGAAGGAAATCGTTTTGATGCTTTGAAATGAGTGAATGAATAGATCGGAAAGGTGAGGATCTAAGGAGAGAAAGAGAGTCTCAAGAATTCTCCTTAAACAGATGAAAACATGGAAATTTAAACAAATTCAAAGGCAGAGCATAACAGTGAATGGATTCCACCTTAATCACTCATTTGTTCAAATTCAGAAGAAAAGAGAGGAAAATGATACACATAACACTGATAAACTTACAATTACTCAGAGAAGCACACCATCAAACATAAAGCCACATGGATCCCAAACAGTGCTACAAAACCCTGGTCTTTCCTTTGCCAAAAATGCAGAAATAAATGTACAATAGAGTGCCAAACTTTTCACAAGAGCCCAACCCTGAAAATGACTTGAAAATTACATGATATAGACAAGCCCAACCCATTCCCTTGCCTCTAGGGGTCTAGCTCATCATTCTAGGAGCTGTTTCAACCAATTCGAAACAAAGCACTAAAATCTAGGCAATCAAAACAACTTGCCTCTATAAGGCAGGAAACTAATTCATTCATTAAATTTTCACTCTTTAGTGAATGAATCCTCTAGAACAAGTAAATAAGTGCCAAAATTACATCATGTTTATCCAATTACATCAAGATAGATCAAAAATTACATCACAAAGCAAAACTAGTCAAACTGGCCGAATTTCTGAGCTGGAAGGTGAAAAATTGAGCAAAAATCCTCTATGCACCGTGCCAAAATCTGTATGCATCGCACCACTTTGATGCTGATTTTGAGGCACTTTCTAAAGTCCAAATTGAGCCCAAGTGTGCTTGTTGGAAATCCTTGCCTATCTACTTTCCAATTCAAGTGTAATTTCTGAATTTGGTGCCCATTTGCCCCTCCACAACCTCAATCTCCCAAGACTGCTTCCTGTGTGTGAAATTAGGGGTAGAAAGGTCATTTTTAGGGTGTTTTTGACCTCCTGAGGACTCAAAACTTGCCCAAACTTCTTGGCCATGCACCAGAAGTCATGATTTTTCATGAAAAATTAAAAAATAAAAACGTTTTTTCATTTTGAGCCTCCTATCATAAGCGCGCGCCACGTGGCGCGGCACACAGGGAGAAAAACCCTGTTTTTTGTACAAAAATTTGCAAAAATACCAAAATTTCCCCAAATTTCTTGAAATTTGGGCTAGGGCTTCTTCATTAAGTGCTATGTTGGGCTAAAGAGGCTTTGGCCAATATCTGAAGACGATCGAGCTCCCTTTGCCTCTTTTGCTTCCTTATTGCCCTCCTTAATTTTGCCTTCAAATTCTTGATTCGGGCCTTGCAGACCTTGTTTCGTGCCATGTAGTGGAAAGCCATGTGTCTCAGAAATGCATGGTCTTCATCGGCCTTGTCCAACGGCCTCTCTAAGTGCATGTTAACTCTCTCGAGATTGGCCTCCCGATCCTCATTAATCTCTTGTTCCAATAATGTGAGCTCATGAATATTTTGTAGCTCCATGATTGCTTGCTAATCCTCAAGCTATTTGTTCCTATGCTCCAAGTATTTCATGGTCCACTTAGCTCTCTCCAAGTCAAGGGATAAGTCTTGGATCTCAGTTTGCTGCTCCTATATGATTTCCCTAAGCTTGGCACTTTGTGAGCCCGTATCTGTATCATCATCATGAATGAGAATGAAGTCAGTCTCTCTTTCACCTGAAGGCCCCTCGTCCTACATTGGCCTCTTGCCTTTGTCCTGTACCTGTGATGCTGATGGAGGAAGTGAGGCCCCTTCCACCCCGAGTGGAGATAACACTCGCTTTGCTGCTGCAAACAAATGTTTGGTGCCTTTCTGATATGTGATGAATACCGGCACACTAGCGGTCTCATAGCGCTCATACTGATGAAAAATTCCACCTTCATGTTTAACCTCTGATAATCCTTGTGAGGCTCTGAAGAAGTCACGAGAGATGAAATCATCCCAAGTGATGCCCTGTACTCCAAGCTGATGAACCACCAAAATCTTAATAAGAGCAAAACGATAGACACTGTTAAGTTGCTGCTGAGGAGTTTTGTGCTGCATAAAGGTGGTCATCCTCTCTATGTTCCGGAAAATGAAATACAGAATGTTCATCATCTGTACGCTGGTGAAATGCATGAGCAACCTGATGTGATAAGCATATAGATGAGAGAACCATCCCTCACAGCTGAAATATTTCATGATCAACTTCATTAGTGGAGCATATTCATCTTTCAGATATCGGAATGGGCACACTCTCTTGAGCTACCTCAAGAGACTGGTTTTAATGTATGGCTCATAATGCTTTCGGTCAATCTTTTGTTTCTTGTGCCATGGTTCACCAATGTTCGGTATACCGGTTGCTAATGAGACAGATTCTGGTGTAAGTGTGAAGGTAACACCAGCCAAGATAGCCTGATCTCCATGTAAGTGCAGCACAAAAAAACAAGCCAGCTCATGATGAAATTGAGCACTAGCCACCTTTTGACAAAACTCATAGCATGACTGATGCTGAAAACAAAATATGGCAAGAGGGCAGGCCTGCAATTCTGTAAGGGTGGTCGGTTCTTCCCTAACATGTCTGCCACCTTTATGAGGCCTCCGGGGTACCTGTTCTTCCAAGGGTCAGTCACTTTGGGTTTCCACTTCATATTCTAATGAATGCTCAGATGCCATGATTGCTATACAAAATACCTTGAAGAAAAGGTGCTGCTATATATGAACTATGCTTGGACTGCTCTTTATGAAACTGCTGCATTGTAATGCAATATAGTTGGATTCTACCACCAAGGGAAAAAAAAACAAAATGCAACAAGGGAATGTTAGGAAGGTTAAAACAGTAAGGGATTAGGGAATATTAGAATAAATCTTATTAGCAAAAGGAGGGGGGTTTGAGGGGATTTTATGTATAGGGTTAGGAGATTTTTATAAGGGCTAGGGTTTTGGGGTTTTTGGATTAGGAAAGAAAATGTAGGATTGATGAGCTTAGTGGGGGGGTAGGAAATGACAAAACAAGGGAGAAAAGGGGAAAGAGGAGAGTCCTTGGTGACAAATCAAATATTTAAGAACCCACAACAATCTTCCTTTGAAGGCACAACAATTTTAGAGGTAGGGATTGGATTTTTCTTTCAGCCGTTATCACCCATAAACCACTTACAAAATTTGATGCAACATCAAGAAGAAGGCTCTACCTAGCAAATCCACGCAAGGAATGAGCAACTTGGAGAAATTTCAAGAAAATTTAGGCTGTTGACTGTATGCGCTGCACCAAGAACCCAGTGCACCACGCGCTCCCAGTGCGCTACGCCCATTCAGAATAACACTGGGAAGTTTCTCCCAGTGCGCCGCGCCACCTGTTCTGTGAGCCGCGCCGGCTAGTTGCAAGCAATTTCGGCCCAAAACACGCACTTGCTCACCCAATTCACTTTGAAATGCTTCTCTTTGACCTTGGCATGCAGAATGAAATTGATCTTCATGGCAAAACCTTTATAAAGACATTGATTTTATTTTTGGTTCTTCAAAACCCATGTTTGTAATGTTTTGAAATTGGCAATTTTTCATAATTAATACAACTCTGTCTTTTTGTTTCCTCCTTTATTTTTTGGTTGAAATGATGAAATTCTTGGAAATTTTTTGTAGGAATAGCTCACATGGAGTTTGGAAAAGGAGACCAGGGTTGTGCCCGAAGATTTCAAGAACTGAAAATTTTGGAAAATTATTACAAAAAACAAAATGTCGACTTGTCTTCAAAACAAAGTTTTGAAGAAAAGTCATAATCCATCTATATGACGATAAAAGTCTTTGAAATAACAACTTATTAAGAACCTCCCTCTGGCCTGCTAGCTTTATTAGACCTTGTTGAAGACCAAATTGACTAACCCTAGACCTAATGACTGAAATGACTGTTATGACCTAGAAACTGAAACAGGACTGCAAATGACTTTTAAAACTTGATTTTGATGAAAAAACCTAAGCCAGCAGTGCAAAGCATGAGGGGGATGAATGACAAAATCCCTTCCGACAGAGTTTATGGCATGCCCCTAGCGGAATGCAACTGAGTGAAACAAGCGAGACACCTAAAAAATGAAATGCAAAAAGATTTTTGATCTCTGACGGAGGGATGACCAAACCAACTCTAACACCTTTGTTATGAGGGCATCTAGTAGCATAGTGACCAACTCTACCACAATAAAAGCATTTGAAAGGTATCTTACCTTTGAACCTTCCAGATCCCCGTTCAAGATTCTTGAAAAAATTTACCTCATATTCTTCTTTTGAAATGTATCCCAATTCACTGAGTTTTTCTTTTCCATTTGCTAATACTTTAAATGTGGCTTCTCTCATATCTGATGGTCCTCATTTTCTCATCTCAAAAGTAGTTAAGATTCCGTGAAGCTGCGTCATAGTGATTTTCTGCAGATCCTCCTTTTCTTTTATGGTAGACACTTTGGATTCAAATTTAGCAGACAAGGATCTCAAAATTTTCTCAACTAAGATAAATTCCTTAATTTCTTCACCCAGATTATTCATACAATTGACAATCTCATCTATACGAGGAAGTAATTAGCTATGCTTTCATTACTATGCATCTTAAGAGTTTCATACTGAATTTTGAGAGTTTGAAGCTTAGCAAATTTTACCTGATCATCTCCTTTGTAGCTTAGAATGATTTTGTCCCATATTTCTTTGGCTGATTTGAGCTGCATGACCTTGACAAACTCTGATTTTGACAAACTTTCTAATAAGACAGTAACAACTTTTGCATTGAGTTCATATTGCTTTCTACCTACCGTATCTGTAGGAATTGTTGATGGATAGTTATATCCTCCTTCCACGATTTCCAAAATATTTGTTCCAAGTGATTGTAGATATGTTATGTTTCTTATCTTCCAGTACATAAAATTGGTCCCATTGAAGATTGGTGGTCTGATGGCCCCCTCGCTTTCTTGATTACTCATCCTGATGGATCTTCCCTCAAGCGATCAAGCTTCTTCCAAAGGACCTGCTCTAATACCAGTTGTTGGAAATAATACTGAGACAGGGGGGGGGGGGGGGGGGGGGGGGGGGGGGCGGGTGAATCAATATTAGCAAATCAACAATCTTTTCATTTCCATTATCAGATTCATATACGCTACTTTAGTTAAGGCAAACTGTGTGTATAGGCAACTATGTTTAATGCAAATACCGTATATCCAGTAATCTTATGATTCAGTTAATTGATCTTTAATGAGTGCATCAGAACATTATTAACCATATAAACAATAAACAGGTGCAGTAAAATAGAACAGATCATCACACATAAGAAGCACACATGAACACCACGATATAAGGTGGAAACCCAATGTGCGTGAAAACCACCTGCTGTAATCATCTCTATCTTTCGTTTAATAAGAAATTTCTTTTACAATGTTTTGCACTGGTGTAGTCTTATACCAGTACGCAGACTTCTACCTGCAGAAGGCTACAACCTTCTCTCATTCTCCAGCTTCTATTGGAAAGGGAGCTATGACCCCTAGCTCTTGCACTAGCCGATATATTTACTAGTAGATAGGTGCCGACCTACAGAAGGCTACGACCTTCTTTCTTCCTCCAGGTAACATGTTTCATAAATTTTTAGACTAGATACACTTGGAACACAACACCATAATCTGAAGGCCATGTTTCATCCAATTTTCATACTGGACCCATCAACAACATTGAAGCTCAAAATCAATCACCACTGTAATACAACTATTGCATTACCCATTCATTGAATACTCAATCATTACTCTCTAAATCACCCAACAACTTAATCACTGAAACCCTATCATCAAAACATAGTCACCAAAACACAGAGCACAACCCAAAGCTCTGCAAAAATATTCAGATCCAACTGTATCATCAAAAACCATGCATCAGAGTGCATACGCTACTTGGAAGAGTCGAACCAGCGTGCATACGCAGCTTCACCAAAGTGAACCAGCATATATGTCATCAAATACTTACTTACAACTTCACTTCACTTCCAGACTTCAAACATACCCAAATCTTTACATACAAAAGGATAATACATGTGTTAGCAATCAGATCTAGTCCATCAGATCACATAAAGATATTATGATCCAGATCCATTATTAGATCTCATCCATCAACACTAGAGCTAATCACAATCAACCAATTTGAATATGTAGAATACTGTCACCAGTAAACAATCACCAGAACTCAGAAATTTGCATCAACAACTAGAACCACCTATAACTTCAAACATCATAGTTCATATGGTATATGCTACTTAGCTGTGTCTAACTTGCGTGTATAGGCATTTTTATCAAAGTCAACTAGCATATACATGTGTAAATATTCATTCATAATTTTGCAGCTATTCCAAACTTCAATTATACCCAGATCATAATATTTAGAGAACATCACAAGTGTCAGTGTACAGATCTAGAAAAAGCATGATCAAACCATTTAAACACATATTTCATTAAATTTGGAAGTATTTTATTACAAGGCCTTCAGCAAAATTCATTCTTTTGTAAATCGCCATATTAACTTAATTCAGCATAAAAATAATTAAGTAATTTCAAACCAAGTAGAGATCATGAATAGGTCAAACATGAGTTGTTATGTACAATAGTATCAATACACAATAGGAATGTGAAATCAAACTCTTAGAAGCAATTGATTCAAGCTAAATCATATTAGTATGTCTAACATACAATAAATATATTATAGTTATGGATAACGAATTAGATTCCTCGATGTTTGAATTTTGTGTCTGACGACTCTAAACCCCTTTCCCACAACCTATGGAGGATTTGTTGATTTAATGATGTTTATGCGAGGATATTAGTGTAAATGGAAACTTGCATTGCATTGAAACTAGTCTACTAAAAACTTAGTAAAATGTTTTTGTGCTCAATTTCCTACGATCCCTTTGTGCCTTTATGAAGCACTAATGAGAGGGTGATAATTCGTCTTCATAGCATCCAGGCATCCATTATAAAAGTTATGCATTGTTGATCTAGGTATTTCAAGAAGGTTAGCCACCATTCATCTATCTCCACTCAAAGCCAAGTACATCAAATGAGAGTTCTTAGATGGGTATTGGAGTCATTCCATTGTGATGGACAATGTCACAAATTGAAGTAAACAAGAATTAGCAGTCCTCTTGTAAGTAGTGGAGGCAAGGGTTTTCAAAGATTAGTATAGTTGATGGTAGTGTGGATATTTATCTCTCCTTGTCAACATTGTCAAAACCAATAATAGTCTTTATGTAATAGCACCAACCAATTGTATGGAAAACCATGATCAGTTATTACTTTCACTAAGAGGAGAAATGATAAGAACTTTTAATGAGGAAGAAATAATTGTGAAACATAACTCATGGATTTTAGTTGAAATTTATATAAGTCCCCGTGTTCTTTAATTATTAAATACTTAATCTAAATACAAATAAATTATCATTAAGATATTGATTTTGCATATTAAATATGTATTAAAAAGCATTCATCTATGACACTTGATTTTTCATGTAGTATGAATAAACCACTTAAAGCTCATTATCAATTAATTCTAATTAGTTTTTTAAAAGATATATCTTTACTTACGTTAACAGATTTTTTTCAAAAATAAATTACATTTATAAACTTATATCAATACATATAATTAAATGGAATTGAATAAATAGCTTATAAGTCTTGTTGGATTCTATGAGATTATTTTAAGTACAAATAATTTATTTTAGAATTGAAATTTACAAAATGTTAATCTTGATGGGAAAATCATGTCATAAGGTGCAAAAATTTTAAAGACATCCATTTGTGGCCCATCTCTTGACTGAGCTTAAATAGTCTACTTAATGCTCATTGTAAATTCATTAATCCATGTTTTATTTGAAAATGCATTTTGTTTACATGGATTTTTATTCTAGAAATAGCAATGTCACATTTATACATTCATATTAAACCACATGTTAAATAAAATCAATTAATGGTTTCTTGAGTTATTGACTTATATGGCATGATTTCATATAGAAATAATTTATTTAAGAATGCATAGTTAGAAAAAGTTGTTGATTCAAAATAAAATAAATGAGTTAGAACTCATCAACAATTGATTTTAAATTATTAATTTTCTAAAAAATATATTTTTACTTACATTAAGAACTTGATTTCAAAAATAAATTTCATTTATACATACATACATACTAAATAGAATTTAATACATACTTGTCTTGTTGGCTTCTATGAGATTATTTCAATTACAAATAATTTATTTAAGAAATGAAATTTATCAAATGTTAATAGGGGTGGGAAAATCAAATTTCGTATGTTGCAAAAAGTTTAAATTAATTAATTTATAACTCGTAAACTGAATGAACTTGAACGATATACTTAACATTCATTACCAAATAATTATTCCATGTGTTGTTATGAAAAACATTTAATTTTACATGGAGTTTTATTTCAAAAAAAATGTCACATTTATACACTTATATTAAACGTCATGATAGAAAAATAAAAGTCGATAAATGGATTTATATAGGCCACTTAGAACCCATTATCAATTACTTATAATTTATTTTGTAATATATATATATATATATATATATATATATATATATACTTATAGTAAGAGCTACATTTCAAAAATGCATCACATTTATAAACTTCTATCAATGCATATAACCAAATAGAATTCTTCAAGTCATATTGGTTTATATGAAATTATTTAAATCACAAATAAACTATTTAAGAATTGAAATGACAAAATGTTAATATGAATGAGAAAATCAATGTGTTATGGTGCAAAAAGTTCAAATACAACTATTTTTGACCCATCTCTTTAATGAGTATAGATCATCCACTTAACACATTGTTAATGAATTATTCCATGTTTTATTAAGAAGATAATTTTTCTTTACATAGAGTTTTGTTTCAAAGCAATATAATATGACATTAATACACTCTTAATAAATTAAGTGATAACAAAATACAAGTCAATAAATCGATTCCTTATTAAATTATGTGAGATGAAATGATTGCATATACAAATAGTCGATTTAAGAATATATAAAATAGGTTACGGATTAAAAATTGAATGCCCTACAATTTAACGAGTAGTATTCACCTACCCATTAGCCTAAAGTGTCCACTTAATACTTATTAACAACAAAGTATAAGACTTATTTTTTGAAGAAATGCATCATAGTATACGAATATTATATATCACATTTATACAATCATATTAATGGACATAACTAAGTACAAGTCAATAATATAATTCTAGCTCAAAGCATATGATTTCAATTTATTTAAAAATACAAATTTACAAAAAATTAACTTTAAGTAATGAAATTAAATGCCTTACAGTTCAAAGACATAATTCATCCATGATAGTATCTAATCAAAGCTTGATAGTCCACTTAGCAATCATTATCATTAATTATATGTTGTTTTTAAGAAATGCTAAATTATTTACAATAGATTTTTATCTCAAAAATTACAAATCACATTTATGCACTCATATTAGTGCATTTTATATGTAAACAATGAATAACTGACTTTGTGCCTTATTGATTTTCAATATGATATGATTGCAGTTATAACCATTAATTGATTTAGGCATATAAATTTATGAAAATTATGGATTAAGAAATCACATATCTTATGCTTCAAAAAGTTCAAATCATTCGCCTATGACACATTTCGCATTGGCCTTAATAGTGAATAATGCATTGTGAATAGTGAATAGTGCACATAACATTTATCAAGTAAATTATTATACTTTCTTTAGCAATAATTACACCTTTGTTTGCAAGGATTTCTATTTCAAAACTTATATTTCACATTTATATATTATAATTATTGATGCATATAAGTAAACATACGTTATTAAAAATAAAATGAGTCAATGGTTCATGCGAGATAATTTAAATGACAAACAATTTATTTAAGAATGCATGCACAAATCTTAGAAAAAATCGATACAACAAAGTCATTGCAAAAGAAATTATAAATAATAAGAAATAGACATATTAATATAATTGGCAATTCCCATATATTTCAACAAATATAAAATCATACAAATTGATTCAACAAAAACTATGTCCAAAATGTATCAAAAATTTGGAATGTACTTTTCAACAAATTTATAATGGAAATTATCTCCATCCAATACAATGAAGTACATGTTCTATTGAACATTCAAATGTACTAATGTTTTTTATTGATAAGATGAAGTGTCTTAAGAAAGGGGAACAAAACTTGCATAAGCAAAGTATCTTGCTCTTTTCCTATATAGGATTTTATCAACATGTGGTTTTATCGATATCCAAAGAATTGAGAAGGATGCTTTGTTGTATCTATTAGCAATACATTTGATTCTTCATAATTATCTCCACATTGGGACCACACATCAGTCAACATTTTCTCATAAAATTGTCTTGTTCTCCCTGCATCCAATTTTGTTTGCAAATGGCAATGAGACCTGTCCCGTGCAAATTTAAAGTCCTCTATATCAATATTTGATTTTTCTAGTACTTTTCGGATGTACTTGTCAGTGACATTTAATGTCCATATTGCAACATCATAATTTTTTAAGCAGCATTTTCATACTTGAATGAAAAGGCCTTAAAAAATAGGACCCATCACCAAACTGCCAATTTGGTTCTCTTTGAATATGAAAATTTAGTTCATCTTTGGCATATGATTGGAAGAATACTCCTTCCATTTCAAATATCATCATCTTTTTACTTGTAGTAATGCTCATCTGCATCTACACTGCAACCACATGTATGATATTAACACATCTCCACTTCAACACTTCATTGATTAAGGACATAAAAACCTACCAATTTAAAAATGATGTTAATATTTATTATGAATTATTTCCATTTGTATGCAAAGGGAATTTTACAATGAGTTAATAGTAATCACAAAATACAAATACAATGGCCCCAATAAAATGAACTAATGATATGTTTACTTTATACATACAACATAATACCTTTATTTAATTTGTATGAAATAAAAATATTCTAAGAACGCATTGGCCCACCATTTAAATCATTGATTTTAACACTTACAATGATTTCTTTAATTGCAATTGAAAAATATAATTACAATGGTCTAGTGAAAGTAAACAAATAAATTATATATTAATTTCCACATACAATATAATACAATTTTTAAATTTCAAACCTAATTATTTATATGCTAATTTCTAGAGTCTCTACCTTAGTTTATTTTAGTGCTTCTTTTAGTACAAATTCTATGTTTATCGTTGGTGCTACGTACAACTTAATATAGTTTTTCAGCTTATATGGATTAAAAATGTTATAAAAATACAATGGGCCATGCTTCACATTACTAATTTCTAAGAGGTATAATGATAACTTAAACCAAAATTGAAACAAATAATTGTAATGATCTAATTCAAACAAATATACCAGTTATCTATTAATTTTTACATTTAATGTAATCCATTGTAAAAAATTCTATAGCATGGGAAATTTTGATATGAAAACATTAAATGGCCATTCAAATAAATAAATATTATCAACAAAATATCTCACCAAAAATAAGGAAAATAAAAGTATTTTGCTTTTAGTAATGACAAACCAAATCAACAATTATTTTATTAGTGTTGTGAAATAAAAGTAATAATTCATGATGTCATACATATAATAACATGAAATAAACATCGGTCATATCAAGGTACTTCTAAATGTAATTGTAACATCTTTAAAAGTAGCTCGCACATCTATAGCCTTCTTGAGTTTATGCAACATTCTCCATAGCTCATCAAACAACCAATTATCCTCTTGATTTGTTCCAGTGAATGGAGGGGCAAGAATCACATTTTCTTTGGAATTATCTTTCACACTCTCAAGTGAACAATCCACTATAATAGTATTGGTTGCATCATATAGGGTATGCATTTCCCACACTTTTTTCAATGATTTAGTGTGTATAACTTTGCTTCGATTGTCAATGACCTTATGTCCCTTTTGTGGTTTACAATATTAAGAAGTCCACATAAACACAAGTTCATCTTGAATGTTTCTGAAAACAACTTTTTTAAAACTCTTGTTGTGCTTTATTTCAAAGTTGTCGTCCAAATTGCAATGTCAAGATATTCATTTTTGAAACACATTTCAAAAAATGTTTTTGCATGTGGACGAATCCAAAATAAATTTTTCTCTATTGTGTAATCAACATCAGTTTCCATTTCCTAAATATGCCCTTTGTTTGTTGCTTCATCATCGATGCTATGATAAAAAAATGTCCTTAGTTCAAAAATAACTAATTTATTTTCAGTTATTTTGGTTGCAACACAATGAAAAATAATCTAGTCAAACCATTTTATTCATGTTACAAAAATTACTAAATAAATTGTTGAAACAATACACTTACCTTCAGTGGTTTTGTCACTATTTATAGATAAAATAATAAGTTCTTTTATCATCTTGATAGAACTTGGAGTAAACATATTAAACATTCAATCCACTACCAATAGTACTTTATTAAACATTCAATCAAATACCAATACCAGGAAAAACATTAGTAATGAAACCTTTAAAAATAAACAAACCCACACACACCTTTAACATTATTTTGATTGTTTATTGTGTCCTTTCTATTAGTTCCTATAATAAAAATGTACAACGTTATGGTAGTTACAAACATTAATGTTCAAAGAATAATAATAATAATAATAAAAATGTTATAAGTATTTGATATGACATTATCTTCATATTTGTAACTTTGCACCTCATCATCATCTTTGTTACCTTTATTTTTCTCTAAATTAAACATATAAAATATTTTGAATTGTGAAAATGAATAAAATCATTAAATAATAAGGAAAACAAGTGGACAAATTATAAATACCTAATATTATATTTTGTCCTTGATTAAAGCTTCGTTTCACAATCATTTGATCAATGTCTTTGTTCTCCTTGCTTGTCTCTATAATAAACATAAAAAAAATGTTATAAATTGTGACAATGAACAAAATTCATTAAACAACTATACAAAAAATGAATCATCTTTAATTGTCCATATAATATTTTGATCTTGATTGGAGTTTTGTGGGACATTTCCTTAGTCACTATATTCATTCTCTTTATTTCCAACTATAATCAACAAATGAAATGCTATTATTCACGATAATAAAAATAATAATTTAGATTAAAAAAAATAAAATGAGTTACAATGATTAATACCCATTTCTATCCCCATCATTCCATGGTCATTGTCTTGATTAATTTCATTCTTCTCAGAATTCCCTATAATAGACATCCAAAAATGTTATGAATATGGAAATTAAATAAATTCAAAAAGTAACAAGAGCAACAACCAAACAAATTATGTAACTGGTATGATAACTTCTTCTCCTCTTGTTTCCATTTCTAAACTTTTTTCAACATCATAAGCACTATATTGATTATTTTTTTGCTTCCCACATTCATCATTCTTTGTTTTAGAATCTCTATCATTAGTCATTTTAGTAAACACTTTGACAATTAAAAATATAAACAAAATATTATCCAAAGTATTATAAGAGAAACAACAAAGAAATTGTAGTACCTGAATTTTCTAAGAAGTTAATAGATCATAGATTTGATAGTTGAAAATATTTGTAATTATTCAACATGAATATCCTTTGTGATTATGTTTTCACAACACATGCAATTCTTCTTCCATATGTACAACAAGCCTTGATTAAATTTGTCCGCACATAAAGAGTAATAACCACTTTTGCATCACTAGCACAAACACAATAACATAACAACATTGTAGGGTTAAAGAAATATAACACACACTAAATTTAGTTCTAGCACAAAATGAAGTATATTGTCAATAACAACATTGCAATAAATAAATCTAACATGTGCTAAATTTCCTTCTAACACAATCACATGTAAAATTCCAATAACATTGCAAGGTCAAAGAATTCTATCATGTTTCTTTCTAGCACAAACAACCAAATTTCAAACCACAACATTTCATTTTGAAAGAAATATAGTGCGTGATAAATTTCCTTCTAGCTCAAACACAAGCACATAAAAACAATGTAAGGTGAAAAAAATCTAACATGTGTTATATTTACTTTTAGCAAAAATACAAGCATATTGCCAACAACAACATTATCAAGCAAAGGAAATCTAACCCGTGCTAGATTTCATTCTATAATAAACTCAAGTGTATTCCTAATAACGACATTGTAAGATGAAACAAATCTAACAAGTGTTAGATTTCCTTTAGCACAAATAATAACATAACAACATTATAGCTTCAAACATATCTAGTGCTTGTTAGACTTACTTCTAACATAAACACGAGCATGGTTCCAACAACAATGCAGGGCAAAATAAATCTAGAATGTGCTATATTCTCTTCTAGCACAACCACAAGCACATAACAAAATAGTAGGATTAAATAAATTCAGCACATGTTAGATTTACTTTTAGTACAACCACAATTATATTGCCAACAACAACATTCCAAGGTAAAATAAATTTAACACACAATAGATTTTCTTCTATCGCAAATATAATCATCTTAGCAATAACAACATTGCAAGGTACAATAAATATAACATGTGCTAGATTTCCTTCTAGCACAGATACAAGAGCATAAAAACATTGCATGCTTAAAGAATTCTACCACGTGATGAATGACAAATATTATTTTTTCCTCCAAAAACTTATCGAGTTTCATTTTCATTTGTTATTATATTGTTGAATACCTATCTAAGAATGTTTGCTGAATAGATCATATAATTATTGAATTATATTACATCCTAAATGATTTTAGTGTCATGGATCTTTGCTGAATAGATCATATAATTATTGAATTATATTACATCCTAAATGATTTTAGTGTCATGGATCTTTGAATCAGTATAATTCTAGGAGAAAAAAATCTGTATATTCCTTGAGGAAATGAAAAAATGTAGCCCTCTCAATAGGCATGTATCTAATACCTAGATTAATATTTTGTGGGTATTATTTGTTACAAATATTCATTACTTGATATTGCATTGTGTGGGTATTGGATTTATAGTTTGTTTCCCCCTTGAACTTATCTTCCAAGTCATGATACTTCTCCATTCGAACCACATATTTAAGAAATAAGTCCACTCTTTAGTTTTGCATCTAGAGACAATGTATTAATTTGATCACAATGTCAATTTTCATTAATGGTGATCCCCTAAAAGTATCTCCCTATGTGAGGAATTCTAAAATAGGGGCATCGTCATCAAAAAATATCTAGTTTGTAATATTGTTTGGTATAGAAGGCCTAAAAAATTGTTCATTAGAAAACATGTCCATAGAAAATTTTCTCAGTGGTATAAATATAGGAGTTGTGTTTGAGAGTAAATTTGCATTTGCATTTTGACTTCAATATACATAATTAATATTGAATGTATCAAAATTAGAAATAATAATCCATGCCTCATCTATATAATTCTTAAGGTGATTAAAATGCAATGAATTTGAATTTCCTAAATGTTTGATAACTATTTGTAAGTCCCTATCGGTTGGAGCGATTTAACTTCCAAATCTATCACTTTTTTAAGACCTTGTATCAAAGCCTCATACTTAGTGACATTATTTGTGCATGGGAAATCCAAGTGACAAGACATCAAATATTTGTATCCTTTAAGATCTCTAAGAGTGCATCTAGACCTTTCACATGAACTCGATTTAGAGCCATCAAAAAATAAAAACCATACATTCTAATTTACATCTAAATTTACTAGTTTTGAAAATAACTTTGTACATGTTCTTGCATAATATATAGATTATTTACAAGAAGCTAATTTGATTGAAAGATCTTAGATTGATTACCCACATCAACAAAAGGTGAACATTCAACAATAAATTTCCAGAAAAGAGAGTCAAAATAGTAGTTAAAAAGTGTAGAATTAAAGAACACAATGAATACATTTGAATCATTCAAATCAGTGATTGTGTGCTTCATATGCCTCTTGCTTGTTATTTTAGTTTGATTAGTATTGTCGTCATATGGAAGCCAAAGATGTGACCATTCTATCAAAAAAATATCCATTTATTTTTTCAAACCAACCGTCGCTTAATAATAAAGCATATGACTCAACCACTATTTTGGATTAGAAAAAAGATTGAGAAGTAGACACTTTAATTCACTATGCACTTTAACATTTAAGCATTCTAGTTGAACTTTGGGTGGGCTGCAATAACTGGTAAACTTTCACGACTGGATCTCTGAATTTTGCTGCTAGGTTTACACAAATCCAAAGGCGTAAAGTCATGTTGTTCACAACTTTACAAAATAATAATGACTAGAACCCAGACATCCAATGTTCACATTACACAAGTAAGGGTTGTAAATTCCATGTTGAACAATCCCGTTCAACCTCTTCCACCGGCCCAAAGTAAACCAAAAGGAAAGCATGTAGGAATGGAGTCAAATATTTATGGATCCAGTGTTGTTGTTGAACCCCTTAAACAATGTGCAGTGTTATCAGATGTGTCTAATATCTATAAGGAAGCACCCTTGATTGATTGCTTGAAAAAACCAAAAGAAATTAAGGTTGTATCTAATAATGCTAATGCGAAGGGGAGAGGCCGAGGATTTCCTCAGAATAACAAGAAGATTACTCTAGAGGAAAAGATTAAAAAAGAGACTTCACCAGCTATTTGTAATGTTGACAATGCATCTGCTGGTAATGCAATCGGTGTTGATAAGGAAAATCTTGTATCTCTCTCAAGAAAGGAAATCATTTTCCTTTTCTATAGGGAAATCCCTTTACTAGTGAGGGAAGGATATTCCTTTCCTCTGACTCAAGGAATCACCTACCCTATATAAAATGAAAGACCTTTTCTTACAAAAGATTGGAGAAATATAAATCTCAAAAATAAATTTAAGTAATTTGAAGAATGAACTTGAGAATTGGTTGAAACATGTGCTTGAGAGGATATCCTAGAAAGAAGCAAAGCATAGTTAATCATTAAAAAAGAATGATTTCTGAAGAAAAAAATTATAACTACCACTACTACAAAAAAATACTTTTGAGGGGGGTCGTAATCTGCCTCCAAAAGTGGAAATTAAAAGCAATATTAACATTAGCTACAACTTTTTAAAACCTCTATCACACCTCCTCCCCCCTTCCCCTAAAAGCATCACCTCTAAAATTCAAGCCTTTTAGGGGCAGTGTTTTAAGAGATACGAACTACCCCCAAATGTGTCACTTTTCAAGGGGGTTCCAAACTTGAAAAGTGACTTATGGGTTGAATTTTTTAGAACCTCCCTCCCTTCAAAGCATCACCTCTAAATGTCATGCCTTTTAGGGAAGGTTTTTGAAGAGATAGCATTGATGGGTAGCCCAAATGGTTGGTTGAAGCCTATCTGCCAAGTCATTGGCCCTCTGTTATGAGGCGTTGGTTCAATTCTCCTTGGCTTCATCAGGGTCAAGCCCCAAAAGTTGGGTTGATTAGGCATGAGGGCCCTTCACGTGGGCTAGACTAAGGGCGTTGTGAGAACAAATAAAAAGGTTTTTTAAGAGATATGAACCAGCCACAAAAGTGACTTTTAGGGGTGATTGAAATAGCCCTCAAAAGTCATCTTTCAAGGTTGGTTATAAATCGCCTAAAAAGAGTCACTTTTGGGGGCAATTTGAAACCCCCTAGAAAATTGACCTATGTGAGCAATTTAAAATCCCCCTCATAGCAATGTACAAGGACGGCTTACAACCCCCCTCGTTGCAACTTATGAGGGTGGTTTAAAACCACCTTGTTGCAAAGTTTGGGGACGTTGGGCGGCCACCTCGTACTAACTTTTGGGGGCGTTAAGAGCCCCCCTCATGGCAACTTGTGGGGGCATTAGAAGGCCCCCTTATAGTAGACTTTACATACTTTCACATTTAGATAGACCCCCTTATAGTAGACTTTACATACTTTCACATTTTTAGATAGGCCCCCTTATAATAGACTTTACATACCTTCACATTTTTAGATTGTGATACTTTCAAACTGTTATGTTGGGCACGAGTGAAGAGGATCAAAAAGTTGGGTAGTTGTATCCAATTGAGGTTGGCTTACACGATACGTCATTGAATTCATCAAATCAAGGAGAGTTTGCAAATCGCATTGAATCAGCTTTGCACAAACCTTCATTCAAGCATACAATCATCTCTTTGCATTCACTCCATAATGAATGCACTGAAGAAAATGGATGATGTCATTGAATATAGTGTTGATCCTGATGTATTCTATGGGAAATTTAGGAGGTGTTTGGTAAAGTTCTTTCTGTTTTTTTTATTTGCACTAAAGGGCATGGCATTACCAAAGCATGAAGGGGAAAAATATTTGCATATTTCCCAATAACAACCAAGCAAGTTGAAGGACCAATCCCTCATAGCCTCGTCCCTTTACCTCTTTGTGTTATGTTTCCTTGCCAACAAACCCCTACGCTTTATTTCGACAGCCTTTGGCAAGGTATCATTGGTAGTAGAGTTTGTTTAATTCTCAAGGAGCTTTCTCTCCTTAACACAAAGACATTCAGGTATATTTCCATATAATGAATTTTCATTTAGTATCCCACGGTTAGTTTGGTCTCTAACTCTTTGAGTTTGTAGTCTATTGGGTTGTTAGTCCATCTATCATATTTACTTTCCCTCCAAGTGTAGCCCTCAAGTCCAATATTTTCCCTTATGTTTTTTCTCCTCACTCTTTCGTCCCAAGGGAGAAATGCAAGGGATGGTCAAGGTCGTAGCCAAAGCCAGGGTTGTGGTCATGTAATAACTCAAGCTCAACCTTGAACTACCCGAAATCAAGGTCGCATAAATAACAATGATTTAAACTTGGAAGAAACTCTGTCTTAGCAAACTAAAGCACACCCACATGCTCGTTAGATTATTTTGGGTTGGGAGAATGAATTGAAGCAAGAAACATATAATGAACTGGAGCTAAATGAATGGCAAGATCTCATCCCTAACACAGGCCATACCAAAGGCCGATACACCCAGTTCTGTAGACCCTTTACCTTTTTTGGATGATGAAAAATCTCATGGCAAAAGCTTTAACATCCAACTTTGAAGGAATTTCATAGTTAGCAACAAAAATACAGGGAATCGACAAGGAATTCCAACTCATTCAATGCCAAATTCAACAACAAAATGCTCGTTTAAGTCGTATTGAGAATCATATTCCCTGCCTTCCACAAACTGAACTATCGAACTCCAGTGCCAAAGACTTGACGCCAATTGAATCTTTTGATGATAATCATTTTTCTTAGCATAGTTTTGACTCTTAATTTTTCTATGTATAAATGAATAGTATGCATTTTTTATCTTTCTATTATAGACATAAAGTAAATAGGAGACACGTAGACACTCAAGTTTATATAGCCTTGCTTAACATTCTTAGGCTTTCCAAATTTTGGATGGCATATGATGTTGTCAGATGGCCAACATACATGGTTTCCCAATGAGCAAGTTGAGGCCATCTAATTATGGATGATGTTTATGTAATTCCTGCTTGTTTTTTAAAATGGAATAGAAAGGATCTGCCAAGCTTACTAAAATTATTTATTAAAAAAAAACTAATTTTTTAAAATAAAATATTTAAAATTATAATAACTTTAATAATATAATTGAATTCTAAATTTCCAGAAAAATAATAAATTACTTGCACGCAACACCACAACCTCCAAAAATTAAAAATTAAACCTACCTAACAAGGATCACAACATATAGAATAGGCAAAATACCCACAACCATAGGTAATGCACTGCAAAATTTTCTATCCTCTCTCCAACTACATGGACGTTTTCATGGCAATGTCGCATGGCAAATTTTTGCAAGTCACCAAACACATATATTGTTGGTTGGTTGATGGATGGATGCTATCAGTGACAAGAACATAAGAAAACGATATGTTAAGGTAAAGACAACACAACTATAGAAGACTCACATCGTAAGAATTTGAGATAAGAAAACAAAGAACCAAATGAAAAAATAATTGCATTCAAAGAGGCCAAGTGTGTTTACACTCCGATGTGCATTTTTATAGGTTGTAGTGTATGTTTTCGACAGTTTTTGGCTATATTTGTTTGGTCAAATTTTCCTACGCAATTTGTTCACAATTCATTGGAATCAAAATTTTGATTTGTGAATTTTGTATAATAGCGGTGGTTTTTTAAGAGCTGAATTCAAAAACAAAAAGCAAGATTTCACCCAAAAATAAATGTTCCCAGCCAAAAATTCCAAAGAAATAAAATATAATAAGGACACAACATCCCTTTTATAAAGTAATAAGGAAAAAATGGAAATTATTTTATTATTATTAAATTGATAATTAATTGAGTTTGTCTTGAATAATTGGGATTTTTTTGTCGTAATGACTTGGAACCTTGTTATTAAATCTAAACATAAACATTCTCGATATACGTGATAACATTTCTACGGTTCTGAATTATAAATCCATTTTTTCTGCACAACCAAAAAGGACCATCTTTCCCACATCAATGTTCATAATGATAAACCTTGTGACTTATTTAGCTGAAAGTCTAAAATATTGCTCAAGCAGCCTACTCCCAACAATTAATTTTTTTTTCTATGTAAAACTAAATCTATTAATAGAAATATAATGTACAGTGAGGCCCCGGCCTCTGTGGGTCTAGGTCAGCCATATGACCATTTTAAACAATAAGACTTAAAATCGAGACTACCCCCGAAGGGGAAACCAGTGAAAAAACGAGAGAAAGATAGGTACCTTCTACCCACGCAGGGGCTATGATTACAGAAATCAAAATTTACTGCCATGGTAAAATTCAAAATTCACTACCAAATTTAACCACTGTAAAAGATCAAAAAAAGCAAAAAACTCAGAAGACCAAGCTTGACACATGACCTGTGGCATGTGAATGCTATGTGTCTTAAGATGGTGGCTTCTCTTCCACGATTGGACACCCATAGTCTTCTAAATTTGTATCCTCTAGCTGCTTGCCACCCGTGTTGTCATGTGGTTCTCTGTCATCAACCTGAATGCCTTTGGCTTTGCTGGTGGCATTGCCACCCAACGTCTTTGAGCCGCTTCTGGATGGATATTCCTTAGCTTTCTATAGATGGCTTGAGCTTGGCTCTCTCTGAACATTTTCGTGCAGCTGAGGAACCTAGTTCTTAGCAGGGCTATAGGTTGGAGCAATGCATGAGCCAGCTTCCTCCCTAAAATCCACCAAGACGGTGGCAATGACAACCGGTTGGTCAAACGGAATTGAGTGTACTAGGTTGTAGCAGTAAGCTTGGTTGACTGCGTGACTCTGTCAGTCCAACAAGCCTCATCAGGGCGAGCTCATCCTGTTCCACTTGGCGTATCCAGATATCTGTCATGGAAGTGGGAAGAGGAAGGACTGGAGGGTGGGGAGGCTGACAGGGAAGACGAAGTGGTGGGGGGCAACGAAGAGGGGTGGATGGCACACTACCGCAGCTACCACCACACCTACATCTCATATGATGACGACGACGCATACTGCTTTGAGTGGGATGCTGCAGCTAGAAGGGAGCCAAAGTGGCAGGAAGCGGAGTGAGAGCAGCTGAGGTGATACTGAAAAGAACAGGGGATGTCAGGTCTAGGATAGAGGCAGGGGCCGAGGCCTCAATTTGTAGGGTGCAGTGTATAGTCTCGGAGAAGAGATAACCATTTCCCAGGTCGACGCAGCAGCGCAGTCTACAATGCCTTCCTGTTGCGGTTCGAAAGCTTGGCTCTGCAATGGTGGGGTGGCAAGAGCAGTTCAGAGGCAGAATAGATAAGTGAAGAGGGCTTGGCTCCATGATTTTATGGTTGCAGGTGAAGTCTCGATCCACACAGTGGAATAACTGTGGCGGCCGAGGGGTAGAGTTCTGCGATAAATTCCCACAGGGAAAGGAATGGATTACCATGTGACACGGCCACCTGCCAGGCCGGCATCGTATCCTCCTTGAATGCTCATCTACCACCCACATCCGGGGCTCCCAACAATTAATTTTACTTTGTTGATCATAACATGATTGTTTCTCATTATTATCACTTCCCAATTTTCTTTGGAGATTGAACAAATATAAATGGAATACAAGACCATAGCAATCTCAATTATGGATTTGAACATTTAGAACTCACTCTTTTTGTTTGTTTCTCACCAATTATTCCAAAGCCATTAGATTTCTATGCTGAAGTTTTAAATATCCCATAGCTTCCATGAGAGAAAATAGATTTATGTACTAAATTTGCCTACGGATTTTAAAAATTGAAGTTGCCTCGTCTTATCAGGCAACCTAGTCATGTCTTCCACCCTCATCCCCTTCTCAGGTAAAACTCAATTTAGGCGATTTATTTAGTCTCATAATGCAACAACAAATGTCTCTCTCTTCTTAGGAAACACACACCTAATTTAGGCAATTACGTGAGTCTCATAATGCAACAATAGAAATAGATGTCTCTCTTTCACCAAGTTAAATCAATAAAGAGGTAATCCAATTTGTCCAAATGTCTAACATCAAACTTCAGGGATTAACTCATAGTGTGTCATCCTTATCTCTTCACATAACCTTCGTTGCAGTTAAATCAAACCAATCTCAAGCCATCTAGGAGATGCTTGAGACACACCTCCACCCACTGATCCCTTTGGAATTCCACATGCTTTGCAAAAAAAAAAGTGTTTCCTCCATCCACTATCATGATTCATGGGTTTTGGCAAGTAGGCACCTAGGAGAGGACATATGTAATAACAACCCATTTACCACACAATAAAGCATGGAAAGAGTACTATGATCAAGCTTCACAGTTTTTTGGTGCTAGCAGAGGAGGTTTCCCATAGTCTACTACAACTCAAAGTGCATCAGAAAATTTGATATATGAATGAGCCTATGCTTTATAAATTTGCATACATACATAATCAATTATAGTCATGAAGTATACAAATCAATTTACAACAACTCAATTTTGGATACATAAATTATTATCTTTGGATATTCAAACGAATTTATAATGCCTTGTGTATATGTTTTCATAGTTATTCATGTTCTTACTTTAATTTTTTGAAATGTTTTTGGATGTTCCAACGAAGTTACAATGTAAGTTTTCACAATTATCCATATTGTTACTCAGACCTTCTCAAAACAAACTATATAAAAAAAATTGAAACATCAATATTTATAGTGCACACTCCACTTAGTCAAAAACAAATAAACAAAATATCCTACCCTTGCCTATAGGATCGGAGGGTGGCGTACTTTCAAACTTTGTTACATGGGAAAAAATGACATCATACTGCACATGGGTGCATATTCAATTTAAACCTGGGTAGTTATTCACATCACCCTGGTTAAATGCAAAGCCTAATCAAAAAGAAATGTTGCATCAAAAGTAAGTGCAAAAAACCAATCCAGATTCTGTTATATGAGGAGAGATAGAATCGTTCCAAGTTAGGAAGAAATGATGGCATCATTGATCCAACAAGTGGTACACTAAGCCCAAGATAAATACCATTACTTGGAAATTGATGGTGACCATAAACTTCAATGGCGAAGGTTTAAATCTCTAAGATCAAGTTCAAAGATTTGCGTTACAAAGGAAGCTAGAATACAAGTCATTGTGACCTTGGGGGTCAGTTTGCAGGTTGTATAAATCAACTTCTGAAAAAAAGATAGCCCTGTAGGGTGTTACTGCAGGTTTGGAGAGTAAATTTTTGAAGGTACAAAGTGATGGTTTGCAAGTGGAAAATGTGTGATTAAGTGAATCAGCTATGAGATTTTGAGTTAAGTGAATCAGCTATGAGATTTTGAGTTCTAGGAATAAGAGATAATGTATATTCTGGAAAAGTTTTGAGAATATCAAGTACAACATTGCAATAAGCTCTCATTCTTGGGTGTTTGGCCTGGTATTCCCCTTTGACTTGCTTGATCACTAACTCGAAGTCGCCATAAACAGAAATCTTTTTTTCTCCCAACTTCTTCAGAATTTTGAGGCCAGCAATCAACGCCTCATATTCTGCCTCATTATTCAAACATTCAAATGCCAGCTTGTAAGAACTCATTCTCACATTTGGAGGGATTTTGTTTGGTTGATGTAATGGCCCAAGTATCCAAACACCAATTCCTGCTCCTTCTCTTCCTGATGCACCATCAAACTCCATATTCCAAAGACCATTTTCTTCTTGTGGAAAAAGAATTTTTGAAATCTAAATTTTTTTATTTTTAGGACCTTGAATAGCTAGCTAAGAATTTTCTTCTTTCTACACTATTTTTTGAATCTCTTCAATAGGATTTGCAGGATGTCTAGATTCTTCACCAATCTCTTTACTTTCTGCTGTGATAGTTTCATATATGCTGCCTATTAGGTTAGGAACTTCTGAAATTTCTACTAACTGACTTTCTTCATCAACAAGATACATATCACTAAACAAAATGAAAGAGTCAAGATCAGTATGAAAAACATGTATTGGATGATTGACTAGCTTGTCTTTACTGTTGATCATAAATTTCATCTTCTTTTCTCTATAAAGTTTCTGGAGCTGTCAAAAAACAGGGATAGTGGCATATGAAAAGTCAAGCTGTAGTGTGCCCTTTAATTTTGCTCCCCAAGATCTTGAAAGTAACATGCCAAACCTAGGGGGAATATCAGCCACTACAACATCCATAAGTACATTTTTGGCTGGGATTTGATCTAAGGACACGACCAAGTCTTTAATAAGGCCAAGGCATTTCACTCTTCTAGAATCAAAAGAATAAAGATCATGGTAAGGTCGGGTGATGCTCAGTCCTAGTTTATCCATGATAGCTTTAGGCATCAAATTATGAGAGGCACCAGAATCTAGCATAGCATTATGAAGGATGATTTCATAAAGTTTAAGACTCAGATAAAAAAGAGGAATTTCACTATCTTCAGGAGCTCCTTCTAAGGCTGGACCAAAAGGGATGGCTGGCTCATCATCAACTACATTGACTATATTAGACATCTGATCAACACTAAGCATTTTTGTAATCCAGAATTTGTATTTTTTCATTCCTTACTAATTCAATGAGGGGAATGGCTATCTTTAATTTAGAAATTTCATTTTCCAAACTAAAAATATTAGATTTCTTATCTACATCTTTTGAAGCACTTTCCTTCCTTTCTATTTGGCCTTTAGCTTGAGTTTCCTTCTTTTCGCTTTCAGTTTGCATTTCTTTGTCCTTCCTCACATTTCTAGTGGAAGCTTCATTAGTTCTATCCCGATTCTGTGTGATAATAGCTTTGTCTTTATTCTGGCCTGTAGGAGGGGATTCTTTGCTTCATGTGTCCTTTTGCAAATTTTGTATTTTCTAAATTATAGTAACAGGCACATTTCTGTTTCTCAAATTGTACTGCTCTTAAAGAGGACTAAGGGCATTTTGATACCCTCTTTGGTACTCTTCAGTCCTATCAGCCCACAGATCTTTGCTTGCAAGCACAAATTGCTAGTCATCTGGTATAAAAGAGTCTCCAGAAAATTGATCTTCTTCAGTTAGGAAAGTAGGCAGTTCATCTTCTTGAAAGAAGTGATTAGCTTCTACCATTTCCTTTTCATCTTCTTCCTGGATTTCAGTATAATTTTGCTGAAATGGAGCTTTCACCTAACCTTGAGGATCTTGATTTCGTTGCCCTCTCTGTCGATTTCTAAACTGTTGTTGCTACTGTCCATGAAATTTAGGATTCCTCACTGATGGTTCAACTTTTAGATCAGTTACGAATATTTTATCCATCATCCTTTCTATAGTTTTTATTACGTTGTCAAGATTTGAATCAGATGATGTTGTAGGGTCTTCTTTGAAAACAACTCTCTTTTCTGCCCTCTCTAGCTTTGATTTTGACTTCTTAATGAGCAGATTGGCTTCAACACTGATTACATTCTGCTGCATTTCTTCAAGAGTGGTTGGGTCTCTTTCTTTGAGCTGATAGGCCATCTATGGATCGAAAGCATCGGGATAATGAAGAAGATCTAAACCAAGAGGAGGTTTCATATCTTCAAGTATAGTATTGTACACTATATTAAATCTTGATGTGAATTCTTGAACTTTTTCATTGGGGCTCCTTTTCATTGAATTATATTCAACCAATATCTGTAATGGAATTTTCTTCTCTTGCCAACAAGCTAGAAATAAATCAATCAGTCTTTGAGAACTGTTAATGGAATTTGCAGCCAAACTTTGAAACCATTTCTTGACATCCCCTGAGAAAATCTGAGCAATAATCCTTATTTTAGCATTCTCCTCATCAATTTATTCTAAGTCAGTGAAGTCTGTTAACTTGTCAACATGCTGCTGAGCTATAATTTCTGCACTTCCATCAAACAAAGGAAGTCTTTGACCATAATTCTGAGGCAAAGTAGTAATTTGAGCAGGCAATAAAAGAGGCAAAAATATTTCCATGACTACTAGAGGAAGTGGAGGTGTTACAATGGGTGGTGTAAGTGGTGGTGTTACAGTGGTTTGTGTAAGTGAAGGCTGTGATGAGGATGATGGAACTGTTAAAATGGGTTGTGGAGGCATGGATGGAATGAGCGGAGGAGGCAAGAAAGATGATGAAACTGAAGCTTTAGGAGATGTGGTAGATGAGCTCGGAGGTGTAAAAGAGGATGAAGCTATGGCTAAGTATTCAAGTTGATATTGAACAAAATCTTTTTCAGTTGTGATTTAGAGTTGGCCAGCAAGGCTTTGAAACTTATCAAAGTTTAACCACAGTTCATGATCAGTCTTAGCAGACAAAGATTCTAAAGAAAGAGAGTGAGCTTCAACCTTTAAAGGTTCTAGTGTTGTATCAGAGATGCAGGAGTCAGACTTAGACTTGGTAAGTGGAAATTCTATCGGAACTATGGAAAAAGCAAGAAAAGCCAGAACTGTCGGAAAAGCCAAAACTGCCAAAAAAGCCAGAATAGCCGAAAAAGCCAAAAAAGCTGCAACTACCGGAAAGGCGGGAAAAGCCGAAACTGCCGAAAATCCAAAAAAGTTGGAATTTCCAGAAAAGCCAAAAAAACCGAAAATACCAGAAAAGCCGAAAATACCGGAAAATCCGGAAAAGCTGAAAAAGCCGAAAAAGCCAAAAAGCCAAAAAGCCAGAAAAGTAGGAAAGGTAGGAAAAGCAGGAAATGCTGGAAAAGCCAAAACTATTGGAAAAGCCGCAACTGCTGGAAAAGCCTGAAACATCGAAAAGGCCTGATTCATAGCTATGAGAACACCCCCTATCTACATTCAAAATAAGGCTTGAAGAGAATCTCCACTATCAAATCAACCAAGGGTAGACTTGCTTAAAATGTGAAATCAAAAAACACTTTACTTCTTAATCCTCCCTACAAAGGAATTTTCAATTGCAAAGACTAAGCACAAAGAATACTGTATGACTAGCCTTTGACCTTGGGTAAGCTAGCTTCCATGACTGTCATGCCATATGTGTTTTTCCAATTAGACCTAGGCATATGTGGCATGAGAGTCATGTGATATTATGTAAAGTGATTGGGAGTATTAAGACTCCTCCATTCATTATTTAAATCATGGAAATGATACTAGTAGAATTGAGTGAGATTTTGGGTGAGGTTCTGTAAATTAGACCTTCGTATCCAACTGAATGTGCTATTATTTATTCTCGAGCACCAGAGGATGTGCTTCCTAATGGATAGAAATAATAGCTTGTGAATTTATTAAAAACAGTCTCCTAGATAGGCCTGCTTCTACTTATGTTTTGGGAAAAACATATCATCTGATTGTTCTAAACATCAAAACCCAATAGCCAAACTCATTCCTATACCTCTTCAATATTTCTCCATTCCAACTAGGCTGAATGATCCTGAATTCAGAGGAAAAGTACCAACCTTCTCTTCATGCAATCTCAAAACAACTTTGAGGGCTAACCCACCTTCTTTGGATGAACGGAAGGTATTAACACATCTATTTAGGGTGCATATTTATGTGCAGTTGCGGCTTTTTCAGCACAAGCATACACCACAGTGATGATTCAGTTTTTTGCTTGGGCTGAGGTGAGAAATGTAATTTTATGAACAATGATGCTCAGTGTTCCTAGAACAGAGTTCAGATTATTATCATCCTTGTTGGCATGTGAAGGTTTGTCATGCCTTGTATATTCTCATGATCTATATGTATTCATTAAGTTAGTGAAACTGGAACCTCCCCATTGACATATTTTCATTGCCAAATTTCCAAATGCTATAAAAAAAAGGTTGAGCAAGGTTGCAGTGAGTGAACTCCAGTGTTTTTGCTGAGGCAAAAGCCATGCTTCTTTCAAGTCAAATGTCTAGTGCTACAATTCTCAAGGTACTTTAGGACTTGTGCTCTCTTTCTTCCCCACTTAACGAGGGAAGGGATGATTAGGTACCAGCTTATAGATATCATGATGAAAGTGTTATTATAATCACGAGTCTAAATTTAGCTATTGAACTTCTATGGCAACAACTAGGTCTATGCATCAGTAAGATAGTAAAATTGGTCATCTTCTTTGCCTATTGTACCTTTGTCTTCTGATGCTAATGGATTTTTACTCCCTCTACGACTAGGCACATAGAATATCTTTCCATATATTGACCTATTTTTGTAATATGTGAAAAGTTGCAACCTCATCAAATGACACTTACACAGCTAGAATACACCAGTGCTACCTCTAGAGAGATAAGACCAGCTGCAAGTTCATCTGATTCCTTAGTGCTCAAGATACTGGCCCATTGTATACACAAAATCAAAGGGAATATCCTTCACTTTGACAAGAGAAACAACCGGTAAACTCAAGGCAGCAATATCAAGATGAGTCCATACACACTACATTATTAGATTGACTTGGTAAACTGATATCCTGTTGCATGTTCAGATTGTTGGGGTTACCTTTAGATTCTTTCTTTTTTTATTGTACACACTTTAAACACATACCCAACCCATTTCCTTGTAAGCATTAATAAGCATAGTACGATAATATGGGGCATTTTCCTGGATCGGATTCCATCTTAGCTATTGCCTCTCCTTTTGGGTAGATGGAAAGTTAAGTGCATTCTAAGGGAATTTGATTGCTTGTTTCTTTGTGTCAGGATACCTACAAATGTCCTTGCTGACATCGTGACATCAATGTAAGAGAAGTCCTTATAATCAAATGGGTATTTATCGCAGGAGTTTATTCTTGTGCATTCTCACACTTTCAAGTCTTGCATATGTGCCAGAAATCATAGAAAAGTACCCAAACTTGGAAGAAAACTCAAATTTACTATGTAACTACCTAACCCAATTCCAATTCAAGAGGTACACAACTCAATCAATAATAGCACTCGAAGGGTTATGATGCTACTGAGCTCCATTCCATAGAAACAGAGATCTCAACGAGTTAAAATTCAAGCCATGGACCATTGAAGAGTTAGATCCAACATTCAGTATTGTAATGAGTGTATATGAAATACACCAATATTATCTATGCATTCATAAGCAATATCTGACAAACACCTTTGGCAACTAGCCTTTAGTTTTTACAAGAGATGCATGAGAATATATGAAATAAATCAATCTTATCTATGCATTCATAAGCAACATCTGAAAAACAACTTTGGCATCTAGCCTTTAGCTTTTACTAAAGATGCATGAAGCATTATATAAACAGAATGCAATCTTTTGGGAATTCCATTCAAATGTGGAACATTAATATGGAAGCCAAGTTAAGAATTGATATTAGATCTTGCATGCACATTTCATGGATTGTTGTAGTAGTGACATAAAACTGGACAAGGTGAGTTATATCATATATGTCAAAGATAGTCTAACGCGAAGTATGAAACTGCCATCTTAGCTATAAACTTGGCTAAATGGTCCAACCTAAAACTGTGATCCTTCCTTTATTGCTAAGCATCAGTGGGTGGCAGTAACAATAGTATTGAGTAGGCACTGACAAGTGCACTTAGTTTGAAAGTTTGGAAGTCAGATAATTTGGGGAATCATTATCTGTCAGATCATATATTCCTCTGAACATTGGAAAGTAATTCTTGTTCGGAGTATATCCATCAAGCTATCAGCACTCTGTTATTCATGTATGCATGAAAGTCAGCCAATCATACTGCTTCTTAAGTAACAAGAGTCATTAGACATCATATTATAACATCACATCTCCCTCAGAATGTTTGAAAGGTAAGCTTACTTAAAACATAAGCATTGAGCTATATGCAACCTTCTCTTAATCATATGGTCCATGTGCTGGAATTATCCAATCATAATCATGCAGCTTATATCAACTTCAGTTATCAAGACATGCCTTTCATCAGGAATCATCAGACAAGAACAGTCATTGAAGATTTTATGGCTCCCTCTTAAGCCTTTCTTGAAGTCAGATGAGGCAATAACTTCAGAAAAGGTCTGAGTCATCATAGTCCTAGTTGTATCATCCTTCATTGCAGCAGATTACCAATTAATGATGGGAAGGAGAATTTCTCATCGGGCATTAATATATGTAGAACCATTCTTCACAAAATCCTGATTTAATGTAATCAAGATATCATGTTCTTTTGCTTATTTTGCTTGTATGCTTGCTTCTATTTCTCACAAGGATTGATAGAGAATTGGTCAGAGTGCTATGCACTTCTTCTAGATGACCTTCATGATTGAAGGCTTTAGGTGAGGTTTACTTCTTATCAAAGGTGCTACAATTTCCTTTACTGACAGATCCTTGAGAGGTTTGATTTTGGCCTAGAATTGTTGTTCCTTTGTTGATTCTTGTTTCCACTTGTAGCTGCAAGCTCATAGTAATTAATGATTTTCAGTCGTCACTAGGATGTCATGTCAATCATGCTTCGTGATACAAGATTAATGTAAGGCAAATCAATGTAGGATCACAACCAAGTTCAATCATAGGTCAAAATTTTAGAAGGCCACTTCCTTTATTACAAAAATTGTAACTGTCTTATTTTTTCACAAAATCATTGTCCTGAAGGTCTTTGATTTACTGACAGAATATTCTTTAAACAAAATCATTTTCTTCAGATGATTGCAAGAACCCTTAACTTTTTCCTGTTGATATTGGGAGCTGTAAAGATCCATATGTGATTTATTTTAGCTCAGGGTAGGCCAAATAACTCTACTGCTCAGATAATATTCTAATGATGTTGATGATCTCGAGGGCCAAGATTGAACATAAATTAAGAAGTATTTGGAGGGAAGTAAACTTAATCCAAAGGCTAAGTAAGTTTTTAAAGGGACTACTAGATTATTGATCACATTTTCACACTTCGAGCTATTGTTGAAAAGGCTAGGCAACAATTCTCAAAATCATTTTATTGTCTTGTGAGTTTCATGAAAGCCTTTAATTTTGTGCCATGGAATTCATTGTTCGTGAGATAGCATGATATTGCAATCTTTGGTCCTCTCATTGTTGCAAGTTGCTATTATCAGAGGAACTCTGAGATTGTTTTAGGTTGGTTTTGTAGAACTCAAGGACTTCGATTTTATTAAGAGAACTATTGGGCTTAAGTAGGGATGTTCCTGCTTCTTGACTTTATTTGGGATCTATGTTGATGAGATTAAGGAGTACATTAAGGGGAACACAAAGTTTCATACTGATATTTGACAACCTCCATTATTCTTGACAAGTTTCATAATGGAGGTTTGCTGACAAATAATGCTCCAAAATTTGGGGAAGTTTTATGTAATCAGGGTGAAGTACAGCTATAGGAAGAAATATAACTTATTTTCTTATAGAGTACTAGGATCCAATATTATTATAGTTTTTGTGTTTTTACAGAAGAAATTATCTAAGTGCACAAGAGTAGTATGGTACATTCTACAAATTGGGTGGGAATGGCAGAGGTGGTGTTCGTGTAACACTACATTGAATCCAGAGCATGGACTAGTACATTTAATATGAGCATGAGTGCAAACCTATTCAAACCTAAGTACATTATGCACCTAGAGGTTATGAAGCTCAAGGATGCATATCATTAGTTGATATAAATGGATATTAGATATTAGAACATGAAATATGAAACCTCAAGATTCTGAAGCTCAAGTTGCATATGAGACGCGGGTTTAGATGGGCCTTGGATAGTTATTTAATCATATGAATGAAAAATAGAGTACAACAACATGTGTTTCATTGACGCCTTCAATTGTATAGTTCTTGAGGCTCAGTTGCAACTCCAAGGCTCATATGGTTTTGAGATTAGTACACAGTTTCTTAATCTATGTCTTGCCTTACAAGTGTTTGAGAGGGATTCAAATCTCATTGACTAGACTGACCTACTGTGGTGGCGGCTCGAGGAGCAGATTCCCCACCCCCGCCTTGGCAGCACGAGAGTCTTGTTCTTGCTAAAATCATAGGATCTTAGTATATCGACTTGCAGGTAGTTGGATGTACTCCTAGTGTTATAGAGGCAACTACGAGGATTGATCTTGGGTCTCCCATAGATTAGGATTGGCAGTTACCGATTCACCATGTAATTAAAAAAAAAAAAAGATGACCCACATGGAGTTTGGTCCTAGTTGCCAATTTTAACAATCGGGCATGGATATCAATCAGGCCTAGTTAGCCTTACTTTCTTGGTAAGGAGATGAGGCTTCATGTTTTCCACCCTATTTTCCCCAAAGAAATTTATTCTAACAGGAAAAATTATTCATTACTTTCCCCTCTTACAAGCAAACACTCAGCAAAAAAAGGATTTCACACCTGGGAGTTTTTTGTAGGATAAAGGGAAAGGTGAGTGGGTATCTTGCAGTAGCTGCATTGGTCTTATTAGCATTACGCCACTTTTCATATGGGTCTTCACAACAGAGAATCACCATTACACTTTGTTGATTTGTTTTAAAAATAAACATAACACGCAATAGATTTCTTTTGGGATGCAATGTTGTTGTTGGTAGTATGATTGTATTTGTGCCACATGTAAAGCTAATATGCATTAAATTTCTTTCACCTTCTAATATTTTTATTGGAAATATGCTTGTGTTTGGGCTAGAAACTATGCTAGATTTCTTTTTCTTTGCAATATTGTTGTTGTCAATTTGGTTGTTTATGATAAAAGGAAATCTAGCAAGTGTTAGATTTCCATCACCTTGGCAATGTTATTGGAAATGTTGTGCTTGTGTTTGGGCTAGAAGTTTTGCTAGATTTCTTTTGCTATGCAATATTGTTGTTTTCAATTTGGTTGTTTATTATAGAAGGAAATCTAACACGTGTTAGATCTCCTTCACCTTGGTAATGTGCTTTTGTTTATGTTAGAAGGAAATATAGCATGCACTAGATTTCTTCTGGCATGAAATGTTGTTATTGGTAGTATGCTTGTATTTATGCTACATGTAAAGCTAGCATGTGTTAAATTTATTTTACCTTGCGACGTTGTTATTGGAAATGTGATTGTGTTTGTGATAGAAGTTGTTGGATTTTGTTTGCCCTACAATGTTATTGTTGGCAATGTGCTTTTGTTTGTGCTAGAAGTAAATCAAGCGTATGCTAGATATCTTCTACACTGCAATGTTATTTTTGGCAATGTGATTGTGTTTGTGCTACAATAAACTCTAGAATGTGTAATATTTCTTTTACTTTGAAATGTTTTTGTGAGTAATATGCTTCTATTTACGTTAGAAGAAAATTTAGCATGTGGTGGATTTCCTTTGCCTTAGAATATTGTTTTTGGCAATGTGTTTGTGTTTGTGCTAGAAGGAAATCTAGCATGTGCTAGATTTATTTGACCATGTAATGTTGTTTCTAGCAATATGCTTATGTTTGTAGTAGAAGGAATGATATTGATTGTTAGCTTTCATTTGAGGAAACAATGTTTCATTACATACAATGACTACCATACTATTTTTATTTTTGTATCTATATTACTTTTTCGTAAGTTGTGTGGTTTTGGGAAAATATAAAGTCACACTTTACACGGTTCATCCTTTTAATTACAAGTTACGATTTAATTGTTGTTACAGAATTGATACAAGCTACAATGGAAAGTATAATTTTGGCAAAAGGGGACTATGTTGATCTCCTTATTAATGATCAAGTCATTGGGCTAGGAAGGGTTGAATCTGCAGAGTCTGGAACTTATTATGTTGGAGAAAGGGTTAATGCTGGTTATGTTGCAATTTTGCTAATTGATGTCATTCAACCACATTTGATTGATGATGATGTTAATGAAGGGGACATACATCCATGGAAGATTGTGGATTTGAGACACCACATAGGTAAATCAAAATATTGAAGCATGTGTTATATATTATTGATACTATAATAATAATTTTATTTTATTTTATTTTATTTATTTATTTTTTTTCTTGTTCTCGAGTAGATACTAACATTATTTACATTCGTTTATAGGTACAAATGTTTCTTCTACATTTTCTATTGGATACAAGTTAAATCTTCTGCAACATGGAGTGAAGCTGGGCGAGGGCTCCATATTCAATACAGAGCTTGGGCATAAAGTGCATGGAAAGATGGTAAAGAAAGGATGCATAGTGGTGAAAATTGAAAAGGCATTAAAACATAATGCTCTTCTACCACATCCAACAGAATTTGAGCATACACTTGGGGGTGCATTAGAATCTTATGAAATTTGGCCAGAATCAGATTTGGAGCCTCACTGTCATGATCATGCCATAAATATTCCCCAAGATAGGGTTAAATTCATATGTGCAAAGGTTTCTCTTACACATGAATGCATGGGAACAAGCATGTGCATTGCCAAAGGAATGCTAGTTAATGTCCGCGAGGATGACATTATGGAGGGTGAAACACTAGGTGAAATGGATTTTGGTGTTTTTCTAGAAGAGATAGATGGAAATTGTGAGATATGCAGAATTGGGGATAAGTCTATACACTGTTTGGTTAGATGGCCAATAAATAAGTTGGTCGACAACAAAGGTGTGATATTAAGGGTCAAGGAAAAGTTCAAGGAGCCACCCAAAGAAATGGTGATATGGGATGTTATAGAGGACACAAATCCCTTAAACAAATGGGATGGGTACCTTTGTAATGAAAAAGATAGAAACTCAATTGATATGCATGTAACAAGGCCATATAAAAGGATTAAACGAGTTACGGCTGCAAAAAAAATTGCAAAATGTCAAACAAAAATAGATGAAGAGAAAGAAATTCGACTTTTGGCAGCAGATGTATGTTGTAGAAAATATTGTCTTCAACATGTGGATAGGAAGGCCATTGCAGGTGCTAGAAGGGGTATGAGACAAATAAATACAAATGGTATTAGAGAATTTGTCTCGAATTCACTCATGTCAAACACAGTCATGTCAAAGGGCCATGGCCATGCCACCTATTGCTAGAAATGTAAAGGACATGAGATTTAATGGGAATATTATTTGTAAGAAAGCATGGTATAAGATACATAAAATTCCTCAAAGCACATACTATAACTACCAGCGTTATTTCCAACATGGACAGATCAAAGCTATTCATGGTAACACCAACACATGCAAAGCATGAGCTCACATAGTGGCAGCCATAGAAATATTGCACAAAATTGTAATGGATAATTCAGATTTTTCACCGAACCAAACACGTCAAGTTGAAGAAGATGGAACATCTGCTCCTTTAAGACTGCTTCCTTCGACTTACACACAAAATTCTTTGTTAAAAGAGATCAATGAGGCTCTTCAAAAGCTTAATCACCCATCAATATCACAGCCAACAATGAGCAAGATCTGGAATACTAAGTTTCGAGATGTGGCATTTTCAAAGAACACCAACTTTAGTAAATGCAGTGAATGTATTGTGTTGAAAGCACAAATGAAGTCAACAACTACAAAAGAGTTGGAAGAAAAGGCACGAGGTAGGTTGATGAAACATAACAAGATTGTTATGTGTGGAAGATATTGCTACTATGCCCATAGAATTATGTCAGAGCAGTTTCCAAAGGAGTATTTGAGCATTATCCATGATAAAATGGAAAAAACAAAGACTTCAATCCCAAGGCTACGTGTCAAATCAAAATCTATTGTAGGAACAAATCTAGGTTTGTCATTGACAGGTATGCTTACACATGGGCATAAGGCGGGAGGTTTTGGTCATTTCTCCTTACCATTTGTCCATATGGGATCAAAATTTACTACTACATCCCTTGCAAAGTGCTTAAGGGACCTTGAAGACCCACAAATGGATATGTATGGTGATCTACTTTATGAAAGTGGAATTTCAAGAAACCCACTTACAAATGCATTACTTGACATCTCTATTTACTCAAAATGTCAAGGGTACAAGGATGATTTTATATCTCATGGAAGTTCAAAAACTCAAAATGTTGATTTTTAATCTCTTCCTCCACATTTGTTGTTACAGTTGGACTATGCAGCAAGTGATAATAAGAATTGCTATCTTTTCATGTTTCTATCACTTTTAATTGCACTTGGTGTTTTCATCACTATTGAGTTTGGATTCTTGCCTGTGGGGCACACCCATGAATACATAGATGGAACCTATGGAAGAATGTCTTCCAACCTAAAAAGTAAAGATATTTATTCTTTACCTGAAATGATGGATACATATCGCATAATTGAAGAAAATAGAGTGTTTCCACCTACACTTATTGACAAGGTCTATGACTTCAAAAGTTTCCTTAATGGATACATTAAGGAGGGAAAAAATTGCACTAGTTGGACATCTTAATGTCCAATACTTCCAATTTCTTATAATCAATGATGTTTTAGTACTAAGGTACAAAGAATCAGTTATAGATATTGAGTGGTCAGAACCAGTTGAGTTATGGAATATAGATGATGAAGGTCGACCTATAATTCCCGTAGGGAAGCCATCTTTCTTAGCTTCCAATTAGAATGATGTCTATTTAAAAGAACTAAAGGAAGGGATAACATCATACATGAAAATGTGGAAAGACACTATTGGGAATGAGGATTCACCAATTGTTACAGAGGAATGGAAAAATAAAGTAGCATATTGGGAAAAATTTCTTGATACGTTAGATGGAATCTATAATGATCATAGAATAATAGATGGAAGTGATTCATCTTCTGAGGATTTCTGGCCCAAGACAAGGCACATTGTTGATGTTGATCGTAATGCACTCCAAGTAATCTCAAGTATTATGGATGGAGATTTTGATAATGTGATAGATGAACCAATATATGTTGGACCCAAATGCAACAAGCCAAAGCCAACATTCAATACGATGATTGATGTTGAGAAAGGAAAGATGTTGCTAGTTAGATCAGGAAATGAGGATGCAGGCGAGATGATTTGGATGGAAAAATCCATCTCAGATATCTTTAGGGATAATGAAAGTGAGAATCTTCATGTAAAGGTTGACTGGTGGAAGCCTATGTCAAGGAAATATAATGGAAAAATGTTAGAGCAATATTGGGTACCAAATCCTGATGACAAAGAACGTGAATCTATTCCAATTGATACCATAGTGTGGGCATGGATGCCAAAGAAAGAACATTGCAAGAAGACCAAGATAAATAAATATGGTGTAGAAGCCATTCTTGATCTACTTGAGCGAATATCTTAAGAGTAGGTTTATAATATGATTCATGAATGTAAATTTTTTTGAAGGAGTTTTGTATTATTTAATATTTCAATGTAATCATGTGTTATACAAATTACATGACAATGCCATAAAATATTTAAGTTTTCAAAGCTTTATTTGACCAACATGACTTCTCACCATATCAAATATGCATAATCAAATTCAATAATGCACCTAAAAACATCTTCTAAACTTGGTATATTAAAACAACAGTGGAGTACCTAATTAGTATTCTATTTAATATAAACCATTTAAACACTTAATGAATAAATGCTAGACACTTGATATAATGTTTGAGGTGAGTTTTCCTTAATTTTCCTTATTAGAATTGATATAAATCAAATTCTCTATTTTGTTGCACTCTAATTTATAAAAAAAATATTTTGATCATTGAACAACACAACTAGAATTATAAAATATTTACTCTTATAGATTTTGAAGTGGTGCAAACATTATACTAGTATAATTAATTTGTACTCAACTTAGGAAAAGTAGTTAGTGTCAATTTAAAATGGTCAATAATAGTAAGAAAAACAATATTAATATATTGTTAAATAACTTTATAGGTAAGATTTTTTTACACAATCTAGAATTCACGAGCCAAATTTAATACATAAATATAAATGTTAATGATAATAGAAATAATGTAAGGAATCTACGTTTTAGATGAATGTTAATATGTTCTTTTCAATATAATATCCTTAAACATGACAAGGATAAAAACTAAACATTTGTAATAAATATCTTAGTCATTTTTCTCTCCTTCTTGTATTTGAAAATAATCAAATTGTACTACTTTGTTACTCTTCTAATTCATGATTGATTTTGATTATTAAAATGATTAGTAATTGAGACGAGAGGCTTATTTTAGAGCCCAATATGGGGGGATGTGTAAGTTTGTCTGTCTCTCTGTGCCCCTTTAAAATAAAAATTATGTTCTAAATAGAAAAATATAAAAAAGAATATTTTGTAAAGTAATTAGAAGTAAAAAAAAATGTGTGAATTAGATGCTTAAATCTTATACTTTTCAAAAGTAACTATTTGAAGATTTATGTTAACTAATTTATGTCAATATCAACTTCATATATATATATATATATATATATATATATATATATATATATATATATATATATATATATATATATATATATATATAAGTTTTTTTTTTATGGTTAAAATTATTATTTGTTCGTATATATACTCTATTTAGCATTCAAAAATACAGTTTCAACAATTAAAAATAACACATTGTATCTTTCACTCTAAAAATGTTTGCACTTGAAGAAATTTGATCCCTACATCTGCACTTAAAATGGATCTATGATGGTATATATTGGACACATTACTATGATCATTTGTCATTAAATAACTTTATACTTAATATATAGCTTGCATATTAATCTATTATTCATTAAGTAAGCCTCAACTAACTTCGTTTTTTACATAAAAGTACAAATAATAAATAAAAATAAATTATATTCAACATTTAATTTGATCCTAAAAAAATATTTTCTCTTTAACTCTAAAATGGTGCAAACTTCCTACAATAGTATGTAATGATGATGGTGATAATGATGATTATCATCCACTAAGACCAAATATGGTATATAAGAAGGTAAAAAGATATTACTAAAAGTTATTTCGAATTTTATTGTTATGCTAAAAAAGCATTAAAAGAAGTGTTTCAAGATCATCATAGTTTTGTTTAGGTAAACAATCAAGAAGGTTGGTAGCGTCACAAATATTTTGAAATTTAATTCCAATATTTTAAATTGTGCCAACATTGTCTTAGTAATAATCGTAACTTAACATATACATGATATTTACTATATTGGATTATAATTAAATGGGTTAATAATAGTTACATACACATCATTATTTTCATAAAATAACCTTAACAAACTTATCTTTTTAATATAAACCATAAAAAATATTAAAATAGATAATGTAAGGAATCCAAGATTAATATGTGAAATATTTTCTCTTTTAAGTTTATATAGATTTGTTTTATAGAGTTTATCATGATAATTTTTACACAAAAAATGGTGAATATCTACATAAAAATTAGTGAACTAAGTGACTTTTTAATTCCTCATTTTGAAAAAAATTAATCTAGTATAAATAAGGAAGATTTATTAAAAGAACTTGATAATACTGATTCACCCCCCCTCTCAGTATTATTTCCAACAGTGAAATATTTGCTTTAGCAAGTTTATATAAATTTGTTTTATAAAGTTTATCATAATAATTTTTACACAAAAATGGTGAATATCTACATTAAAATTACTGAACTAAGTGACTTTCTAATTCCTCATTTAAAAAAAACTTAATCTAGTTAAATTTATAAATTCTAGATCCACTGAATACTTCCATATTTAATGAAATATGTGTTTATAGAGATGATTAATTCCAAGCCATAAGATCTTGATCCATCATTAGATCTTGTCCTCCATCAACCGCTGAGATTCCTCCTTCGCTCAGATCAAGCAAAGCATCATAAACCAATGCCCAATATTCTAGATCTTTCTCTTCATTAGATATTCAATACTTGAATGTCTTTTCTTAATGATCTTCTCCTCCTTTTATAGGATTAGGCCTTACTCAATACCATGGTCCAAAACCACTTAGAACCAATACCTTGGACCAAATACCTGGGGTCAAAACGTCGGACAAGATACCTTGGACCAATACCATGGGTCACAATACCATGGTCCAAAATACCATAGACCAAAACCAAATGTACATGCCTTTCCTTGCATAAAAGTGTGTGTAAACACATACGCGCCTTTTGGTCGTCGAACCCACGTGTATACATGGCTTGGTCAAGGGGAACTTGTGTATATCTCTTTTTCCTTCATTCTGTGAGTCTGAACTGTGATCTATCATCTGAGTGAGTTTCCATCAAGGACAAGACTTGCGTCATACCTATATCATAATGCCAATAGAAATTGCATGTGTACATACACGCTACTTGTGTTCAGTGAACCTGCATGTATACGCAACTTGGTCAAGGTAAACCTACGTATACCTCTCTTTCTTCGTTATTTGTAGTCTAATCTGTAATTCTTTGTTGTTGACATGCTGCACCGTGATCTTTCATCTGAGTGAGTTGCCATCAAGGACAACACCTATATCATAATGCCAACAATCTCCCAGTTTGGACTTCATGGCAGCAACAACACCAAGTTACTCTCCCCCTTTGACATCAAGTGCAAAGGGTGGACCAAGATAATTTCTCCCTTTGATATACATTATGCTAGTCATGCTCCCCCTAAGTACATGCTGAATTCGCTTATTGAACTTCCCTTTTTGTACATGCTGAAATGCACTAAAACCATCCATCCTCTTCCTAAGTAGAGTCTGCAAAGAAATATTTTCTAAAATAATAGCATGACTCTATAACTCAACTATGTGAGGATGACCTTCCTATCACCAATGACTCATACATACATCCATCTCCCAACTGAATGGGGATATACCAAATTTGACTCATCCACCCAACCAAGTGGGGATATACCAATTGTTTATACATGACAGAAACAAGAAATATTACATCATCTGTCTCATGTAAAGTGGGGATACAAATTACTTCATTTGTCTAAGAGGACGCATTCAAATGTATGAGAAGACATATCACTTCCTAGACTTTTACATGACTTGAGTAACAAATGTTATAAATATCTAAAGCCATAGTTGGACTTAATAACCATAGTGCCTACAATGTTGAGTGTACATGAAGGTTAATGCTCCCCCTAAACCTATGCTACCTATGCATTGTTAATAGGTCAATGATCAAGGCATTTTGTTAGTTAGATAAAATTAATGAACACAGCATATAAACATTAATCATCAATATCAGTTAGAGAACCCATATCAGATCCTACCCCACTATTTTTCTTGTCTGAAACACATATACACTCCTTTACCCATAGAAACCCATGTGTGTATGCGACTATAATTCATGAAACATGCGTATAATAGCCTTTCTCTGAAAAAGTTGGATTTAACAGTAGGATGATGCAACAACTACTCCCATCTTTTGTTCGAGATATTCAAATGTCTCTCTGGGTAGTGGTTTAGTGAATATATCTGCAATTTGTTCTTTGGAGGCAACATACTTCAATTTGACCTTTTGTTCAAGCAATTGTTCACGTAGAAAATGGTATTTGATGGGTATGTGCTTGGTCTTGGAGTGCATGACTGGATTCTTTGAAATACTGATGGCACTTGTATTATCACATAGAATGGATATGGGTGGAGTACATGTGATCTGAATGTCTTGAAAGGATTACATCATCCAAAGTATTTGTGTGCAACAAGATGCAGTAGCCACATATTCTGCTTCAGTTGTAGGTAGCGCAATTGAACTTTGTTTCTTGTTGGACGAAGACACTAACCTGGAACCCATATAGAATGCACCACCACTAGTGCTTTTTCTGTCATCAACACTTCTTGCCCAATCTGCATCTGTATATGCATGAAGAGTGAGATCTGTATCTCCAGGATACCATAAACCAAAGTTCTGTGTTCCTTGAAGATATTTGAAAATTATTTTGACTTCCTGAAGCTGTGATTCCTTTGGATTTGATTGGAATCTTCCAACTATTCCTACTGCATGCATGATGTTAGGTCGAGTATCTATTAGATAAAGTAGAATACCAATCATGGATATGTAAGTTGGTTGATGTACTGCTGCTAATTCACCATCTGAGCTGAGAAAACATCATGATACCATTGGGGTACATACAGTTTAGAATCTTCCATGCCATACCTTTTCAAGATCTGTTTGAGATATTTTGTTTCTGATAGAAAAATACCATCTTTGTTTTGTTGAACTTGTATACCAAGAAAATAGGTAAGTTCATCAAGCAAGGACATCTCAAATTCTTGCTACATCACTGAAGCAAAATTTTGACTCATGGATTCTTCATTACTACCAAAAATGATATCATCAACATAAACAACAATAATTAGAAATTTATCAGTGTCAGTCTTTGTATACAGATTGCAATCTATTGAACCTTTTGAAAAATCTTGTTGGTGTAGATATTTGTCAAGACGGTAATACCAGGCCCTTCGAGCCTATTTCAGACCATAGAGATCCTTTTTGAGTCTGCATACAAGTTTTGCATCATTTCCAAGAATGAATCCTTCTTGTTGTTCAATATAAACTTCTTCTTCTAAATCTCCATTAAGGAAAGCAGATTTTACATCCATTTGGTATACTTTGAATTTCTGAAAGCTAAAAAGAGCAAGAAACATCTATATGGCTTCAAGTCTAGCAACAGGTGCAAAATTTTCTTCAAAATCTATACCTTCTTGTTGAGAATACCCTTTACAAACAAGTCTGCCCTTGTTTCTAATGACTTGTCCATTTTCATTCAGCTTATTTTTGAATATCCATTTAGTTCCTATAATATTTTTATCATGAGGTCTAGGAACTAATTCGTAAGTATTATTCTTTTTAATTTTCTCAAGTTCTTCATTCATGGCCTTGACCCAACATTCATCTTTTCATGCTTCATTTACATTTTGATGTTTGGTGGAGGATAGTAATGCTAGATAGCTTGAGGCTTTTGTAATCGTTCTTCTTGTCTGTACACCTACCTCTTTTTCCCCTAAAATTTGAGTTTCTGGATGATTTTTCTGAACATACTTGGATAGAGCCTTTTCTTCTACCGTTATCTCTTCTTCTAGTGCTTCAATGGTTTCTTCTTCAATATCATCATGATTTGATGTGGGAAAATACTCCCCATCTTCTTCATTTTCATAATCCTCTGTTTTTGTTTGTTTTAGATTTTTGCATGCTTCATCTACTACAACATCAATACTTTCAACAATTTTCCCAAGTCTTTTATTATAACATTTATAGCCTTTACTTCTGAAAGAGTAAACAAGAAGAATACTTTCATCTACTCTGGGCTCGAACTTACCAAGTTTTTCATCAGCCCCTTTGATATAACAGTTTCTTCAAAAAAATTTAAAGTATTTTACAATTGGAGTCTTACCATACCAAAGTTCATGTGGAGTTTGAGTGCTATTTACCCGAACATTTGCTTGGTTAAAAATAGTTACGGCAGCAAATGCAGCTTCACCCCAGAAGGTTGCAGGAGTTCCATTCATCTAGCATAGCTCGAGCCATTTGTTGAATAATTCTGTTCATTCTTTCTACCACTCCATTTTGTTGAGGAGTCCTTGCGATGGAGAATTGCCTTTTTATTCCATGTCGTTCACAAAAGTCAAAGAATTCATCCGAGGTAAATTCCCCTCCTCGATCTCATCTGAGGCATTTGATTTTTTGATCTGATTCATTTTCAGCCAAAGCTTTGAAGGCTTGGAAATTTTCAAATGCCTCATCTTTATGCTTTAGCAGACCTATCCAACACATTCTGGAAAAATAATCAATGAATAAAATAAAGTATTATTCTCCACAAGGTGACTTTTTCCTTGATGGTCCACATAAATCATTATGAGCAAGTTCAAGAGACTTACTAGCTAACCCTTATTTTTCAATGAAGTGAGCTCTGGTTTTCTTACCTAATTGACATGGTTTGCATATTGTATTTTTAGAGATGCTGATATATGGAAGATCACAAACAACCTTGAATCTGCATGCTTTTCTTATTTGAGAAAAGCTTAGATGTCCCAATCTTCTATGCCACAACCATTTTTCATCGTTTTTACTTAGATAACATTGTTATTGTCCTCCCTTGAGTATGTATAAGTTGTTTGGAGTTCTTGTACCTCTGAACACAGTCTCCCCGGTATCAAGTTCACGAACAACACATCCGTTTGATCGAAACACGACTTCATTTCCTTGATCACACATTTTACTGACACTCAACAAGTTATGCTTTAAATCATCTACATACATAACATTTCCATCTTTAACCTTTTCTTTCAAGAAAATAGATCCTTTTCCGTTTATGACAATAGGAGTGTTGTTTCCAAATGAAACATTCTTTACCTTTTCTAAGGCATTATATGAGTGAAGTTTTATTTTGTCACCTGTCATGTGTTTTGAGCATCCACTATCGATGAACCACTAATTTTCTTGTCCTTCTGCATACAAGGCTATACCACATCTTTCTATTTGAGATTCTTTCCTTCTCCATATCTTGGGATTTAGTGGACTTTGCTCCTTTTGAGATGATTTCCAAAATTTGCAATTGCATTTAGATTCTTCATGACCAATTTGTTATAGATTGAGCATTCTATTTCATTTTCAAGAAGAGAAAAGTTATTATAGGAACTTTTCTTGACCCGTATTACATTCCTTTGATTTCATGCTTCTCTAGTCATGATGGTTTTGTAAGCAACACATTGAGCAGCTTTGTGTCCAAATTACGACATGAAAAACATTGCACATTAAAATGTTCCTGCGACTATCGAATCTATTAACATGGTGATCTTAGTTTCTCTTGATATTCATCTTTGAAGAAAATTGAGTATGATTTACCTGAGATTGGATGTGGCTTCTATTCATCCTTGGAATAAATTGAGTATAACTTACCTAGTGATCTGATTTATGCCGTTGCTGACGATTGTCATACTGTTCACTAGTCTTTGCTGCATCAAGATAGCTTTTAGTGGAGGTTGACGGCTTCTGTGTTTGAGATGCTTCTTCAGTATATCCAAGACCTATCTTTATCAGAGGAGAACACTGCACTTTGATAATTTCATCTAAGGTTTCTAATCTTTTAGCAAATCTAAGATTGAGAGATCTCATTTTCTCAAGATCCTTTCTTATACCCACAATTTCACATTCTAGTTTTTCATTATGTTTTTCTTTTTCAGCAAGTTGGTATGTCAAGGTATCTATACTCATATTCTTTTCTTCTAAACAAATTTTGAGTTTAGAAATTTGTTTAATGAAGGTAATCTTATTCTAAAGCATCCCAAAAGTTATCATCTTCATAAGCCATTAGAAGTCTATAGTCATTACTATTTTCATCTTCATCACTATTTGATAAACCATTGCTATCTTCATGAGTATAGTAACTACTTTTATTTACAACTTGTTTTCTATTCCATTTTGCATATTCTTTCCATTTTTCATGTTTGTCTTTATGAGGACATTTCGCAGCATAATGACCGACTCTAGCACAGACAAAGCATTTAAAGGGTATCTTACCTCTAAATATTCTAGAACCCCATTGAAGCTTCTTGACAAAGTTTACCTCATCTTCTTCTTCTGAAATATGTCATGATTAATTATGTTCTTCCTTTCCTTTTGCTGAAGCTTAAAATGTGGCTTCTCTCATATTTGATGGACCTCCTTTTCTCATCTCAAAGGCAGTTAAGATTCCGTGAAGCTCTGTCATAGTAATAGTCTACAGATCCTGTTTTTCTTCTATGGCAGACACTTTTGATTCAATTTTAACATACAAGGATCTCAAAACTTTCTCAACTAAGGTAACTTCCTTTATATCTTCACCTAGATTCTTCATACAATTAACAACCTCATCTATACGTAAGAAGTAACTAGCTATACTTTCATCATTGTGCATCTTAAGAATTCCACACTGAATTCTGAGAGTTTGAAGTTTAGCATGTTTTACTTGAAACTCTCCTTCGTATCTCAAAATGATTTTGTCCCATATTTCTTTAGTTGATTTGAGCTGCATGACTTTGAAAAACTCTGATTGTGATAGACTTCCTAATAAGGTATTGACAGCTTCGGCATTGGTTTCATATTACTTCTTACCTATCGTATCTGTAGGAATTACTATTGGAAATGTATATCCTCCTTCCATAATTTCCCAGACATCTGTTCGAAGTGGTTGTAGATAGGTTATGGTTCTTAATTTCCAATAAACAATGTTGCTCCCATCAAAGATTGGTAGTCTAATGGTTTCCACGCTTTCCTGATTACTCATGATGATGGATCTCCCTTCAAGCTATCAAGTTTCTTCTGGAGGACCTGCTATGATACCAATTGTTGGAAATAATACTGAGAGGGGGGTGAATTAGTATTATCCAATCAATAATTTAATTTCCCAAAAATATTTATATACGCTACTTCAGCTAAGTGAACTAGCGTGTACATGCCACTGTACTTAAAGCAACCAACGTATATGTAGAGAACTTTTGATTTAGACAATTTATCATGTATTAAACTTTAACCAGTATATCAGAGATTTATTAGACAGTGAATTAAAAGCAGAATAAAACATTACACATAAGAAACACACATGAACACCAACATATAAGGTGGAAACCTAATGTGGGTAAAAACCACCTGTTGTTGTCATCTCTGTCTTCTTTTAATAATAAGAAAAATTGTTTACAATCTTGTATTGGTGTAGACTCATACTAGTACGCAGGCACCCACCTACAGAAGGCTACAACCTTCTCTCATTCTCCAGCTACTAATGGAAGGGAGCTACAATCCCATAGCTCTTGTACTAGCCAATATTTTTACTAGTACGTAGGTGCCAGCCTATAGAAAGCTCCACTCTTCTACTAGGGACCACATTTCATGAATTTTCAGACTAGATAATCTTGGAACACAACACCACAATCTGAAGGCCATGTTTCATTCAATTTTCATACACGACCCATCAACAACATCATATCAAGTACATCTGCATCAACCAATCATTGAAACTAAATCATCATAACTTGAATCTGATCATTCAGAACACTGTCACCAGAATACAGTCACTAGAACCGAAAGAAAAACCCAGAACACTACAACAGCAAACAAAAACAACTAAAACATACTTCATAAAGTATATGCTACTTCCATGTGTCGAACTAGAGTGTATACGTGCTTTTATCAAATCCAACTAATGTACACATCTGTAAATATTAATTCATAATTCTGTAACTATTCTAGACTTCAGTTATACCGAGATCATAACATTTACAGAATAACACATGCATCAGTATTCAAATCTATATTATACATGATCAAACCATATAATGATAATTAATTTCAAGCCTTAAGATCCTGATTCATCATTATATCTTATCCCTCATCAAACGCTAAGGTTCATCCTTGGTTTAGATCAACCAAAGCACCATAAGCCAATAACCTGCATACTAGATCTAACACTTCATTAGATATTTGATACTTGCACACCTTGGCCTAGTGATCTTCTCCTCCTTATATAGTTTTAGGCCTTTCTCAATACCATGGATCAAAACCACTTAGGACCAATACCTTGGACCAAATAACTTGGGTCAATACCTCGGACCAAATACCTTGGACCAATAACATGGATCAAAATTCCTTGGACCAAATACCTCAAACCAAAAACTTAGTTTTCCAACATATACATGTTTTTCCTTCTATGAAAGTGTGTGTGTACGCATACACTACTTGTGTTCAATGAACCTATGTGTATACACATCTTGGTCAAGGTGAACCTTCCTATACCTCTCTCTCTTCATTCTTTGTAGTCTGATCTATAATTCTTTGCTGTTGACATGCTGCACCGTGATCTTTCATCTAAGTGAGTTGCCATCAAGGAAAACACCTATATCATAATGCCAAAAGTTGCATAACCCGTTTTTCAAACAATAACATCTTAATCCAAATATTTAAAGACTTCAAGTACTTACCTCGTGGACCTTTGAAAACGTTTCATTCCAACTCGCTATAACTAACTGAGGTATCGACCGCGAATTTAGTCACAAATCCTCCTATGATGCGATCAAGACAATGATCGACAGCACAAGCGATCTTATCCTTAGAGGCTTGCAGTATCTATACTAACTCCAAGGTCCAGACAATAGGACTGTCAAGCCTCCACCTTCCTTGGCTATCTGCTAGCTTTGTGATCCACTCGTATAACTCAACTAGAAAGGAATAGAGAAACATCTTGTGGATTTATGTATACAGGTACTTGTCCAACCATTGTTCCTTTGTCAGTCGTGGATTTCTATTCTCTTGCGCCACAAATTCGTGGATATTTGATCTAGGTGGCTCCAGACACAAATAGAAGTCCCAAAGGACTAAGAAGGGGTCAAAAATCAAAGTGTTTGGATTGTGAACGAACTAGGTTCATGTTGAATATCTTGTCGTTGTGATTGTGGTGTTGTGAATGGTTTGTCAAACCAAGTTTGTATGCGAAAGTTAGGAGTAGTCAAAGTTCAGGGTTGACTTGGATGTCTCAGTAGGATTAAGGAGGCAGTAATTTGGACAAAATCTGGCCACCTGATTCCGTCCAACCTGGGCCAGATTTTGGGAAAATTTCTGGCCTACTTAAATTGACTACTTCGGTCAATTTTCTGAGTTTACAAAATGTGTAATGATTTTTTATAATATCAAAATAAAAAATATATATATTTTTGGGGTGGCAGACCACCAATCCAGCCACCCCCCAACAACCCACCTCTATATAACAATGACCATATATTTGGGCTGGCATAAATCAAACCTGACCAGCCACATGGCCAACCCGCACCACAGGAAACCCAACCAACATTAAATATATGCCAACCAACCCCAAATTTAATACAAAATCAAAATCGCATGCCCAATTTTTATAATAAAAAAATAACATTTGGTTATATATGGCGGAGGTGGGATTTGATCCCCCAACCTGCTGCCTTAATACCTTCGCCTTAACCAACAAGCCAACAATTTTCACATCGACATATATGCCCATGAAAAATTATATAAACTTCATTCTATTAGTGCAAGGAGGCCAAGGACGTGGTATGGAGATCGGCGCGTGAATTTTGAATTAATTTTCGTAGGTGGAACCATGAACCTATGAAAAACATAGGCGGAACCATGATTGAGCCAAATTCTCAAGAGGGCGAAATTTTCCCAGTGTCCAAATTGGACAAACTTTATGTCAATCCTGCACTCTCAGCGACACGAATATGATGGAGCAATCAAAATTTTGATCTGAACAACAGATCTTCAGATGACCCAAAGGAGGGAATATTTGAGGAATCTAGGGGGAATATAAAAGATTCCTGTAGCCCCAGATTTCCACTTTCTCAGAATTCAATAATTTGAAACAGTGAATTTTGCACTATTCGATGCCACAAATCTTATGGTGCAATCAGATTTTCCATTAGATCGTTCTACTTTTTGGCTACTTTTCAAAGTGGATTTCAGGGGTTAACATTCAACGTGCGAGCAATCATTCCATGAGATTTGACACCATGAGATTAATGGTACAACCGGCTTCAGCAGTTTGGCATCCTTTTCTTTAGGTGGCCCCAGGATGTGAGGTATATGCAGTGCGTTCATGTACTTGTTTTGCTATGAGATGCATTGTGCTGCGTAGATCCCTGTTTGTTGTTTAATGCGGGACCTTGTTTCTTACTTGTTTCATGATTCCTACTTGATGTGATGCAGAATCATCTGTGAGATATACTTCTTGTCATGTTGTTATTGAGATCCCTTTGTCGTCATGTTGATGGGATACTCGTGTTGTAGTCATGTATGTCTGAATTGAGATCCCTTTGATGCCATGATTAGTGGGATGCTCATTATTTTCATATGTGAAATTATTTCATATTGATAGGAGTCCTATTTGAATGAGAGTTCTTGCAGCGGAACATCTCTTGGACCCACTCCTACATGAAGGCATATTCTTTGTATGATAGAAAAAAACACATGCATGTACATCATCACTCTTTCTAGCACTTAATGTAGTGGCCCATCTTGACACCGAACTCGGAGACGTAGTCTCTCCTGGACAAACTATGTTATCAACGTCTTGAGTTTTATGTTACTAATAATTGTCATGTTCCTTCTTCTTTACAGCATACATATATGTTCAATTATGCTATTTTAAATGCAATTTTAATCACATCACGAAAGCAAAAGATCTTGGCTAAATTTAAGAGATGAGTCAACTCGGATCAAGTTTGGTATCATAGTGGTTTTTGCATGGATATGAATTGCAAGTGTGAACAATGGAACGTGCAGTGACAGAGCATGAAAAAGAGATGTACGAGACCATGCTCAAAATTTCCAAAAGGGTGGAAATAATGTATGAGGGTCTACAAAAGAATACAGAGGAAAAGGAGCTATTGCAGCTTCAGTTGCAAGCCATGGAAGAGGCCTTGGAAGAGCTGAAGCACAACAGCTAGAATCTTCAAACAGAGAACGTTGAATTGAAGATGCTTCTACATGAAGAGAAAGAGGAAAAATAGAGTTTTCTACAACAACTGCAAGCCAAGGATGAGGCCTTGGAAAAGCTGCAACGTGACCCATGTGAGGTAAAAGGTAATTCTCCGAATTCATGTATATTTCATGATGATGATTTCACTGTTTTTGAAAACCATACCACAGGAATTGGCTCGAAACTATTGAAGAAAATGGGGTATGAAGGAAAAGGCTTTGGCATTCATGGCCAAGGCATTATCAACCCCATCAAAGTAGAGGAGTTACCCCATCAAACAAGACTTGGGTATGTTAGGAAATAAGTTGGGGAATCCATCAAGACAAACAGCGAACCCTCAACAATAGATGATGAGCAGCCCTCATCAGTTCTTTACAAATCAATAATGGAGGTAAAAGATGTTGATTTCCTTTCAGTTTCATCTTCACATAGTATGATTTATGTTGGAGATGTGGAGATACCAATTACAAGGAAAAACATGAGGCTCATTACCAAGATGAGGTACAAGGAGGAAAAAGAGCTTGGTATTAATAACCAAGGCATAACTCAACCATTGGAGGTTGTGCAAAGACCTCGATTGGTAGGCTTGGGATACACTGAAGGAGAATGCTCAAAGGTGTCATATTCTTCTGAGGCATTGTCAAAATCGTCAAGGAAAGAGAATGATTGGAACACATCACCATCATCTCATGGAAGTTCCCATTGCATCGAAAGAGTTGAGGCAAGCTCTCATCACCATAATGACACCAGAGGCAGCAAGAAAAGGTATAATCAATGTCAACATTCAAATGTTCATTTCAATTATAATCATGTCATTAATGATGGACATAGATCATGGAATTGAAAGACATGTACCTTTTTTGGATTGCATAACCATAAATTTTCTATATGTTGGAAAAGAATAGTAGCACACAAAAGGAGGAGGCATGAAAGACCTTCTCAATAGCAAGAAAAGAAGAAACATGTTAAGCAAATCTGGTGGAAGAAGATCTATTGCAGTCATTTCAACAGAGGTGGCCATCAAAGAGCCACTTGTTGGAGGCTCCATCCACAACAGCACCTTAAAGACAAAGCATCAGTGCATGAACCAGGTGAAACAATTGTTCAACAAGCAAAACCACCACCAGGGGGGGTGACCCATTCACAATGATAAGTGAAAAATGGTTTCTAGATATGTTGGCTTTTCATGGTTGTGATTTTGTAAATCATTTGTTGCATTTTAAGATGTAAAAAATGATGATGTGTTTTCCATCACTTCTTAAGAAACAATGATGTCTTACATTATTTTGAGTTGCATTTTAAACTGTGAAAGTGATGTTGTGTTTCCATCACTTATAAATGCAACAATAGTGTTTGGCTTTATTTTTGTAAATCGTGTGTTGTAGTGACAATATGTTTTCCATCACTTGTCGAAGCAACAATGATGTGTTGGCCTTGTTTTCATAGTTGGGATATTGTCTCCATTTTGATGTAAACTTGACCACCGAGTATGTGTTATAAACTTGTGGCAGGTATGGGAGGCTTGGGTCATTAGTTGGTCATGAAAGTCAAGAATGTAATTTGCGAAAACAATGTACTATAGGTTGCATATGTCGGCTCATCGCTTAAGGCTCCGAAGAACAAAGGTGAAGGAGATGGAAGCAAGACCTTTTTAGGACGTTTGTGATGTAGACAAGGTACAAAGAAGTGGCAGATTATTTTCATGGTTTTGGAGGACCAAAAGCTCCTCAGTGGGGAAGATTGATCCAAGTGGCTCTAGACATAGGCAAAAGTCCTAGAGGATTCAAAAGGAGTCAGAAATAAAATTGTTTGGATTATTCTCAAACTAGGTTCATGTTGAAGATCTCGTCGTTGTGATCGTGGTGGTGTGAACAGTTTGTCAAACCGATTTCGTATGTGAAAGTTAGGAGCAGTCAAAGTTCAGGGTTGACTTGGATAACTGAGCAAGCTTTAGAAGGCAGTTATTTGGACAAAATTGGGCCACTGGATTCTAGCCAACCTGGGCCAGATTCTGGGCAAATTTGTGGCCTAATTAAATTGACTCCTTCGGTCAATTTTCTAAGTTTACAAAACACCTAATGATTTTTTATAATATAAAAATTGAAAAGAATATATTTTTGGGGTGGCGAGCCACCAACCCCGCCACCCCCCAACAACCCACCTCTATATAACAACAACCATGTATTTGGGCTGGCGGGAACCAAACTCGTCCTACCACGTGGCCAGCCTGCACCACTGGTGACCCAAATAACATTAAATATATGCCAACCAACCCCAAATTTAATACAAAATCAAAACCACGCGCCCAATTTTGCTTATATATAGTGCAGGCAGGATTTGATCCCTGGACCTGCCTCCTTAATACCTTCGCCTTAACCAACAGGATAACAGCTTTCACATTGACATATCCACCCATGAAAAATTATATAACCTTCATTCTCTCAGTACGGGGAGGCCGAGGATGTGGCACAGAGATCAAGGAATGATTTGGAACCATGACCCTTGGAAGAATAGAGGCAGAACCATGATTGAGCCAAATTCTGAGAAGGGCGAAATTTTCCCAGTGTCCAAATTGGACAAACTTTATGTCAATCCTACACTTCCGAGTGACACAAACCTGATGGAGCAGTCAGAATTTTGATTTGAGTAGAAGATCTTCAGATGACCCAAAGGAGGGAATCTTTGAGGAATCTAGGAGGAATCTAAAAGATTCTTATAGCCCTGGATTTCCACTTTCTCATAATTCAGAAATTTGACAGTAAATTTTGCACTAGTTGATGCCACAAGTTTGATGGTGCGATCAGATTTTCCATTTGTTCATTCTATTTTTCAGCAACTTTTCAAAGTGATGTGCAGGTGTCAGCATTCAACGTGTGAGCCATCATTCCATGAGATTTGACATTGCGAGATTGATGGTACAGCCAGCTTCAGTAGTTTGGCATCCTTTTCTTCAGATGACCCCAAGATGTGAGGTATATGATGTGTGTTCATGTACTTCTTTTGCTATGAGATGCATTGTGCTGCATAGATCCTTGTTTGTTGTTTGATATGGGACCTTGTTCCTTACTTGTTTCATGATTCCTACTTGATGTGACATGGAATCATCTGTGAGATATACTTCTTTTCATGTTGTTATTGAGATACCTTTTTCATCATATTGACGGGATACTCATGTTGTAGTCATGTATGTCTGAATTGAGATCCCTTTGATGCCATGATTGGTGGGATGCTGATTATTGTCATATGTTAAATTATGTCATAATGATAGGAGTCTTGTTTGAATGAGAGTTCTTGCAATGGAACATCTCTTGGAGCCACTCCTGCATGAGGGCATATTCCTTTTATGATAGAGAAAACACATGCATGTGCATCATCACTCTTTCCAGCACTTAATGCAGTGGCCTACACCATCTTGACATTGAGCCCGGAGACATAGTCCCTCCTAGATGAACTCCACTATCAACATCTTGAGTTTTATGTTGCTGATGATTGTCATGTTCCTTATTCTTTATAACATGCATATATGTTCAATTATGCTATCTTAAATGCAATTTTAATCACATCACAAAAGCAAAAAGTATTTGTTAAATCTAGGAGTTGAGTCAACTCGAATCAATCTTCTTATATAACCAGTCTTTGACCTCTTTCTTAGTTGGATTCCAGTGATAAAACATCACACATCTCTTATGCAGATTCTGGTTCTGACAACAGAACCATTTGTTGGCTGTGTGGGGCCTGACCAAGTTTTAACATTTGTTAGCCAAACAAATCCCTACACTACTGGCCCTTTCAACAACAACCTGTGGAGTGCGGACCAAAGTTTCACCTGAAACAATATGGCGGGATGCTAGAATCAAGTTTCTACACCCTAAGATGGTCGTGATGTGAGTTTATACCCTCTATTCCTGCTTTTGCGCAGGTCACTAAGTATTGGGATCTTTCATTCTACCCTTTATTCCGCAGTACCTTCACGAAGGTGTATGATTGACCATCACGCAGACTTAACTCGCAATCCAGGTACTTTCACGCTTCTATAACGTATTGTATAGGTTGCCAAGTTATCTTAAGTGTTTTACTTCTCTTACTAATCGTCCACAATTAGTGTCATGTAAACTGATATCATTACCTGTGTTTAATTAACCAATACAGTCACATACAGTCACACATCACATGAACATTATAAATTAAACCCAAAATGAAATATAACCAGATGCATTAACAAGAAATAAATACACAGAATTTGCAGAATACTTCTCCTTATTAATATCTTCAGATTAATATAGACTCTATCTGCCCTGCACACATAGTTTCAGGGGTCCGCACACTCAGCTACAAAATTCCACCCTAGGCCTCTGTGCACTAAGTTGCAGAGCCTCTACCTATGCTAGGACCTGATAACACTTAGACTCCAATTCTTAACTCCTCACTTCATTCTTTGCTATCTACTCTTACTACCTAGAGCTACTTACTTAGCTCCCTATTATACAATCCCATGGTCCACGGACCATGGTTAGATCTTTACATCCAACTTTACACTTTACAAAATAAGGGCGGACAACCCTTTATGACTTTTGACACCTTCATGCTCCGTGACAACAAAATGCAGAGATTTTACAACTTTATTACAAAATTGTCCCAAAACATGGGCTTTTAGCCCCAAAAGTGTCCTTGGAGGAACCCATTCTCAACATTCCTCCTGCAGCTCCTCCATGAGCCTCTGTAAGAATGCTACCTCATTCAAAGTCATGTACATAACATCACAATATTTCATCTAACCCCATTTTGTACAAGTGCCTTGCAATGACGAAGAAGTCTACCACACGCACGACTAACTCCTTCTGCTGGCTTTTATACCCTTTTGGAGCAGTTCCCGTCATCAGAAAATGTATGATATCTTCAAAGTTACTTTCCACGATGCACACTGCAAAGAGTTTCGCATCAGGTAGCCCCTCCAAATTAGTAGGTTCCTCTCCCGTTTCAATGCACGACAGATGATCAGGTCCCGCATTCAGTCATCATGTCTTCACAATAACTTCAAATTCATACTCCTGGAATAACAACAACCATCTGCAAATCTCCCTCTCCCCCCAACACAAGCTTATTGACCAAGTATTTCAATGCAAAATGATTCGTATACATCTTAAAATGTCCACCTAGAAAATAGTGCCTAAACTTTTGGAGCATGTACACCATGGCTAGTCTTCTACGCTCTTTGATGGAATAGTTTGTCTCAACCGTGGACAGCTTCCTGCTCACGAAAGCCATAGGATGGTCCAATTCTCCCTCACCAGCCTGTGTCAGTGTGGCCCCCAGCATAATACACGATGTGTCCACGTGCACATGAAATTCCTTCTTCGAGTCTGGGAAGATTAGGATTGGCGTGGTGACAATTTTCTCTTTCAGCACGTCTAAGCTCTTTTGGCATTCATCATTCCAACAAAACATAGCATCCATTCTCAACAACTTCTCCATAAGCTTGGTGATCTAGGCATAGCTCTTGATGAAATTCCTATAGTATCCAGTATGCCCTCGAGTTGCGTGCAACTATTTCACATTCCTCGATGCCTCCAAGTTGATTATCACTGTGATCTTCGTGGGGTTTACCATCAATCCTTGTCTGCATACCACATGACCCAACAACATCCCAAAAGGGACACAAAACAAACACTTCTTTAGATCGAGCTCGATCTAGCATCAAGTGCAGACTTGCCACATGGCACTTTACCAACCCAAACATTGTCTAATTGTCGAAGTATACCTCCAGAAATTTATGAATGAAGTATTTAAATGCCACGATGAATATGTGCGAAAACATTTCTGGTGCATTTTCCCAAAAGGAATTACGGTATACTGAAAATATCCCCATTCAATCACGAAGGTTGTCTTGCTTCTATCGTTAGGCATGATTTTGATCTGATGGCACCCAGAAAACCCATCAGTGAAAGAGTATTCTTATTAGCCACCTACATTATCCATGACCCCATCTATTAATAGGGTCAGGAAAGGATCATGCACACAGGTGTCATTCAACATCTGGAGATCCATGCATATCCTTATTTCTTCTTCCCGTTTCTTTTCCTGAACCACTATGAGGCTTACCTAATCAAATTCTTCTACTGGTTCAATAATTCCTGTCATGAGAAGCTTATCTAACTCAGCGCAGACCCTTTCCTTATACTTCGGATTAAGGTGGTAAGGTCTTTGTTTTATAGGTTTCGCATCCAGTTTCACGATGATCTTCATGATACCCAAGTCTCCTATGATTCCCTTGAGGTCAAAAAACTTCGTGGGAAACAAATCTTGATATTTGCGGAGGAGCTCCATGACCTTGTCTACTGTCGCATAGTCCCAATAGTCCCCAATCTTTGCAAATTTTAGCTCCACCTCTGTTCCAATGTTGACCTACCTAGTTTTCAATGGCACAATGATGTCTAGATCCTCTATCTGCATGCCTTCAACCTTGCAGTGACCCTCAGTTTCTGGAATATTAATCTTTCTGGGATCCTTGTATGCTTCTTTAGCAGTCATGTTATAACATTCTAGTGCGTGATGCAACTGGGTAGTTCAATCAAGTTGAATCAGGTCCAAAGGATCTTGTAGTATCCTAAAGATTAATGCTTTAACCTCCCATAGTGCTGCATCAATACAGTGAAACCCATCCTCAAAGCTGAACGTCATTATAAACCCCTAGCGCAAGATGTATCATTCTTCAATGTCATGGTGGAGCTCTATTTCCATGTACCAATTCATTGGTATGACATCCAGGGTATGACAAAATAGATGCACCCATTCAGGCTGGGGCTCTGCTTTAGAAGCCTTAGTCTATTAGGCTAGGGGATGACGCGGATCATCCCTTCCATCATACTTGTCGGTCATCCACACTTTTGGCTATGCAAAATGTATTCTCATCATCCTCCTATAGTTACACCAATCATCGAAATTATCATTGTGCGTACCCCACTATCTTGCGGGTGTAGTGCACAGTACCTAGTCCAATGCCTAGAAACAATGCTTCTCCCGCAATTCTCTCTCAAATGCATTCAAAAAGTGATCAACATTAGTTAGCCCATCATAGTGAAGCAGACTCCTTACTTTTGATGACATGAAGCACAATGACTTGGTCATCATATTGCAATGCAATGTAGATACTTCATGCACCCTAAAGAGGCCGAAGAGCCTGAAAGTTATGGAAATTTGGGTCATATTTAGAGAAAATCTTGCAGAGATTTCTGTAAATCCAAATTATAGTTGTTAAACTTTAAAATTTTAGGTGTCCTAGACAGTTTTGATTGTGCTAAATCTGTTTCCACCATGAAAAAAACTATTCAATCACTGCATCTACAAGCTTTTTTAAATCTTTTTTACCAAAACACTATATTATAATATTATATCAGATTAAAATTGAATTCCACATTACTGTGCATGTGCTGCATGTGGATTATGTTGTACCTCACATCGTACGATTTGACATGGAACACATTATATAACTTAAGCTCAGCCTTGCAGGCTGCCATAGTTGTGTAACTGCACTAAATTATTTATCTTAACGCCATCACCATGTAAGCATTTTGATCATCCTTGTGGGCATTTCCCTTTCAGGCATTGTTGTTTGGGGTTTACGCTGAGTCAGAGAATGTTGGAGTAGTTTTTTTCCAAAGACCCTTATGGAGATCCCGGAAACAATAATCACATTCACACACTAATCAATATTAATTTTCCTCCCTATGGAAGAAATTTCATGGGAGACAATCCCACTGGAAGATTCTTTGATGGAAAAATTCTTCCACACTATTTGGGTAAGCACAATGTTAATAAGCACAATGTTAATAATTGGGCAGACAATTAATTTTATTGATACATATATCTAAATTATATGTTGTTCTGATGTCCAAATGAATATACAGTTGCAGGACTTAACATCAAAGAGTTGTTGGAAGCATATCTTGATCCGAACAAGAATTGATCACAGGTGTTAGTTTCTCCTCATCGAGGTAAGGATTAGACAATCTCACCGTTGCCACAGTAGTAAATAATGACTACCTTTCCTCTATATCCACTCACTCATCATAAAACCTTCATCATGAAATCAAATCAAATTTTATGCACTGATATTTGAGGGTCCACATTTTACATATTTTTTGAATATATCTTGTAAGTTTTTTGAGATACACAGATCTAGATCTGCAAAACAATAAACAAGCTTGCAAGAGAAGGAAGGAAGGGAGCAAGAATTGAGAAAAGAATAAAAATTTGATTCTTTAATATTAGTTTTAGAATAAATACATAAAAGCAACTAAGTTAAGCTTAGTTGTACATGCAATAACTAAAGCTAAGTGTGCTTTATCTTATGTTAATGTGTACATGTGCCACATGCAAGCAATAAGTTAACTGGAGCTAATCTAGGTGCATGTACACCAACACAACTAGTCTAAGTGCATGTACACCAACACCCCCCCTTAAGCATAACTTAGGTGAGTGTGATGCAAAATGAATGAGTCCCGGCAACACGGCCATTTTATGTACCCATATACAATGCATAAAAAGGAGGAAAGAGGGAAAACCCAGTGGGAAGAAAACCCCCCCTCAAAATATAATGCAAAAGTAGAGAAAAGACAACTGCTAGGCAGTCGTGTCCTTCACCCCGAGACGATCTCGCAAGAATCGAAACTTCTGCTCAATGAAAGTCTTGGTGAAGATGTCAGCAATCTGCTCGGAACTAGGACAGTACTGAAGATCGATGATCCCATCATGAATGAGTTCTCTAATGAAGTGCATGTGGATCTCGATGTGTTTGGTACACTGCCGCTGCACTGGATCTCTGCAAAACTTTAGCGTACTTTGATTATCGCACCAGATGGCAGTTGGATGATGGACACTAATCCCAAGCTCAGATAGGAAATGTTGTAGCCAAATTGCCTGAATAGTGGCATTGACTGCTCCTCTATACTCGGCCTCTGCTGATGATAAAGCAATGGCAGCCTGCTTCTTACTTGACCAACAAATTGGGCCGGATCCCAAACTAAGTACATAACCGGAAGTAGACTTGCGATCAATGGTGTCGCCAGCCCAGTCCGAATCTGTGAACCCGATGAGATTCAAAGAACAATTGGCTGCATAATGAATCCCATAGGTGATTGTCCCCTGGACATATCGAAGGATGTGCTTTGCATCATTCCAGTGTAACTCATGTGGCTCTTGCATGTATCTGGAAACTGCTCCGACAGCATAGGAGAGATCAGGACGGGAGTGAGTGAGATAAAGAATACTTCCCACAAGCTGGCGATACAATGTGCAATCAACCAATGGTGTGTCTTTGCCATTCTCAAGCTTTATCCCTGATAAGAAAGGTGTGGCTGCTAGCTTGCAGTCACTCATGTGAAATCGTGCCAAAAGATCTCTGGCATATTTTGGTTGAGAAATGGTAATGCTAGAATCACGCTGATGGATCTCTAGTCCAAGGAAGAAATTTAGCAAGCCCATGTTTGTCATAGAAAACTGCTTATGTAATGCAATTTTGATGTTAGTAATGACAGAAGCTGAACTACCCGTTATCAAAAGATCGTCTACGTAGAGTACTATGATCAACAAGGAGTCAATTTTCTTCAGAAAATAAACATTGGAATCAGATTTGCAGCGTACAAAATTTTGAGATAACAAATAAGAATCCATCTTTGCATACCATGCTCTAGGTGCCTGCTTGAGGCCATAGAGAGACTTCTTTAGTTTGCATACCAGAGATGAATTCTGCATGTATCCCGGTGGCTGCTCCATGTAGATTTCCTCCTCGAGATCACCATGAAGAAAGGCATTCTTCACATCCATATGATGCACCTCCCATCCTCTTGCTGCTGCAATGGAGAGAGCTAGCCGAATGGAATCCATTTTTTCCACTGGAGCAAAAGTCTCATCATAGTCAACACCATGTACTTGCTGAAAACCTTTTGCTACCAATCGTGCCTTATATCGACTAACTTGGCCATTTGATGCTTTCTTAGTCCGGTAAACCCACTTGCATCTCACAAGTTTGCGATTTGAAGGTAGCGGAACCAAATCCCAAGTCTGGTTCTCAATGAGAGAGTTATATTCCTCATCCATGGCGGCTTCCCATTCAGGATGCCCATTTGCTTCTGCATAAGTTTGTGGATCAGATCCATGCATCATATAAGCATGCATGGGCATGGATGGCTCCATAGCTAAGAGTGCTTGTGGATCTTCCTCAAACAGAGGGATAGAGGCAGGATCATCAAGGATATCACTCATGTTGCGCCATTTTTGTGTTGAAGGTGGTCGAGAATCTTCCGAACTACATGCAGAAGTATGATCTCGATGTTCAACAACTGGTGGTCTAACAGGGGTCACAGGAAAAGACTCATCTTCATCAGAATGCTGGTCTGAAGTTTCATCTGCATACTCATCAATGAGTGGTGATGAAAATTTGGTAACAAGTTCATCTACTGGTGCATGCGAAATATCTTCGTCAAACTTTACACTCCTTTCAATAAAGAGCTCTTCAGTGTGGATATCAAGCAATCTGTACCCTTTGACTTCATCAGAATATCCAACAAACATGCATGCTTTGCTTTGAGGCTCCAAAGCCTTTCTCTTCTCTGGAGGAATGCGGGCCCATGCTCGAGATCCAAAAATGCGGAAATGACTAACTTCAGGTTGCATGCCAGTCCAGCAGTTACTGCATTAAGCGAAGGGCCGGCAACACCAAGTGGCGAAATTCTGCTAGGTTTTATCAGATCACGCGTATTATAAATCTCCCCAGCCTCACCATTACTGATATGGCTCCAGTTTGGTGATTGCAACCCATTCTAATTGATAGTTGAATAAGGTATCCTCTGTTCGTTTGTTACATAGGAAGCAGCATGGGCATAAGGTGGATGGAAAATGGGCTGATAATGACGATCTCTGTCTTCCACTTTGGTGACAACAGCTTCGGTAGATTTGCTGAGTTCTTGGCCAAATATTTTCCAATCATGGGAAGGCTTTAGAGGTGGAGCAGCCTTGGCATTCACCCTCATTGGATTTGGGGGGAAGGGTACAACTAGAGAACCCTTCACTACTTGTTGACCTCGATTTCCATCACAGGAATTTGATTGAGGAACAAAATCAGAAAATGTATACAGACGAGATTGATCATTTACCTTGCCAGATGCAATCTTCAAATTGGTTTGCATGTCATAAATGCTCACAAAATCTGGGGTAAATTCCACTTTCCTTCCGCTGCCTGTGTGTGTCATCTGATACACTGAGAGAAGATTCAGAGAAAGCCTTGGAATATGCAAGACATTTTCAAAACTTCCATCTTCGAATTGCACTCTTCCTTGTCCAGTTGGTGCAACTGCAGAATTATCCCCCATGAGAATGGGAGGACCTGAGTATGCATGTAGAGAGGAAAAGGATTCCTTTGAAGAAGCCATATGATGTGAAGCTCCTGAATCGATGATCCATTCTTGTGGTGCAGAATGAAGAGCAATCAAAGCATGCCCGTTACCTCTTGGATCTGGTGCTTTTTCTCCAGACTTCTTCTTAGCATTCTAAGGAATGTGGTCTCCAAGATTGTGTTGCTGGAGTGTCTGCGCCATAAGATCTATAGTCTTCTTCATGCATGCAGATTCAGGATGAAAACCACGGTGGCAATAATTGCACATTGATTGTCCTTTCGTTCCTTTCCTTTCCTTTGAGCCAGATGATCCATCAGGGGGTTTGGGATGTCCTCCCTTTCTTGGATCAGGATCCTTCTTCCCTTTTTCTTTCTGATGGTCTTTGGAATTTTCCTTTCCTTTTGCATGCACAGTAAGTGCATGCGCTTTGGAATTTTTAAGTGTGCCCATTTTGATGAGCTTATCTTGCTCATGCATCAAAGACTGAATAAAAGAATCCAGTGAGGGCATCTTCCAAGTTGCACCAGTTGCAGATCTGACTGTATGGAATGTAGAGATGAATACTGCATACTCTGGACCAAGTTTTGATAAAATGGAAAGAATCAACTGATTTTCTTGCTTGGATTTGTCGATCCCGCATCCTTTCAGCTGAACCAACAAGGCTTTATACCTTGTGAAAAAATCTTGAATGTTCTCAAAGTTTCTCGGATCTAATGAGTTTAACTCATTTTCGAGAATGTGACCTTGCATTTCATCTTGTTTTCCAAACAATTCTTCCAAAATTTTCCATACTTCATTTGGAGTTGAACATGATTCAACATGAAATAGCAGTTCCGGAGAAATAGATAAACATAGGATGTCGAAGGCCTCGTCCATGCGATTGAAATATCTTGTTTTCTCCATTGCCGATGTTGGTTCAACTTCCATTCCCATGGTTATTCGAAATAAGCCTCTACTTCTAAGATGAAGTTGAATCTTTGGCTTCCATTCGAAATAATTGTATGGAGTGAGAATTGCCAATTGTGGAAACTCCAATTTAGACTCCATTCTTTGTTGTTGCTTCAATCTTCTGAACCTGCAAATAAAATTGCTTGTGCACTGATTACAAATCCCTGTGCTCTGATACCATGTGGAGGTTTGCCGTTACACCAAAACCCGCAGGTGTTGGTAAACATTACAAGCCAGTAACTAGGATCCCCAGGGTGGAAATTATGGATTCTATAGAGGTGCGATGATTCTTCCAACACCCCCCCTCAAACGCAACTTGGGGGAATCGAACCTGGGTCCAAGCTCTGATACCATGTGGAGGTTTGCCATTACACCAAAACCCGCAGGTGGTGGTAAACGTAACAAATAGTAACTAGGATCCCCAGGGTGGAAATTACGGATTCTATAGAGGTGCGGTGATTCTTCCAACACCCACCCTCAAACACAACTTGGGGGAATCGAACCTGGGTCCAAGCTCTAATACCATGTAAGATTTTTGAGATACACAGATCTAGATCTGCAAAACAATAAACAAGCTTGCAAGAGAAGGAAGGAAGCGAGCAAGAATTGAGAAAAGAATAAAAATTTGATTCTTCAATATTAGTTTTAGAATAAATACATAAAAGAAACTAAGTTAAGCTTAGTTGTACATGCAATAACTAAAGCTAACTAAAGCTAAGTGTGCTTTATCTTATGTTAATCTGTACATGTGCCACATGCAAGCAATAAGTTAACTGGAGCTAATCCAGGTGCATGTACACCAACACAGCTAGTCTAAGTGCATGTACACCAACATATCTCCTCATTGAAACCAATTTTCTGGTTCAATTTTCTGGTGACAGGTTGAACTGTAACTGATTTTTTATTTTCAATATTTATTCCCAACGTTGACTAATTGATATGCGTCATGTTTATTAATAATATTTCGTTTCCTATGTTGATCAATAATACTAATATATTTTATTTAACATAATTAATTTGTTCCATTGAATTCAGATACCTGTGCAACGAGGCGACACCGTTTACATGTAGTGATGCTTCAAAATATGTATTATTTGGTTCAATTCTTCTAACTCAAAAGTCTTATGTAATCCTTTTGAAGTATTTCTAAAGGAAGGGGTTACACAACTCTTGTAAATCCACTCATATTTTTCAAGTTGTTGGGTGGTAAACATTTTACATTCCATAAGAAGTGCTTCTGCTTCTACTATAATTTTCGTAATGCATTAAATTGCATGACTTAAATTGCTATTATTCGCCTCTGAAGGCCAATAAATCCAGTCATCGTTTATGGGTAGAGTTGTCCATGGACACTGTAAATTAATGTTAAAACTGACAACTATAAAACATTGATGGACTATTACCGACCAAATATTTATGTCAAAATTCATAACTCTCCCAATTAAATAAAATAAATAAATGGATAGTTATGTTTTACAAATGTAAATGTTTTCGAATTTTGTTTTTTAAATAATTATTATTATAAAATGGTAAAAAAATATAGATGAACTTAAGACTTTATAAGAACTTTATATTATTTAAATTATATTTTTAAATATACGAAATGATTAAATATTATTTAATTTTTTTTATAATTTTTCAATTAGCATTGTTTATCAAGGTTACAAATTTGCATAGAAAGATATGATAATTTCATTTTTCAAAAAGTATGATCATAGGAGTGTTTGAATTGTTTTTTAATAGTGAAAATGTATTCAACTCGATCAAAAACCCCTAGGAACCTAAAATCAGTAAGTTTGACAATGGTAACTCAAATTTCCCACAATTTCTGCGAGATTTTGTTGCCAAATTATGTAGGAATTTCCACTATTTTCTGAACAAGTTTGTGGCCTCTTTAAACTACTCTTTTAAATTATGTTATTCAATGATTAAAATTTATAATTGAAAATTTTGTATTAACACTAACATCATTACAACATTTATTAAAATTTATATTTTGTATAAATAAATTTTTTATCATTAGTTATTCTATATCTTGATAGTCACACAAATACTTTACACCTTGATATAAGAGTATAAGGCTTAGATATATAAAGTCAAATAGTAAGCTAATACACTTCAATTTATTATATTGTAGTTTTGTTTGTATTAATAAAATAATTAGCTATTTAATAAAAAGTAACTAAAATAATAATAATAATAATAATAATAATAATAGATAAATAAATATTAGTAATGATATTAATAAATAATAATATTAGATATTAAACAATTAAATATTATTAAACAATAACATTGTTAAATATTAATAAACAATAATATTATTAAATTTTAATAATATCACCCGGATGGGGGTGATGAATCTCGCAAGAGATTTATGCATGGGAAGTAATGATTAACACCTCACCATTGGTGCGAAAATCGGCCTCCTTGTCCTCTCACAGAATATTGAATACGGAAGGCGTTGCAATCTGTGTGAATTCCCCACCAACCTTGAGGAGAGTGGGAGGGGGTTGTCGTCGAAGGTTTATGGAGAGTGGTGTATTTCTATGACATGTAATTTGGGCGTTCCAATAGTTTAAAGGGCATAGTTTGAGCTGTCAGAAAAATAGTAGCAAGTGCAGTGGATACCTTGTCTTGGAAAGGCAACACTTCTGACATCTGTGTTCCCTCCTCAGCTTTCAGGTCAGTAATTTGGTGGATTTCCTTTTTGGTGTATGGTCTTTGGCTTTTTCGAGTTGTAGAGGAGTTGGGAATTTGGTTCTGAGGTCTATATGAAAGTCCTACTATGGTTGGGTGGGCTCTCCTCTGCGTCAAGACGGAAGTCGGATTGCCTTCCCCAACAATTCCTCCTTGGGGCTTTGCATGATTAAGTGGCTTCTTCAGTGAAGGTATGTTGGCTTTCAAGTTGTCTCATCTGTAGTTGTTCTACAAAGTTCTATGGATAGAGAGTTGAGGGTTCAATGCCTCGTTGTTGGCTTGACATCATGGCTCCCTGTTATTCTCTTGGTAAGGTTTTTTTTGTCTTACCCACATGGGTGGGGCAACTCTCTATCATTAAAGTTGTAATCTGTGTTGAATTGTATTGGCTCACTCCATCTCTTCTCAACAACGATGACCCTATTATAATGTGTCTCGTACAACACAACACTCGCTCTTTTTCCCTTACAAAGCAAAGTTCGGCCAGACAGGGGAGTCAGGAGTCTTCTATGCACGTGGCACCCGCAATAGCGGCAACCACTGGCTCTGGTCGGGGTAGTAGAACTATTGGTCGTTTGGGTCAAGTTGTTTTTGGGGCTCATGATGGTCGCAGTCATGGCGGCTCAGTGGCTGGTCATGGGGGTAGAACCTCGCAAACTCAGCAGAGGGGTGGAGCAACGCATCATGGGGGCAGAGATAGGCAAGCGAATGTGAGTCAGCGAGGGCGTGGGTTGATGAAGGAACATTAATGTTGTTTGAAAAATTGCCAGGATTTGACTTAGTCAGTACTAGACCACCTAGAAACCTCATAGAGGGTGCAGTAGGAATAGTATGCAGAGCTCATTTCTACATTGAATAATATGCATGAATTGTAGTTTCATGTTCGAGAGTGGTTTGTGGTGGTCTTGCGAGGCCAAAATATGTTATCCGAGAAGGTGGAGAAGCTGGAGTCATGGATGGCTCACTTCAAAGAGCATGTCCAATGTTCCTCCCTCCCTCTTCCTCCTCTAGGGACTTCTCTCGACAACCCAAATAATATTACTACCAATGAATAGCATGGTTACAGGTGTTTTACTTGTTTTATGTGTTTTTTGGTGATTTTGGCCTCCTAAGTTGTGGGTTGTGTCTTTAGTTGTATTTATGTTTCTTTGCCATATGTTGATCACAGTAGTCAACAAACCTTGTTGGGGTAAGTCTACCTACAGTTTTCTACTGATGTACCTCTTTTTGATGAATGAATATAACTTAGATTTATAGGAAAAAATGAAATTAATCCCATAGGTCTTTGGATTGACAAAAAAGAATATTGATAATATTAAAAAAATAATATTATTATCAAAAATAGCAATATTTTATTACTTATAATATCAATAATTTTAACTAACATTAATAACATAAATTTTTTATATTTATATTATAGATAATTTATAATCTGAAATATTTGATAACATGAAGCATTAATTTAACCATATTTAAATTAATATATTAATGTTAATTAATATATTAACATTACTATTACTATTAATGTTAATTATTATAAATAAATGTCATATATATATATATATATATATATATATATATATATATATATATATATATATATTATTAGTGCCTTGGGTTTAGAGTATCAATCCCTTGGGTTCTTGAATCTAAGGGTTCATATTCCTACAATATATTATTATTATTGATAGAGTTTATAATAATAATCTTAGGGTTTAATATAAATCTCTTGGGTATATAATTAATGAGTGTCAACCATGGTTCAACATTACATTGTGACAAAGATTGTGTCAACATGGTAATCGACCATGGTCAATGATGGTCAACCATGTTTATTTTAAGGTTTATAATATTTATCTTATGTTTATATACATCGGGTTTAATAAACCCAAGGTATATAACCCCTAAGATAAATATTATAAACCCAAGGGACTAATAAACCCAAGGGATTTATACTAAACCCAAGAGATTTATATAAAACCCATGGGGTAATAAAATCTATGATTGACCATAATAAACCCAAGGAAATAATAGTAAACCAAAAGGTATATAATCCCAAAGATAAATATTATAAACCCAATGAGATTATTAAACCAAAGGGATTAATACTAAACCCAAGGGATAATAAGCCCTATGACTCACCATGGTCAACCATGTAAAATCATGGTCAACCATGGTGACATTGCAACAAAAAGTGCCTCTTTGTCCAACGTCACATTATGACAACCATGGTCATTAATGGTCAAACATGGTTCAATGTCGCATTGTGAAAAACATTTTCTCAATATGAAATTTAACATGGTCAACTATGGTCAGTCATTTTCCAATGTCGCATTAAGACAAAGGTTATCTCAATATGAAAACCAATCATGGTCAAGCATAGTCCAACGTTGCATTGTGACAAATATTGTGTCAATATGAAAATCAATCATGCTCAACCATGTTTATTTTAGGGTTTATAATATTTATCTAAGGGTTTATATACCTTGGTTTTATAATATTTATCCCTTTGTTTTAATATTATTCCCTTGGGTTTTTAGTATTAATCCCTTGGGTTTATAATATTTATCTTAGGGTTTATATACCATGGATTTATAATATCAATCCCTCGAGGTTATCAATCTAAGGGTTCATATTCGTCGGGTATAATATTATTCATCATGGTTTAATATAAATCCCTCTGGTTTATAATCGTGGTCAACCATGGTCCAACGTGACATTGTGACAAGATTGTCTCAATATAAAAATCAACCATCGTCACCCATCATCAACCATGGCCATTCATAGTCAACCACAGTCCTATGTCACATTATGATAAAGATTGTCTCAATATGAAAATCAACCATGGTCAACCATGGTTAAATGTTGCATTGTGACAAAGATTGTCTCAATATGAAAATCAACCATAGTCAACCATGGTCGAAGGTTGCATTCTCACAAAGATTTCCTCAATATTAGAATCAATCATGGTCAACCATGGTCCAATGTTGCGTTGTGACAAATATTGTCTCAATATGAAAATCAACCATGGTCATCCATACCCCAACATTGCATTGTGAAAAAGATTTTCTCAATATGAAAATCAACCATGGTGGACCATGGTCAATCATGGTCAACCATGGTCAACAACAATGGTCACATTATGACAAAGATTGTCTCTTTTTTCAATGTCACATTGTGACAACCATGGTAATCCATGATCAAACATGGTCCAACGTCGCATTGTGACAAACATTGTCTCAATATAAAAATATACGATGGTAAAAAATGGTACACCATTGTCATATGGTGCATGATGACAAAGGTTTTCTCAATATGAAAATCAATCATGGTCAACCATATTCCAATGTTGCATTGTGATAAAGATTATGTCAATATGAAAGTCAATCATCATTAACCATGGCCAAGAATGTTTATTTTAGTGTTTAAAGTTTTTATCTAAGGTTTTATATACCTTGGTTTTATAATATTTATCGCTTGTGTTTAATATTTTTCCCTTGGGCTTAGTATCCCTTGGGTTTTTAGTATTAATCCCTTGGGTTTATAATATTAATCCATTTGGTTTATATTATTTCCTTAGGTTTATAATACGTTAGGGTTTTAGAATTAATCCCTTAGGTTTATAATATCAATCCCTTGGGTTTATCAATCTAAGGGCTCAAATTCCTAAGGAATAATATTATTGATCAAGTTTATAATATTAATTCTTGGGTTAATATAAATCATTTGGGTTTAAAATCATGTTCAACCATGCACAACCATTGTCCAATGTCACATTTTGACAAATATTTCCTCAATATGAAAATCAACCATGGTCAAATGTCACATTGTGACAAAGATTGTCTCAACATGAAAATCAACCATGGTAAAACATGGTCAATCATGGTAAAACATGGTCAACCATGTTTATTTTATGGTTTATAGTATTTATCTTAGGATGTTATACCTAGGGTTTATAATATTAATCCCTTGGTTTTATCCCTTGGGTTTAATATTACTCCCTTGGGTTTTTAGTATTAATCCCTTCAGTTTATTATTCACTAGGGTTTATAATATTAATATGTTGGGCTTATTAACCTAAGGGTTCATATTCCTAAGGTATAATATTATTCATTGGGTTTATATTATAAATCCTTGAGTTTAATATAAATCCCTTGGGTTTTTAATCATGGACAATCATGGTCCAATGTCATATTGTGACAAATATTTTCTCAATATGAAAATAAACCATGGTCCTACATCACTAAGTGACAAAGATTGGCTCAATATGAAAAAAAATAATGCTCAACCATGATTAACCATGGTCCAATGTCGCTTTGTGACAAAGATTGTCTCAATATGAAAATGAACCATGGTCAACCATGTTTTTTTTAGGGTTTATAATATTTATGTTAGGGTTTTTATGCATTGGGTTTATAATATTTATCCCCTGGGTTTAATATTGTTCTGTTTGGTTTATAATCTCTTGGGTTTTAATATTAATCGCTTGGGTGTATTATTCACTTGGGTAATATCGATCCCTTGGGTTTCTAATTTAAGGTTTCATATTACTTAGGTATAATATTATTATAGAGTTTATAATATTAATCTTTGGGTTTAATATAAATCCACTGGGTTTATAATCATGGTCAACCATGGCCGAATGTCACATTGTGACGAATATTATCTCAATATCAAAATCAACCACTATTGCATTGTGACAAGGATTGTCTCAATATGAAAATAAACCATGGTAAACCATGTTCTGAAGTCACATTGTGACAAAGGTTGTCTCAATATGAAAATCAACAATCGTTAACCATGGCCAATCATGGTCAACCATGTTCTGAAGTCACATTGTGACAAAGGTTGTCTCAATATGAAAATCAACAATCGTTAACCATGGCCAATCATGGTCAACCATGGTCACATTGTGACAAATATTAACTATTGGTCCAACCTCACATTGTTACAATCATGGTCATCCATGGTCAACCATTTTCCAACATCACATTGTGACAAAGATTATCTATTGGGCCAACCTCACATTGTTACAACCATGGTCATCCATGGTCAACCATGGTCCAACGTCACATTGTGAAAAAGATTGTTTGGATATGGAGATCAACCATAGTGAGCCATGATCAACCATTGTTCAACATCGCAATGTGAAAAAGGTTGTCTCAATGTGAAAATCAATCATGGTCAACCATTGTCCAACATCACATTGTGACAAAGATTTTGTCAATATTAAAATCAACTGTGGTCAACCATGTTTATTTTAGAGTTTATAATATTTATCTTAGGGATCATATACCTTGGGTTAATTATATGTATCCCTTAGCTTTAATAGTATTCACTTAGGTTTATAATCCCTTGGGTTGTTATTATTGATCACTTGGGTTTATTATTCCATTGGGTTTATAATATTTATCTTAGGGTTTATATAGTTATGTTAATAAATATTTATTAATCATACTCCTATCGGAATATATCAACCACATTAGTAAATGTGGTTGTGGTTTATAATATTTATCTTAGCATTCATATACCTTGGGTTTATAATATTAATCCCTTCATTTTAATGTTGTTCCTTTGAGTTTATATTATCAATCCCATATGTTTATTAATGTATGGGTTCATATTCCTTTGATTTACAATATAAATTGCTTGGGTTTATTGATGACTTGGTTTTATGATATTAATAATCACTTACGTTTATAATATTAATCCTTAGTGTTTATAATAATATTAATCCCAAAGGTTTATCATATTAATCCCAAGGTTTTTAAAATTTATTAATAAATTATTTATTATAAAAACATGAATTAAATAATTATTATTATGATTTTTTTAATAAAAAAAATTATTTAATTAATATTCATTATTTATTAATAATATATAATTAAATTATTAATAAATAAAAAAATTAGTAACAATATTATTTATAGTATTATTATGTAATTAAATTAAAAATTGTTTTAATCATTATTGTTATTATTATTATTATTATTATTATTATTATAAGGATTGTTATAATCATTTTAAAATAATTATTGTTATTACGAAATAATTATTACTATTAAGATTATTGTTATGAATAAATATTAAATGATTAAAAAATATTGAATAATTAAATAATAAAATTAATAATTTTCTTATTGTAATAGTTGTTTTTGTAATATTATTTTTATTATTATATATTTATCAATGGCTTGTATGGTAGATATGGATAAAGCCTTCGGCTTATATCAACCACATTTAGAGCCTGGAGTCTAGCGGTGGGTTTGAATATGTGGATGACATGGAAAGAAAGAAATCGGAGAATATTTCAAAACAAAAAAATGTCTCCAGAGCTGATCTGGAAAAGAACCCAAAGCCATATAAGAGAAACTATCCTTGTGGAAACCTAGAATCAAGAAGATTGGAAAGCAACTCCAGAAGAAGAAAAGATCCTGGCATTCCTAAATTTAGAACAAGGAATGGTTCATCCCCAGAAGCAGAAAGAACGAGAAACTCACAACCATAGCCCTGCCAATTTCAATTGCCCATAAGATGGCTTCATCAAACTGAACTTTGATGGAGCCTCCAAAGGAAATCTGGGGCCAGCAGGGTTTGGAGGCATTTTCCAGGATAATCAAGGGCGGATAAGATGGGTGTATGCAGATCATGGTGGTATTATGAGCAACAATGAAGCAGAATTAATGGCAGTCTATCAAGGATTAAGAATAGTGATCCGAAATGGATACAATAATCTGGAAATAAAGGGCGACTCAAAACTAGTGATAGAGATGCTCAGGAAACTTAATAATGGCAAGGATTGGGAGAAAGTGGCACAGAGCTGGAGGACAATGGGCCTAATTCAGGACCTGGCAAAGCTCATAAAGTGCATTGAGTATAAGATCATAAATCATGTTAGAAGGGATGGTAATAAGGCAGCGAATTTCCTTGCTAATTGGGGTTGCAATGAACAAGGGGGCAAGGTAGACATTATATGGCTGATACATTTGGAAGAACAAAGATGGGAGCCTGTCAAAACAATCATTGCCCAAGATAATAATGAGGACACAAACTCAAGGTAGTAGATACAGGTGGTCCCGATCGGGGTGAGAGAAAAGGAAAAGACATTTAACAGGACAATGGAGGGGAGACGCTGGCAAGGCCGGCCACCAAACCCTCTAATAATAACTCAATGGGATGTGAGGGCATCATGCAGACCTATTGGAATCCTGAGGCACCGAGGTGACAGGGGAGTGGAGGAAGAGGGAGTAGGAAATGGTGACGGAAGAATGATGGGATGTAGAACAGATGGGAGAGCGTTAATGAGGATGGATAAGGGAGGAAGAGAGACCAGTACATAGTGAATGGAGGAGAAGACCGGAGCTAAGTGAGAGTTGGATTCTTCTACGGCTAAGCGACAGTCCAGGCGGCTGTAAAATGCAAGATGGCACTCTCAGGTCAAGGAAGGGGTCGAGGTGGAAGAAGCCGGCAAAGCCAACCAGGATGTAATGACCCCACGACCTTTGCGCCTGCACTTTAGAGATGTAGCCAGAAAACTAAGAGTAAAATAGTGCAGGAAGCGGAAAGGGCATATCAAGAAGGAACTTATGCTAACATACTCAAGCTCATTCAGGAATTGGGGGAAAATGTCATGGGAGAAGACTCAGAGCCTGAAATGGAGGAATGGGGAGATCTCGTTCCTGACCCGGGAAGCACCAGGGGAAGAATGACTCTATACAAGCAAGCCTTGCATGTTTACTGGGTGCTGAAATGTTTACTTGCCAAGGTGCTGGAACAAGTAGCAGGTGAAATGGCAGAGCTTGCCCAAGGCATGCCAAACATGAAGAAAGAGATGAAAAATCTACAAATCATAATGATAATGCAGGACAGTAAGTTGGAGGAGATCTAGCAACAACTGAAAAAGTTAACTCCAATAGTGAGGGACACGGTAACAACACTCGAGAACGTGGGAGAGAGAAAAGTTTAGCTCTTGCAGTTTTTTATTATGTTTGTTTTTTAGGAACAATATTCTCTTTTATTTTTACTAGTTTCATGACTGTCTGGAACATGTTTAGCATTTGTTGTTGTGAGGTTTATCTTGCATGGATTGGTAGACTTATTAATTTTTGCTACTGGATGGCCTACAATAACTTGAGGTGGCCAAAAAATCTAGTTTCCCATCTGGGTAGGTTGAGGCCACCAAAATGATGTATATGGTTCAACTTATTTTTATATAAATAGAAAAAGAAAGGCACTACCGTAGGTTACAAAAAAAAATATCAATCACATTTAATTATTTAAATGTGGTTGTGCTAGTAATACTATGACTAGCACCCACTTGCACTCAAGTGCATATTAGTTGTCTCGGCACATATGTTAGTACAACCGTCTTAAGACAAAATCATTCCTTAAGGAAATATTGTAGACACATACTCATATCATGCAACTCATCAAACATTCAAACAACCTGTAAACATACCATGTTAGATAAACTAAATAGTTGACATAATCAAATTCATACCTCAATGTATCCCAAGGGAAGCTATCACATATGCACAAGTAAGTCTAGATTAATACAACACAATATCACAAATAAATCGACTTATACCTGAATATCATAACCATAACCATATGTACAGGCCAATCTAGATTAACATGATACATATAACAGCAAGATCTTAACTATAATGACCATAATCATCATGTGTATGACTAAAGTGCATATAACAACAAGTTACTATTATTAATGTTTATCTAACATAGATGCATATGATTTCTCTGATTAAATACCATCTATCATTCATTTAACCAAAACAATAATAGAATGATAGGAATTTATATAATCATAATGCATATAACAACCATTAACTAACATACCTGCATGCCCAACATACAAACCTATATGATGATTTGCTCTTACCCGAAGGTCCAATGTTGCAATCTCACTCTAATAATTTGCTTCTCCTACACTATCTCAACCAACACATCAACATCATAACATACCAACAATATCATGATGACATAAGGGCATAGCAATAACCATCACAATGTGTGAATACCAAACACATAGAAAAGTAACATGCATGCATAAAAAACACATTCCCCCCATCCAATCCAAGTGTTTGAACCTGGGGGCTCTAATACCACCCTATAAGCACCCCTCCAACATCTACCTAGTTTCACCATATTGCCAGGGTAACGTGAGAGGAGAAGCTACTATGACATGACTCAACTCCCTAAGTACAATTATGGAAGTGGAATCGACAACAAGAAACTTACTAACTTCCCTCAGGTGATATACAACCCCCAGGAGCTAAACACCCACTCCATGTGCCCAAACCATGAGTTAAGTTTCTTTTTCAGTGACCTTGAGCCTCATTTGCTCTTATGACAAGGAAATCCAATGATTTTAACCTTATAGCCACTTTGATGACCTTTCCTCCTAACAACTACAATCTAGATTACTAAGTCCTGAGCATGCAACCCTGAAATATGAGCCACCTTTTCAAGGCTTGATTCTCAACCGCTTCCTAGAATTTAACGACACTTTCAAAAATGATAAATTATGCTAGGACAAATCCATCCACTAAAAACTTAGACAAGGACTTGATCTAACCAGGCCTAACCATGACATACATTTCATCAAACAATACGAACATGTAATCTACATGTCATGAACGCATATATGAACATAAGGTTATGATACTTATCTGAGAATCATCAAGAAGGTCTAATGTTATCTCACAATAGCTACAATAACATATATTATGTCATGCATTCAATAACCATTCATTTACCAATCAAAACATGTTAAGAGCCATAATTAGGATCTCTCATGAAACCATGATTGTAACCAACATACAACAAGAATAATAGCAATGATAGAAAAACCATCAAAGCCAGATAACGGCAAGCATAAATACTCATGAATTACAAGAGGAAAAGAGATCTTATTAACATATTCAAAATTGAACCAAGTCAGGGACTTCCAGATACCAGTTTGTCATTAATTGAGCTAAACCAATTCTTTCTTTCAACCAATCACCCCCGTGGTATATTCCAAGCATCAATGTGGGATCTCATACAATAAACCAACCAAAATAAGACTAGGGATTCTAGAGGCCAAACCACCTAAACCCCCAACCAATGAGTCCACCTCATGATTGGACATCACTAACCATCACCAAATCAATATCTCCCCAAGATTTCTAGGGCTCAAGAGCATTTGTTCCAACCCAGCTCCAGGACTAGTAACTCAACCCACAGTTGTCAAAGGGCTCCAGAGCGTTTTTCCAACCAAGGATCTAGGACTAGTAACTCAACCTACCAAGGGATGAAGAGTGTTTGTCCAACTAAGGCTTCTAGGACTAGTAACTCAACCCAAGCTGTTCTAGGGATTCAAGAGTATTTGTCCAACCAAGGCTCCGCAAACTAATAACTCAACCCATATCCATAAGGAGCATGAAAACTAATCAAAAAACAAATGGGAAAACCCAAAACACCATGGTTATCTAGGAAATGGAAAGGCTAGGCAAACCATTGTCAATCTAGGAAATCCACCATGATAATCATAGATGATAACCAAAAAAGCACATGCATATACCATGCATCCCAAAACAAGAAAGGGAATAATACATGCAACTCTAAAGAAATCTAGTTGGAGCTACTAGTTCCATTGTTCCCTTGTGCTTTCCTTCTTTTCTTTTGCCTTCTTTCTCCAAATCCAAAGTATGCCACAACGCTCCAAGAAACTCCAAGTGTGTAAGAGTATGAGAGAGAGAGAGAATAAAGAGATCTCTAAACTAAAGCAGAGAAAAGGTTCCACTAAAAAAATCCATGAACTAATCCTCAGATGCCTTTTATTTTTAAGGCCTCTATTTTCTTCATTTTCCTCTATTTTTCCTTTAATTTTCTCCTCATCCAAATCTAGGACCTTTCACCTTCCTTTTATAATATTTTCCATTATTTCATAAATAAAATTATAATTATTTCCTCTTTTCCTTTGCCAATGCCTTTTCCAATTTCCTTAGCAATAATAAACTGAAAGTGACACCCACTAGGATGCTTTTCCCACCATTCTATTTGGAATACATGTCCCATGACCGTGGTCTTATTTTTCCTTTCTTAATTTTATTACATGGATTTTTAACTGTAGTTGTTACACCTTGTGAAATAATAAGTGCCTAAGCACAATTATATAAATAAAATAAATAAATGGTGATGAAGAGAAAGGATTCCTATGTAGAGAGGTGAGGCAAGCAACCTCATCGGGGTATTGAACAAGTTCGTTGGCAATGAAGCAATGCTTGTGCTACTGTAGTGACTCCACCTCAGTACCGAATAGGCTTGTTGGAAACAAAGGAACACCAAATATGAAAACTAAGACTTTGATTATCTTTAACTTGTTATTATCTATTATACTTCTCCTAAATCAAAACAATTGTGAAATGGAAAAGTTTTGTTGTGTGTTAAACCAAGAAAGGGAATGGTGTGTACTACCTCTATAATTGGGTTAACTAGGGAAGCTAGGGAAATATCATTAATGAATTAATACATCCTGAAGGGATAAGTATTTGATGAAATCTATTAATGGATAGAGAAGCTAAAATTCTCCAAGTGTGTCGCCAAGTGTTATTGTTGCTACAACACCTTGTAAAATTTTGCTATATTCAAATTTTGGAGTTTAAATCTTAATATGTGAAGTGTCTCTTTTAGTTTTCAAGTGTTATTTTGTGTTTTTACGCATGTTACCAGTGTCCATGTTCATTCCTAAGTGTCTTTGTATCATTAGAAGTGGAAATCACAAAATTTGGAGTCATAATACACTTTTTAGCCACAAAACGACACTTTTGGTCAACTGCACATACTTTGTTTGTAATATTTCGAGAGTATTTGAGAACTGGAATTATGATGTATACTTCTTAGTCTTAAGTCCTATATAATTTTTACTAATGAGTTGTGTTGCACTTGATTTCACTCCTAACACAATGTTTTTCCCAAGGATTTTAGCCTTCGAGACTTGTACAATTTTGACTTGGAAAACTTTCCCTCTATACAAGGAAGAGTGCACAGTGCACTTCTAAGGCCTAGTGGGGACCCTCCTTATCATTTGGGATTGTGCCCATAATCCTTCTCTCCATCGTATAGTGCATCCTTACTCATCACATCCTCCTTCGTATTCTTGTCTTTGTGCCCCGAGCCATCCCAAGCCTCTGTCTCTCTGTTGATAACACTCTTAGTGGGAAGCAATACCTTCCCTTATGAAATTTTTCTTCACCCTATGCCCTCCTTATGGCTCTGACTCTTTCTCCCAATTCATAACACATCCTTAGTGGAAATTCATGCTACCTTGTCCCTTGGAAATACACCGTGTGCCCTCCATCATGCCTCTTTTTCCTCCAAAACAACACACAACACATTCTTAGTGATTAGTGAAGCCCCTCCTGTCTCTTGCAAGTGTGCCTTGCACCCAGAATACCTCTCTCTCTTTCCTTGTCACACTATTTATCCAAAGACAAAATATTTTCATGAAGCATGATAAAGTAGGAGATTTTTTAAGCTAATGTTTGCTTGCGATGAGTTATTTATACTTTCATGTGTTAAATGAAGCACATAAGAGATCTGTGAGGAGATCTGTCTAGAAAGGCTACCCAAGGAAGCACCTTGAATAAAAAAGGCAAAAAGGTACCGTGTTGTGACAGTTGAAAGAAAAATGGATTATGATGATCAAAGTGACTCATGAAGACTCAATAATCTCTCAAGGCAGTTTGGAAGGTGGAAAGAAATCACGATGTAGGATACATTACGTCTATTGAAGACATAGTGCCAATGTCATCACTTCTCAAAGAACTCTATGTTGAAGACACCATGGGTAAAAGTCATCCATGTTTATGACTTGAAATGTTGTCGTCACATGATCATGTGGAAAATTATGATGTGATTTTGGAAATTATTGTAAATGTAAATATGTGGAAGTTTAACAGCCACATATGGACAATAGAGTCACATGGATAAGTCGAAAAGTCATATAGAAGTTCAAAAGTCATGTAGAAGTCCAGAGGTCATATTATAAGTCTGAGAGTCATGAGGAATTTCAAGAGTCATAAGGATATGAAAGGTCATTCCTTTTGTTATAAAGGTGGCCTAATTACTCAAAGAGAGGACTTTTCACCTTGGCTTCTCCAACTAGGAATTCGAGAGTAAGATAGTTATTTTGGAGAGAAAGTAGTGGCTCAATGCTTCACTATTAGAGATAGTAGTGTTTAATTTAATCAATGTATCTTGGAAATTCCAAGTAATATTTGAAGCTCATTGAGACAACACATTTTCATGCGTATATCGTGAATGTTTTAAGACCAATATTTGGATATCTGAGGTACATATTGGCATTCATATGTACTAAATAAAATGAACTATTTCATTGGATTTGGTGCTCATCTTATTGAATATGTGTTTTAATTTATTTAATTATCGGTACATTTATGTGAACTATTTCACTTGATGGTTAAAATTTATTTCTTATGTATGTGTGTCCCTTTACTAGAATAGTACTATTACGTTTCTCCTAAAGAATCACTTTTGTTTCCTTCTAGTGAAAGACCCTTGATAGATCTGCAATTGAACACTTCACAAGGCATACTTACTTTCTTATCCAAAAGTACATGTATGTTTCTTTCTCATGATAACAACTACAACCAAGGCAAATATTTAAGTATATGGTAGTAGGGCCACCTTTCTAGATAGGGATCCTATAAAAAACATTTTGAGGTTTAATTGAGACTTCATATCAGGGAGACCCCCTATATGTTGGTGGGATCCAACATCGTTAACAACAACCAGCTTTTGTCTTCTAATTTGAGAGAAATGGCTTTAGGAAGATATCCATAGACGTCCATGTAAACACACATCTGTCTATAGGTTCTATAAAACACTTATCGAGTCTATTCTAAGAGGAAGATGAATTTCCCCAAACTATTGCCAATGTCCTTGAGAGTATCAGGGTCCCAGTATTTGTAAGGAAGAGAATAGCTCAAGGTCAAGACAGGAGACTAGGAGAAGTCCTCCTTGTTTGCTACAAATCGAGGGATCCATTATCGCATCTACCATCTTACTGAGTTAAGAAAGGATGGAACACCTTCAATGACTTATTTGAGTCCTTCTGGTGCATGAATATTACCATTAAGAAGCCCTTGGAACCAAGATTAATGTCATTGTTGGATTTAGGTTTCCATCACTAGTAAATCCATTGTAGGAGAATCTTCTCCCTAGGAAAAACCTTCATAAATTTACAAACCATGTTGCGGTCCTACATAAATTTAATATTGTTGTTTAGCCTAGCCAAAGGGATGTGCAACCTCAAAATATTCTCAGATTTGGCTTTACATGTGCTTGCATTCCTTTTTTTGAGCTCTGAAATTTCTTGGGGTTCCATCATGGTCGCGTCATTAGGTTTAGCTATTTGTGAGAGAATTTTTGCATACTATGCAAGAGTGGCATATGGATTCAATTCATGGCATGCAAAGATGACAAGTTGATGTAGGGGCATGGAGGATCCTTGGCACCCCCTAAGGGACGTCATTTTGATATGATATCAACATAGGAAAGGGTTGGGGGGAGCTAGGGCAAGGGGGGATATTTGAGGGCTTAGGTCAAGTCACAAGAAAGAGGAGCACATGGAGAGTAGGGAACTTCTAAATATATTGAATATATTAATATCCCTTTAAAGCTTTAATTTATTTTAAAATTTTTCATTTGTGTTTTTCTTTTAAGGAAACCATGCTTCACGGTCACAGAGTAGCTACTATGTCTATGGAAATAATCCAAAGAGATCCACCAAAGGCAGCCTAATATATCAGGCCTAACCCAAAGGGCATCAAAGAGATTTGGCCTCGTGACCTCCCAATAGACAAGGTACTTAGCAATGAGGGCTCCCCAATTGAGCTATCCCTTGGGGCTAAAAGTTTTCATTTGTGTTATACCTTATATATAAAAGTTTTCATTTTCGGTATATCTTTTATATAAAAGTTTATTTTTATTATATTATTTTTATTGGTTTATATACATACATATATATATATATATATATATATATATATATATTTAGTATATATTTACAATAATATACATACATACATATATATATATATATATATATATGTATGTATATTATTGTAAATATATACTAAAAATAAATTAAATTTTTTATTAACGATATGTTTAAAATACATTTACATGTGTATATATTTAAGGTTATTAAAAACATGATAAATTATTAAAAAAATAAAAATATTAATATTATTATGTATTTTTGTCTATTAATTAATTTAATTTAAAACTATAAATAGGAATCAAATTTTTAAAAGTAATTGCTATATGTTTATTAGCATCATTTTTCACCCTTTAAAAATTAATGATATGTAAGAGGCATATATCAAACATATCTAATAATTTGGTTATGTTAGTTGGTGGTCAATATGTGTGGAGAGGACTAGCAAACCATGGTTGATAATGGCTGACTATGGTCAAGTGCTAGTTGATGAGGGATTACTTTGGCTGACATATAATTTACTATGGGTGTCCAACATTGACTATGATTGTCCACCTTTAACTATAGTTTACCATGATAGATTACGGTTGACCATGATTATAGTTGACCATGGTTGACCATGTTTATTATAGTCTACCATGGTAGACCATGGTTGAGTATTGTTTTTACTAGATCTAACAATATTTGACTATGGTTGATTTTCATTCACCAATATTCACACTAGTTGACTATGATTAACTATGTTATTAACTATCTTGACCATGCTAATATTGGATGAGCATGGTTAACCGTGGTTGACCATGTTTAACAATGTTTCAATGTTTTTAGCACCCCGGAGCACTTCAATTGGTGATGGTTGTGAAAATGAAGTATTATATTCCAAGAGGTTGCATGCTCAAATCCCCTGAGTTTACCCATGGGAAATGTGTTGGGGGCGGCGTGGTTCACCTAGAGGTTATGTGGTAGGAGTTGGAATCACTCGTGTATCACACGACTACAAGATTGGGCCATTTATCAATTCCTTTATATATAAAAAATATTTTTACTATGTTCGACCATATTTGACAACATTTGACCCTGTTTGGCTATGTTTGGCCATGGTTGATTATGCTCGCCTATGGTTGACCATGCAAGCCTATAGTTGATTATTGCTGACTGTAGTTTATTTTCATCAATAATGGTTGAATCTAGATGACCACATCAATTATGGGTGACAGTGACCATTCTTGTCTATGGTTAATAATGGGTGAGAATGGTTGACTATAGTTGACCATGGCTGATTATGTTTAGCCATAATTGGCAATGACTTACTTACCATATCTTACTATTGTTGAATTTGATCCCAAGTGATAGTGGTGAAGAGTTAGCTTTAACTGGGATATCAATTTCATCCCAATTTGATAGTGGTGAAGAGTTGTATTTAATTGGGATAACAAGATATTTTTATAATATTGTAACTTCCTTTCATCTCATTATGACATTGGGTTTTCTTTGACACATTGTGACATAGGGTTATATTCATCACATTGCCATGTTATATTGTCATCCCATTGTGAATACATTTATTCTTACACACTGTGAGATAAGGTTGCATTCATCATATTTCCATGTTGGGATAATTTTGTTAGATTCTAACATCTAGGTATGTTTGTCACATTGTGACACTGAGATATGTTTGTCACATTATAGGATTGAGATTTGTTGACCATGGTTGACTATGGTTAAATTTAGTTGACTATGCATAAGTACAGTCAACATATGATTGATGAGGGTTCACTTTGTTCAACATATGGATGACCATGGTTTAATATGGTTGACAATGTTTGACCATGCAGACTACACTTGACCATGCTCCATGTTTTGAGTACATCATAATGTGTCCTTTATGAATGGTTATGTTTAATTGTGATATTGAGTTATTTTTGTCACATTGCGATATTTGGTTATGTTTGTCACATTCTAATGACATGTTACCTTAGATCGCATCACAAATTAACATTATTAAATATGTTTTTGTTCAAATGCAATGTGAAGATATGTCCATAACATTGTGACATTGGGTTATCTATGTTAGATTTCCATGTAAGCTTTTGTTTGACACTTTCCAATGTTTAGGTTATATTTGTCAAATTACATCATTGGGTTATTTTCATCATATTGTGAAATTTGGTTATGTTAATTACAATGTGACAATGAGTTATATTCATCACATTATGATATTTTTCATATATGGTCAAATGTGTGCAAGCATCATGTAGTGATAAACTAAATTTAATTGTTGCAATATATCAAAAAGAAAGATATTTTAAGTGCAACATATCATGAGAGAAATGTTTTGTGTCATGAGAAAATAAAATGTTGCCACACATAAAATGTTACAGAGATAAAAGCCTTTTATAAATGCATTACTTCACATAGAAAGAAACATTGTAACACACAAAGAAAGAGAGTTTAATTGTGATACATTACAAAAAGTGATGTTTTGGAAGATGTCGAGTGGAAGCTTATTCAAAGCATTTTTGAAAAGCTTTTAACATATTTTTTACATTGTCATGAAGATAAAACTTTAAAGTGATCTCACATATTACATGGAAGGAAATTTCCTTGTAATATAATGTGTCTTTATTAAAATATTTTACAATGTCATATGTCACAAGCAAGGAAAATTCATAAAGATGTGATAAGTGAGACATTTTCTTGCAAAAAAAAAATTAAATATTCTCCTTTTCTATGGAAAAGAAAGTTTCAAGAATGTAATTCCATGACTAAAAAGGTTTGAGATGTGATATATGTAAAATAAACGTGTCACAAGGGAAAAAAAATTCCTTGGATAAGCAAAGTTAAAAAATGTATTATAAGGAAAGAAAAATAATTATTCTTTTTTTTAGAGAAAAGAAATTCGTATTTCTATTCATATTTGAGAGAAAATACATTTTTCATATACACACGAAGTTATGCATTCACCTAGATCTACCCAAATCCATAATAGATTAAGAAAAATGGATAAATATGCTAGTAAAGTATAAAACAATTTTTTTCCCAAAGACACTACTAATAGAAATAAAAACAAAAAAAAAGTAACTATGATACATGGGGAAAGATTGGGCCACTAGAACCAAATTCATATCATTAACAGATGTATCTAGGAAAATCTCTTTGTCTGAATCAGATTTATCTAAGATGTGGACATGCTTTGTTCCCATTGTCCCATCCTCTTTGTATACCAAATTTATCTGTTGATTTGTCTCCTGATTTTCTGCTAAACCTGTCCCACTCTGTTGTAGAATAGTATTATCATTCTTCTCCAATGTGCCTCTTTTTACAGGATTCTTCACATTGTCTTCATCTTCTACATCAGATAAAAGTGGATCTAAGAATGTCCATCCTTTTGGGTTATGCATCTTTTTCTTTTTAGTGTTATTTTTAACCTGTGGGAAATAGTTTTGAAGATGTCTCATTTGAAAACAAAATCGACATCTAAATGTTGTATTCTCATAGTCTAAAGATTGAGACCATTGAAAATTTTGATGTTTCAAGATTATATGATCTAGTAAGCCTTTGCTCAGGTCAATCTCTACACATATTCTAGCAAAGGTAAAAATACCTTTCTCTGTTCTTTCCATGTTGCTCTTTTTGAACTTGCCCAAAGTATTCCCAATGCCCTCTAAAACCTTGTGGTGCCAAAAAGGAAGAGGGAGGTTTGGGAGTCTCACCCAAACTAGTAGAGTTGTTACAACCATATTTGTTGCATCAAATCCCAAAAACCATGGAGTAATAAAGATCCATGCTTTGCCTCAAAACCATGATTGTTCATTTAATGAAAACTCAGATCCTCCTGTGTGATAAATTGTACAATGAAAAATCCCTTGGAGCATAAAAATATGTCACAACTGGATGTCCAAGAAGAGTAAACCCATTGATGCAGGTCTTCTGGCTTGGACCAAAAGCCATTAAATCTACAAATAACTACCTAGAAAGTCATATCATTATGATACGTAAAGAAAAAAATTCCATTACATGAAAAGGAAAATGTTTATAACTATATCATCTAACAACTACACTTTCATAAAATTAAAATCATTTAATGTTGCTTTTTGTCTTGCATTAACCAATAACTATAACATAGGCAAATCAAAAGCACTTCTATTAAATAAGTTCATGTAAAAGTCATATTAAATGAAAAGAAAGTGTAATCACATTAAAACATCTCATTACATAAACCAGCCTAGATCGATCTTAACTCTGGATCTATCAAGTGTCGAGAGGGATCAAATATCTTGAAGAAAACTTGAGGAAAGGTTTACAACTCCAGATATTTGATCCCTCTCGGTGCTTGATAGATCCAGAGTTAAGATGGATCTCGGTTGGTTTCAGTCGTGTGCAACCAAAGAAAATCTAATGAACATATGATTGATTTTATCAATAATATGTAAAATAATCTAATATTAATATAATAATGTCAAATATGCTAAATATCTCTCAAATTAATCTAGTCATTTTAATTTTAAATTTTCTTAGTTACATTAGTTTGTTAACATGATAAATATTGTGAATAACTTTAATGATAAAAAATGATGAAATAAAAAATTTGAATGTAAAGTGACAATGTAATAGTGTTGAATCCTCTCTCTCTCTCTCTCTTCACCCTCCAACTCTGTTACTATATCCTTCCCTCTCTCCTCTCTCCTCCTCTCCCCCATTCTCTCCATATTTCCTTCTTTGTCTCTTTATATCACCCCAAACATACACACACTCTCTCCATCTCTCCCTTGTCACTCTCTCTATCTCTCAACTTCTCACTCTCTATGTATTTCTTCTTCCCTCCCTCTCTCCTCTCTCTCAAGTGCGCTCTCTCATAATTCCTCTCACTCCCTCTCTCCTACCTCTCTCTATCTTCCCCCATCACTCTTCTCCTCTCTCTCTCTCTCTCTCTCTCTCTCTCTCTCTCTCTCTCTCTCTCTCTCTCTCTCCAGCTATGTTACTATATCCCCCCCCCCCCTTTCTCCTTCCCTCCCCCCTTCTATCTATATCTCTTTCTTTATCTCTTTATCTCACCCCTAAACATACTCTCTCTCTCTCTCCATCTCTCCCTTGTCACTCCCTCCCTCTCCACTTCCCACTCTCTATGTCTTTCTTCTTTCATCCCTCTCCCCTCCTCTCTTGTAATTCATCTCTCATCCTTCCTCTCTCTCCATTTCTCTCATACCTTTCTCTCTCTTCTCTCTCTCTCTCTCTCTCTCTCTCTCTCTCTCTCTCTCTCTCTCTCCACCCTCCAATCCTCTCACTATCTCCCTCCCTCTCTCCTTCTGTCTCTCCCCATCCATCTTTGTGTCTCCCTCTCCTTCTCTTACCCTTCTCTACATCTCTCACTCATCTCCCTCTCTCTCTCTTCATTCCTCCTCTCCCCTATCCTTAAGTTTATGTCCATCTCTCCCTTGTCACTCTACCTGTGTCTCCACCTCTATCACTCTATGTCTTTGTTCTTCCCTCCCATATATATCTAGAGTTAATATATATCATGATATATTAATATATATTAAAATATAAAAAGAAAATTTATTGTATTAATCCAAAGTTATTAAATTTAATAATATTAATATTATAATATATTAGTATCAATATTAAATTTAATAATATTATTATTATTAATATTTTAATATTAATTTTAGTGTTAATAATGTTTTTTTTGTATGGTATTAATAATAATCTGGCCCATATGTGTCACCAAAATAAAACCTATTTTTTGAGTGTTAGTAAATATAAAGAGGTTTATGGAGTAAATATAAAAAGAGGTTTTATTTATTTACCATACCTCTGGTTTATTTATATTTTTATTTATTTATCATATCTCTTTTATTTACCATGGTATTTGGCCCATAGGCTTGGTATATAATTAGATGTTGATTTCTAATCCTATTTGATATATTTTTATTTATTTATCATAAATATTTATACCTCTTTTGTATTTGTTTATTTACCATACCTCTTTTATAAGTATGGTATTTGGCCAATGGTATTAATAATTATTTGTCCCATGGCATTTAGCCCATGGTATTAATAATTATTTATGCCATGGTATTTTTTCCATAGGCTTCACCTAAATAAAACATATTTTTTGAATTTTCATAAATATAAAGAGGTTTATGGAATAAATATAAAAGGAGGTTTTATTTATTTACTGTACCTCTAGTTTATTTATATTTTTATTTATTTACCATACATATTTTTTGAGTGTTCGTAAACCTCTTTATATTTTAAATTTATATTGTGTTTATACATACTAATAATGAGATTGATTTTTAAATAGGGCTGACATTAGATTAAAAATGTTAAATTTTAAACATTACATTTACATTTACATGTTTACGTTTTTATGTGAGATCTACCCCCATAATAGGTTGTTTACATTTACATTTATGTTAAATTTATATGAGATCTACCGTATACTGGACTGTAGAGCACATCTCGGCCCAATCAAATAGGCAAATCAAAATCACTTTTATTAAATAAGTTCACGTAAAAGTCATCTTAAATGAAAAGTAAGTGTAATGACATTAAAATAGCTCTTTAAATAAATCACATATACCATGGAAAGATGCAAAAGTAATTGAAATTTTATATATATATATATATATATATATATATATATGAAAATCATCAAATAAATTCATTTAAAAGTCACTTTAAATGAATAAGGAATAGTGAAATTAAGACATTCCATTATGTAAATGAAATATACAATGGAATGGTGCAAAATATATATATATATATATATATATATATATATATATATATATATATATATATATATAGTAAGTTAATATTTAATACATTTATATATTTTGAAAATTTTAATATTAAATATATGTAATAATAATATAAAATTATTAATTTTAAAATATATATTAATATATAAACTAAAACCATATAAATGAAATTGAAACCATTTTTTTTTAAAGATCAAATTATTTAAATATTTATTTCTTTTAAAAAATTTATATATAGGATGATAATTATAAATGTTTATTCAAATTAAATTTGGTTTATCTAATAAGTAAGATATTAGTTAGAAGTGTTTAGAATTCTTTTCTTTTCTTAAAATGCATTAAGATAAGCATTCCAAAATCACTATAGTTTTCTTGAGTTAAAAGTTTTTGAAGGTTGGTCTTGTGAGAATATTTTGAAATCCGGATCCAATTTGGTTATATGATGGAGAATTTAAGAGAAATTGTTTCTTCTTCATCTCTCTTAGTGTTAAAAGGGTGACCAACTCTATTATCTCATGGTGTTTTTGGAATTGACCGACATCTAGTTTTATTATGGAGGTCATGGGAACTTGTGCTTATTTTACCAATGTCTATTTTCTTCATTTATTATTTTTGTTTCACTTTATTTTTATTTTATTTTATATTTTTTCTTATTTTATTTTATTTATTCTACTCTATTATATTATTTTAATTCATTTTATTTTATTTCATCTAAATTTCTTAATTTATTATTTGTTATTTATACTTTTTTTTTCTTTATATTTATTTTTATTTTGTTGTTTATTATTTTATTGCATTTTTTTTCATCATTTTTAGTTTTAAGCTTATTATTTTATTTTATGATTTTGGTTTTTTTATGTTATTTTCAGTTTTTTTCTATTTTATTGAATTTATTATCATTAGTTTATTTTTCTTTTCTTTTTCTTTATTTTATGTTACTATTTTTCTTTTTCTCATTTTATTTTATTATTCTTTTACCTCTCCCTTATTTTCCTTTTATGGTTCTTTTCTCTTTTTTATTTTTCATGATTTCTTATTATTTTCTTAACCTTCATTCTTTCTTATCTCCTGACATACCTATTCATCCTTTTCCTCTCTCTTTTTACTCTACTTTCCTAAATATTCATTCATTTATCTTCTTCTTTCTCTTGACAATCATTCCTTGATGATGAGTCATGTTTGAGACTCCAAATGTTGACTTAAAAATGGCACCTATGGATTTTAAGAATGAAAACTTTTCAATGTCCTTATCACAATAATAAATAAAGGATGTTTTTTACAACACATTCAAATTGTGGATAACATCATATTAGTTCAGGAAACCATCCACTCTAGTAAAGAGAGGGGGGAGTCAGGTTTCATCATCAAACTAGACATGACCAATTCTTTTGATTGGGTCAAGCAATCTTTTTTGTTTTCATCCCTTAAGGAATTTGGTATGAAATTTAATATTATTCAATTGAGAAAGGAATGTGTTGGAGCTCCATGGATTGCGCCTTTAGTAAATGGAAGTCCCACCGCCTTCTTCATAGCTTCTAGGGGTTTATTACGAGGGTTTTTCTTTCGCCTTTGGTGTATATTCTATTCATTGAAATTTTAGGTAGGAATATGGAGTGGGAAAGAACATAAGGCTGACTCATGGGACTAATTATTGCATGAAATGTAAAAGAGGTGAAGCATTTCCAATTTACAGTTGGCACGCTTGTATTGGGAGGAGATTTGAGAATCGTCATGAGTCACTTTAAATCCATTCTAGACTCATTTCTAGAGATCCATGGTGGTTTCTTGAATAAGAGGAGAATATAACACTTTGGTTGGAATTGCTGTGATTCTACTCTCTATGATATTTCCACCTTTTTAGAATTTCTAATGGAAATTGGGTAGAAATCATTCAAGTATCTAGGTAATCCAATTTCACTAGGAGCCACAAAAAATGAGAATTCGGATGATGTATTGCAAGAGTTTAAAAATAATATTTAATCATGGGAATCTCAATGGATAAATGAGGCCAAAAGAATTAGATTGATCAAATTGGTTTTATCCTCTCTATTTATTTATCTCTGCTCAGGATTTTTACCCCCAAAGTGTGTGATCACCTAGGTAAGATGTTTAATTCAAAAATTACTCTAGCAAGGAGGAAGAGAAATAAAAAATAGTTCCATCTAGTTAATTGGAATATTGTTCGCCTCCCCGAAATCTTTAGTGAATTAGATATTAATGATCTACATTTTTTTAATCTAGTTGTAGGAGCAAACATTGTTTGGCGTGTACTCTCTAATACAAAGGTGTGTTGGAAGAAAACATTCCTTTGTATTTCCTTACACAAGAACGAACATCTTAGGGCAGAAAAATTTGTATCGTCATGGGTAGGCTCTAAGATATGGAAACTATGCGAAGTCATGTCACCTCTAGTCTTGGATAAATTTGTCTTGCAAACCAGTAATTGCACTAAAATTAACATATGGAATGATAATATTTCCTCAGTGAAGCCATTGGGTGAACGAGCATATATGCATGAGCTAGAAAATTGGATGAGAGATGAAGGATGTGTGAGACTAAGAGACATATCCCAATGGTATTAAATATATGTTTGGAAAGGATGGACATGCCCAAGTCTTCCTTCAAACCTCCAATATCAATGGGAATTCCTATTAAGTTATTTGAAATGGTTAGATTTGATTGAAATCATAGTTGAGGATCAACGCCCATGATTTGTGAGCCCTCATCAATTTTATTCTATTAAAGAATGATACAAACTATTAGTGAAAGTATTGTCTCATCCAACACATTTTAAGTTGTGGCACAATATTTGGTACAGGGGCAAGATCCCAAAGGTAAACACTTTAAGTTGGATAATGGTTCATGGGAAAATATTAACCACTGAAAATCTAAAGAATAGGAATATACAGGGGTGATAATGGTGTTTTCTATGAAAGGCTACAAAAGAGGATATCCAACAACTCTTTCAACAATGCTTGTTCACATTCAATGTTTCGAAAGGTTAGATGCGTTGAGGAAATCATTGAAATCAGGGTTGATATGTTTGATGCATGTAATATGAAGTTACCCTGACAGAGGAAAGTCTCTTCTTTGATAGCTTGTTCTTGGGTTGTCCTTCCAAAATATGTATGTTGACCAGTTTTGATATCTCATAATAATGTAATATTCAAAGATTACAGGTTGAACCCTGCTACTATAACAAACAATCTTTAAAACTTTTATTTGAAGCAATCACAACTCGAGGAAAAAAAAGAATCAGATTTAGAGGGTTTAACTCCACATGAAATAGAATGGATAAAGGTAGGAAATATTCCACATCATGCTAGAAACTTCAATCCCTACTTGACCTTTAATATAAATCAATAGATATAAGAATGAAACCAATTGATTTCTTATAATGTTTCTTGAGTAAGGAATTCTACTCCTTGTTTTTTGATGGAGCCCTGAAAGGAAATCAAAGGTTAGTAGGATCCAGAGGAGTTATACTATGTCACAATGACCAAAAGGAGTCCCGATTTTCTTAGGGTCAGAAAAGATCAACCAAGAACCAACCAGAATACCTAGCTTTATGGAAAGCCTTGAAATTTGCAATGACGCAGAGAATTTACAAGATCTTCACCTTTCGTGATTCGATGTTTGTGATTAGGAAGGTAAGGCAAGAAATGGATACTCAACCAAAATCCCCCTCACCTTTACTACAAAGGATAGTGCTTCAAATTAGGAAATTTGAGGAGATTAAATTCTACCATGTGCATCGACATTTGAACCACATAGCTGATGTAGTATAAAATAAAGGAGGAACCTTGGACCAACCAAGGATGGAGTAATATCATGGCCCTATATTTCATTCACCATTACCATGAAACAAAGGAACACATATCATGTTAACAAGATTTGGAAAACCAAAGCCTATGGTCATGGTTTTCGTCACCAACTAACTAAGTGGAAGAAAAGAAATAATTTATGGCAACTAAAAAATCAGAGATTGTACACCCAATTGCCAAGAGCTTGAATGGATGAACATTATGATAGGAACTTGGATCCCAGGTGGTAGAAAGAGGAATCAAAGCTCATGTAGTGTGGAGGTGAATGGAAAGAACATTAAAAGCACTAAGAAGGCTTTTATGTTACTTCAAAGCTAGACCATTAACCAATTTATGATGCAAAGACCCCGTTCGTGTGACAATCCTAAGCATATCGATCAAGAAGATGGTATTCATTTTGAGTAGTTGGGATTTAATGCTAATACCCATCGTTTATAATGGAATGATAGAGCCTTTTTTATGCATTCACAAATTGAAAGGGAGAGGAGTGGATTACGGCCAACAACTAATCGGAAAAGTGGTTCACTCCAGAAAGAAATCTAGATTTGCAAATATAATTTGAATTTACGGTGTGCTATAATGGCAAAGAACAACCACAAATCATTATAGGGGGCATAAAATGACATGATTTATCTGATGGATAGGTTGGAAGACTTAATGTATGATATGCTAAAATCCATGAAGCAATGAAAAAACTGAAGGATGGGATAAAATTACCCACTCAACATCTCTAGACAAGAATTATGAGCTCCGACAATTGAAATTCAAGATATTATAGCTTTTCATGGAGCATGATTTGGTTAACATGAAAAGGAGAATGGCGAAACTGGAAAAGAAAAATCAGAGGGAGTGCATTGATCAGTAGGGAAATATGGAATGTAATGTGGAACCTACGAGGAAGTGGGTTTGGTGCACACAAGAGCTGGGATTGTAGGTAAAGGAGGGTAGGTTTGTGGTGCTAGAAGTAGTTCTAGGAATTTGAGCCTAAAGTCAGGGATAATGTGGTGTTGTCTCTTTCATCTTGTGAATGTATTTTAGATATGAATTCCTCTTAGGTTTTTTATATTGAGTCTATAGTAGAATTGTATTTAAAATAATGGATAAAATTTTAGTAGAATGTAAGAAGTCTATGTTATGTGAATGTTTCATCTATCAAGTTTAAGAACAATCGACATGTTCTAAAAGCTCTGGACTTGATTCTAGAATTTTATTTTAATAAAAATTATCTACCCAGCCCTTTGAAATACAAACATACGCATATAAATTTGACCATATTATTATGATTTGTCTCCTTAGTCTCAATAAAATTTCACTATTTAAAAGTTCCTTGAAAGGATATTGTAGTTAAAATAAAAGGATGACTAATTTGAGACTAATTTCAGGACTAATCACTAACCCTAACTTCAATAAACCATATCTCCCAATTTACAGTGAAATGAAACTTGAAATTTTGACGATGTGTACATAGATATTTATACTAAATTTTCTCAACACTTTATCTATATAAAACTTCCCAAAAAAATTATAACAAAAATTTCAAGATGGCTCGTTTAAAATTAATTTGAGGACTAGATACAAATTCTAACTTCCATAGGGTATATATTTCAAAATACATTGTAACATAAAGTGAAAATTTCACTACTTGTACATAAACATTTTCCCTAAAACTTCTAAAAAATTATATGACTTGGGATCATCAAAAGAAACTTATAGTGAAAATTTCAATTGTTCACCACAACCATAGCTCTGATACCAACTGTTATGAACCATGCACATTAAAAATGATAAGAAGTTTTTGAATATAATGAAATATAAGGGAAAATCCTTATTTTACAATGAATTTAATGCAGAAGAGAAGATATTGTCCCTTGATACTAGGCCACCTATATAATGAAAGGGCTCAATGAAAGGTTCTAGCTAACTTACTATTGTAACAAATAAAATAATAATGAATGTCTATTAGGGCCCTAATATATCATAATATCCCTAAAATTAAGCAAAATTTAACCACATACTATAGTCAATGATTGTTAACCAATGCAAATGAAATTCAACTACACACTATAGTTAGTCATAGTTTACCATATTTAACCAAAGTCAAAGTACATACAACAGTGATTAACCATTAACAATATACCATAGTTAACCTACAGAAATATGAAATATACTAAACACCAACAAAACACTCACAATACTAAGAAATTGAGAAACCACATTAAAACCCAAAACCCCATGTTATACAAGATTTACGATTGCAGATAAAAGTATCTCCCTTAGGTCGGTGGCTAACCTAGAATAACGTAGAGAGAAGGAATTCAATTATTTTCCTTAAATTAAACAGATACTGGAGTGAGGCCTGCCTAGAATCCTTTGTACAATTCGCTCCTTCATTAGCTTGGAAGCTCCAATTCGAGCTCTGAATGCCAAAATTAGAACCTACACAGTCAAATAACACAAGCCAAGAAACTATGAGATCTATGCAATATCATCTAAATACTTCATTCAGTAGATCAACATGGTATTGAACTATATGAAATAACAACATCATATATAGGAAAAAATGAATTATTTGCATTAATATAAATGGAATGAGATTAAAATCATAAGTAGCAGTTGATCTTGTATAAGAGCTCCTCCAAGTTGTTGACTTGTCCTTTCCTTGTCACAATATGCACTTTCAATCATCCTAAATGCATGAGATAATAACTACTCACTACAGCAACATAAGGGCATAATCACTCTCCAAAATCTGACCCCCAAGCACACAAAAGGTTGGGAATATATAGAGAAGTAGGGTAAGTTGGGAGTTCTTATAAAATTACCAATCTAGGGTTTGAGATCCACCTTTGATGGAGTGATAGGACCAAAGGATAAGTGGTGAAAACTTCAAAGTAGGGTAGGATAGGATCTGAATGTTTAATCAAAGGTAAGTAGTTAAAACAACTTTTGGAAATGCCTAGAAGGGGAAGCTTCTAAAATCCCTATCATTCTCTCGGATTTCTAGAGCCAACGCAGGTACAAAGGGCATTAACCTATTGGTGACCAACGTAGGCCATAATGGAGCAGTGTGTACGTGATCACACCTCAATATGAATACATGGAGCGTTGGTCCTAAAATTGGCTCAGATGATTCAGTTTAAGGCTTAAATTATGGGGGATGAAGGGAAATTGCTTAGGTATTTGTGTAATATGGTCACAAGGGGGAATAGGATGTTGATTGATCCCATTAGGAGGCTCATTTATCGGATTTGAAAAAATGGCCTATGACAAAATTCCCGCTAAAGTGAAAAGTTAGAGATGATGACTAATGACTAAAGTGCTTAACCTTGTGAGAAGTCGTGATCATTGACAACTGACGATCTTCATCTATTATAATACATTTACTACATGACATCTTTATTTGCTGAGTGAGGAATACCCATACTCAGCTCGTAAGATAAAATAACATGTATAATGATGAAAATATGCATCCACAGATGCAACTGGTGGAGCCATGACTAGATGATTTTTTATATGATCATGGCCATCATACATTGTGATATTTGTATAACTCCTGAAATCCCAGCTCGGATTGATGATACTAGATCTGGGGTCTTTTACCATGTTCACATGACCAACCATTATATGGGTCTAACCATGCAAATAAATGAATTGGAGTCAAACATGGTAGACACCATATGATTATCGGCCAATGATGTAAGCTGTTAAAATATGCGAGAGAAACCACCAATGATGTTAATGGCTCTCAAGGTTCTATGGTGCAATCTATATGGTGTGAGTGAATAAGTTGATGTTGAACACTAGACAAAACATTTTGGTCGAAGGCCATTGATGTAAACATGTCACCAAGAGCAAGGAAACTTTCCATTGATGTATGCCAGCACCAAGGTACCAAAGGTGTGTTTCTAAGTCAACTTCTTGGATGATGTGTTGATGTCGACAGGAAGCGACCTATCGTAGGAGGGCCTTGATGTATCCCCCATCAACAACATGAAATGAGTATCATTATTGATACAAAATGATCAGAATGATGCTAACATGGAACTAGATCAGGAAATATAGACATGAAATGAAGGCTTAAGAGTTATTGTAGCAAAGATCAACTAAATGACTTCTCTTGAACACACTGAAGATATAGAATGGAGTTGGCAGCATTGACCCAAAATTGAAATGGAGGTTCTGAAAATGGTATGATAACCAAAACACAAGCATATTACCCAACCTAATAGCCACGAAGATGAAGTGGAATAGTTCTGCGTTCAAGAGTGACTCCCTGCCATTAGAAAAATGGAATCCCTTGTTTTCCCCATTTCCCCAACCATATTGGTCAGTACCTCTATATTTTTTAACAAGCTTGATCTGTAAGTTCATCCTTTGGATGAATCCCTCCGAATATATTTAATGAACCCTAAGAAGGAGTGTTTTGGTCGTGTCATGATAGATGATTCCATCACCGTTTGATGTTTATACGAGTCCAACAAAAGTAAAACTGGACATATTTTTCATATTTAAATAGTTTTAAAAAAAGGCGAAAAAGAAAACTCCAAATGTCCCTTTTCGTAGGTAGTCGCTTAGGTCCAAAAAGGTAGAAAACAATACCCAAGAGAACCTCCTAGCTATGTGTAATGGTAAAAGCACAATCCCCCTGCCCATTATTCACTTAATTCTCATTATGGGGATTCTTTGATTGAATCTTGGGCATGTCTCTTTCTGATTTTCTAAGTTTGGATTGCTCAAATGATTTTGATCTTTTTTGTCTTCCTATCAAAACACGTTTGATCTCATTTATTGGTTTGGTTTGTAAATTGCGCCTAACTGAAAAGTGGATATTGTATTAAAATTTATAAATCATACATTACTTTTGTTTCATAAATTTATTTATTTGAATATAATTAATTTTCAATTGTAAATATTTTGTAAATATTAATTTATATTTTATACATAGCCCCCAAGACCAAGATTGATATAATTTGGCTTTAGGTTTGTCCTTAACCATTAAACAAGTGGTTATAATATATCAGAGATATCAGGACTTTGACATCAGAAGGATCCTTTTGAGAATCCCAGATATCAAAGTCCAAACCATATTATGAAGAGGCTTGATAAAACATTTATCCAAAGTTTTGAACCCATTTAATAAAGTTGTTGTAATTCTTTGCATTACAAATATCAAAATCCATGGATATTGTAATATTAAATATTTTTTATATAAGCCCCTTTAATATGAAAACTTTGACTCATAAAACCAAAATCTCTGAGATATATTTGGACCCACATTCCATGTCATTGTTCCGCTCCTGCATATCAGAGGTAATGCATATCGAATATTTATTTTTGAGACATGTTTAAAAAACTTTGATATGGCACTCCATCAATATTCTGATAGTGATATAACCTCTGATCTGCGAACTCCGACAACACTCCCTTCGATCTCCGATTGCGATATTCCAATCCACCTATATTGCAATATTCCAATCCATCAACATTGTCGATATTCCAATGCTCCTCCCCCTCTCACTTCCGATATCTTCCAGGCTCCGATATCTAGACCTGATATACATATTAATGGTGCTATAATCAGAACATCGCATCTTCCCCTTACTTCAGAACTTTTAAATGGTAACAATTGTAAAACCCTGATATCTTAAACCTCTAATTTTTCAATATTCCTCCATGATCATATGAGAATATAAACAACGGTTTAATGTTGATATCGCATCCACTCCTCATCGAGATTTCTATACATTGCAAGTTTTGTATTATTTCCATTGTTAAAATTTCTTATATCCATTTCTCTCATACCTATTAACATTTGCCACTTATCATCTCTCGGGGGCCATTGTTATATTATTTGAAAAGATATTTATTTTTAATTTCTTTTGGGTGTAAATAGTATTTATTTGCGTATTATTGTTTCTGCCATTTTTATGGCTAACTCTGATTTTATTATTATGTTTTCAAAGATGGCTTCTGATTAAGGTCAATATTAAAACAAATATGGTCTATTTCCTATGAAAATTCTCTAGGAAGGCAAAGGGATATTATAATAAAAGAAAAATGTTGTTTCAGTTGTTCCACAACTATGAATTCTTTGAAACATACTAGAGACAAGTGGGATTATTCCTATCCCCGTGCAAGTTAAATTGAGAAAAAAATATTAATTTTACCATTAGCATTTTGCCAGACCCTAATCAAAGAAATCCTTCTGTTTTATTGTCATTGAAATTAACTAGACTAGGGAGAGATTTGGGGAAATATTTTTTATTTCTAAATCATGTATAAATACCCATTGTTGGGCTAAGTGAAGAGGATTCGAATCCAAGAGAAAATAGATAGAGTAATACTAGAACTTACAGCATGTTTGTATAAAAGGAGTTGATACTCATTTTCACTATTGTAGTGAGGTCAGATCCATCTGTGCAGACAGGGAATTGGTTTAGAGACAACAAAGGACCTAGCCTATTGTAAGTCTCCGGTTTTTTATGTAATTAATTTATGTTTTACTATAAGATTTACTTTGGTAATCAGATGTACAGAACTATTGCTTCCTCTATTATTGAAAATAAATTCTTCAGATTTCAATATCATTTTTGGAGTAGGAGTATATATGTTCCTTTTCAGCACTACTATTGACTATTTACTAAAATGCTCATTTAGAATCTAGTCAACATTAAGGGAATTTTTTAATCTAAAATGGGCCTCTTAAGGAAATTATAAAATAATAATGGAAATAATAAAGTAAGATTAGATTACATTATCAAATTTTATGGGGAAAAAACAACTTTTCAACTGGTATTTTCAACCTATCTCAAGTTTACTCAAATTTCGAGTGTGAACACTTGTTGGATGCAAAAATTGGTTCTTCATCTAAGGAGTACCCATGTTTCATACTTTCGATGGACCCTGCTACATGAAAAATGAGAAATACATGAAATACATGATTACAATCATGTATTTTCATGTATTTCTCATTTTTTGTGTAGCGGCATCCATTGAAAGTATGAAACATGGGTAATCCTTGGATAAGGAATTCAATTTTTCATCCAACAACTACTCCTACTCGAAATTTTAGTAAAACCTTAGGGGGATAAGTTGAAAAAGTAGTTTTATTATTTTATTATATTTTAATCTTTTTACTTTTTTACCCCCAAAAATGGTGAATCATCCCCCATGGTTGACATCATCATATTGAATCCTATTGGTCCTTACAAAGTTTATTTTGGTTGTACATTTTTCTTAGGAGGCCCATTTTAGACCTCCAAATTCTCTAATGACTATCTTGTAGGGTCAATCAGAAATGAGTTTCGAAACTGGAACTTGCATAAGGATAGACCTTTATCTCCTTGAGTTGTTATCTATCTAACAGTTTAAACTTATAGATGTCCTTCTTTCCTCATGTCATGTATTTAAACTATTTGAATATTGTGACAATTATATATTTGTTTCTTATGCCAATGTTTATTAGGAGTTGAAGTTATTCACAGTTAAGTGTTTAGTAACTACTTATTAGGCATTTAGTTGTTCATAATTGTTTTAACAAGGATAAGATATTGTGAACTATTTCCTTGGTCTATTTCCTTTATCTCATTTCAATTCCAACATGCTTCTTTTCCCATCCCTTTAGTTTTCTCTCAGTTGAGAGAATGACTAATCGTTCCTTCAATCAGGATAGGTTTACAATTAGATGCATCTTATATTATACTTTTCATTTAGTTCTACTTTCTGCATCCTAGAAGTCCCCTCATATAGGGTTTGTATTCAGGATGGTTTGGTTGGGCCATAAAGTCAACTTAAGGATTACTTTCTTGCACGATTAGTAAGAAGCATAGATCCAGTGTCTCTTCTCTATTGGTATGTGAAAGTCATATTTTAAGATAGTAGAGATAAAGAGAGAGTAATTGGACCCAATTGAACCAGTTAGAACCACCATTTCAACCGAAGAGGAAATGTTTTATGTTCCCAACCAGGTGGTCTCCCTTAAAATTTTGAAAGGGAATTACTGACGATCAACATTTTTGGTGCTAGAAGGGGGGCTTGTTTTAAATTGTTTGTTAAAGTTTTTATTTCATAGTTTTGAACCTTGAATTATGGGTTCCTCCAAAAATCCTCCTTGAAGATGATTTAGTGCATCAGAATCAAACACTACTCCAATCAAAGGATTTAAAACATTTTCAAAGATAAGGTTCAATGGTAAGTCTTCTGCCTTTAATAACCTTTTTCAATTCATTTCAAATTCTCAAAAATTTAATATTGATGAGGTTGATTTTGGTAGGATTTTCACATATACTTTGACAGAATAAGAAAAATATTGGTGTCTTTCACTTCGAGTTGCCTCAATACATAGAGGGGATGATCTTGCAACAATGTTCCTTCAAGATTTTCAACGATACAACTACAAAAAGGTGTGAAAACAACTACTTGAATTGTGTAGGACAGAAGATGAGCCCTTGGATCAATTTTTGTTAAATTTAAAGTGACATTAATTCTCTTTAAATCTAATGAATTACCTCCTAGACATCAATTAGCGAGTTGATTTAAGTATTTGATTTATCTTCCTTGTAATTCTAATGAAGAATCACATACCAAGGAAGACACTAATAAAGTTATTTATGACAATGAAAATATTGAACTTGGTTCTTCTTCATCTTCAAAAATTGTTTTAATTGATTCCCAAACCTCAATTGAATCTGTTTTTTAAAGTGAAAAAGATAACAATTTAAACACTTCCCCTCGTGGTCATTATAATTTCAATTATTATAAATCAACTCCGATTTCTCAATCCTACAGTGATAATGTACCTTCTTGCAGTTTTAATCTTGACGTAGTAATGATTTTAAATTTGTAATCATTTGTAAAATGAAATCTCTGTAAACAAAATTCCACTATGTTGTAACATAGATATATATTACAGATTACCCTTCTCTAACTCTTTTCAATTTCTTTCTATGTTCAATTTTATTTTTTATTTTGTGCACATACTACGCTGGCATCATGAGAAACAAAGTTCCACACTCTTGTCAAATGCATTAATTAGTACATGCAATAATGAATTTCAAAGTTTCAATCATCTATTTCAATCTCTTCTTAGATTTCAGTTCTATCTTATGATTGGGCAATTGATTTCATATTTCCAAATGCATTTTACATGAATGATAACACTTGACAATACATCTATACATTTTGACTAGCCATGCATTGTTTTGATAAATCTTCATCATTGTTATCCACTCGATTCTTTGGAAAAGAAGATTTCTAATTTTTCTTTTTCTTTATAACAACCTTTCATTTGCAAAGGTTTAACATTTAATATTGGTTTTTTGTTTCCTCTTTCTTTGAATTATTTTCAAACATTTGAATGACATCCTTATTTTGATGATCTTATAGACAAATATTTGGAAGAGTTTCAAGGGAAGTATTTGTTAAATAATTTTATTTTTATTTTTTCAATTTTAAGAGTGTGTAATGTGTTTCATTCTTGTTTTAATTTTTCAGCTACTTTTTTATTTTTCCCTGACATTTGTTGTTCACATGCATGCAAAAATAAAGTTAAGAACATAATTAGATTGGAAGTTTGATTTCACCTAGTCTTAATCTACTTTTTAAATTAGGATTAGGGATAGAATTTATTTTTTGGTTTTCTAATGTTTTGTAGATTGAATAAAAAGATGATTTTAAACATTCTTAAGAAATCCATGGAAGAAGATGAAGATAAATGAGCTAAACATATTAACATATTCTTCCATATATGCATCATTTGATTCTTTTATTTCACTTTGTTCCTCTTTTCCTTTATTTATTTCTTCCTTATGTTTGTTTGTCTTCCTACAGGTTTTCTTTTGAATAATTTGGAAGATCAATAAAGTAGTTGTGAAAATTTTAATGAGGCCAATTGTCAAAATGCATTTAGGGTGATTTTCTTTCTCATTTCAAGAGATTTCATTTATTATGAAAGATTGATTATGAAGACTTTATATTTTTTTTTGGAAGCCAAATTTATAAAAGGAAATTAACCTTGTTTGAACTTTTATAATCAATATTCTTTCGCAACTCCCCATTAGATCAAAAACTTATTTAATCAATAACTAACTTACTAATCAAGACAACATTAACATGCTTGGAATTATTCTTAACAAGAAACATAATTTTTTATGTTAAGATCATTATTTTTACTTTTTTAAGTTCAATATTTTTTTATCTTATGATTTTGTTTTTGTGGTTAATTGTTTTTGGGTTTTGTTAGTTTCTCTTGGTTCTTGACTTTGGGTTTGAATTAATAACATCTCACTTATGCCCTTTGCAATCCATTGAGTGCAAATTTGACCTTTTCCTCGAATTGACTTAACTAATATTACCAAGCCTTTTTAAAGAGTTCTTTTTAACACAACTTTGATTAATACTTGGGAACTTTTTATTCTTATCTAATGGAATCCATTAGTAAAAGGAAGAATAAAAGGAAGATCATTAAACTGCTATTTTTCAGGCTCATATTGGAGTTTTGATATCGTTATCTTATATTAGTATTTGAATGCTCTCCTACCTTAATACACATAAGAAAACTACTTTACAATAAGCCATATACTAAAACAGATACTAAGGTTACAAAAGACATACACCAGTTTAGTATTATATAAATTTTCCATGTCATCCCCATCTCTTAAGGAGAGGAATTTTCTCCCAATCTATCAACACAAATTATCAGAGTATAAATTAAAATTCATGTGAAAAACATGAAGGATAGCGGGTCTCCGTAATGAGCTAGCCTACCTTGATCATGAGCTTTGATTATTATGACATTATCATATCTGGTTAGCAAGTCAAGATAAGGGCTCAAAACACTTCGTTGTAAGACAAGAGGTATCATCACGGGCCAACATGTTCATGATTATCAACACTTGTGAATGGAATTGTCATATCTGGTCACCAATCCAGGACAATGGTTTTAAGAGTTATTAATTTAATATTTCTGCTCTGAAATACTAAATAGTAGATGGGGACTGGCATTCTTTTGGGTTAAAAAGGTAACCATGTCGAGGCTATGGACTTCTACATGCAGTAGTGGCTCTATCTGTGACAATGAGAATTCAAAATTCTTACTAAACACAATGCTAAACTTTTGTCCTTTAGTTTATGTTGTCATTAATTAATGTTTATTGTAAACATGACATTACTCTTATGATTTCTACAAGAGATGTTAAAAATGATTAAACATTGTATGGAGGGATTTCATAGAGTCTAAATCATGACATTTTGATTTTATTCAGCCTTGATCCTTTTCCTTTTAGGATTTAATTAATAATAAACCAGAGATAACTAGTTCTTCCGTGTGTGTCCCCATTGTTGTGGAAAAAACACAACCCCCCTATTATTCACTTAATTTTCATTATGGGGGCGCTTTGATTGAACCTTGGTCATGTCACTTTCTGATTTTCTGAGTTTGGATTGCTCCAATGGGTTTGATATGTTCTTTGTCTTCCTATCAAAACTCGTTTGATCTCATTTGGTTGTTTTGTTTGTAAATGGTTCCTAATTGAAGATTGAATATTTTTCATTGCCTTGGCCTATTAAAATGTATCAATTGTGCATTACTTTTGTTTCATAAATTTATTTATTTGAAGATAATTAATTTCCAATTGTAAATATTAATTTATATTTTATACATAGCCTCTGAGACCAAGATTAATATAATTTGTCTTTAGGTTAGGCCTTAACCATTAAACAAGTGGTTATAATATATCAAAGATATTGGGACTTTGACATCAAAAGGATCCTTTTCAGAATCCTTGATATCAAAGTCTGAATCATATTATGAATAGTCTTAATAAAACATTTATCCAAAGATCCGAACCCATTTAATAAAGTGGTTGTAATCCTTTGCTTACAGATATCAAAATCCATGGATATTGTAATATTAAATATTTTCAATATAAGCCCCTTTAATATGCAAACTTTGGTTCATAAAACCAAAATATCTCACATATCTTTGCACCCACATTCCACATCACGGTTTCACTCCCGAATATCAGAGGTAATACATATCAGATATTTATTTTCGAGACACATTTCAAAAACTCTGATATGGAACTCCATTGATATTTTGATAGAGATATAACCTCTTATCTCTGAACTCTGATACAACACTCCCTTCGATCTTTGGTTATGATATTCCAATCCGTCGATATTGTGATATTCAAAGCTATTAATATTCCAATGTGCCTCCCACTCTCAATTCCAATACTTTCCATGCTTCGATATCCAGACCCAATATACTTATTAACGATACACTAATTAAAACATCATATTCACCCCTTACATCAAAACTTTTAAATGGTAACAATTATAAAATGCATATATCTTAAACCTCCAATTTCCGATATACCTCCTAGATCCGATGAGCATATAAACAATGATTTAATGTTGATATCACATCCACCGCTAATTGATATTTCTTTACATCAAAAGTTTTATATTATTACGATTGTTAAAAGTTCCAATATCCATTTCTCTGATACTTGTTAACATTTTACACTTGTCATCTCCATGGGACCATTGTTATATTAATTGAAAATCCATTAATTTTTTATTTGTTTAGGGCGTAAATAATAGGTTTTTGGATATTACTGTTTCCACCATTTTTATGGCTAACTCTAATTTTGTTATTCTTTTTTGACAGAGGGTTTTCGATTAAGGCCAATATTTAAAAAAATATGGTATATTGCCAATGAAAATTCTCGACGGAGGCAAAGGGATATTTAACAAAAGAAAACTATTGTTTCAGTTGTTCCATGACTATGAATTCTTTGAAACAAGCTGGAGACAAGCAGAATTATTCTTATCATTGTCCAGGCTAAATTGAGAAAATTTTCATAATTGTACCATCAGAATTTTTGTAGACCCCAATCAAAGAAATCCTTATGTTTTATTGTCTTTGAAATTAAGTGGATTGCGGAGATATTTAAAGAAATTGATTTTATTTTGTACAAATATCCATCGCTAGGCTTAGTGAAGGGGATTCAAATCCAAAGAGTAATACTAGAGCTTACACCCTATTTCTATAGAAGGAACTGAGACTCATTTGCACTATTGTAGTGAGGATCAGATCCATCCGTGCAGATAGGGAATCAATTTAGAGACAATAGAGGACCCGCACTATTGTAATTCTATGATTTTTTATGACACTGATTCATCTTTTATTATAAGATCTATTTTTGTAATTATATGTACAACATTATTGCTTGCTCTATATTGAAAATAAACTCTTCAGATTTCAAATTCATTTCTAGACTATGAGTATGTAAGTGGATTTTCAGCACTACTGTTGATTGCTTACTGAAATTCTCATTTTGAATTTCATCAAGCTATCTTGGAGGGCTAATCAGAAATGAGTTTTGAAATGGGAACTTGCATAAGGGCAGGGCTTTATCTCATTGAGCTTCTAGTTATATAACAGTTTAATCTTATAGATGTCTTGTTTTCCACATGTCATGTATTTGAACTATTTCAATACTATGACATGAATCTTTTTGTTTCTTATGCATGTGTTTATTAGAATTTTGAGTTATTTAGAGTTAAGTGTCTAGTAACTACTTATTAGGCATTTAGTTGTTCATAATTGTTTTAACAAGGATTAGATCTTGTGACCTATTTCCCTAGTCTATTTCATTTATCTCATTTCAATTCCAACATGCTTCTTTTCCCATCCCTTTAGTTGGCTCTTGATTGAACAATGTAAACTTTGAAATGGGAATTGATATGATTACCTGTTTTTTTGAGGTAGCAAAAAAATCAACTAATTTTGAAAAGTGGTTATGCAGAATATATATATATATATAGTTTTTTACACTTTAAATTTTTTTATTTACATTAGTTTTTAGAATTTTAGTGATTCTCATGCTGATTTTAAAAAGTGTTGATTCTGCATGAGGCCCTCCTTTTAAAAGGCTTATTTTTTACATTAAATTTTCTAATTTCTTAAATGTAAATAACTATTTTCTAAATATAACAATTTTTTAAGTAGTCTTATTCTTCATATTTCCTTCTTTTTCTTTTATTTTTTTCTTTGTAGTGAGGCCTTTATTTTTTTGCATAGTTAAAGAAGAAGGTCAATATTTTAAAGTTTCGATATTCTACATATTTATACACTCTTAATTAATTTTTCAATGCACATCAAATAATTTTCTCTAAAAAACAATAATTTTTGTACATTTGACATAAAAATAAACAATTTGAACATAAATATAACAAAAAAATAACACATTTTGATCATTTTTTTGGTAAAAATAACATGTCAAAATCACAATTTTTATAGGAAAAACTTAATAAAAAATCGTTAAATAATATTTTTTTATGAATTTCATGTCAAAAAATAATAATAATCATAGTTTTTTCAAAAAATAATGATTCACATAAAAATTAAAGTGAAAATCACATAATACAAATAGTGAACATATAACAACATTAATTGAATACGTATTCTTCTCATAAAATGTCAAAGTCAAAACATTACAAGTATAACTAATTAATAGTTACAAAAAATGAGCTTGATTTCCAAGCATAACTTAAATTGAATAAATAATATCACGTAATCCAAACTCTTCATCCTCTAGAGGTTCATCATTCTCTTCTTCCACGATATTTTCTACTTTAGTTTGCTCATTTTCCACTTTTGATGGATCTTTGATCTCTGTGAATCTCCCAACGTATGTCTTTCCAATCATTCCATCTAATTGTGGTTGAGGTTACTTTGCCTTTTTCTCCAGACGTGATTCATTAAAATCTCCTTTCCTCAACACAATTTCATGCATTGCATCTCGAAGAAATTGAAGAGCATTAATTCTTTGTTGAATAAATTTTCACTATACTAGGTCTTTTTCAATGGAAATGCAATTTATTCCTTTTTGTAGGAAACATGCTAGTGTTGTACCTAATTATCAAGCACAAAATAAATAATGAAGTAAATTAGTATAATCACATATAAATTAAGAAAGAAGGTATCGAAATTCAATTCTATATAATAAAACTTACCTAAGCATGAGAATAAATCCAAAACCCAATCTCCTTCATTAACATAATTGTATATGATAGTTAATCAATCACTGTGGTTTTTGATAAATGTTAACTATCTCTCCTTTTGCTTCATTATCTTCATATGCTAGTTTTTTAACAACAACATCATAAATGAGTACTTGACTATGACTCTTCCCATCTACCCGATTAAGAAGCATAGACTTATGGATATCATCTTTTGTCCAACTTTCAATATGAATGAACTCACAATCACTTATAATTGTTTGATGTTCACGGTTAATAATATTTGACTTTGACTGTAACATGAAATAGTAAAAGTTTAAATAACTTGTAGATAAATTATATTTTTAACATTAACTAAACATACAATTTCAACGTCTTACCATGTAAGTTTCATCCTTGACATTTTTCCCCTTGAAGCTTGTCAATAACACTGCCAATTGTGTGTTTGAATAAAATGTCTGAAGGTGAGCCCTTCGATCAATTTTCAATTAACTAATATTTGAATTTTTATTAATGAAATTTATATTTCTTTTAGAGATTAAAAATTGACATGAGCAAGGCTTACCCGATAGCCCTCTGGAAGGCAGGAGGCCACTAAATCAGTAGTGGGCATGGTGGGCCCAGTCGTGGGCTTCCCTGTTGTGGGCTTGCCCACCTGTGGCAAAATGGCCTCTGGGTTGGCTAAGGGGCCAATTCTGAGAATTGGCTCCAAAGCCTACAAGGGGGCCGCTCTACCTCGAATAGGCACGCCCACAACCGAGAAGTTGATAACCGGTCCCACCATGCCCACTACTAACGTAGTGGCCTCCTATCTGCCAGGGGGCTATCAGGTAAGGCTCGCTCATGTCAATTTTTAATTTCTAAAAGAAACCTAAATTTCATTAGTAAAATGTTAAATATTATTCTACTAGAATCTGAATTTTGTTTGGTGTTTTACATGAATATAACAACCCAACTGACACATAACTACTAGTAAATATATGGGAGTTTAAGAGCTGCACTCAGCAAAATGGAAACTAACCTTTAAAATGTGATAATATTCCATTTAATATGTTGTCGATAACAATGTAGCTTCTCCACAAAAACGCTCTAAGTCTTTTAATGAAACTCAAAAATCTTGGATGTGATGTGAGGAATTGCGATAATGAAATATATCATATAGCAAAAATTATAGAATTGTTTTACTGCATGCTGAATGTGGTATTCATTTTTCTTTTTATAAAAACTTTAACATATAAATCGTGTTATGGAGATATAGTAATTTATGATAAAACGAACACTAAGGGATTGTTTTACCGCATGGTGAATGTTGTATTAATTTTTTTTCATAAAAACGTTAACATATAAATCGTGTTATGACGATATAGTAATTTATTTTAAATGTGTGGTAGAAGATATAATAAAAAATGAAGAAAAGATATTCAATTGTCTATTAAATGATATATAATTTAAGTAAAAAATCAATTTAGGTAAAAGATTTAGTTACATTTTAATTTAAGGATTTAGTTTAAAATATTAATTTCATAAGATAATTTAGTTAAACTTTTTCAATAAATTGTAGAAGAAAATTATGAAGAGAAATACATGAAATGAAATTTTTGGAGGGAAACATTTTGGCAAAAAAATTTAAAGGGAAACTTTGGAAAGAAATTTTAATTCTTAAAGCTATATATTATCATTAGGAGAGAGTGCATTTGTATCATTCAACCTCTTCTGTTGGAAAGACATGAATTCTTTTGATAGTGAAGTTTCGCTTTGTGAAGCACCAACATCTTCGTCGTGTAACAACTCTATTGATATTGATGAATATATGGAAATTATTTCGCTATGAATAGAGAGTCATAATTTCATAATGTCATGGTTTAAATGTGTTGAAAACTTAGAGTTTTTTACTTCTATGGTTGAAAATTTTCCAAGTTTTTTTATCTTTAATGCTATGGTTGAAAAGAAATAGAATTTTAACAATATTTAGTGTCATGTTATTATATGTTTAATAACATGGATGAAAACTGATGGAATTTTAATGTGTTTCAGATCCCATTATTTTATCTTTATCCTCATTACTAAAAAATGTTGAAATTATACCTGGGAAAGAAAAATGTTATTATACCAAAAAAATTACTGTATTTTTTCATTTATTTTGCACAAAAACAATTAGTTTTTGCACAAAAAAATAGTTTTACTATCATTTTTTAAATATGTTGAAAATTAACCCAAAAAAAAACATCATTCCATAATAAGGAATTTTCGTTTTTAGCACTATTTTTTATGCTTTTTGGGGTTTTTTTGGCTAGAGTTCTCATTTTGAGTTTATAGTTCCCATTTCAAAGTTTACGTTGTTATTGAGAGAAGGACTAGTCCTTCCTTCAACTGAGATAGGTTTAGGATTAGATGCATCTTAGATTATACTTTGCATTTAGTTCTACTGTTTGCATCCTAGAAGTCCCCTCATGCAAGGGAAATCTTTAGAGTGGTTTGGTTGGGCTATAAAGTCAGCTTAAGGATCACTTTCTTGTTTGATCAGTAAGAAGAGTCGATCTGATGCCTCTTCTCTATTGGTAGGTGAAAGTCATATTTTAAGATACATCAGATAGAGAAAGGGTAACTAGAACCAATTGAACCAATCAAAACCACCATTTCAATGAAAAAGGAATTATTTTAAGTTCGTTACCAGGTGGTCTCCCTTAAAATGTTGAAAGGTAATTTTTTTTAATCAACATTTTCGGCGCTAGAAGGAGGTTCTATTTTAAATTGTTTGTTAAAGTTTTTATTGCGTAATCTTAAGCTTTGAATTATGGGTTCCTACAAAACACCTCCTTGGAGATGCTTTAGTGTATCACAATCAAACACTACTCTAATAAAGGTATTTAAAATATTGTCAAAGGTAAATTTCAATGGTAAGTCTTCTGCCTTTAATCACCTTTTTCAGTTCATTTCAAATTCTCAAAAATTTAATATTCATGAGGTTGATCTTTGTAGGATTTTCACATATACTTTTACAAGAGAAGAAAAATATTGTTGTATTTCACTTCTAGTTTTCTTAGTACATAGTTGGGATGAATTTGCAGCGATGATCCTTCAAGATTTTCAACGACACAACAACAAAAAGTGTGCAAACAACTACTTGAATTGCATAGGACAGAAAGTGAGCCCTTGGATCAATTTTTAGTTAATTTAAATTGACATTAATTCTCTTTAAATCCAATGAGCATCAATTAATGAGTTGGTTTAAGTATTTAATTTCTCTTCCTTGTAATTCTAATGAAGAATCAAATACCAAGGAAGACACTAATAAAATTACTTATGACAATGAAAAAATTGAACTTGGTTCTTCTTCATCTTCAAAAACTATTTTAATTGATTCTTGCTGTAGTGGTTTTGGAGGACAAGTGTAACAAAATACACCCCCTTAGTAGTAGAATGTTCCTTGCAAAGGATCGGAGTAAAAATTAGTGGTGTTAGTGGATAGACTTAAATAAACAAAACATTGTAAGTAGTGGAAACAATGCATACATGGACATGAACTAAAAAAGAGGTGCATAAGCAAAACAATACTCAAATGGAGAAAACACATCAATAATATATGAAAAAATATCCATTTATTGATTGTTGGTGGTAGAGGTTGAATACAGTTAGAATATTAGACACTTGAATAGAATTATTTGAGCTATGGGGCTCAAAAATCCTTAGCAAGGGGGTTTCTTTCCTTAATCTCTTTGCAAGTTTCTCCTCTCTCTAAAAGAAGTGTCAAGACTCTCCAGGGGTGGATTCATCTTCTCTCACTAAGATGTTGGGTTGCTTAGAATAAATTTGGCCAAAATGCTAGTGCTTTTCATTTCCTTGGCTTCAATAATATAATGGTGGTTCTCTCAAACATCAATTTGGCCATCATAACAATGTCTCATGCTTTGGTTCTCCTGTGGCCCATTTATATAGAGTTTTTTTAATCCTTCTTCCCTCTCTTGGTGCATGTATTGTAAAGACACATGAGTAGGAGAAGAGGATTCCATTGAGAGCTACATATCTCCAAGGTGACTCGAATTCGGTTGTACTGGTCGAATCTCATGTCAGAGAGTTGGCCCTAAGTGTGCAAATTGGTCCTGGATCATTGATTCATCCTCTTTTACCATGCAACTTTTGGAGGTTATGTCATGCACACGTGTTTATCGAAGAAATATACGCACGACCTTAATTATTTTTCCTTTATAAACTTTGGACCTTAGGAGAAATTTTATGTTTTAAACTTCATAATGTATTCGGCTGGAAAAATGTCCACCTGTGCATTCTACTGGACACTTTTAATGTGTTCTGGTTTGTACTAGCAGGTGTATGATTTTTGGGTGTTAACAGTTTCCCCTTGATGTATGAGCTTAGGAGAAAACTTATAGCTGAAATACATCACGTTTTCATTTCCTTTGGAGAGTCTAATCAACTTCTTGAGAGAGAGGATAGCATGTTGTGTAGATGAGTAGAGAAAAACCCCTTGACTGAGTATCACTTATATCGATGCTCTAGCGAAACCCTGCAAAAAATGGTGTGTCGATACGAGGCGGGCATGTCCCATGCTCATTTTGATGGCTATTCGGAACTTATTACAATCAGACAAAGGCTATTTTTTGTCTAGTCAATGTGGTGGTTGTTGACATGCTAATAACTAACAATGATAATTGTTGATGCCCCCAAAGGTGTTTTATGGTCAAATGGGTAAAGTATGGTTCCCCTATGAATAAGCCAAGTGAATCACTATTGATGGGTGTTGCGGTATGCATAGGTCTTCGGCTATGGGTACCTCCCCCTTATCATAATGTAAGAATTGTTGAATGAGGTTCTTAGTGATGCAGGGGTCTTCAACTAAATGACTGAAATACAAAAGTAACTAAGTACGACACCACCTTGAAATCAATGCTTGAGTTGATGTCGAATGTCATGGGGAACGATGACATCATTGGGAAATAATGGTTCCCAATGTGCCACTCGAGGATATCCCTATTGATGGAGGGAGTATCCAAGGTAAAACCTCTTTCCTGTAATACGTTTATTGAAGTTGGCAGGGAAGGGGTGTCAATCGTCTCACATGGTGAGTCGGGAAATCAATGTGAGATATGAACAAATTGTAATAACTTGAGTCAAAGAGGAATGATAGTGAGAGCTATTTATATCAGAGGATATAGATAGCTATATTGAGGTCAGAGCCTGATATGAAAATTGCGGTGGTGAAAACATGCTTTCTAATGATCCTACAGTCTGTAGGATTTCCAGGATGGGTGTAGTATTGTTTGACAGACATGTGAAATGGGGGATGATTTTCTAGTGAGTTGTGACCAAAGGTGGTTAGACACTGTAGGCGAGTGAAGGCCATGAATTGTAAAAATAAAATGTGGATGGAAGTTTTTTTATTTTTTTTAATCTGTGTACACTTTCCAAAATAATAGGAGGGTGGTTTGGATGTACAACCATGGAGATGAGTGCCCCTCTGATGACAGTAACCTGCAGAGGGGTGTGATGTATTTTCTAAGGGCAGGGGCACCATTGGTTGGTGTCCATGTGGGTTTGGTAAGGTGGTTGATGTAAGAAAAATGGTCTACTGTAATATGGGTGGATGGTAGGCCCAATGTACCATGCAGTGGTGCATGAGGTTTAATCCGTCAGTGATCAAGGATAGTAGCCTTGGAATAGGGGAGGAAATCATGGTGCAAATAAGAGGAGTATGAGGTTGATCTTCGATACATGTGTGTAAAATGACTCTCAGGCATGGGGGGATGAACATCGATAAAAATAACGTGAAGGGGACTATGAACTGGGGCTCTCCATGCAGGTGGGGCTCTATCGACTAAATTGGATGCTTACCATGTGCAAATAGCAAGTGATGGTAACCATGGTCAAGATGGTGAACCCTATGGTTAATGTCAGAGATGTGATCACAAGTTATGCAAGGAAATGGAAGAAGCTTATCATGTTGCGTGGAGGATGATACCTTACCTACTGATTGCCACCAGGGGAATCAATTTGTTGTGAGGGTGTTGATATCCTATAGCTTTGAAAGCCAATAACCCAAGTGAAAACATCCATCTATCAAAATATGACAACTGGAAAGAAGGATGTACCAAAAACACAAGAAGGTGCACCCAATGGGTTCTCTGCACAAGTGATGCTGACGTTCCTTTTGCCTAAATAGGTAAGAATCATGTGATGTGTCAGTGTGGTGATCCATGATTGAAGGGATGATATTGAGCCTCTCATAATATGATCATGCAGAAACGTCCCTATATTCTGGAGACAGGGCTTTGTAGGAGGTTACCTCTTCTGGGGAGCATGTTTCCCGAAACGAGATCTCTTCAATAGTGCCAGGTTTGTTTGAAATATTCACCTTGATGGTAGGAAAAATACATGTTCCTTTCCCAAAATATATCAGGTGTTGGGAAGGGATTTTTGAACCAATTGACCTTCCCTGGTGGGAGAAAATATTTTGGTTCAATGGCGCAGATATCATGACTTTGTGCATTGCTGGGAACAAATTATTTTTCAAGTAGAAAAAGTCAACGATGTTGCATGGAATCCCAAGAATTTTCATGTTCCGTCATGGCTTCTATAATATCTTCATATGAGTGAAAAATATTCTCTAATTTTGACTTGGGTGTGCCAAGTCCAGAGGGTTGAGTTTAGACCTAGCTACCCTGGTCGACAAGTAAGAATATGATTCGGTGGTTGATGTCGTAGAACCTAGAGAAGTTGACAGAGTGAATATGGGATGGGTCTACACCGTTAGTGATGTTACCACTGATGAGGTGGATTTTTCAGTCTCAACACCAAAAACTAATGAACAAACAACTTTATCCAAGTCGAACACCATTAGGTGTGAATCGGCTCACTTGATTGTGCCTAAAGCGAGAAGTGAGGCTTTCCATTGGGTTGGCCATGTTTGGAGGACTTCTAATGATAATATAGCTAACGACCATTATGCTAAGTCATCAAATATGTTGCATCTATGAGTAGCTTTCTAGTTGTGTCCTACGCACTATAAAGGTCCTATGACCATTTTAAGCATAGACTCTACAGAAGGTTGAGCGATGGTCAATGATCCTGTTGGTATTGCCATAGCTGTGGTGGATGGATTGGACTCCGGGGGAGCTTAATAACCTTCATTCCTTCTTTACAAAAGGATATCTTCCTCTATCATGAAAATATCGTGATTAGAGGCGTTATGGAGGTTTCCTCCAGATGGATGAGTTTGGGGAGTTTGTTGTTGGGTATTAACGACTCCCTGATGGGGGAAGGGGTCCAGCATCACTGTCATTTATTGACCACATTTCCCCCTACTATCTTGTATACTTTTTAAGTCATGAAGTTGAGGACAGTGGTGGGTATAATGATTGTACTCTCCATAGATAATGCATACATAATTAGTCCGCAAAATAGTGTTCTTGCCCTGTTTCTGTGCGTTCTTGAAGTTTGTACCCTGGTTTTGGTTCTACTTGGTGTTATCCCTTCCCATTTCCCTTGGAGGTTGTTGCTGATTGCTTCACCACCCCCCGCATGGGTTTCCCCTTTGGATTTCGTTTTACTTTGTCTTACGAATGTTCGAAGGATTAACTGAATTCATTTATTCCTTCGATTGTTATTGTGGAGCGAGAGAGGGTTGCACTAGATTCACCCATGCATTATTCTTTTTTTGTGGGATGTTTTGTTGTTATGCCGGGAAAGGAGAGTATTGATTTCCTTGTCCTTGGTTAACGTACTAACTCGGGGGAGAAAACATCTTATCCATACTCCAAGAGGAGTATTGGTTTGCCTAAGAGGGAAGATACGAGCATCCTTGCAGAGGCTAGTATTGGTTAACCATGTGACTATATTCTTCATAGGTGCGGGTTGACCAGGGAAAATTTTAAGGATGGAAAAGTATCTTAAATTTTAGAAACCTTGGGAAATCGCACTAGTCCCTAATATGAAAATGGTAAAATATTTTGAGATATATGAGTAAAAATATTCAAATTTCTAATGATTTTCTATATAGTGTCTATAAAATTTTTGCAATCTATAAGGTAAAAAGAATTATAATATAAAATTTGGGCAAATCACTTTTAGAAAGAATGGAAATTGGTGAATCTTTTTTTTTAACATGGAAAATTAGCCCACCTACGAATATTAGCACCTAAATATTTTCATGAGGTTGACCATTATAGTACCCTGAACGTTGTAATGGTGGTGTGTTATGGGTAGCATCATATTCTTAGCTGTTGAACGAATGCCCAGGGCTTTGGTAGTTTTTGTTCTGGTGATTTTGGGATAGGGACCCAATTAATCTGTCAGCACTACTAGATGTGCCCGGAATCTCTTTATAAGTTTGTAGGCATAGGGTGTCTAGAAGAACATGATAAATGTACCTAGACTGGGTATAGATAAGCTCCAATTGCTCAGCTTTACTAATGGCTTCTTCCTCAGTTTTCAGGGATTAATTTTCCACGTCCTTAGAGATTTATGAAATGAGGGATCTCAGGAATATGTCCAAGAGGACTTTATCTTCAAACTATGTTTTTCACAAGCTACAGTGTTTTTGCCATTCATGGATATGGTCTGATATGTGAGTAGCGAGTGCTTTTTTGAAATTGATGAGGAGTTCCAGACCCGAATAATGGCAAACTAGGAGGTGGAAGAAGGTGATGAAAGCAGTACCTAATGAGCTAAAGTTCTCATGTGATGCAGAGGGCTAGTCCATATACCATTTTGCAACGGGCCCAATTAGGGTGGGATGAAATACTTATAATCTAATAGCATCTTTTGTGACACTATTAAATGAACAGCATAGGTTAAATGTCATGACATGGTTTCTTGGGTCTTCGTCCTATTTTCCATCGAACTTTGGAATGTCTGAAGGGAGCTTGGTGGGCATAGCTGGCCAATTTTGGCCATGGGCATTCAGGTCATTGGTTAGCTTGCTTAAATTTGATAGATTTACCAGGCTAAGAATGGGATTTGTGAATTACCTTCCATTGCAAAATGATTCTGGACGAATATATGAAATAGAGTCTTCTCTGGGGATGTCACAGGATAATTACCTTGATGGGTATCTCGTGGACTGTCCGGAGGAGACGTGTGTGTGTTCCCAAAGGAGGTAGCGTGTGGGGATCCTTCTGGAGTGGTGGAGGGTGTACTTTGCCAAGGAAGAGTTTTAAGCAAATATGCACCAATAAGGGAAGACCCAATAATGGTGGCTACATGATGTCCTCTCCACCTAAACGGTGGGAGTCGTGACACACCTCCCGATAATGGGGGGAGGTTTAAAAAATGTCTAGATTAGCGGGGAGTCATGGGGTCCCCTATCATGTTGACTTAGAGTATGAAATAATGTTTTTTGGGTGAGGGAAGGAGATAAATATCCATGCAATTGGATCACATACATAAAGGAAAGTGAAAATATAAATGGTTTATTTTCCTTTAATTTAAACTATGTGATCAAGAAAACAAGAAAAAGGTGTTTGTTTGTTTCATATGATAAAGAGTCCTATAAACACCTAATCGTCTTGTCCTCTCTCAAAGTAGCTAGGCCTTGAAAATATATCCTTTGATGGGTCTTGGGGAAACCTCCTGAAAGTACTGGAGACACCTTCCAGCAGTCGAAGAATCAACCAAGGTAATGGTAATGAGGCTCAAGTGGTTCCTGCACTGTCACCTATAAGGAAAGGATGCGCTATATTTTGTCACTAAGTACCTTTGTCCCATGTGATCATTCGAGTCTTTAAATTATTATTAGTGAGTTACCAGTACCAAGCACTAGATGGTTAAGGTAGCCCCAAACAGTATCGCAGCCACTGGACCTAAACCGAACCCCCTCTAAATTGGGTATCTTCCATGCTCGTCTATTCTTTTCCGTGGGATGATTGAAGGATTTAAGATCCCTAGAAAGTCAAAAGCTATGTTTCAATGGTATAACATGACCATGGCATCTTATGGGATGCCTACCACCAATGGTCCTAATCTAAACTATAATTTTTTTAATGGCCCCTGTGTGGAAATTCAATTGGTTCAAGTTATGGTTGTTTTTAAGGAGTCTTGCTTCACTTATGGAGTGACTTTGTAACCCAAAATAGACTAATTACCAAAATCTCCAAAAAATTGGACGCTTTCTTGAGTACAAAGCATTGAAATCTTAGTGGGTGATGCAGGTGAACGTACAAAGTGTGATAAGATGTGGATATGTGATGATCCTTTTCAACATCCTTCTAATTATGCTAAATGTTGATTATTCCTTGTGTGGAAAAAATAAATATGTTTGTGGATTATGGCCCACTTACTTTTTCCTATTAGACTATGTGGTGTTTAATGAGGGAGATGGAAATTTAATTTTTTTCGAGAAGTTTTTCATATGCAATCCCAGGTTCATCTAAGAGATGCAAGGGACGCAAATATTACTTACTTTCTCTAGTAACATTTTCTCCTAGTCACAAAAATTTATTTGCTTAGCAGAAAGATTCGTGGATAATGGGCCACTTACTTACTTCACTAATTAAGCTATGTGATTTTCATAATTTTAAGCAAACTAGTTTAAAAACATATGTGGATTTTGGCCATTTACGTTTCTCCCTAATTAGGTTATGTGGGTATTTTGAAAATACATAAAAAAAAAAAAAAACTCTAATTGTTTGATGAATCATGTTTCATCAAGCAAACAAGAGAACTAAAGCAGAAAATACTAAATGCAAAGGTGAAGACAATTCACTAAAGGCTGCCAATCACTTGAAAAACTGAACAATACAAGGTTTTTCTTGCTCCATGTTTGCAACACGGTTTTTTCATACACAAATGCATGTTCATAGTTTTTACAAAAACAAATGTGCTGTCACGTTTGACAGAGGAAAATGCGTGGGGGCTAGAAAGATAAAAAAAAATTACTTCCACGAGCTCAAAACAGATGCAAGGGGTTTGTAAAAAATCCAAGGAGGTGAAGAACACATCGTACGATGGTTGTGAAGAGAAGAGGTCCTGCAAAAACAATCTCTAGATTAATGAAAAGAGATCAATGTGGTCACCATTTCTGTTGTATTTTTTTTGGAGCACAAGGGTACCAAAAGGCACCCCCTTAGTAGTAAATTATTCCCTGCAAAGGATCACAGTCAAAATTGGTGTTGTTAGTGGATAGACATAAATAAACAAAACATTGTAAGTAGTGGAAACAATGCATACATGAACATGAACTAAACAAAGAGGTACATAAACAAAACAATGCTCAAATGGAGCAAACACATCAATAATATATGGAAAAATCTCCTTTTATTGATTGTTGGTGGTAGAGGTTGAATACAATTAAAATATTAGACACTTGAAGAGAATTCTTTGAGCTATGGGGCTCAAAAATCCTCAGCAAGGGGGTTTCTTTCTTCAATCTCTTTGCAAGTTTCTCCTCTCTCTCAAAGAAGTGTGAAGACTCTCCAAGGGTGAATTCCTCTTCTCTCACTAAGATGTTGTGTTTCTTAGAAGCAATTTGTCGAACATTCTAGTTCTCTTCACTTCCTTGGCTTCAACAATGCAATGGTGGCTTTCTCAAACAACGATTTGGCCAACATAACAATATCTCATGCTTTGGTTCTCCCATTGCCTATTTATATAGAGTTTTTTGAATCCTTCTTCCCTCTCTTAGTACATGTATGATAAAGACACATGAGTAGGACACAAGGATTCCATTGAGGGTTGAATATCTCCAAGGAAACTCGAATTCGGTTGCATTGGACCAATCTCTTGTTAGAGAGTCAGCCCCAAGTGTCTAAAGTGGTCCCAAATCGCTGAGTCATCCTCTTCCGATGCCACATGGATTTTGGAGGTTATGTCACGTGCACGCATTTATCAAAGAAATATACGTGTGACCTTAATTTTTTTTCCTTTATAAACTTTGGACCTTAAGAGAACTTTGATTTTTTTAACTTCATAATGTATTTGGCTAGAAAAATGTCCACTTGGGCATTGTGTTGGACACTTTTAATGTCTTTTGGACTGTACTAGTAGGTGTATGATTTTTCGGTGTTAACAATTCCCAATCCTCAAACGAATCTATTTTTGAAAGTGAAAAAGATAATAGTTCAAACACTTCCCCTCCTAGTCATAATAATTTCAATGATTATAAATCAACTCCAATTTCTCAATCCTAGAATGGTAATGTACCTTCTTGCAGTTTAAATCTTAAGGATAATAATGATTTTAAATTTGTAATCATTTGTAAAAAGGAAATACTTTTAAACAAACTTCCAATATGTTGTAACATATATGTATATTACAAATTACCTATCTCTCATTCTTTTCAATTTCTTTCTTTGTTGAATTTTATTTTTTATTTTGTGCACATACTACGTTGGAATCTTGAGCAACAAAGTTCCACACTCTCGTCAAATGCATTAATTAGTACATGCAATAATAAATTTAATAATTTCAATCATCTATTTCAATTTCTTCTTAGGTCAAGGGTCTATCTTATGATTGGACAGTTGATTTCAGATTTCCAAATGCATTTTACATGAATGATAACACTCAAGAGTACATCCATACATTTTGACCAATCATGCATTCTTTTCAGAAATATTCCTCATTGCTATGCACTCGATTATTTTGAAAATAATATTTATCAATTTTCTTTTTCTTTACATTAACAACCATTCATTTGCAAAGACTTAACATTTAAGACTGGTTTGTTGCTTCCTCTTTCTTTGAATTAAATTCAAACATTTGAATCACATCCTTATTTTGATGATCCTATAGACAAATATTTGCAAGAGTTTCAAGGGAAGTATTTTTTAAATAATTTTATTTTTATTTTTTCAATTCTAAAAGTACGTAGTGTGTTTCATTTTTGTTTTAATGTTTCAGCTCCAGTTTTATTTTTGCTGACATTTTTTGTTTGCATGCATGCAGAAATAAAGATAAGATCATGGTTGCACTGGAACTTTGATTTCACCTAGTCTTAATCTACTCTTTAGATTTGGATTAGGGATAGATTATATTTTTTTGTTAATGTTTTGTAGATTGAAAAAAAAGATGATTTTAAAAATTCTTAAGAAATACATGGAAGAAGATGAAGATAAATGAGGTAAACTTATTACCAAATCCTTCTAGGTATGCCTCATCTGATTATTTTATCTCAGTCTGTTCTTCTTTTCCTTTGTTTTTTCTTCCTTATGTTTGTTTATCATCTTGCATATTTTATTTGGAATAATTTGGAAGATCAATAAAGCAGTTGTGACAATTTTAATGAGGACAATTTCCAAAATGCACTCAGGGAGATTTTATTTCTCATTTCCAAAGCTTTCATTTATTATGAAATATTGATATGAATACTTTATATTTTTTTGGAAGCCAAACTTATAAAAGGAAGTTAACCATGTTTGAACTTTTATAGTCAATTTTCTTTCGCAACTCCCCATTAGAATAGAAACATCTTTAATGAACAACTAAATTAGTAAGTAAGACAACATTAACATGCTTGGCATTCTTCTTAACAAGAAATGTAATTTCTTATGTCAAGATCATTATTTTTACTTTATTAAGTTGAGTATTATTTATCTTATGATTTGCTTTTTATGGTTGATTGCTTTTAGGTTTTTCTAATAACATCTCACTTCTGCCCTTTGAAATCCCTAGAGTGCCAATTTGACCTTTGCCTTGGATTGATTTAAGTAATATTACCAAGTCTTTTTAAATATTTTTTTTAACACAACTTTGGTTAATACTCGGGAACTTTTTTCTCTTATTGAATGAAATCCATTAGTAAAAGGAAGAATAAAAGGAAGATCATTAAAGTACTATTTTTCAGGATCATATTGCAGTTCTGACATTGTTATCTTCTATTAGTATTTGAATGCTCTCTTACCTTAATACACATAAGAAAAATACTTTACAATAAGCCATATCCGAAAACGATCCAAAGGTTACAAAAGAAACACACCAGTTTAGTATTATATAACTCTTCCATGTCATCCCCATCTCTTAAGGAGAGGAATTTTCTCCCCATCTATGAGCACAAATTATCAGAGTATAAATTAAAAGTTGTGTGAAAAACCTAAAAGATAGGGGTCTCTCTAATGAGCCATCCTACCATGATCATGGGCTTTGATTTTATGACATTATTGTATCTCGTCACCAATCTATGATAATGGTTCACAACACTTCTCTGTAAGACAAGAGGTATCATCATGAGCCATCTTGTTCATGACTATCAACACTTGTGAAAGACATTTTCATATCTGTTCACTGAGTCAAGATAATGGTTTTCAGAGTTATTAATGCAATATGTTTTCTCTGAAATACTAAATAGTAGATGGGATACTGACATTCTTTTCAGTTAAAAAGCTAACGCTATCGCAGCTATGGATGCATGTTGGTAGCAGTGGCTCTACCTGTGATAATGAGAATTCATCTTTCTTACTAAACAAAATGCTAAAAAATTTTCCTTTATTTTATGTTATCATTAATTAATGGCTATTGTAAACATGATATTACTCTTATGATTTCTACAAGAGATGTTCAAGATTATTAAACTTTGTCTTCAGGGATTCATAGAGTCTGAATCTTAGCATTTTAATTTAATTCAACCTTGCTCCTTTTCCTTTTAGGATCTCATTAATAATAATCAGAGATAATTGGTTCTTCCTAGTGTGTTGCCATTGTTGTGGTAAAAACACAACCCCCCCTTATTCACTTAATTCTCATTATGGGGACCCTTTGATTGAACCTTGGTCATGTAGTTTTCTGATTTTCCAAGTTTGGATTGCTCCAATGAGTTTGATATGTTTTTCTCTTCCTCTCAAAACTCGTTTGACATCATTTGGTTGTTTGGTTTGTAAATGGTGCCTAATTGAAGTTTAGATATTTCTCACTACCTTGGCCTATTAAAATGTATAAATTTTACATCACTTTTGTTTCATAAATTTATTTATCTGAAGATAGTTCATTTTCAATTGTAAATATTTTGTAAATATAATTTATATTTTATACATAGCCCCCTAGACCAAGATTGATATAATTTGGCTTTAGGTTAAGCGTTAACCATTAAACAAGTGGTTATAATGTAGCGAAGATACCAGGACATTCACATCAGAAGAATCTTTTTGAGAATCCACGGTATCAAAGTCCGAACCATATTATGAAGAGGCCCAATAAAACATTTATCCAAAGTTCTGAACCCATTTAATAAAGTGGTTATAATTATTTCATTACACATATTGAAATCCATGGATATTGTAATATTAAATATTTCTGATATAAGCCCCTTTAATATGTAAACTTTGGTTCATAAAACCAAAATATCTGACATATCTTTGCACCCACATTCCACGTCATTGTTCTGCTCCCGCATATCAGAGGTAATGCATATCGAGTATTTCCTTTTGAGACACATTTTAAAAAACTCTGATATGGCACTCCATCGATATTCTGATAGCGATATAACCTTCGATATCCAAAAACTGATACAACGCTCCCTCTGATCTCCAATTGCGATATTCCAATCTGTTGATATTGTGATATTCATAGCTGCCAACATCACCAATATTCTAATGCACCTCCCCCTCTGACTTCAGATATTCGTCAGGGTTCGATATCCAGACTTGATATACTTATTAATGATGGTCCAATCAAAACATCACATCCACCCCTTACATCAGAACTTTTAAATGGTAACAATTGTAAAATGTCGATATCTTAAACCAATGATTTCCAATATTCCTCCAACATCCGATGAGCATATAAAAAATGGTTTAATGTTGATATTGCATGTACGCCTCATGAAGATTTCTTTACATCACAAGTTTTATATTATTTCCACTGTTAAAATTTTTGATATCCATTTCTTTGATACCTATTAACATTTTCCATTTGTCATCTCTAGGAGGCCGTTGTTATATTAATTGAAAAGCCATTGATTTTTTATATGTTTTGGGTGTTAATCGTAGTTGTTTGCATATTATTGTTTCTGCCATTTTTATGGCTAACTCTAATTTTTCTATTCTATTTTGACATAGGATTTCCGATTAAGGCCAATATTAAAACAAATTCGGTCTATTTCCAATGAAAATTCTCAAGGCAGGCAAAAGGATATTATAATAAAATAAAATTGTTGTTTCAGTTGTTCAATGACTACGAATTCTTCGAAATAGATAGGAGACAAGTGGGATTATTCTTATTGTTGTGGAGGCTAAATTGATAAAAAATTCTTAATTGTACCATTGCTATTTTGCGAGACCCCAATCAAAGCAATCCTTTTGTTTTATTGTATTTAAAATTAACTCGAATGTGGAGATATTTGGGGATTTTTTTATTTCAAAATCATGTACAAATACCCATTGTTGGGCTAAGTGAGTGGGATTCAAGTCCGAGAGAAAAGAGCCAGAGTAATACTAAAGCTTACAGCATGTTTGTATAGAAGGAGTTGAGACTCATTTTTACTATTATAGTGAGATCGGATCCATCTGTGCAGATAAGGAATCGATTTAGAGACAAAAGAGGTCCTGCACTATTGTAATTCCCTGATGTTTTATGTAATTGATTTATTTTTTATTATAATATTTATTTATCTAATCAGATGCAGAGAATTATTGCTTTCTCCATTATTGAAAATAAGTTTTTCAAATTTCGAATTCATTTCTGGAGTATGAGTATGTATGTGGCTTTTCAGCACTACTGTTGACTATTTACTGAAATGCTCATTTAGAATATAGTCAAGCTATCTTGTTGGGTTAATCAGAAATGAGTTTTGAAACTGGAACTTTGATAGGGACAAACCTTTATCTCCTTGAGCTACTAGTTATCTAATAGTTTAATCTTATATATATCCTACTTTCAACATCTCATGTATTTGAACTATTTCAGTATTGTAACATGAATTTTTTTGTCTCTTATGCATATGTTTATTAGGTGTTGGAGTTGTTTACAGTTAATTTTCTAGTAACTACTTATTAGGCATTTAGTTGTTCATAATTATTTTAACAAGGATTAGATCTTGTGAACTATTTCCTTGGTCTATTTCCTTTATCTCATTTCAATTCCAACATGCTTCTTTTCCCATCCTTTTAGTTTGTTCTTGATTGAGAGAATGACTAATACTTCCTTTAACTTAGATAGGTTTAGGATTAGATGCATGCTAGATTATACTTTGCATTTATTTCTACTTTCTGCATCCTAGAAATCCCCTCATATAGGGGTAGTCTTTAGAGTCATTTGGCTAGGCCATAAAGTCAGCTTAAGGATCACTTCCTTACCTGATCAGAAAAAATAGTTTCAATTCCAACATGCTTCTTTTCTCATCCTTTTAGATGCATCTTAGATTATACTTTTCATTTAGTTCTACTTTCCTCATCCTAGAAGTCCCCTCATACAATGGTAGTCTTTAGAGTCATTTGGCTAGGCCATAAAGTCAGCTTAAGGATCACTTCCTTTCCTGATCAGAAAAAAGAGTTGAATTGATGTCTCTTTCATAGGTGAAAGTCATGTTTTAAGCTAGTAGAGATAGAGAGAGGGTGACTAGACCCAATTGAACAAGTCAGAACCACCATTTCAATGGAATAGGAATTGTTTTAAGTTCCCAACCAGGTGGTCTCCCTTAAAATGTTGAAAGGTCATTTTTACCGATCAACACCATGTTCAACTAAGGTATTGCTTTTTCGTAAATAGTTTATCTCAGTTCAGAAAAGGGTTAAACTTATACTAAGTATACGCCTTTTCATTTACTTTTACGAGTTTGAAAAGACAAGTGCTCGTCAACCTTTTCATATTTTGGGAGTCTGAAAAGAGATAAAAGAGGACTCCTCCTAGAGGAACGAGTGGTATAAAAGGTAGAAACTAGTTCAGGTGATGATGGAACTACTCAAAACACACAAAGGTCAATAGGTTGGCTAATAAGACCACCCATCACAGTGGTTCCTCATGAAAGGGTAAAAACAACCAAGTGAAAGTGTATGATTGGCCAAGCAGATGGTGACGATCAATCAGAAAAACCAAGGGTCATCTGTCATAAACATGTTGATAAAAATGTCAATCACAAGGGATAAAATGAGAATGGTTTGATTTTTACAAAATATTGAAACATGGGAAACTATGCTTGAAATTGGTTTCATTTTAACGCAAGCTTGAAACATGGGAAAATATGCTTCAGATTGGTTTCATTTTTACACAAGCTTAAAACATAGGAAAAACTATGCCATAAATAAGTTTGCATGCCCCCAACATAATGACTCAATTCAAGGTACATGCCCCCCAAGCTTCATTGCATTCACCCAAGTAGACTAATGGGTACTAACAGGTGGATGGAATGAAGGTTCATTTACAAGATCAAGTGAAATACTCAACTGGGAATTTATGAGATCTAATCAAAGATACTAATACAAGCATATTTGTTTCATTTTTTAATGAGCTTGAAACAAGAAAATAACTATGCTCATATGAACATATTTCATTTTTTAACAAGGTTGACATAGTAAAAGAACTATCCTCATAAGAGCTTGTTTCATTTTTTAACGAGCTTGACACAAGAAAAGGAACTTTGCTCCAACACCTTGCTTCATTTTTTAAAGAGCTTGACACAAAAAAGGAACTCTGCTCCAACACCTTGTTTCATTTTTTAAGGAGCTTTATGCTAGAAAAGAAACTATTCTCCAAGACCTTGTTTCATTTTTTAAGGATCTTGACACAAGAAAAGCAACTCTTCTCTGGCACCTTGTTTCGTTTTTTAATGAGCTTGACACAAGAAAAGGAACCATGCACCAAAATTAGATCATTGACACCAAGATACCATGGCTTCCAAGAGGTTCTCATCAGATGGAAGGACAATGCTCTAGAAGCGATACATATCGAAGGGTCCAATGGAAAATCAGGCTCAAATGTCCCCACTAAATGATTCACCATACCACATATTGGATCTAAGTCAAAAGAAATTGAGCAGAAAGTGAAAGTCTCATCTTCATCATTAGGTACGTGAATGGGAAAAGTTTCCACATAATTAACCTATGGTGAGGGAGATACCACTTCCATTTAAGGACCGTTTAGGGAATCTGGTTGATTGGTAGTCAAATTAGGAGCAACAAACGAAATTTGGTCAATAGTCATGATTCTTCCTTCATTCGGGAAACACATCACATGAAAGAGTGAAGAGACAAGAGCTCCCATGAAATAATCATAGTCACACCCAAGGAATAAATTAAAATACACAGGCCCTTGGACTACCATCACATCGATATAGACAGTCTTTCCGCCCAAAGTAATAGGCGACTTAGGAAGGATTCCTAACAGTTGACTGGTTCCTCTGTTAAAAGCCAATAGTTTATGGGTAATGGGCACAAGCTGCAGAGAACCTAAATCTTGATAAGTAGTTGAGGATATAATACTAACATATGCACCTTCATCTATGATTTTACCAGGTATGACACCATTATAAGCCTTTACCATGATCTGGAATGCCACGTAATAAGTAAGATGATGTCTTGTTAGTCGACTCCCATAAAAGGAAGTGGCCATACTACTTAGAGAGGGTGTCATGGGAATAGGAGAACTTCCCCCTAGTGATATGGGAATGGGATAACTTCTCTCCAGTGCTATGGGAATTAAAGGATTTCCCCCCTGTGCCATGGGAACAAGAGAACTATCCCCCAATTCATTGGATCTCGAAGAAAGATGAATAACCTAAGTGATATGGAGTTCACTCTATGGCAAAGGTACGATCAACTGAAGGTGGAGTCGAGTCAACCATTTTCTCAACCAATGGATGGTTGGGAACGAACTCATGGGATTCACATTCAAAGAGCGAGCGACTAATTAGATTTAGATTCTGATCAATCACTTCATCAAGTAGTAGAGGATTGGGATAAAGCTTCTAGTAACCAACTGGAAGTCGTGGCTGAGAAGTTGTAAGGTTTTAAAACACTTTTGAGGCTTCATCCATATAAGGACAAAGTTGAATAGGATTATTTCCTTGAAATAAATTTCTGGGAAATTTGACTTTACCATTTTTCCCATGGACCTTACTATCGCTAATTGAGGGCTTGTCACCAACATGATCTCCAAAAGCTAGCAACAAATGCCAATGTGAGCCTATGGACCACACTTCTAATACCTTGGGAATACCAAGACAATCTGTAATAAGGTGGTCACCCTTACATAACATTCAAGGTATTTTAACTTTACGGGGCTTATTAGAAGATTTCTCCATACTAGTTTCGTCCATAGGAATTGTTACCTGCTTTCCCCCCTTATTATTTTTATTCTTCTTCTTTGTCCTTTTATTCTTCTTCTTATCTTCCTGGTTACTAAAATCAAGACTTTCACTAGGTGAAGAGGAAGAAAGGAATGAAGAACCAATAGGTGAAGAAGAAAAAGGGTCAACTTTAGGATCAACATGAAGTTGATGTTGTTCAGGTGGAGGAAAACTTGATTGAGAAGCAATTTGGATATTCAAAACCATAGGGGTCGAAAATAACCAAGCTGATAACCCAATGGTAAATATAGGAAGGGACAATGTTGCCATATAAGGAGCACCAATATTTCCAAAAGAAGGAAAAGGAATAGGATTCCCATCAAAGAAGTTTCCTTGATTGGTAGATTCATGAGCTATTGCCATTTGTATGAACCCAAGGTCTATTAAACAGTTGTTCCATGGGGAGAATGTTGCTCTGCAGTCAATTAATTGATTTTAGAAATTAAAGACATAGATAAAATAAAGAGGTAACTAAGCATAAAGGCTTACCAAGAAACTGTGAATTGTAATATACACCTTGGCGAATCAAAGAATTAATGTACGTGTAGGAAATCTCCCCAAATGTTGTTTTCGGTGTGTCACAGTATGCAAGGCGACCGACTAGGTTATCTATGGATGGATAGAAACCTATAGGGGACTCCAAAAATATACTTGATGGTACATGGGAGTGCAATCTGTAGTAGTGTTGTCTAATGCGTAATAGTTCGATGAGAGCATTCAAATATACTTTATGTGTGTGGAGAACCACCAATATACCTAAAGGTACATGGAGAACAATCCTATACACTCACATACATGGAATGGGGTTTCACACTTGGGATGCAACACTAGAAAACAATGATAGCTCCTACGTTTAATGACACCATAACATGTCTCTAGCCTACACCTCTACGTGTCGTTCAATTTCAAATGCTCCTTTGGTTAATTGCGATGAATTTTAAAGTTGATCTTGAATTATGTATCAGTTTCAAGGCTCAAAACTTTATGTCAGTAGAACACACCGATGATGCAACTAATATGACAAAAAGAATTCTTTTCATTTTCAATGAAAGTTATCTACTGTAGGCAAGAGGTGTAAATAATCATGCAACAATCAAATATGCAACCAACAAGAGCTTCCTAAATAGATCTTTCAATTTCACTATTCCAATTCAATTCAAATCATTAAAAGATGCCAAACAATGCAATGTAATATATTCATGATTCCGCTGAAAACTGTGCGAATGTAATCTATGCACAATTTCCTTTCCATTTGTGAATGAGAATTCTAAATATGCAAATGTGATATATGCAAGAGAATTCTTCAAAATAAACATAAGAGGATTCCAATGAAATCAAACGTAATCTAGGATTTAATAAACAGAGGACTCAAACTAAAATTGGGTGAAAATTCCAAAAATCAAAAGAGATGTCACTCGAAGGCGATTAACACCCATACACAATTCAGTCGCCCCCAACCCCATTATTGAGAGGTAAATTTTTTTCAAAAATGAAAGAAAAAATACGAAATTTCACACCCTATATGAAAATGAAAATATTTTTCTTTTCACCAAACTTAATTTTTGAAATGAAGAAAAATAATATGCAAATGCTCAATTATTGATTCACTTGCACTTTTCAAAATGAGGACTAAAACAACAATTCATCCAAGCAATCAGCAATCAAACGAAATGAGTTTGCAAGCGACAAAATGATAAGAAAAAACAAAAATCAAAACCAATTCTTACCAAAGGCAAACAACAAAAATGAAAACCAAATGGAGGCTTTAGAGAGACCACAAGACACCCAAGGCTTAGGGAAGTTCAGCTGGAAGTAGGATTACCAAAGAGAGGCTCAAGAACCAAGGAAAAATTTGTTCAAAAGGAGGGACAAATGCTAATGCAGAAGACGCACCAGTGCTTTGCAACGATGTTGCAAAGTGGGAAGAGGTGAGGTGCAATGCTCTGTCAAAATCATTGGGGGAACATTGGGCCTGGGAAAGTGGATTTCGAAACAAAAATTGCAAAACAGTCTCACTGAAATCACTTCCTAGGTTTATTCTTGGTTGGACATTACAACAAAGGTTTGTCAGGAAGGTAATCAAACAAAATGGATAATGAAACCACCCAGGAAATACTCTGATCCCTAGTATGGTTTCCAATTTGTTATACGGTATTTACGATTGCAGATAAAAGTATCTCCCCTAGGTTGGTGTCTAACCTAGAACAACAGAGAGAAAAGGAACTCAATTCTTTTCCTTAAAATAAATAAATAACGGAGTGAGGCCTACCTAGAATCCTTTGCACACTTCACTCCTTCTTTAGTTTGGAAGCTCCAATTCCATCTCCTAATGCCAAAATTAGAACCTGCGTAGTTAGATAACACAAGCCAAGAAACTACAAGATCTATGCAGTATCATCTAAATACTCCATTCACTAGATCAACATGGTATTGAAATATATGAATAACAACGTCACAGATAAGAAAAAAATGAATTATTTGCATTAATATAAATGGAAGGAGATTAAAACCATAAGTAGTAGTTGATCTTGTAAAAAAACTCCTCCAAGTTGTTGACTTGTCCTTTCCTTGTCACAATATGCACCTCCAATCACCCTAAATGCATGATATAATAACCACCCACTACAGTAGCATAAGGGTAGAATCACTCTCTTGAAAATCCAACCTCCAACCACATAGAAGGCTAGGAATATATAGAGAAATAGGGTAAGTTGGGAGATCTTATCCAATTACCAATCTAGGATTTGAGATCAACCTTTGATGGAGGGATAGTATCAAAGGATAATAGGTGAAAACTCCAAAGTAGGGTAGGATTGGATTTGAATGTTTTATCAATGGAAAGTAGTTAAAACAAATTCTAAAAACTCCTAGAAGGGGAAGCTTCTGGAATCCTGATCATTCTCTTGGATTTCTAGAACCAACACAGGTGCAAAGGGGAGCAACCTACAAGTGACCATAGAGGTCACAGTGGATCAACCTTTAGGTCACCACACCCCAGTAGGCATATAGAGACCGTTGGTCCTAAAACTGGCTCATATGATGCAATTTAGGGCTGAAATTCTCGGGGATGAAGGGAACATTCTTAGGGCTTTGTGCAAGATGGTGACAAGGGGGAATATGATGTTGATTGATCCCATTAGGAGGCTCATTGATCAAATGCGACAAAATGGCCTATAACACCCCCAACACTCATTAGGGGAATTTTCAGGTCTAAAATGGGCCTCCTAAGGAAAATAATAAAAGATAAGGTTTATGAATTTTTAAAGAAAAGGAAAGAAAACTACATGTTTAATTATATTTTCAGCTTATCTCCTTATAGGTTTACTCAAATGTCAAGTGTATACATATGTTGGATGAAAAATTCAATTCCACATCCAACAAGCACCCACTCTACATACTTGTGAGTAGACCCACATTGAAAAAAATAGAAAATACATGAAAAAGTATGTCTTAACACACTCTAGAATCACCAAGCCCAAGAACTCGTGCAAAATAAAAATCATATAAAGGTCATGAAAATAAGTTGAATAATACTCAAACACCATTACAAAGTCAAAGTAGTAGGTTCATTTACCTCAATTAAAGTTAGATATTTTTTATGGACCTGAAAACTAGACATGTGAACCACCTCTATAATCCTAAACAAGATTTGTTGAAAAGCATGATCTAGATGTGGGAAAAGAAAGAAATGGAGTTTCCCTAGTGGGAATATGGAAAGACATGCCATTTCAAGTGAAACTAGAATACATTTTCAACTTCTTAAGCAAGTATATGTCCCATATCACCAATCCTTCAAATGTCAACAACTCTTACACTAAATAAAAAAACTTTCGGTGAAAATCACATCATAAGAGCTATATCGACGTGTTTCAAACCATCAAGTGTGGTTCATCATTAGGACAAGATGGAGAATCAAATCATGGCACCAGATTAAATAGAGAGATCAATTTAGATACCCTTAAAATTTATAACATATAAAATAAATGACTAGTTTTGAAAAGGGATTTTAGAATATTAAAAAAGGACTTAAGTCAAATAATTAGCTTAAGTCCAATATTTATATTCTTAATATTTTTTATTATTTTTTATTTTAGATTAAAATATCGACTAAATTAATAAAAATCTTTATAAATTAATAGTTTCCTAATATATATACACTCTCAAGGAATCATTAATCCCAAACCCATGGAGAGAAGATGAATATTAGAAATACAGTGGAACCATAGAAATGAAAATCATATCACATCTCTAAATTAGCAATAGTTGGAAAGAATTTTCCACACAAGTAGACACAAGTGCATTGAAGTATGGGAAATAAAAAATAAAAGGATATTAATCCACTTCATTTATTTATTGTGATCAAGCAACGAATTAAGGTGCTAACTCAAATGAAATACTTTCCGAGACAAATCCAAATTTAATATCAAGCAACCCACCACTTGACGACATGTAATAAACTACACCATCTATCTAGTTTAACTCATAAACAATGTCATCTCACCACCAAACCCTCGTATCACATGTCAAATTTTACGTTGAAGTGAATTATAGTTTTTTTGGTATGTGGTATTGATAAACTATGATATTGGCCTATGTTATTGTAGAAAACCCCACTAACATGTTAAGAGTTTTTATGGTATAATAAGAATGAATCTCACAAAGTCATCTCACCACCACACTCTCCTATCACATGTCAAATTTTAAGTTGAAATAAACTATGGTGTTTTGAGTATATGGTATCAATAAACCATGATATTGGCCCATGGTATTGTAAGAAAGCCTATTAACATGCTAAGAGTTTTCATGACAAAATAAGAATGAATATCTATATTTAAGAACTAGAGTAGCCATATAAATTGAATGCCATGTAAATGACGATAAGCATCAATCCATAATAAGCATCACAACACTTACCCCATGATACATCTCATGTTGCCCACATTAAAAAAATAATTAAAAGATTAACTAAATCATAACTTTATTTTAAATTTTTATTATCAATTATAAAAATAATTAATATATGAGTTAAACAAAATTATTAATCATGGATATTCACCCGAAATTTATTATGGAAATTATTAACTTGTAAATAGTTTTTGTTACAATATCATGGCTTATTAATGCCACATACCCAATATGACATGTGTTGATATGACTTTTTCTTGAGATAAATTAATTAAAAGGGCATAACTAAATTGGAGATAAATATTAACCCTTGATTGTGAATACTAAATATTTATGGAAGTTTGTTACAGGTCATTTTGTCACATCCTCTCAAAATTCCTGGAAACCAGATCAACCAACATGCTTGAACAATTTGTCATCATCCCTTCACAATTCTCGAAAAAACACTTCTCCAAAAATTCTGAGTTTCTTAGACAATTTACTCAAAAACAATGTTTTTAGCCCCAATGCAGCTTGCATGATTGTTCACCTGTGTTGGGTGCAGGTTTCATACTTGAGTATTGACATTGATGAACACATGTTGCTCCCTTTTGCAGGGGTGTTGAATCTAGAAATTCAGGAAAAATAACAGATAATTGTGAAGCTTCCTCTTCTAGAAGCTTCAAATGTGGTTTTAACTATTTACCATAGATAGAGATATCAAATTCCTATATGATCCTACTCTATTGGTCTTATCCCCTATCCCTTGAGCTCATCCTCCCATCATATGTAGATCTCAAGCCTAGATTGGAAAATTCTACACTACCACTGTTACCCTATATATTTATTGCCTTCCCTAGCATCAAGGTTGGATTTTGGAGATTCCTAGGGCCCTCATTTTGCTTATTTGAGCTTAAGGAGTCATCACATTCATGCATTAGGGTTGATGTATAGTTCTGCTTTGTGGCAAGGAAGGACAAGTCAATTTGGGAAGACATCTACAAAGTCAAACTTCTATATATAGTTGTAACTTTCTCGTTTATCTATTAATACAAAAAAACATATTGTTTTCCTATACTTGTGTCATGATATATGCTCATGTATTTCAATGCCATTTGACTCATTGATTAGAGATATTAGATTATTCTATGTGTATGTCGTGGTTCCTTTCTTGTTTTAGTCGTTTGCAGTAGGTTGTAATTATAGCACTTGGAGCTCACAAGCAGGGAAAATTTTTATATTTTTGCCTGTGTTTTTTCTAGATTAGGCCACTATATCTACGGAGCTCATTTTTATCCGCAGAAGTGAAATTTACTCATAAAAAATTTAAATCTCTACCACCAATGGTCCAGCTAATAATTATTGAATAATGAGTCCATACAAGTGAAGTATATTGAACGAGTGTGGAATGACCTATGAAGGAGCTTTTTGCCCAATGTTTCGGACTTCAAACTAAGTCCACCATCAAGGGGAACACTTAATATCTTGAGAAGATTTAATGTAGAAGAGGTAATGATTTATATTTGTTGACGAGAAAATCTTTTAGAAATTTTAGTCGGCTAAATATTTGTATTAATTAATTTAATCTGTAATAATGTGTATAATCCTTATTAATTCAATATATTATTTTAAATTTTGTTTAATTAATTAATTGGTTAATTTATTTATTTATTTATATATTTTTTTTAATTATTGAGTTATCATTGTATATCATATAATGGTTTCTTCATTATTGTAGATATTTAAAAATTCATTTTTAATCTAACGATAGTATGTTAGTTTGTGTAGTTTCTTGAATGGTTATGAAGAATGATTTGTTAGTTTATCAAATATTTAGTGTTTATGAGGTGTATGCAAAGAATTGATTCAAGATTAGTTAAAGAAAATTATTATTGTACGTTTATTATTAATTAGTTTATGTGTTTAGTGAGGAATTATTATTTTTAATTATTTAAATGTTTAGTATGTAATCTAATGATTTTCTTATTGCTTATAAAAATTGTGTAGCATATTGATGATTATAAGGTGTATTGGGAGGTAAGTATAAGTTGATAAGTTTATTAATGTAATTAATTAGTGTAGGAATATATTTTAATCAATGATGAGACTATTGCAAGTTTATTATTTATTAGTTTATGTGTATAGTATGAAATCATCATTTTAAATATTTAATATTTGGTATGTGATTTAATGATTTTCTTTATTGCTTATAAAGATTATGTAGCATATTGGTGTTTATAAGGTGTAATGGGATTAATTAGAAACATAAAAAATGATTATCACTGTTGATTGTTTTTAATAAATAATGTGACCTATGAATATTTAGAATGTAATGATACTAGTAGGATAGTTGGATTTACGATCTTCAAGGTTTTGTTAATAAAGGTTTCCATGTATTGCTTAGTTTTAAGCCATCGTATTGATTCATGTTGTTTTGTCTTTTTTCAATTTCTATAGCTTCCTTAATTTTCCTTTTAAATGTTGGTCTTCTTTAATGATGAGTTTGGCTTCTTCTATGCAGATGTCGTGTGAGTAAGAATACGCATGTTCTGCTAAGGCAGATTTAGAGGATTTATCTATACAAATGTCAGCATTGTGTTCTTTGAGTCTGATGTTGAGGGATTGTCTAGTTTCACGTATGTATTCTTTTCCGCAGGAGTAGGGGAAAATGTATACTCATTTTTGTAAGTTGGGGTTTATAGGGTCTTTGACAGAGTCAGTTAGTTTCATTATTGCATTGTGGGGTGTGAAGGCTACATTGATATTATTTTTATTTTTATTTTTGCAATCTTATTAGTGGTGCCTTCTATGTAAGAAAGGGAGATTTTTGGAGTGTTGGAAGGTATTTATTTACTTTCTTTTCTTTTGAGAGCTTGGTGTATGGTTCTGTTGATGGTGTGTTTGTTGTAACCATTCTTTTCAAAGACTTTGCAGAGATGGTCAAGTTCAGGATATAGGTGTTCAGAGTCTAATATTCTGGAGGCCCTCGTAGTTAGGGTTTTTATAATACCTTATTTTTGTTTAGGATGGTGATTGGAATTTGCATGTAGGTATCTTTCTGTTTGAGTTTTCTTCCTGAAGACTTGGAAGCCAAGTTTCCCATTTTTCTTTGTTAGGTGGAAATCCAGGAAAGGGAGTTGGTTATCTTTTTCAATCTCAATAGTAAATTTTACGTGTTTTCAGAGGCTATTAATGTAAGTGAGGAAATCTTCTAGCTTATCTTTCCCATGCCTCTATTTGGAAAATATATCATCTAAATATATTTTCCATTCTTCAGGAGTGTAAGGAAAGGAGTTTAGGAAAATTTTCTCGAAGTGTTCCATGTAGATGTTGGCTATTAGTGGGGATAAGGGATAACCCATACCTACACCATGGGTTTGTTCATAAATTTTACCTTTAAAGGTGAAATAAGAAGATTTCGGGCAAAGACTTAAGAATTCTATGGTTTCTTGATCAGTGATCTTTTTCATGACATTGATGGCTTCATCTACAGGGATCATTGTGTACAAAGTTACAATGTCAAAGCTTACTAATAGGTTTTCATCATTTATTTCTAGGTTTCTTATCCATTCAATAAATGAGGTGGAATCTTTTATGTAAGAGAAAGCTTTTCCAGATAATGGTCAGAGTTTTTTAGCTAGGTATTTGGCAAGCAGATCACTGGGAGAACCTATAGTGCTTACTATAGGTCTTAGGGGGATGCCAGTTTTATGGATTTTTGGGGTGTCATAAATTCTAGGAATGATAGAGTTGCTTGGAGTGATGTTCTTTTTGGTGAACATGTCAAGTGAAGACTCTTTAATTTTCTTTGTGACTTTATTGAGTATTTTTCTGCTTGGGTCTTTATTAATGATTTTGTAGCATCCAGTTTGGTTTAGATGTTCTTCCATTTTTTAATCGTATTCTCACCTATCCATGATTATCGTTGCATTACGCTTGTCAGCTTTTAAAATGATTAGGTCTTTGTTAGATCTGAGGATATTTAAGGCTCCTTTCTCTTCTTTGGTAATGTTGCAGGTAGGAGGTTTGGCATTTTGCAGAATTTGGGCTATTTCTTTCCAAACCACTTCACCTTCGATTGTGTTCAGATCATTTATGGCGACTTCTACATTCCTTAAGACATCTTCAACTAGGATTTTATTAGGTGCTATGGTGAAATTAAGGCCTTTTTGAAGGAGCGTTTTAGTGTGGTGGTCTAGATGGATGGAGGATAAATTAACCACGTTGGTTTCCTTGGGGTGGTCTTTACGATTTTCTATTAGGAGGGGTTTGTGTTCACTGTTTTAGTTATTCCGGGTGATGAGATTTCTATCTGGAGGTGAACTTTTATAATTCTACGTCATTGTTGGTTGTATGAAGTGGGAGGGGCGTATTGTTGACTAAGCGCTATTAGCGAATTCGATATCTGAATCCAATGGGTTTGTGACTAAGTGGCAGGCGTGGATGACACGAGGGGGGTCAGTGGTGGAGTATGATGGGGGTGAGATGGCATAGTGATCAATGTGTTTGGATGCATTGGGAGGGCTGGACAAGTTGAACGCATGTGGAGCTGGGTGGCATGTGTAGTCAATCGTGGTCGAGTGTGCAGTGAGAGAATTAGCTAGGTTTGTAATGATGTTGTGCGTATTCTCCATGGACGACTATAACCTATGCGTGGATGGGTGTGAGTCTTAGGCATGGCTGACGAGAGGGAGGTTGGTGTAGGAATGCGATGGGAGTGAGTTGGAGTGTATATCAGAGATGTTGTCATCAGAATTGGGGTTGTGCATATTTTATTATTGTCTGTAGGAATTTTATTTAATTAAATGTAGTGAATTGTTATATTTTTTTAAATGATGAGACTATTTAAATTTTGTCTAATTAATTAATTAGTTTATTAATTTATTTATCTTTTTTTTTGAAAAATTATTGAGTTATCATTGTATATCATATAATGGTTTCTTCATTATTGTATATATTTAAAAAATCATTTTAATCTAACGATATTATGTTATTTTGTGTAGTTTCTTGAATCGTTATGAATAATGATTTGTTAGTTTATTGAATATTTAGTGTTTATGAGTTGTATGAAAAGAATTGATTTAAGATTATTTAATGAAAATTATTATTGTATGAGGTATATTGTATGTTTATTATTAATTAGTTTATGTGTTCAGTGAGGAATTATTATTTTTAATTATTTAAATGTTTCATATGTAATCTAATGATTTTCTTATTGCTTATAAAGATTATGTAGCATATTGATGATTATAAGGTGTACTGGGAGGTAAGTATAAGTTGATAAGTTTATTAATGTAATTAATTAGTGTAGGAATATACTTTAATTAATGATGAGACTATTGTAAGTTTATTATTTATTAGTTTATGTGTATAGTATGAAATCATCATTTTAAATATTTAATATTTGGTATGTGATTTAATGATTTTCTTTTTTACTTATAACCATTATGTAGCATATTGGTGTTTATAAGGTGTATTGGGAGGTAAGCATAACTTGAGAAGTTTATTAATGTGATTAATTAAAAACATAAAAATGATTATCATTGTTGATTGTTTTTAATAAATAATGTGACCTATGGATATTTAGAATGTAATGATACTAGTAGGATAGTTGGATTTAGGATATGCAAGGTTTTGTTAATAAAGGTTTCCAAGTATTGCTTAGTTTTAAGCCACCGTATCGATTCATGTTGTTTTGTCTTTTTTTAATTTCTATGGCTTCCTTAATTTTCCTTTTTAAATGGTGGTCTTCTTTAATGATGAGTTTGGCTTCTTCTATGTAGATGTCCTGTGAGGAAGAATACGCATGTTCTGGTAAGGTAGATTTAGAGGCTCTATCTATAGAAATGTCAGCATCATGTTCTTTGAGTCTGATGTTGATGGATTTGACAGTTTCACCTATCTATTCTTTTCTGCAGGAGTAGGGGACAATGTATACTCCTTTTTGTAAGCTAGGGTTTATAGGGTCTTTGACAGAGTCAGTTAGTTTCCTTATTGTGTTATGGGGTGTGAAGGCTACATTGATATTATGTTTTTTTTTTTTAATTTTTGCAATCTTATCAGTAGTGCCTTTTATGTAAGGAAGAGAGATTTTTGGAGTGTCGGAAGGTATTTCTTCACTTTCTTTTCTTTTGAGAGATTGGTGTATGGTTCTGTTGATGGTGTGTTTGTTGTAACCATTCTTTTCAAAGACTTTGCAGAGATGGTCAAGTTTAGGATATAGGTGTTCAGAGTCTGATATTCTAGAGGCCCTCATAGTTAGGGTTTTTATAATACCTGATTTTTGTTTAGGATGGTGATGGGAATTTGCATGTAGGTATCTTTCTGTGTGAGTTTTCTTCCTGAAGACTTGGAAGCCAAGTTTCCCATTTTTCTTTGTTAGGAGGATATCTAGGAAAGGGAGTTGGTTATATTTTTCAATCTCAATAGTGAATTTTATGCGTTTCGAGAGGCTATTAATGTAAGTGAGGAAATCTTCTAGATTGTCTTTCCCATGGCTCCATTTGGCGAATATATCATCTACATATCTTTTCCATTCTTTAGGAGTGTAAGGAAAGGAGTTTAGGAAAATTTGGTCGAAGTGTTCCATGCAGATGTTGGCTATTATTGGGGATAAGGGATAACCCATACCTACACCATGGGTTTGTTCATAAATTTTACCTTTAAAGGTGAAATAAGAAGGTTTCAGGCAAATAATTAAGAATTCTATGGTTTCTTGATCAGTGATCTTTTTCATGACATTGATGGCTTCATCTACAGGGATCATTGTGTACAAAGTTACAATTTCAAAGCTTACTAACAGGTCTTTGTTATTTATTTCTAGGTTCCTTATCCATTCAATGAATGAGGTGGAATCTTTTATGTAACAGAAAGTGTTTCCAAATAATGGTCAGAGTTTTTTAGCTAGGTATTTGGCAAGCAGATAGGTGGGAGAACTATAGTGTTTACTATAGGTCTTAGGGGGATGCCAGTTTTATGGATTTTTGGGGCGCCATAAATTCTGGGAATGATAAAGCTGCTTGGAGTGATGTTCTTTTTGGTGAACATGTCAAGTGAAGACTCTTTAATTTCTTAGTGACTTTATTGAGTATTTTTCTGCTTGGGTCTTTATTAATGATTTTGTAGCATCCACTTTGGTTTAGATGTTCTTCCATTTTTTAATCGAATTCTCACCTATCCATGATTACCATTGCATTACGCTTGTCAGCTTTTAAAATGACTATGCCTTTGTTAGATATGAGGGTATTTAAGGCTCCTTTCTCTTCTTTGGTGATGTTGCAAGTAGGAGGTTTGGAATTTTGCAGAATTTGGGCTACGTCTTGCCTAACCACTTCACCTTCGATTGTGTTCAAATCTTTTATGGCGACTTCTACATTGCTTATGACATCTTCAACTAGGATTTTATTAGGTGCTATGGTGAAATTAAGGCCTTTTTGAAGGAGCGTTTTAGTGTAGTGGTCTAGATGGATGGAGGATAAATAAACCACGTTGGTTTCTTTGGTGTCGTCTTTAAGATTTTCGATTATAAGGGGTTTGTGTTCACTATTTGAGTTATTCCTGGTGATGAGATTTTTGTCTGGAGGTGAATTTTTATAATTCTACGTCGTTGCTAGTTGGATGAAGTAGGAGGGGTGTATTGTTGATTGAGCGTTGTTAGTGAATTCGATATCTGAATCCAATGGGTTTGTGACTGAGTGTCAGGCATGGATGACACGAGAGGGGTCGGTGGTGGAGTGTGATGGGGGTGAGATGGCATAGTGATCAGTGTGTTTAGATGCATTGGGAGGGTTGGACAAGTTGAACGCATGTGGAGATGGGTGGCATGTGTAGTCAATTGTGGTTGAGTGTGGTGTGAGAGAATTAGGTGGGTTTGTAATGGTGTTGTGCGTATTCCCTGTGGACGACTGTAACCTCTGCGTGGATGTGTGTGAGTCACAGGCGTGGTTGAGGAGAGAGAGGTTAGTGTAGGAGTGCGATGGGAGAGAGTTGGAGTGTATACCAGAGATTTTGTCATCCAAATTGGGGTTGTGCGTATTTTTTGAGGATGGAGTGCTGTTAGGTAGCGTGGATGGGTGTGTGTTGTGTGATGGAAGTGAGTAGGAGTTGTCGCTCGTGTGGGTGGGGTTGTGCATGTTTCGTGGTGATATCCATGGATCGTAGCTGGGTAGCTTGGATGGGTGTGCATTGGTTGAAATGTTGTTATCCGTGCTTGTGGGGTTGTGCGTATTGTGTGAGGAGAGACATGGAGCGTTGTTGGGTAATTGTAAATGGAAGTTCATGGATGGGGATGTGATGGATGAGAAGGAGGGCTGCGAGATAGAGAGATCGATAGGAGAGGGAGAATCAGTATATTGGCTGAGTAATTTTTTTAGTTTCTTAAGCTTCTTTTCACTATCTTTCTTCAGCCAGTTTTGGGATTTGATGTGGGTAAGTGCATCCACGGAGTGCCATAGGTCAAAGCAAAGCACTGAGGCTAAAGAGAGATGCAAAGCTAGTATTTTTTGGGATATTTTGATAAGTTGGAGTCTTGTAGATTTGATCTCATTTCTGATTAGTGTTTCTCTTAGCTTGTTGAAGATGTGATGATTTCTACCATGCTTGAGTGCGTGGTTACAGATAGAAAATTTAGGAATGAGTTTTCTTATCTCTGTAATTTTTAAGAAAGGATAGGTTAGATATGGATTTTGTTCTGGATATTCATAACATCTCAAAAAGAGATGCCCTGTCCAACTTGTTCCTTCCATGGCGGGACTTGATGTTATTGAATAATGAGTCCATACAGGTGGAGTATATTGAAAGAGTGTGGAATGATCTATGAAGGAGTTTTTTACCCAACATTTCAGACTTCAAAATGAGTCCATCATCAGGGGGAATGCTTAATATCTTGAGAAGATTTAATGTAGAAGAGGTAATGATTTATATTTGTTGACGAGAAAATCTTTTGGAAATTTTAGTCGGCTAAATATTTGTATTAATTAATTTAATTTGTAATAATGTGTATAATCGTTATTAATCTAACTTATTAATTCAATATATTATTTTGTTATTGTATGTAGGAATTTTATTTAATTAAATGTAGTGAATTTTTATCGTTTTTTAAATGATGAGACTATTTAAATTTTGTTTAATTAATTAATTAGTTTATTAATTTTTTATTTTTTTTTTGAAAATTTATTATCATTGTATATCATATAATGGTTTCTTCATTGTTGTATATATTTAAAAATTCATTTTAATCTAATGATATTATGTTAGTTTGTGTAGTTTCTTGAATCGTTATGAATAATGATTTCTTAGTTTCTTGAATATTTAGTGTTTATGAGGTGTATGAAAAGAATTGATTTAAGATTAGTTAAAGAAAATTATTAATGTATGAGGTATATTGTATGTTTATTATTAATTAGTTTATGTGCTTAGTAAGGAATTATTATTTTTAATTATTTAAATGTTTAGTATGTAATCTAATGATTTTCTTATCGCTTATAAATATTATGTAGCATATTGATGATTATAAGGTGTAATGGGAGATAAGTATAAGTTGATAAGTATATTAGTGTAATTAATTAGTGTAGGAGTATGCTTTAATAAATGATGAGACTATTGTAAGTTTATTATTTATTAGTTTATGTGTATAGTATGAAATCATCATTTTAAATATTTAATATTTGGTATGTGATTTAATGATTTTCTTTATTTCTTTTAAAGATTATGTAGCATATTGGTGTTTATAAGGTGTATTGGGAGGTAAGCATAAGTTGAGAAGTTTATTAATGTGATTAATTAAAAACATAAAAATGATTATGATTGTTGATTGTTTTTAATAAATAATGTGAGCTATGAATATTTAGATCGTAATGATACTAGTAGAATAGTTGGATTTAGGATCTACAAGGTTTTGTTAATAAAGGTTTCCACGTATTGCTTATTTTTAAGTCATCATCTTGATTCATGTTGTTTTGTCTTTTTTCAATTTCTATAGCTTCCTTAATTTTCCTTTTTAAATGGTGGTCTTCTTTAATGATGAGCTTGGCTTCTTCTATGCAGATGTGGTGTGAGGAAGAACACGCGTGTTTTTCTAAGGTGCATTAAGAGGCTTTATCTCTACAAATGTCAGCAAAATGTTCTTTGAGTCTGATGTTGAGGGATCTTCCAGTTTCACCTATGTATTCTTTTCCACAGGAGCAGGGGACAATGTATACTCCTTTTTGTAAGCTAGGGTTTATAGGGTCTTCGACAGAGTCAGTTAGTTTCCTTATTGTGTTGTGGGGTGTGAGGGCTATATTGATATTATGTTTTGTTTTTTAATTTTTTCAATCTTATCAGTAGTGCCTTTTAGGCAAGGAAGGGAGATTTTTGGAGTGTTTCAAGGTATTTCTTTATTTTCTTTTCTTTTGATAGCTTGGTGTATGTTTGTGTTGATGGTGTGTTTGTTTTAACCATTCTTTTCAAATACTTAGAAAAGATGGTCAAGTTCAGGATATAGGTGTTCAAAGTCTGACATTCTGGAGGCCCTAGTAGTTAGGGTTTTTATAATACCTGAATTTTTTTTAGGATGAAAATGGGAATTTGCATGTAGGTACCTTTCTATGTGAGTTTTCTTCCTAAAGATTTGGAAGCCAAGTTTCCCATTTTTCTTTGTTAGGAGGATATCCATGAAAGGGAGTTGGTTATCTTTTTCAATCTCAATAGTGAATTTTATGTGTTCTGAGAGGCTATTAATGTGAGTGAAGAAATATTCTAGCTTGCCTTTCCCATGGCTCCATTTGGCGAATATATCATCTACATATCTTTTCCATTCTTTAGGAGTGTAAGGAAAGGATTTAGGTCAATTTGCTCGAAGTGTTCCATGTAGATGTTGCCTATTATAGGAGATAAGGGAAAACCCATAGCTACACCATGGGTTTGTTCATATATTTTACCTTTAAAGGTGAAATAAGAAGATTTCAGGCAAAGACTTGAGAATTCTATGGTTTCTTCATGAGTGATCTTTTTCATGACATTGATGGCTTCATCTACAGGGATCATTCTATACAAAGATACAATGTCAAAGCTTACTAACAGGTCTTCCTCATTTAGTTCTAGGTTTCTTATCCATTCTGTGAATGAGGTGGAATATTTCATGTAAGAGGAAGTGTTTCCGAATAATGGTCGGAGTTTTCTAGCTAGGGATTTGGTAAGCAGATAGGTGGGAGAACCTATAGTGTTTACTATAGGTCTTAAGGGGATGCAAGTTTTATGGATTTTAAGGGCTCCATAAATTCTGGGAATGATAGAGCTTCTTGGAGTGATATTCTTTTTGGTGAATGTGTCAAGTTAAGACTCTTTAATTTTCTTGGTGACTTTATTGAGTATTTTTTTGCTTGGGTCTTTATTAATGATTTTGTAGAATCCACTTTGGTTTATATGTTTTTCCATTTTTTATCGTATTATGACCTATCCATCATTGTCGTTGCATTACCCTTGTCAGCGCTTAAAATGACTATGTATTTGCTAGATCTGAGGGTATTTAAGGTTACTTTCTCTTCTTTGGTAATGTTGCAGGTAGGAAGTTTGGCATTTCGCATAATCTGGGCTACATCTTGCGTAATCACTTCAGCCTGGATTGCGTTCAGATTTTTTATGGCGACTTCTACATTGCTTATGGCATCTTCAACTAGGATTTTATTAGTTGTTGTGGCAAAATTAAGGCCTTTTTGAAGGAGAGTTTCAATATAGTGGTCTAGATGGATGGAGGATAAATTAACCACGTTGGTTTCTTTGGGGCAGTCTTTATGATTTTTTATTCGAAGCTAGTTATGTTCGTCATTTGAGTTATTCCGGGTGATGAGATTGCTATCTAGAGGTGAATTTTTATAAATCTACTCCGTTGCTGGTTGGATGAAGTGGGATGGGCATATGGTTGACTGAGCATTTTTAGCGGATTCGCTATCTGAATCTAGTGGGTTTATGACTGAGTGGCAGGTGTAGATGACACGAGCGGGGGTCGGTGGTGGAGTGTGATAGGGGTGATATATCGTAGTGATCAGTGCGTTTAGATGCGTTGGGAGCGCTGGACAAGTAGAATGCATGTGGAGTTGTGTGCCATGCGTCGTCAATAGTGGTTGAGTGTGGTGTGAGAGAATTAGTTGGGTTTGTAACAGTGTTGTGCATATTCCCTGTGGACGAATGTAACCTATGCGTAGATGGGTGTGAGTTGCAGGTGTTATGCTCCTATACCAATAGGTGTCATATTTCATGATTGACTTGATGAGCTCTGTAATATGTTCATTCCTTTCCTTGTTGCAAAGGTTTTCCATATTATCAAAAAATCAAAAAAATGTAAAAAATGTAAAGAGGGTATACCCTAAAAGAAAAATAAAACGGTGAAAATAAATAAAAATGGTCAAAAAAGTGAAAGAAATGAACCCCAAACAAAAATAGACCAGGAAAGTATGCAAGTCCAAAATGCCACTACTATTTCATTTTCTGTAATAAGCAAATGTGTGTAGCTTGTTAATTTATGCTACAATTGATGAGTGGTCAAACAACTTAAGCTTGGCTAGCTCATATTTGAATTCCCTGTTTTAGAAATAGAGAATAAAATCTGACCAAACCGTGTAATCTTGGTAGATAAGTAGATAGGTAGAGTAAATAAAAAGGAGCTTGACAGTTTAGTATGAGCCCTTGGAAGTAATAAGTGTAGACTTAGATAGGCTTACTATGCAAAGAAAGGAAAAGTTAATAAGGGTTCGCCAGTCTAAGTGCACTCAAATACAAAAGGAAAAAATGCTACGTTAAAGTTGGCAGGGTAAGTAGATGGTGTTGCAGAATGATACTTGTGATAGATTATGTCTCTAAATGTGTTAATATTTATCTCTATCACAAGTGCAAGGTAGACATTATACTTGATGCAGCTCAAGCGAGGCAAGATTACATAACTAACTCCCCTTCATACTTTTCCCTAATCATTCACTAATTTCCCCTAAGCAGTAAGGTCTGTGAAAAGACTTAGTGCTTAATATCACTCATAAACCATTCATTCCATTTCATAAACATTGCCTAAGTAAAACCCTATTTTACTTAGGAAAATGACAAGCATTTCTTGTATAAACCCTTTTCCCATCCTAATCCTAAGTTTAATTACAAAAGTCAATTGTTGTTATAACTTAGCGCTCAATTCATTTTCATATTAATTTTTAACATTTATTATATAAATCCCATAAAACATTACCCTTTTCCCGTAATGCGTAAATATATAAAAAAATCCTGATATTATACATATCCCACCCCGGTCGATTACAGTCATAGTCTGCGTTTAAAAAAGAATTAACGAGTTTATCTGAAACTTGTTAAGAACCTCCCCACCACGCAACAGGATTAATTAACCATCCAGGTTAACTAATAACCATTTTCCTGACCAATCAAAATATCCCCGAAACGATTAAAACACATTTTATCATGCCAGGCCCGCTGCATTAACTCTCAGCCATGTTCCCTACCTGACCATCATCTGATCTTTGCCTTCACATCCAACGGTCAATAACAATATCGCGACCCCCCCTTTTGACCGAGCATTACCTTGTGATCGCTGGCGGTTTTCCACCCGTACCAAATCCACATGTCACACAGCCGATGTGCTCGCTTGCCCTCCGTCCAAAACCACCCAACCCCAAAAGCGGTGCGAGCAAACCACTTACCACCCTCCACTGACGTCAGTCTAATTCCACCTACGTCATCCACCCAATGAAATCCAAAAAATCCCGCCAAACCTTCGTTTTGTCAAATAAAACTGATAAAATGTCATTTTTGCTATAGTTTGCTGCATACCGCGCTCTTATGCAAGCAACGTCCTGCTCCAGTTTTTCAGCTGCCACCTGACCAGAAAGACTACAGTGAAGAAGCTCTGCAGCCTATCAGCCAACCTACTACTGTACGGTTTCCTTCTTTAACGCAGTAGGTGTTGCTACGAAGAGTTACCAAACCATCTGTTGGTCTATTTTCCCTCAAAAGGCTCGAATTCCAGTTTCAATATACAAAGAACTAAAGATAGAAACCCCTCACCCCTCAATGCTCCTCACACCTGAGGAAACTTCAGAAGCATGAATTACCAGAGAAAAGTGGTGAGAAGACATGTTAGCAGTTTTGTAAACTTACCCTTGGTGAAATGTAAAATTTGAGCTATTTACCAGAACACGATGGACAGAGATGAACAGGGTAAGCAGGTCGAAGTGTATCAGATTGAGGTTAAAGAGTATCTGTAAAGATAGGGCAGCCAGCACAGAGTGACTGAAGAAGACAGCTGCAAGCCGAATGAAAGGGCCTACCTCTAGCACATTCAACAAAAACAGGACCAGCACAACATCAGTTTATCTTTTTCCTATTTTCAAGACTAGCTATTTCTATTTTCTTGTAAACTATTTTTAGTCATCCTATATATTATCTCACTCTGTTATGAGATATTTGTTATAATTTGTTGCATTAATACCCCCTTCATTGGAGTATTGAGGGTGGATTCGTAGACTTTGCTGTAATATTGATTTTTTGGAATGAAGAGCTGTTGGAATCAACTGTTGCATGGCTTACTGGATGAAGAATTGAAGTGGAGGACTTTTCACAGACTTCTTGAATCTGTTAGCCTCCTATTGCAATAGGTGTTCATGTTTCATGATTGATAGTGGAAGTGCCAAAAATGTTCATCTTTTTCATGCTGCAAAATTTACATTTTTGAATAATTTCACAGTTAAGAGAAGGCCAAACAGCTTAATCTTGTCTTCCCTAGGTTTAAATTGCTTGTTTTGGAAGATAGATAATAATATCTGTCCAAACTGTTTAATCTTGACAGATCATTAGATAGGTAGAGAAACAAGGGTGCTCAACTGTTTAATCTGAGCCCCTGGCAGAAATAAGGATAGAGTTAGTTAGGAGGATAGCCAACAGAAAAGATGAAAAGTTGGGCTTGCTAGTTTAAGTGCACCCAAACAAAAAGAAGAAAAAAAGTTAGGCTAAGTAGGATGGGTAGGTAGGTTTTGAGGTTGCTGAATGAGGATTTGTGATCAATTTTGTATTTCAAAGTGTTATTTTACTTCAGATCACAAGTGCAAGGCATGACTAACTTCCCCTTCATCCTTTACCCCAAATCATTCACTAATTTCCCCTAAAAAGATGTTAATATCTGCTTGATATCTTTATAAATCATCATATTCCATAAAGCTTTGCCTAAGTAAAGATCTGCTTTACTTAGGAGTGCTCATATTTCTTATATAAAGTCCTATTTCCCCTTTGTAGCCTAAGATTTCTATACTTAGCACTTTCTTCACAAAATCCATATTAATTCCTAACTCTATTATATAAATCCCTTCTTATTTCCTCTTCCCCTATTAAAAATATGTTAAAAATCCCCCTTATATACATATCCCCTCCTTTTGGTTGAAAAATAACCATAAATATGCCTTGGGAATTACTAAGTTTGCCTGAAACTTAGTAAGAACCCTCATTTTGCCCATCTTCCTATGCATTTGGACCCCTTCCAATGCATAAAAACCCTCTTCCATGCAATCAGACCCCTTCCGATGCATTAAAAATCCTTCAAAGACATATAAAAACCCCCCTTCCGATTTCATAAACCCTTCTCCGATCAAGGGAATCTCCCTTCGATCACATTGACCCTCTTCCAATTGAATAATTCCTCCTCCGATGAGCTTTCCCCCCCTCCGACGCGATATCGTTGTCGGAGGTCGCAGCAGTGTTGGCCCCCTTATATATGCTCCCCGATATCATTTCACCAATGCGATATCGATATCGCATCCGAAGTGATATCGCAAGTCGCCCCATTCACCCCATTGATGCGATGTCGCCTATTTAATCTTAACCGTCTGATTGCCCCCGCTCATCCGATGGTCCAAATCTGATCGCATCGCACCCATTTCGCTATCGCTCGCCCATCGCTATTTGTTAAAAGCCTCCACCCCGGATAGCCGATCGTCGATGCGATATCGCCGATTGCGCGCCAGCCGTCCAATCTACCCCCCTCATCAACGGCTCATATTATGTCGCAAGTCCCCATTTCACTATCGCTCATACATAAGTCTATGCTCCCATGACCCCACCGATAGTGATATTGCGAAATTCATCGCAGCCGTTGGATCTGCCTTCGCGCGATCCAACAGCCAGGATCTGTTCACAGCTACAGTATCGCTCTCGCCTATATTTTCATCAGATTTTTATGTTTTATGCTTTTTTCACCTTATAAAGGAAAAGGGGCCATTTTCTCATGTTTTCTACTTTCGCCTGTGCATGCCCCTTCAGCAAAGGAAGCTTAATCATTCTTGGCCCACGTTTCATCGCTCCAGCCCAGATTGACTCCAAGCAGCAATATTTTATCCTCAGTCGTCTGTTCCACTCTCCCCGATCCAACGGTTGACGGAAACGGCGAGGTGGCAGAATTTTAGCGTCCGATAGAGGGTGGTTTTACCACCGTACGCAGGGACGCATGCCCTATTTTCATTGCATCAAGCCTCCTCTGACACTTACCGTCCACGTACAAAAGGTGGTCCGATAAAACCACTTACCTCCGTCTGGCTGCGTCCCCACCCTGCTACCGTGTCCTGTGCCACATCATTGCCCCAGTCAGCTGCCACATCATCTTGTCGTACCGGGGACCCACTGATGACGTCATGCTCACATCATCACAAAAAAAGGCGTGCCAAAATGCCACAGAAACCCAAATTTGCTCCGGACAATGAGCGCGGCCTCAGCAAGCCATCAGTGAACAAATCCTCCACCATTTTAACAGTAATTATTCCATTTTTTATCAGATTTTGATCGGCCAAGCGTCGATACTCCTCCATAAGCCATTGGAAAGCATTGCAGCAGCTATTGTTGCCTTAGAATAGCAGAAAAGGGGTGATTTGATAGTTTGAAGTGTATCAGTGGAAGAATAGGGCCCCGATTCAGGTTAAAGAGTATCAGAGTAGCGGCAAAGAGTATCAGTTAAAGATTTGCAGTGGAAGACTTAAAGCCAAGGCAAATAAGCAATAAAGGGCCTCCATCCAAGTCAAAGAAGTAGTAAAAGCCATTTAAAGCTCATCAGAACAGATTAATGAGCAGTAAAGACACATGAGAGCAGTGCTTCAGAGCCCAAGACACAGTTATGGCAAAATGGCCAGCGCAAAGCTCAAAGGACACCTCAAAGCCTCATTTTTGATGTTGCTGCCTCCAGCGCAGCTCAAATAGATATTTTTGCATTTATTTCAGCAGAAATTAGGTTAAACATAGTTATTTCCCCAGATCTTCCCTCAAATCTATTTTGTAGATATTTTTCTTATAAATACCTCCCCAAACAATGTATTAAGGGTTGGTTGGTTGGTCGATAAACTCATTCTAGACTTGCGCTGTATATTTTGAGAACTTTTATGAACAACGATAGCTGGAATGCTTTGCTTTTGAACTGTCTAGTGTGGATTTGATGGCTGAAGAGTAGATTACAGAATTCTAGTGCTTCTACATGGATCAATAAGTCTTTCTTCCCTGTTTTCAGTCTCTATGTTTGTAATATCATCTATGTGTCATGATCTAAGTTGCAGGAAGAAAGAATAGCCCAGATGTTGCTTAACTGTGCTCTGTGCTCAATTCCTATTATTTCTCTATGTTTTCTGCTGAATTAGTTATGAATATGAATACTTTATTGCTCATATTTGCTCTAGTTCCTTCATATATGAATATTGTTTAGGAATCCTTGATTGCTCCTATATAATGTTAACTCACCTTCCCTCTGTTAGCATAATGACAGCTACTTAGTTTCCTTTCGTTCCCTGACCACCATTTCACCCTTATTCCAACTTGAAGTTGTTCCTTGTTTAGCTATCATGCTTTGTAGTCACTCTTTGCCAAAGAAGACACATCCAGCAGCCCTTAGTCCTTGACTCCATGCCCAATGGTCTGAACTTCTCACACTTTGCATACCAACTCTGTCTAAAACATCATCCATCCATCCCACCAAACTCAAAACAAAACCCATGTACACCATAACTAGCCTAAAATCATATCGAAACAAAGCTATATTATAAAGAGAGAGCCCTCTGTGATTGTAGGTAGGCTAGGACCTGCTATCCAAAGATTGGTTTGTGGTTACCTCGACCATATCCCTTAAGGAGCCAAGGGACAACTTGAGTGATAACAGAATCAACCACCGGATCGATAAATCCTCTATATATTATGTTTTAAAGTTTTCTTAGTTTATTATATCATCTTTGTTTCATAATCTGAATGATAAAGAAAAGATTAATTTCAGAATATGCTTGATTGCACTCTATTTTTAGTCATTATTGTTCTCTGTGTTTTCTTCAGAATTAGGATAAGCAGTGAAATCTTAATTGCTCTTGTTTCCTAATTCTTTCATGTTGATTATTTGCTAAAGAATACCTAACTGCTCCTTATCAGTAATCATCCAATTTCCCTCTTTAAATAGGTTGAAGGATCCTTAGCTGCCCTTCACCCAATTTGATCCCATTCCATTTGTTTCAAGTCTTTATTTGTTCCATGTTTGACTACCTTGCTCTATGAAGCCATCCTCTATTAAGAAATCCAATCCAGAAAGCCATCTTCCTTAACTCCATTAGCCCAATGGCCTGAACTACTCAGTCTTACCTATCTGCGCTATTGAATCTCACCACCCAAACTCAAACAAAACTCTTGAACTTCATAACTAGCCTAATACCTTTCAAAACAAAGCTAAATCACAAAGAGAGAGCCCTCTCTAGATATAGATTGGCTAGATTATGTATCTAAAAGATTGGTTTGTGGTTACCTCGGCCTCCTTTCCCTTTCTTACAACTTTTGGGAAAACCTCAGTGATAACATCAATGGCGACTCCACTGGGGACCTGAATAATTTGTTTGTTACTACTGTTTTCTATATAAGCTATAGACGGAGCCTGAAGTTAGCCAGGTAGCCTTTGAAATGGTTTTGCTTTGAAATTACAGAAGAAAATGAATGCTACTTTAGTCTATCTCTGGTCTAGCTTATAGATTGGACAGTTGGTTTCAAATACTTGATCAGTTCCTCTTTTCAAATAAGTCTTTAAGAAAGTTCAAAATTCTCACATCTAAAACTTCTTAGAAGAGACTGTTAAAGTTGTATTGTCAAAACTATTTCAAGGAAAACCGAAAAATACACCTAGAAACCTGACTTCAGAAAGGATTCATTACACCAGATCAACTCCTGATCCAAATCCACCACCTGTGTTTGAAAATCCTAATCTGATTCCTAGGATTCTTAGAAGACAAGAGAGCCAAGAAAAATCTGCTAGTTCTCGGCCTCTATACAGATCAAGATCTTGTCCTATGCAGTGGATCTACCTTGAGGACGAGCCTTTTGATGAGTATTTAGAAAGCTCTTCATTTATGACCTTTTCAGAATCTGGGTTCACTCACAGAATTCAAGATCCAATATTCATTGAAAATTTGTAGCTTGAAGTTGTTATTTCACATCTTGACAGACATTTGCATAACTCCATCCAATCTGAGCTTACCTTTGAAAGAACACGAAACCTTTCTGTGATTACTACAGCTTCTCCAAGTTCACCGTCAGTGCCTCAGACTTCTCAACCTCCAGCCACCCCTTCCACTCCTCCATCTACAACACACATTCCCATTGTTATCCCTACTCCTCTAGTTGTCACATCTACTTCTGCAACCATGGCAAACCAATATACTCCCCTGCACTTACCTGCCAATCTAGGGGCTATGCCCCAAGACTATCAAAGTAAAATCACTTCTTTTGGTGGTACTGGCACTTACACAACTCAACAACATACCAAGAAAATGACCGACTATTTTGAAATATATGAGGTTGATGCTGATGATGTTAGAATGAAAGTATTTGTTCAAAGTTTAACTGGAGATGTTAGAACATGGTTTAGAGCCCTCCCTGCAAACAGTATCAATGACCCACAAGCTCTTTATCAGACCTTCTTGAACAAATGGGAAAATAAGAAAGATCCTCTCCACATTTTATCAGAATATGAAAACCTAAGAAGAGGCACACAAGAAATTGTCCAAGATTATTGTACCAGGTTCAATAATGTCTACAATGTTATTCCTCAAAATCTCAGACCTCCTCCAGATTTGGCCTTGATCAAATTCCCTAATGCATTTGATTTTGATATGGCATACCAACTTAGGGAAAGAGCTCCTCGAGACTTAGAAGAGATGCAAAGTATAGCTGTCAGCATTGAGGCCAACCTGATTTCTAAATGATCTCAAGCCAGAGCTGAAAGGAGGACACCTTTCAAAGAAGAACCTTTTGCCTTTGAATAGAAATTAGATGCTATTATTAAAGGAATGGATAGGCTTGGAGATAGAGTAGAAACAATTGAGAGAAAATCCCCTTGGGATGGTCAACCAAGAAATACTGGAGAAATCAAATTTCAGGAAGAACCAAAATCCTAACACTGGAAAGATAGGTCCTCACCAAAATATTAGGGCCCCATTTCAAGAAAATTATGCTGAAGCCTCAAATTCTGGTGAACCAACAAAAGATACTCAAATTAATCTTATGGGGCTCAACAATGAACAACAAGTTTTCTTGACCTAAGAGGATCAAGAAGCTCACATTCTTAAACAATTCCAAACTCAGTCAGGTGAATCATTTGACTTTAGAGAAGGATATGATACAGCCATTTATGAAGTCCACAAACAATACAATCTAAGGAGAAGAAGAATAGATGTCCCTAAAACCAATAAATAGAAAGATACCAACCACGTAACAAAGGTAAGATCAATACCCCCCTGTACATATTCTTTCTAGAACAGGTCCTAACCCTAATAACCCAATTGTTGAAGATGTGTCAGATAATCAACCAAAAAATAGACAACCTTCCACTTCTATCCCTTCTAAAGGAAACATAGAAGAACCTATAGAACTTGATTTGGAAACAACTTCAGCCCATAATCCCACTCCTGAAGAGGAGAGAAAAGAAGAAAATCCATCTGTCCAAAATACAAGAACTCAAACTGAAAAACCTTTTAATCTTGAGATAGAAGTAGGCAAACTAAAGATAGTTGTTCCATTATCAAAATTAGTTAAACATGATGTCTACAGAAGCAAAATTGGTAGTTCACTCAAAATTTCTGTGAACAAAGATTCAGTAAACGTTTTTGATGACCAGCCTGAATTGATCTTTGGCCCTGGAGTAAATGGAAAAATAGTAGAGGGAGAAGTTCCTCCTTTCTATGTAAGTTTAAATATACATGATAAAATACTTCATAATGCCATGTTTGATTCTAGTGCTTCTCATAACTTAATGCCGAAATCTGTAATGGAGAGACTAGACCTTAACATCACCAAGCCATATAAAGACCTTTTCTCTTTTGATTCAAGTCAGGTCAGATGTTTAGGTTTAATCAAAGACTTATGAGTATCACTAGTCCAATATCTTGCCAAAACCATCTTAATGGACATAGTAGTAGCTAATATTCCACCAAAGTATGGCATGTTATTGTCTAGATCTTGGGGTGCAAAGCTTCAAGGATCTCTACAGTTAGACATGTCTTACGCTACTATTTCATTGTTTAGTCAACCCAAGAGACTATACAGAGAAACCTTAATGAAGTATGTAGTAAGTAGTTAGGAGAAACCTCAAAATTTCCCTATCTACTCAGTGCATTTAGATATGGATTCTTTTATCCTTTACAATGTTGAAATTGATCCCCCACATGAAATAAAAGTTTTAGCAGATGAACCAGAGCAAATTACAAACGAAAGGTCTAGTGTCTGAATCCAAGAAATTTCAGAAGAAACTAAAAAACGAGATCTCCCTATTAACCAGATCCCTGAATTCCAGATACTAATTATGAACATGAAATCCTTTAGTACTTAGAATTTTATGGTTCTGTGAACAAATTAGGAGCAAGAGCAGGAGTCTGGGTGCACAATCTTGACAAAAATCATGCTGAAGGTCATGCCTACGAATTAAACTTTAGATGCACTAATAATATGACTGAATATGAAGCTCTATTGCTAGGTCTTAAACTGGTCAAGAAATTGGGAGAAACTAGAGTATCAGTCCTAGGAGATTCTAATTTAATCATTCAATAGATAAAAGGGAAGTTCTTAACAAATGATCCCAGATTAAGAGAGTATAGAGGAATAGCTATAGAGATCCTCAATACATTTCTAGAAACTCAGCTTGCCAAAATCCCGAGAAAACATAACTTGCAAGCTCGTAGCCTGACAATGTTTGCCAGCACCTGTAAATTACCATTCGAACCAAATCATCAATTCACAACTGAGATTAGACACAAGCCATCCATACCTAATAATGTAAAGAACTGGCAAGTGTTTGACAGTGATAATCAGATCAATAATTTTTTAACCCTAGAAGAAGAATTTTCTAGCACTAACATAGATGTATATACAATTAGTGAGTTTGATCAAACAAATCAGATAGAAACAGACATTTTAGCAGAAATTGCAACTCAAATGCTTCATCCAACGAAATTTACCAAAAAGGAAATACAGGATCTTAAAGAAATAGACATTAATGAGATTATTGAAGGAGAATCTGAAGTTATCGATTTGAAAGACAATCATTTGCCCAAAGGATTAATTCCTTTGGAAGATCTCTTTGATTTCAACTATATTCCAAAGAAACCCAAGATGGAACCTCTAAAAGCAGACATTGAAGACTATAACATAGGAACTGAAGAAAATCTAAAAATGGTAAAATTATCGAAATCTTTGTCCCCTGATCAAAAACTTAAGTATGTTGAACTAATCAAAAAATTCCAGTATGTTTTTGCCTGGAGCTATGAAGACCTGAAATCTTATGACACCTCTGTAATTCAACATACAGTACCCCTCAAGGAAAATCAAAAACCATTCAAACACAAGCTCAGAAGAATTAACCCTGTACTGCTTCCTTTAATTGAAAAATAAATCAAATGAATGCATGATGCATGGATAATTGCTCCAATCAGATTTTCAGAGTGGGTGTCTAATTTAGTGCCTACCAGGAAGAAAATAGGAGAAATCAGATTATCTGTTGACTTAAGAAATGTAAACAAGGTTTGTTGGAAAGACAATTACCCTTTACCTAAGATAGATCATATTTTACAAAGGGTAGTAGGTGCTTCTAAGATTTCACTTTGGATGGGTTTTCAGGTTATAATCAGATTCTGGTTCATCCTGATGACCAAGAAAAGACTGGATTTACAACACCATGGGGTACATTCAAATATGTTAAAATGCCATTCAGACTTAAGAATGCAGGGGCAACCTTTCAATGAGTAATGGACGTAGCTTTTGCAAAAGAAATTTATGATTTTCTGGTTATATATCTAGATGACCTGACTGTATTTTCCAAATCAGATCAGCAACATTTAGATCATCTCAAACAAGTGTTTTTAAAATGCAGAAAGTATGGTATTTCATTAAATCTTAAAAATTCTTTGTTTGGTCTGGAATAAGGAAAACTGTTAGGCCATATCATCTCCAAAGATGGCATCAGAATTGATCATGCTAGAATAGAAGTTATTCTACAAATACCCCACCCCAGAAACGTTAAAGAACTTCAAGCTTTCTTAGGAAAGATTAATTTTTTAAGAAGATTCATATCTAATTTGGCTGAATTAAGTAGATTGATGAACAATATGTTAAAAAAGGATTCAAAGATTAAATGGAAAGTAGAAGCCAAACAAGCATTTGAAGAAATTGAAATGGCTTTGACCAGAACACCAGTCCTTACAAGTCCACAGTTCGATAGAGACTTCATAATTTTTTCATTTGCATCAGAACACACTATAGCAACTGTTTTATTGCAAAAAGACGATAATCGACCGGGGCGGGATATGTATAATATCAGGATTTTTTATATATTTACGCATTACGGGAAAAGGGTATTGTTTTATGGGATTTATATAATAAATGTTAAAAATTAATATGAAAATGAATTGAGCGCTAAGTTATAACAACAATTGACTTTTGTAATTAAACTTAGGATCAGGATGGAAAAATGGTTTATACGAGAAATGCTTGTCATTTTCCTAAGTAAAATATGGTTTTACTTAGGTAATGTTTATGAAATGGAATGAATGGTTTATGAGTGATATTAAGCACTAAGTCTTTTCACAGACCTTACTGCTTAGGGGAAATTAGTGAATGATTAGGGAAAAGTATAAAGGGGAGTTAGTTATGTAATCTTGCCTCCCTTGAGCTGCATCAAGTATAATGTCTGCCTTGCACATGTGATAGAGATAAATATTAACACATTTAGAGACATAATCTATCACAAGTATCATTCTGCAACACCATCTACTTACCCTACCAACTTTAACCTAGCATTTTTTCCTTCTTTATTTGGGTGCACTTAGACTGGCGATCCCTTATTAACTTTTCCTTTCTTTGCATAGTGAGCCTACCTAAGTCTTCACTTATTACTTCCAAGGGCTCATATTAAACTGTCGAGCTCCTTTTTATTTACTCTACCTATCTACTTATCTGCCAAGATTACACAGTTTGGACAGATTTTATTCTCTATTTCTAAAACAGGGAATTCAAATATGAGCTAGCTAAGCTTAAGTTGTTTGACCACTCATCAATTGTAGCATAAATTAACAAGCTACACACATTTGCTTATTACAGAAAATGAAATAGTAGTGCATTTTGGACTTGCATACTTTCCTGGTCTATTTTTGTTTGGGGTTCATTTCTTTCACTTTTTTGACCATTTTATTTATTTTCACCCTTTTATTTTTCTTTTACGGTATACCCTCTTTACATTTTTTACATTTTTTTGATTTTTTGATAATATGGAAAACCTTTGCAATAAGGAAAGGAATAAACATATTACAGAGCTCATCAAGTCAATCATGAAATTTGACACCTATTGGTATAGGAGCATAACACCTACAACTCACACCCATCCACACATAGGTTACATTCGTCCACGGGGAATATGCACAACACTGAACATACAAACCCGACTAATTCTCTCACACCACACTTGACCACTATTGACGACGCATGGCACGTAGCTCCACATGCATTCTACTTGTCCAGCGCTCCCAACGCATATAAACGCATTGATCACTACCATATATCACCTCTATCACACTCCACCACCGACCCCCCTCGTGTCATCCACACCTGCCACTCAGTCATAAACCCACTGGATTTAGATATCGAATCCGCTAAAAATGCTCAGTCAACCATATGCCCCTCCCACTTTATCCAACCAGCAACAATGTAGATTTATAAAAATTCACCTCTAGATAGCAATCTCATCACCCGAAATAACTCAAACAATGAACACAACCAACTTCCAATCAAAAATCATAAAGACCGACCCAAAGGAACCAACGTGGTTAATTTATCTTCCATCCATATAGACCACTACATTGAAACTCTCCTTCAAAAAGGCCTTAATTTTGCCACAACAACTAATAAAATCATAGTTGAAGATGCCATAAGCAATGTAGAAGTCGCCATAAAAAATCTGAATGCAATCTAGGTTGAAGTGATTACGCAAGACGTAGCCCAAATTATGCGAAATGCCAAACTTCCTACCAGCAACATTACCAAAGAAGAGAAAATAACCTTAAATACCCTCAAATCTAACAAAGACATAGTCGATTACGATCATAGTCTGCATTTAAAAAAGAATTAACAAGTTTATCTGAAACTTGTTAAGAACCTCCCCACCACGCAACAGGATTAATTAACCATCCAGGTTAACTAATAACCATTTCCCTGACCAATCGAAATAGCCCTGAAATGATTAAAACATGTTTTATTGTGCCGGCCCCGCTACATTAACTCTCCGCCATGTTCCCTGCCCGTTCGTCGTCCGATCTCCACCTTCACATCCAATAGTCGATAAAAATATCGTGACCCCCCTTTTGACCGCGGGTTAACTTGCAATCGCCGGCAGTTTTCCACCCGTACCAAGTCCATGTGTCACGCAGCCGATGTGCTCGCTCGCCCTTCGTCCAAAACCACCCAGCCCCAAAAAGCGGTGTGACAAAACTGCTTACCGCCCTCCACTAACATCAGTCTAATTCTGCTTATGTTGTCCACCCAATGAAATCCAAAAAATCCCGCCAAACCTTCGTTATGTCAAATAAAAATGATAAAATGTCATTTTTGCTATAGTTTTCTGCATACCGTGCTCTTACGCAAGCAACGTCCTACTCCAGTTTTTCAGCTACCACTTGACCAGAAAGACTACAGTGAAGAAGCTCTGCACCCTGTCAGCCAACCTGCTACTTTACGGTTTCCTTCTTTAACACAATCAGTGTTGTCGTGAAGAGTTCCCAAACCATCTATTGGTCTATTTTTCCTCACAAGGCTTGAATTCCAGTTTCAATATACAAAGAACTAAATATGGAAACCCCTTTTTCTTCACCCCTCAACGCTCCTCACACCTGAGGAAACTTTAGAAGCATGAATTACTAGAGAAAAGTGGTGAGAAGACATGTTAGAAGTTTTGTAAATTTACCCTTGGTGAAATGTAAAATTTGAATTATTTACCAGAACACGATGGACAGAGATGAACAGGGTAAGCAGGTCGAAGTGTATCAGACCAGGGTTAAAGAGTATCCGTAAAGACAAGGAAGCTAGCACAGAGTGACTGAAGAAGACAGCTACAAGCCAAATCAAAAGGCCTGCCTCCAGCACATTCAACAAAAACAGAACCAGCACAACATAAGTTTATCTTTTTCCTATTTTCAATACTAGTTGTTTCTATCTTCTTGTAAACTATTTTTAGTCATCCTAGATATTATCTCACTCTGTTATGAGATATTTATTATAATTTTTTGCATAAATACCCCCTCCATTGGAGTATTGAGGGTGGATTCCTGGACTTTGCTGTAATATTGATTTTTTGGAATAAAGAGCTGTTGGAATCAACTTTTGCATGGCTTACTAGATGAAGAATTGAAGCAGAGGACTTGTCACAAACTTCTTGAATCAACCACCAGATCAATAAGTCCTATATATCTTGTGTTTTAAAGTTTTCTTAATTTATTATATCATCTGTGTTTCACAATCTGAATGATAAAGAAAAGATTAATTTCAGAATATGCTTGATTGCACTCGATTTTCAGTCATGATTGTTCTCTGTGTTTTCTTCAGAATTAGGATAAGTAGTGAAATCTTAATTGCTCCCGTTTCCTAATTCTTTCATGTTGATTATTTTCTAAAGAATACTTAACTTCTCCTTATCAGTAATCATCCAATTTCCCTCTTTAAATAGGTTGAAGGATCCTTAGCTGCCCTTCACCCAATTTGAGCCCATTCCATCTGTTTCAAGTCTTTATTTGTTCCCTGTTTGACTACCTTGCTCTGTGAAGCCATCCTCTGTTAAGAAACCCAATCCAGAAAGCCATCTTCCTTGACTCCATTAGCCCAATGGCCTGAACTACTCAGTCTTACCTCTCTGCTCTATTGAATCTCACCACCCAAACTCAAACAAAACTCTTGAACTTCATAACTAGCCTAATACCTTTCAAAACAAAGCTAAATCATAAAGAGAGAGCCCTCTCTGGATACAGATTGGCTAGATTCTGTATCTAAAAGATTGGTTTGTGGTTACCTCGACCTCCTTTCCCTTTCTTACAACTTTTGGGAAAACCTGAGTGATAACAGCAGACATGGTTGATGAGAGGGAGGTTAGTGTAGAAGCGTGATGGGAGTGATTTGGAGTGTATACTAGAGATGTTGTCATCCAAGTTAGGTTTATGCGTATTTTTTTAGGATGGAGCATTGTTGGGTAGCGTGGATGGGTGTGCGTTGTACGATGGGAGTGAGTAGGAGCTATCTCTCATGTGGTTGGGGTTGTGAGTGTTTCATGGGGATATCCATGGAGTGTAGCTCTGTAGCTTGGATGGGTGTGCGTTGGTTGAAATGTTGTTATCCATGCTTGTGGGGTTGTGCGTATTCTGTGAGGAGAGCCATGGAGGATTGCTAGGTAACTATAAATGGTAGTTCATGGATGGGGATGTGATGGATGAGAAGGAGGGTTGCAGGATAGAGAGGTCGATACAAAAGGGAGAATCAATAGATTGGCCAAGTAATTTTTTTAGTTTCTTAAGCTTCTTTTCACTATCTTTCTTTAGCCAATTTTTGGATTTTATGTGGGTAAGTGCATCCAGAGAGTGCCATAGGTCAAAGGGAAGCACTGAGGCTGAAGAGAGATGCAGATCCAACAGTTTTTGGGATATTTTGATAAGATGGAATCTTATAGATTTGGTCTCATTTCTGATTAGGGTTTTGCATAGCTTGTTGAAGGTGGGACGATTTCTACCATGCCTAATTGGGTGTTTACAAATAGAAAATTTAGGAATGAGTTTTTTATCTCTGCAATTTTTAAGAAAGGATAGGTTAGATATGGGTTTTTCTCTGCATATTTGTAACTTCTCAAAAAGAGATGCGTTGTCCAACATGTCCCTTTCATGGCAGGACTTGATGTTATTGAATAATGAGTCCATGTAGGTGGAGTATATTGAAAGAGTGTGGAATGACCTATGAAGGAGTTTTTTACCGAACGTTTCGGACTTCAACGTGAGTCCACCATTAGGAGGAACGCTTAATATCTTGAGAATATTTAATGTAGAATAGCTAATGATTTATATGTGTTGATGAGAAAATCTTTTGGAAATTTTATTCGGCTAAATATTTGATTAATTAATTTAATTTGTAATAATGTGTATAATCCTTATTAATTTAATATATTACTTTATTAGTGTATGTAGGAATTTTATTTAATTAAATGTAGTGAATTTTATTTTTATTTTTATTTTTTTAAATAATGAGACCTATTTAAATTTTTTTTAATTAATTAATTAGTTAATTAATATATATATATATATATATATATATAGAAAAATTATGGAGTTATCATTGTATATCATATAATGGTTTCTTCATTATTGTAGATATTTAAAAATTCATTTTTAATCTAACCATATTATGTTTGCTTCTGTAGTTTCTTGATTGGTTATGAAGAAGGATTTGTTAGTTTATTGAAAATTTAGTGCTTATGAGGTGTGTGAAAAGAATTGATTTAATATTAGTTAAAGAAAATTATTATTGTATGAGGTATATTGTATGTTTATTATTAATTAGTTTATGTGTTTAGTGAGGAATTATTATTTTTAATTATTTAAATGTTTAGTATGTAATGTAATGATTTTCTTATTGCTTATAAAGATTATGTAGCATATTGATGATTATAAGGTGTAATGGGAGGTAAGTATAAGTTGATAAGTTTATTAATGTAATTAATTAGTGTAGGAGTATGTTTTAATAAATGATGAGACTATTGTAAGTTTATTATTTATTAGTTTATGTGTATGGTATGAAATCATCATTTTAAATATTTAATATTTGGTATGTGATTTAATGATTTTCTTTATTTATTATAAAGATTATGTAGCATATTGGTGTTTATAAGGTTTTTTGGGAGGTAAGCATACATTGAGAAGTTTATTAATGTGACTAATTAAAAACATAAAATTGATTATCATTGTTGATTGTTTTTAATAAATAATGTGACCTATGAATATTTAGAATGTAATGATACTAGTAGGATAGTTGGATTTAGGATCTGCAAGGTTTTGTTAATAGGGGTTTCCAAGTATTGCTTATTTTTAAGCCATCATCTCGATTCATGTTGCTTTGTCTTTTTTTAATTTCTATAGCTTCATTAATTCTCCTTTTTAAATGATGGTCTTCTTTAATGATAAGTTTGGCTTCTTCTATGTAGATGTGGTGTGAGGAAGAACACGCATGTTCTACTAAGTTGGATTTATAGGCTCTATCTCTACAAATGTTTGCAACATGTTCTTTGAGTCCCATGTTGAGGGATCTCCCAGTTTCACCTATGTATTATTTTCCACAGGAGTAGGGGACAATGTATACTCCTTTTTGTAAGCTGGGGTTTATAGGGTCTTTGACAGAGTCAGTTAGTTTCCTTATTGTGTTACGGGGTGTGAAGGCTACATTGGTATTATGTTTTTTTTTTTTCAATCTTATCAGTAATGCCTTTTATGTAAGGAAGGGAGATTTTTGGAGTGTCTGAAGGTATTTCTTTATTTTCTTTTCTTTTGAGAGCTTGGTGTATGGTTCTGTTCATGGTGTGTTTGTTGTAACCATTCCTTTCAAAGACCTTGAGGAATTTGGTTTAGATGTTCTTCCATTTTTTTATCGTATTCTGACCTGTCCATGATTATCGTTGCATTACCCTTGTCATCTTTTAAAATGACTATATCTTTGTTAGATATGAGGGTATTTAAGGCTCTTTTCTCTTCTTTGGTAATGTTGTAGGTAGGAGGTTTGGCATTTTGTAGAATTTGGGCTACGCCTTGCCTAACCACATCATCGTTGATTGCATTCAGATATTTTATGGCGACTTCTACATTGCTTATGACATCTTCAACTGGTATTTTATTAGGTACTATGGCAAAATTAAGGCCTTTTTGAAGGAGAGTTTCAGTGTAGTGATCTAGATGGATAGAGGATAAATTAACCACGTTAGTTTCTTTGGGGCAGTCTTTATGATTTTTTATTAGAAGGGGGTTGTGTTCATTGTTTGTGTTATTCTGGGTGATGAGATTGCTATCTGGAGGTGAATTTTTATAAATATGTGTCATTGTTGGTTGGATGAAGTGGGAGGGGCATATGGTTGACTGAGCGGTGTTAGTGGATTCGATATCTAAATCCAGTGGGTTTATGACTGAATGGCAGGTGTAGATGACGCGAGGGTGGTCAGTGATGGAATGTGATGGGGTGAGATGGTGTAGTGATCCATGTGTTTATATGTGTTGGGAGGGTTGGATGAGTTGAACGCATGTGGCGTTGGGTAGCATGCGTAGTCAATAATGGTTCAGTGTGGAGTGAGAGAATTAGCTGGGATTGTAACGGTGCTTTGTGTATTTCTCATGGATCACTGTAACCGGTGCGTGGATGGGTGTGAGTCGCACGCATGGTTGACGAGACAGAGGTGGGTGTAGGAGTGCGATGGGAGTGAGTTGGAGTGTATACCAGAGATGTTGTCATCCACGTTGGGGTTGTGCATATTTTTTGAGGATGGAGCATTGCTAAGTAGCATGGATGGGTGTGCTTTGTGCAATGTGAATGAGTAGGAGTTGTTGCTCATGTGGTTGTTGTTGTGCATGTTTCATGGGGATAGCCATGGAGCGTAGCTGGGTAGCTTGGATGGGTGTGTGTTGGTTTAAATGTTTTTATCCGTGCTTGTGGGGTTGTGCATATTCTGTGAGGAGATCCATTGAGCGTTGTTGCTGAAATGTAAATGGCAGTTCATGGATGGGGATGTGATGGATGAGAAGGAGGGTTGCGGGATAGAGACGTCGATAAGAGAGGGAGAATCGACAGATTTCCTGAGTAATTTGTTTAGTTCCTTAAACGTCTTTTCACTATCTTTCTTCAGCCATTTTTTGGATTTGATGTGGGTAAGGGCATCCAGGGAGTGCCATAGGTCAAACCGAAGCACTGATGCTAAAGAGAGATGCAGATCCAATAGTTTTTGGGATATTTTGATAAGCTAGAGTCTTGTAGATTTGATGTCATTTCTGATTAGGGTTTCTCTTAGCTTGTTGAGGATGTGACGGTTTCTACCATGCCTAAGTGGGTGTTTACAGATAGAAAATTTAGGAATAAGTTTTTTATCTTTGCAATTTTTAAGAAAGGATAGGTTAGGTATGGATTTTGCTCTAGATATTCGTAACTTCTCAAAAAAAGATGCACTATCCAAAATGTCCCTTCCATGGTAGGACTTGATGTTATTGAATAATGAATCCATACAGGTGGAGTATATTGAAAGAGTGTGGAATGACCTTTGAAGAAGTTTTTTACCCAACATTTCGAACTTCAAAGTGAGTCCATCATCAACGGGATGCTTAATATCTTGAGAAGATTTAATGTAGAAGAGCTAATGATTTATATGTGTTGAAGAAAAAATCTTTTGGAAATTTTAGTCAGCTAAATATTTGTATTAATTAATTTAATCTGTAATAATGTTTATAATCCTTATTAATTTGAATTATTTATTTAATATGTTATTTTATTAGTATATGTAGGAATTTTATTTAATTAAATACAGTGATTTTTGTTTTTTTAAATAATGAGACCTATTAAAATTTTGTTTAAGTAATTAGTTTATGTGTGTGTGTGTGTGTGTGTGTGTGTGTGTGTGTGTGTGTGTGTGTGTGTGTGTGTGTGCGTGCGTGTGCCCGTGTGTGTAATTTTTATTTTTATTTTTGAAAAATTATTGAGTTATCATTGTATATCATGATGATGATGATGATGATGGTTAACGTCCATGGTTTCTTCATTATTGTAGATATTTAAAAATTCATTTTTAATCTAACAATATTATTTTAGTTGGTGTAGTTTCTTGAATAGTTATGAAGAATGAAGTATATTGTATGTTTATTATTAATTAGTTTATGTGTTTAGTGAGGAATTATTATTTTCAGTTATTTAAATGTTTAGTATGTAATCTAATGATTTTCTTATTGCTTATAAAGATTATGTAGCATATTGATGATTATAAGGTGTAATGGGAGTTAAGTATAAGTTGATAAGTTTATTAATGTAATTAATTAGTGTAGGAGTATGTTTTAATAAATGATAATAATGATGATATTTAAAATAAAGCTATAATTTAGTTAATTATTATTTTATTTTTTTTAACAATGTAAAATGTATCATAAAATAATTGTTTTATCATGGATTAATATCTATCTAAATTTATCAAATATGATATTTCACTTAAACTTTTAGTTCAAGTTAATTGATGGAGCTCTGCAATGCCTCTCTATTATGATGACTAGAGCTCGACCCTTGCTGGCCACTTTCATTCTTTATCCTCCTAGGTTGGCTTCCTTCATCAATGGCAACATCCTCTCCTTCTACAAGGTCATATATTTAGGTTATTTCTGATTCCAGGTTCTGATCTTTGAAAGATCCCATCGCGACAAGAAATCAAAAAGCGTCCTTTACTTTGAGTAAAGGTATTCTCTCATTTAAAGATGTGGTCAACACTAGATCTTGGTCTCTTCCTCTTGTTCAGGTAGTAGATGAATCCTCTTTGATCACAATTTCGTTGGGGGATAAAGCCATCAATGAAGAAATGTGTTTTTTGAAAATAGGTTTAGTTTTCATATTCAATGGCCACTGGCCTTCTTTAGTTAATCTTCATTGATGGATCTCATAGAATTAGAAAACCCTTCTTTTTTATGATCTTAATATTTACACTTTAGCTCGTGGTTTTTTTGTGGTGATTTTTGAAGAGTTGGAAGACATGAACACTATATTTAATAATGTCCATGGCTTTGGGGAGGCGCAGGGATTTGTAGGCAATCATGGTGGTCGTTCAATCCTCTTACAACCACAATTTCTTCTACTATAGTCTCGTTCATACTCCCAAATCTGCCCCTACATCTTTGGAATATCTCTTTGTTTAAGGAAATTGGGAATGCAATTGGTGTCTTTCATTGTTGAATCCTAGAAATAAAATATTATCTCAACCCCACATATGCTCATATATTTCCATAAATGGATTTATTTAAGGGTGTTCTAGGAGAACTGAAATTTAATAGCATAGATTACTTGTGCTTTGAAAACATCAACAACGAGAATGTCTCCTTTTAGTGTCGATTATGTTATGAGAGAGGGAATATAGTCAACAACTGTCCTAGATCCATGAAAAATGGAAATACATAGACAACCCAAAAAAGAATTCAGAGGGCCAAATGGTGGGTAGGTGGTCAAAGAGAACACTATACAATTTATAAGGAAAAAGATCTCCAAGATAAGGAAAAGGATACATAATAGACAAAACATGGGTAAGAAGACCCATAAGTCAAAAAAACTCCACTGGCCCTAGCTTCGGAACTAGGAACCTACTCAACAGATCTATAGAAATAATGCCTTCTCACCTATTTGCTGGAAAGTACGACTAAACAAGAAACTTCTTGGGTTGACTAGACAGGTGAGGAAGAGTCATTAAGGAGCCCAAAGGATGAAGTTGCTAGTAAAATCATCACCAGACAAGCGACCTGCTATATTCATCGGCAAACATGAGATGGAACAATGTTGGAATAAAGGCGATAAATATCTCAGCAAGGAAAAGAATAATCCAGTGAAAGTTAAAATGACAAATAGTTAAGAATGGGATGCAAATGTATTTGAATCTTCAAAGCATTTTGGAAAATATTTAGCTAGAATGCGAACAAATGTTTTGTATTGTGGAGTTCTCCATTAACGATTTGGGTTGCACATGTACGCTCAATCTCAAATCCTCAAATAATTTTAGCAACTCTCTTTTAGAATAATTGTAACAATTTTGGGCAAGATCCCAGTTCTTTTAATGTAAACTAAAAAAAATTGTTTCTATTAAAAAATATCTATCTAAATTTATTAACCATTTTATTTATATAACTAATCTACCCTCTCTTTCTTCCAAAGGTTTCATCTATAGACTTGAATAAGGAAGCCTTTTCTCCTATTTTACCAAAATCTTATTTCTTTCTTTCTAATCTACATTGTTTTCATTGTTTACTTTTTGGTTTATTTACTTTGTTTTTCAGTAAAAACGGCATATTATTTCTACATCAATGTGGTATGCATCTAGTTTTCAACATTTTGATTATTCACCTGAGGAAACATGATTCTTACATTTTAACTTAGACTTTTCATATTCATATTCCACTTATTTCTAACCTTCCAATTGTCATATACATGACATTAGCAAGTTGTATTGATATTTATACTTTGAATAGTGTACTTATCCACTTTTTTTTGGATGACATTGCCAGAAATACCATTCTCAAATTCATGTTTCTAGCTTGAAGGGTGGATTGGTTACCGTGCCATCTTACCATCTTTGTTATATTCACTCGAAACTCCCATGATCACGAAGTTACCACATTCACGAAAAATGTCATTGTCGACCTCAAATACTTCCTTGTGAAATTCATATCTGTGACTTGAAGGGTGGATTGGTTATCGTGTCAGCCTACCATCTCTATTACATTCACTTGTGACTCCATGATCATGAATTTCCCACGTTCATAGAAACAAGTATTATCCAGACTTCGCCATGATGTTAATTTTTGACAAGTATAATCAATAACAGTTGTATTTGTGGTGGAAAACTAAAAATTTGTCCTACCGTGTGATGTCATATCTTACCCTTCCTTTATGGCGTCAAATGTTGATTTATGGGCCACAGACAAGCCCATGAAACACAAATACTTGGGGGTGTTGTTGATGAGGAAGAGAAAGGGAAAGCGATGGAAACAATTTAAATTATTTGATGTTAATGCTAAAAACTAATTTAAAGTATTAACTTGATTCTTTCAATCTAATATACGTCCTAAATTATTTAACAATTAAGCTACGCTTCAATGTCGCCCATTCTGTTTCAGTTCAGGGATCATTTTTGTCTTCCTAATGCTTATTAAATGCCTATAATCTCGTTTTCTCCTCATGGAATTGTTTGTTCATTTCATCGCCTTCTTCCTTCCCTGCCTCAATGCCTCTTCTTCCTTATCGTTACTCTCAGTCATGCCTCTCTATTCCCCTGCTCCTTATGCTTTCATGCCCAATATCAGTACTGCCAAAATAACACTAAAAGTGGAACTATGGAGATACAATATCATTCCAGTGTAGTAAATCATAGATGTGGCCTCCATAGCTTCCAGATCAGCTATGTGCAGAACTCAAGTTTAGTTATCACGATTTGTGGCCGGAATTACACAATACAGGGACATATCCCTCCTAAGACATTAGTTATTACTAGAGGCCAGTATTTCAATTTTTAAATAATGTCACTAATAATCCAATATAATCTTCAGAATTTGTAGGCACCGTCTTCACATTTAAGGCTACAGAGACCCTGACTCTATATGTGTACAAATGTAAGGAACAACATCACTTAGACCTTCTGAAATGTACTGCTACTATCTGTTACTCTTTTTACGAGAATGCTAGTGTCTATTACTTGTGGGAGAAGGAGAATTGGACTTCATTGTCTCCCATGGAACAAGTATCAGCTTATGGGGCATTAATACAACTACTTGCAGATCTCAAAAATAAAAGTTGTAGGTCATGTGAAGCAAGTCATGGGATATGTCGTTACAACACATCGGTTTCAACTGCAGTTGCATTATTTGTTTGCTATTGCAAGGATGGACCCAAAATGAAGAATCCCCCCACCATGGTATTCTTTATTTTCAATTTACGCAAAATAGTATATATTTAAGATGAATTTATCTTTGTGATCCAAGAACCGGGGTTGTTATAGGTAACGATATATGACCCATATTCCTCCCGGTTATTAGAATATTCCAAAATTAATATCAATAGGTGTACATTCCTAAGGAGTAAAGACATATTCACGCAGTTCACAACACTGAGAACAATTAAACAAGGTATGGAGTCTCTCAAAGATAATATTGATAGACATCAATTCAATGGAATTTAAAAAATTAATTGTTCTTGTGGCAAGAGTTACATTGGAGAAATGAGTTGTTCCCTGCAAAAGAGATTAAAAGAACATGGAGAAGATATTAAGAATGGAAGGTCTCACACTTCAGCCCTTGCAGAACATTCCTCAAAAAGTAAGCATCATTTTTGTTTGGAGAGCACCTCAATTATCGCAAAGGAAGAGCAGTATCAAAGGAGGAAGATTGGGGAGGCTCTTGAGATTATAAAGCATTCATAGAATCTCAACAGGGACAATGGATCTCAGGTATAGAGGTAACTATTTTCCTCTCCTAACCTTGTAGAACAATTTTTTTCAGAATAACCATCTAATCTTATATTATAAATAAATTAAATTATTATTATTATTATTCTTAGTAATTATTTATAATAATAATAATAATAATTATTATTATTATTAATATTAATATTAATTAATTAATTAATTTCTCTTTAAAAAAAGAACATTAATTATTTCATTAATAATATTAATCAAATATTAATTTTATTAGTTAATTTTAATAAACTAATTATTTATTATAATATTATTACTAATAACTCTCATTATTTATAATAGTATTTATATTATTATAAAATCTATCAATGCATATAATATAATTTCTATTTATTTTTAGATTATTCTCCATATAGTTGTTAATTATTAATAATAATTTAAAAAAAAAAAACATTTGTTTATAATAACATTAGATTATTATAAAATTATAATAAAAACTTTAATTATTGTTATAAATTTGAAAGAATACTATTAATAATTATTATTATTATAAAAAATTTAGGTTTTTAATTTATTAGTGGTGGAAGATTTATCTCATCCTTCAAACAAATTACTCTTATAACTATTTATCCTTAGCTTCAGCTCTTTTATTATCATCATTCAAAATGTCTTGATGATGGATCCCTGTTGGTATTTGAAATGTTGACAAAATATGCTTATTATTGTGGATACACCAAAGCACAACTCAATAGAAATGAACCACAAATGTCTAAAATCCAGAATCTTATTAGATGTAGATGTGAATCCTTCCTAATATTTCGTATGCACATTATGGTTTCATTACGGGTCCTCAAAACAAATCCATTATAATAATTGGTAAATCTATTATTTCTTCCTTTTTTTGTTTCTCCCCTTTTTTGCTACTGTGATTTGATTTTTATTATTCTCTTATAAGGGTTCTGCCGATAATTGCATTTGTATATCAATCTCTTCATTCCACCGTAGGTTGCTTCATTGGAGGAGTTGTGCTTATAGCGGGAATGTTATTAATATATTCATTGAAGAATAGAGAACCTCCTCCTAATGGCGTTCTTCTTAGAAATTTTAGTGAGCTCGAAATGGGAAATTTACCAATATTTGTTGGCAGAGAAGTTAATTAACCAAGAAATATATAACTGAAAACTAAATGAAACTAAATGCAAATTCACAAGTAAAAACACAATGTTTACGTGGTAAAGCCTTGACATGGTGTCAAGGAAACATCCACGAGGCAAGGGATTGGAATTTTCTATTAAATCAATAATGATTTTCCTTCTTACAATAGTTTGGGAATTCATTATTTTATAGGAGTCTCCTCCGTTACATAACAGTTGTTTCATTATAAAACCAACTTGGCAGTAAATATTGTTTTACACATATTTGCAATTAGTTGTCAACTTCCAACAAACTCCACCTTGTCAACAATTTTCCTAATCCCTTGCCCATGCTCATTCATCATCTCTTCTGCAAGCCAATAGAAGCTAAACACTATCGCAGCTTCTCTACTGTAACTGGCTTCATGAATATGTAACTGGCTTCATGAATATGTCTGGACAATTCTCCCGTGTATGGACCTTCTTGAGAGCTACTTTTCTGCCATCGATCACAAGTCTCAAAAAATGATACCATACATAAATGTGCTTGGTCTTGCTGTGATAAGCTGGAGTGTAGCCAAGTGAATAGCACTCTCACTGTCACAGAGTATATTCACCTTCTCTTGTGTCCTTCCAATCTCATCAAGTAGACCCTTTAACCATATTGCTTCTTTACTAGCATCCGAAGCAGCTATATATTCTGCTTCAGTAGTGGACAACGCAACTGTTTCTTGAAGCTTTGACATCCAACTAATTGCTCCACCTGCAAGAGTAAGGACATAACCTATGGTAGATCTCCTTTTGTCCAAATCACCTGCATAATCAGCATCTACATATCCGCCGACTAATCCTTCACTACCATTAAAGATGGTGCAATGGTCACTTGTGCCTCTTAGATATCGAAGCACCCATTTCACTGCTCGTCAATGTTCTTCACCTAGATTTTCCATGAACCTGCTGACAACTCCAACTTCATGTGAAATGTCAGGTCTTGTAGATACCGTCACATACATTAAGTTGCCTACAGCATTTGCATATGGTACATGAGACATATACTGTTTTTCTCCATCGTTTCTAGTACTCAAAATCGGGGAAAATTTTAAGAACCACCCTAAATTTATATGTATAATAAATGGGCGAATCCACATGATACATAGGAAAAATGGGAGGCGATTTTATCACTAATATATATATATATATATATATATATATATATATATATATATATATATATATATATATATATATATATATATATATATATATATATATATATATATATATATATATATATATATAGATATATATATATATATATATATATATATATATATATATATTGGCAAATCTCTCACCAGATTATATTATCTTGTAAAGTCATGGCGAATCTTTCACTGAATTATAAAATCTTGTAAGATCTTGGAAAATCTTTCATTGAATAATAAACATTGTGAAGTCTTGGCGAATGTTTTGTTAAAGTATGAAACCATATATGAAAATAATAAAACATATTCATTAAACTGTAATATACTAACATACATGTTTGGAAAAAAGAAACATAATTTTCACTTCCTACAAACAATGTTTCAAGTTTTAGTGGCCATGTTTGTCATAGTAGGAGAGATTAATGTTTTCTCTACCACTTTTGTCAAGCTACCACTTTTGCGAGGCTATCAAAATTATTTCTTATTCCATAGACTCCAACTGCAAGATAAAAAAAACACATCAAGTTTGTTCACCCCAACACGCCAACAAGTAGCAAGCCTCAACTATATAATATAATGAAGTAGTAGGTATCTCAAAGGCCTGAAGGGGATCTAATGGAAAGAAGTGACCATTGTCAGAAGCCTTCCAATCAATATATAAATATATAAATGTAGATTTATTATTATTTTAATTGGAAATCTTCAATTAAATAATAAATTTTAATTATGTCTCTCCGAGTCTAAATTTCTTATTAGCATAATTCACTACCTTCATACCATTTTTAACAGCATTGTAACCTGTGGATTAATTTCATTTTTGGTGCACAATCTCCACCTTTTAGGACAATTTGGTGCAGTGACCCAACCCCTACAAATCATTATGACAAACTAAGAATATCAGAGAAGATGAAAGGTTGTACAAACTAGCATATTTTTCAAACAACTAATCCAAGATCAGTACCTTAACATTTTCATGAAGATATCATATCGATAATGTTTGAAAAATGGTGGGAAATCTGGGCAGCGACTATCTCTCTTCTGCGAGGGTGATGTGAAAAGAGTTAAGATTTCATTGTTTTGAATTTCTTTTGTTAAATCATAAAAACCAATATTAATGGAGAGATTGTTATTTTTAACTAAATTTTGTGAAGTAACTAAATGTAGCTTTAACCATTCACCTTAAGATTTTTTTTACAATATAATTTCCTAAGTCTATTTAATATATTCATTATCATAAAACCCAGCCTATATCCATCTTAACTCCACATCTACTACTCCTAGAGGGATGAAATCTATTTATCCCTCCCAGCACTTGGTAGACCCAGAATTAAGATGGATCTAAGCTGATAGAATTTCCCTTTTAAATAGTTTATGCTCACATGAATACCATCGTATAACCATGGGTCAATACCATGGGTTATCATAAACCTAGAGCTTAAAAACTACTATTAGTAATTTATAAAAAATAATGAAATTAATAATTGATTTTTATTTTATTTTTTTATTTTAACCAAGTTAAAATGTTTAAGTGACATTAAATTACAAGATCCATTTTTACTCTTGATCTACCAAGCCCCGAGAGGGATCAAATTTTTTTTCACTCTATGTTAGTTTGCAAATCACGATATTTGATCCAGAGTAAAGATGGATCTATGCTAGTTTAATTCCCCCCTTTAAATAGGCTGCATTCCATGTGAATACCATGGGTCAATACCATGTGCCATCTTTATTTTTATTAATACTAATATTAGGGTTAATAAAGTTTTTTTGCATGGTATTAATAATAATTTGGCCCTTGGTATTTGACCCATAGGCTTCACCTAAATATAACACATTTTTTGAGTGTTCGTAAATATAAGGTGGCTTATGGAGTAAATATAAAAAAATGTTTTATTTATTTACCATACTTCTCGTTTATTTATATTTTTAGTAATTTACCATACCCTTTTTACAAATATGGTATTTGGCCCATAAGATTCAATTAAATAAAACCTCATTTTTTAGCCTTCTTAAATAGAAAGAGGGTTATAGACTAAATATAGAAAGAGGTTTTATTTATTTACCATACCTATAGTTTATTTATATTTGTATTTATTTACCATACCTTTGAAGTATAAAAAGAGGTTTTAGTTATTTATCATACCTCCACTTTATTTATATTTTTATTTATTTACACCCTTGCGTGTTCATAAATATAAGGTGACATATGGAGTAAATATAAAAAATGTTTTATTTATTTACCATACCTCTAGTTTATTTATAATTTTATTAATTTACCATACCTCTTTTATAAATATGGTATTTGGCCCATAGGATTCACTTAAATGAAACCTCATTTTCGAGCCTTCTTAAATAGAAAGAGGGTTATGGACTAAAAATAAAAAGAGGTTTTATTTATTTACCATACCTCTAGTTTATTTGTATTTTTATTTATTTACCATACCTTTGGAGTAATTATAAAAAGAGCTTTTATTTATTTACCATACCTCCACTGTATTTATATTTTTATTTATAACTATCATAAATACATTTTCTTGAAAATGAGGGCGAATGAAAGATTGTAACTCCTAATTTTAAGGGCTAAATTTACTTTTTTTACCCTCTCCCTTAAAATAAGGTGGGCTAACCTCCATACCTAATTTTTTTATAAAATAAATTTGAGGCGATTTGTAACAATGTACTATGATACATAATATTCGCCCAATAAAAATATAAAACCCCTTAATTTAGCCCAAGGGCGAAAATTCGCTCCTAAAATTTTCCATGCTCAAAATCGAAGAAAGCTTAAAATGGGAAGCTAATGGAACATTAACAGGTTTCACATTGTTCATACAGAACTTTTCAAGTACTCTCTCCACATACTTCTGTTGTGATAACCAAAGCTTACCATTTTTCCTATCTCTGTGTATCTCAATGCCCATGATATGTTTTGCTACTCTGATACCACTTGTTGGCAGAGCAGTTAATTAACCAAGAAATATAAAACTGAAAACTAAGTGAAACTGAATGCAAAGGCACAAGTAAAAACACAATGTTTACGTGGTAAAACCTTGTCAAGATGTCAAGGAAACATCCATGGGGCAAGGGATTGGATTTTTCTATTAAATCAACAATGATTCTCCTTCTTAAAACAGTTCAGACATTCATCATTTTATAGGAGGCTCCTTCGTTACATAATAGTTGTTTCGTAATAAAACCAACTTGGTAGTAAATACTATTTTACACATATTTACAATTAGTTGTCAAATTCCAACAATATTTTCTTACGAAGAACTTCATCATACTACAAATTTCTTCTACAAGGAGAATGAACTTGGTGTTGGAGGGTTTAGGTGTGTTTATCTTGATAAAATTTGTGGCAAAATACTTGTGTCTATAAACGGACTTTATAACTCTAGAAGACTCGAGCAGTTCATCCATGAGGTGAAGATATTTTTGACCTTGAACAATCCACACGTTGTTCGTCTTTATGGCTGCACTCCTTAGATAGTCCAGAGCTCCTACTCGTATATGAATTTATTCCAAATGGCACCCTAGTTGATCATATTCATGACAATCACAAAAAACCCAAGGGATTTCCTTGGAATACTCGCTTGAATATTGCTACTCAAACTGTTGAGACCTTGGCTTTCCTTCGCACCATTAATCCACCTATATTACATAGAGATGTAGAAACCTCGAATATTCTCTTGGACGAGAATTCAGATATCAAATTGTGTGATTTTGGGCTTTGTAGGATTGTGCCTGTAGATGCCTCACATGGCACTACTATCCCAAAGGCACACTAGGGTATGTTGACCCAGAGTATTATCAATGCTATCAGCTGACAGAGAAATCTGATGTTTACAGCTTCAAGGTTGTTTTGTTGGAGATTATATCTGTCAAATAAGTTATCGACATAAAGCAACGAAGGGGAAATAAACCATGCTAACTTGGCAATAACTAAGATTCAAGAGGGTGCCTTTCATTATCTAGAAGATCAGTAGCTGGAAATTGAAGTAAATCAAGAGGTGAAAACAATGGTGAGCACAGTTGCAGAAGTGGCCTTCAAATACATGGTGTCAAAGAGGGATGATTGATCATAAATGGAGGAAGTTGTTTCTCACCTTGAGGAAATTAGGTATACTTGTGGTACTTAACTCATGAACATGGATTGGAATCCTTTTCTAACATGAAAGATCCAAACACACCATCGTTGCTTCCCATGTTTTTGCAAGACAAGTTACCAAGGACATGATCCACTCACAACATCAGTGCAAACATTTCTCGGTAGAGTTTAATCTAAATTCAAGCATAGGGATATAACTCTGGAGTTAATATTGTTAATAAATGTAAACTATGGAGCAGAGGATTTGAGAAAAATGAAGAGTGAGGAGCAGAGAATTGCACTTCTCAATTATATGAATAAGTTAAATAAGATTACATTGGAAACATTAGTAATAAATGACTAGTGTGAAACTCGACTTAACTGGACTAACTAAAATTGAATTAGTACACTTGGATGAACGGTTTTGATACCTAGCAAGTGGTTGGAATTATATTCTCCAACACTCCCCCTTAATTGCAACCACATAAAAATGTAGTTAAGATGCACGTTGGTGTGTCTCAGCGAGGCTTACAATCTAAAAAATTGACAACTACAGTTACTTTTCTTGCTCTCTTTTTCGAGATCCTATGGCTTCTAAATTATTCCATCATTTTCTTCTGGTTGTATCTTTCAAACCTTAGTTTCTTCATTTGTTGGTGCAGATTTTCTATTGTTCTAGGTTTTTTAAGCATGTCCTATGCTTCTTCAAAAAACGACCTTCATGTGGATTGTTGCCACATATTATTTTTTGTAATGTATTTTTCATCATCAATCTGCGTTTGTAGTGTGTTTTTTATCATCAATCTGTTGCAACATAAGATAAGAATAAAATTTATCTCTTCAAAACTCCAATATTTGAAGATTTCATTGATATGTTCATCATACATGCTGCCTTCAACATTCATTTCTGCAACTTCTATGCAAACTTCATTAAGACATGGCGTTGCAAGCCATGTTTCAAGGAAACTTAATTCTTCTTCATAATCATCATGTTTACATGCACATTGGAAATCAATGGTATGTGTAAAAACATGCGCACAAGCACATTGGTTATGTTCCTTTTGCTCTGGAACAAGTGCTTTCTCTTGTTGCACTTCCTTCTCTTCATTCACTTATGTCGATGTGTCTTCAACTTCTTTACTAACGTGTGCTACTACAAAGAGGTTGTCTTCCACTTGGTTTTCAGACACAAGTGGGTTTTCTTCACTGAAGATCATCATGTCGATATCATGTTTATGTTGCATCATGTGCAACTATGCATCATTAGTCAACAAGTATTCATCAAATTTTACATCAGCAATATTAATTGTTGGATTCACCATAAAATTGACTGCTCCAATGGTTGTTTCACTGTCATCAACAAGCTCTGTTGTTGGATTTACCAAATTGTCATTAGCAAGCTCTATTGTTGGATTCACCAAATTGTCATCACCAAGCTCTATTGCTAGAATCACCAAATTTTCATCCACTTGTGGTCGTGCACAATGGGGTTCACAAGCATCTACGTGCTCATTCTTTGTTTCTTCTACAAATTCTTCACTCATCATCCACTTGTGGTTGAGCACATTGGGATTCAACAAATTATTCATTTTCAACTAGATTACTCCCCCTTACACGAAAACTCCTCTTAAGGGTATCCTAGGCTTCTTTAACTATCTTTGCTTCATACGTTCTAGTTGTTTCTTCGACTTTCTTAGCCTCTTACATTTTCCCATTTGTTGAGTGTTGGCTCCCTGCCACTCAACAAGCAAAACAAAGTGTAGACATCGCAACTAACAGCAATAAAAATGTCGCTACTACTTAGCTTTCACAAAAATTAACACAGTGCCGAGAGACAATTGAAACAATGCAACATCCTCTTCTTAAATAAACTTCAATAAAACATTTGTTTCGATCGCAAACTCCTCTTCTCTTGCAAATATTACAAAAACCCACAAATAATTTGAGCAACAACCATTTGTGTTTCTTTAAAAAGCAAATCCTTTCAATTCCTTTATACCTCTCGAAAACATCATGAACGAAGACTTCTTTTAAAAAACAATTATATGAACATTTTTTAACAATATGATGCTCTTTTAAATAATTACAACCACCTCCTTTTAAAAAAAAACACGCCTTCACAATTACATAAGCCCTCTTTAAAAAACTAATTTTTTCAAACTCACTCATATCTCATATGCACTTCAAAAAAAACTATTAAATAATAATTTGCACTCTTTAAAATGTTTCTTTATGAAACGTACAAAGTCCAATTCGTTTAAGCCTTTTTAACAAGACACTCCCTTCAAAAGAAAATGAAAAGAACTTTTTTAAATTACACTCCTAGACTTAAAAAAAATACGATGAACCTTTGTTTTTTTTAATAGAAACTATTTTTTTTAAAAGTAACTCATATCTCATATGCACTTGAAAGAAACTATTAAATAATAATTCGGACTCTTTAAAACGTTTCTTTATGAAAGGTACAAACTCCAATTCGTCTAAGCCTTTTTAACAAGGTACTCCTCCCTTTGAAAAAAAAGAAAATGAACATTTTTAAATTACATTCGGGACTCAAACAAATACGATGAACAGAACCGTGGTTGTTTGACCGAGGCTTCGTCGTTTGTGCAGCTCCGATGAGTTTTTATGCGCAATTTTAAAAATTTTACATTGTGTTTCTTGTGTAGTTCCTTTTTGGCTGAAATATGAAAGTGACACATTTATCTTTCTTGAGAGATGTGTAATTAACGTATTTCTTCTTTTTCATTAGAAATTCAAAATTTAAGTTTTTTTCGCATTTTCTCTTGTGTCTCTCATGACCTAATTTGTTTTTTTTCAAAGCCTGTAAAAAAAATTGAAGTGTTGTTCTTTCTAGAGTTTTATGTGACCTACTGCTTTGATACCATGTCAAAGAATGAGAAATGTGGCATTGCACTTCTCAATATTACAAATCACTTAAGTAAGATTATATTGGAAACATCATTAATAAATGACTTGAGTGAAACTCAATTTAAATTGGACTAACTGAAACTAAACTAGGACACTTGAATGGACAGTTTTGACACCTAGCAAGTCGTTGGAATTAGATTCTCCAACAAATACTTCATTTAATTATGATTCGTTTTGTATTTGTAATGTTTTATCACATTTAGATTTTCTTTGAAATATTTTCATTAAAACAATGAAAAATGAAATAGCTTAACTTTTGCAAGAGACTTTTTTATACTTGCACAAGGCATGATATATAGGTTTTTATTTTGCTCAAAAAAATCTTTGCCTTTCAATTATTTTTTAAATTTTTAAATAGATTCTCAAAATCTTATAAAATTTTTAAGAAAAATAAATGTAAATTGAATATTTTGAAAATTAAAAATAATAATAATAATAATTTTTTAAAATATAATTTGTTTTTTTAATTGGTTGGTGGCTAGTTTTATATGGTTTTAAATTGAGTCATGAAATATTAAAATTATATCTAGAAAATGTTTTTATTGGCTAACTGTCATAGGTTTCCAAAACATAATGCTGTGTGATAGCTCCCACCATAATCACAAGTTTTTTTTGCTTGCTTTTTCTATTTTATTTTATTTTCTTCTCATTTTAAATTTGAATTCCTAATTACATTTCTTTTCACCATATTTCAAAATATGTTAAAACTCTCATATATTAAAATGCTAAAATTGTAACCTTCTTATATTTCTATAATTTTAATAAAATCTTATTGATTTAGAGTTAATAAAATTTTAAAAATATTTTAGATACTAATTCCTTATATAAAGAACTATGCAAATATTTAAAGAGACAAGTCACTATACTTTAAGAGTAACTATATAGATAACTTATACTATTAATAATTTAGGTCGTCAATTACTTTTATCTTTTTACAGCAGAAGTAAATATTAAGTAGCAATGATGTATATTAGATTTTTTTAATATTATTTATTTTAACATTTCTATACCATAAACCAAATATATTGCAATAAACCACTAAAATATATTGTAATAAACCACTAATATGTAAGTTAGGTGAATTTTGTTTTATTTTTACTTATCTATATAATTTTATTTAATATTATTTTAAATATAAATTTCCATTTACAAAATTTTGAGATAATAAAAAAAATACTTAATAATTTGAAGTTGCCCCTAATTGTCACTTTCAATAAAGTTATGTTCAATATATGAACCGTTGGCCCATTACATAGGACTTTGATGACAGCTCCGGTCGTGTACTTCTCAAATTTGAGAGACAAATTGTCACGCCCCTACACCTGCGGTGATCTTCCAACCGCTTGTAGCGAGGTGCGGCACCACCGAACGCTTTCTTTTTAACAATACTAACATTTATGGGCTACGCCTATTCCAACATAAACTTACTTTAACTTATGTTTTCTTGCAACCAAATAAAGAGTTATCCTTTATACTTTAAAGAAGATCATTCTCAATCATTAACCATGTACAACAAACCGAGAACATCAACAATACACAAGTATAAAGGGAGGGGCAACTCCCAGAAAAGTCTGCCCAACAATATATTATAACAGCTTCTTCAATATTACAATACAAGTGATGCTTGGCAAGCTCCAAGCCAACACTTAGAATAATTTTACAACCAAGGCATAGAACAGCCTTTCACCATCATATGCACTCTTGCACAAAGAAGAATGCCCACCCGGGCCACCTATCTTACTTTGTCAAGTCCTGCACACAATCTGCACATAACTCCCACCTCGGCACGCTTGCCTCACCCAAACCGCACTTAAGTCAAAACCTGCACCTTAGAAGTGCTACGCATGAGATATGCGCAGCCCCCTTTTACCCCTGCGCTGTTTTACCCCTTATGCGAATGAGTAGTGCGAAGTTGCTTGGTTGAAATGAGCCTCATGCTCACATGTTTATATGCATCCATCGTATGTTTTTGGAGGGGGTGTGCCACCCCATGGCCGACCCCCAAAATACTTCCAACGCACCCATAATCGTCCTCCAAGTGTCGGCCCTGCTCTCAAGCTAATCCTCTTTCAATTCGCTATAAAGACAGCCTCAACACTTAGTCGAATTCATAGGTTTTCTGTTATCGTCGCATTTCTGTTCACGGTTTCGTCGCATTTCCGTGTGCGCTCACCCGCCCGTGTGCGCTCACCCGCCTGTCGTGCAGACCCGCCCGCCTGTCGTGCAGACCCGCCCGCCGTGCAGCCTCGCCCGCCCGCCGGTCGTGCAGCCCGCGCCCGCACCCGCCCGTGCGCCCGTGCACGATGACTTCGCCCGGCGCCCGAACGCACCCGTATCCAAGGACCTTACACAAATTGATTGAGAGGAATCCATTTACGCATCTAATACGTGTAAAACCAATACAGAACTTAAATTCATGGTTAACCGTTAAAGTTAAAATTAAAATTATAAAAAATATATATATATATTTAAATTAACAATTAAAAATATGAAATACTTAAATTAATCAAAAGAGTAATGCAAAACATTTAGATTAAATAGATTAGGAATAAAGCTGGAGAAATCAAAATTCCAAAAAAAACATAAAATTGCCTAATTTGTTTTGAAAACACATAAGTAATTGTGTACTTCATGTTTTTCAAAACACATAGGTCATTGTTTTCAACATTATCTTTGCATGTATTAGAAATCTTAAAGGTTAAATAGACAATATCTAATATATGAGTAACAGTAAGATTTTTCAAAATTAATAGTCTCTCTCATTAAAATTTATCAAAAACTTTGTCTTCTATTTTTATTTAGTTAATATAAAATTAAGCAAGCAGCTAAAACAAAATTTCACAAATATTACTTTCTACACTTGCCTTTGCCTTAAAATTCTTTAGATTTAACATATTTCTTTAGATCTCCTCTAGCAATCATTGAATTTATGGATCTCCTTTCGATTGTCGTTCCATTTACAGAACCATCTTTCAATTAAGCAAAGGCGGCCTTTTAAAGAAAGGTAGGATTATCAACTAGGTTAACTCTGGGCTTGTTGGCTCAAGATACGGCTGTTATTTTTTTTCTAAGAGATGGTCAAAGATGTTATGTTTATGAATATTTAATATAGTGGTTTTTTATGTATTATTTCATGGTTTTTTAATTTTTTTTTTTTTTTTAAAGAGATATTTGAATTTTTAGATTTTATAACTCAATTATATAGTTTGGAAAGTTTATTGGACAATTTTATTTATAAATTAGTTGGAAGTGTGTTGATTTATATAGAGTTTATTAAGCTAAAACTAATATGAAGAAATATGTGGGTGGGCAACTATAGAGTGGAAAAAACATTAGATCAGTTTTTATTATTTGAGTGAATGCCATAAAACTTTATGGCATTTCCACAATTGTAATGCCCCACTTAAATCATACCCTGTAAATTTTATTAATGTTTACATTACTTGAAAATATTGAAAAATATTGGTGAATATCTTCATTTGGAAAACTATAAATTTATTGTCTAATATAAAATTTATGATTTACATTATTCAAATTCCCAACTTGTCTTCTCAAATTGAATCTTAGGTAGGACATGGTCTCCTTCCATTATTTCAAATAATATATATATTCATCTCACATTCCCCTTTGTACTCTCACATTTACTTGGGAGAAGACATGGTCCTCTCCAACTAATTATCAATATATATATTCATCTCACATTCCCCAATGTACCCTCACATTTACTAGGGAGAAGACATGGTCCTCTCCATTTGATTACATCTCACATTCCCAAATGTACTCTCACATTTACTAGGGAGAAGAAATGGTCCTCTCCATTTAATTACATCTCACATTCCTAAATGTACTCTCACATTTACTAGGGAGAAGACTTGGTCCTCTCTATTTAATTACATCTCACATTCCCAAAGTATTCTCACATTTACTTGGGACAAGACATGGTCCTCTCCCATTAATTTCCCAATTTTATATTCATATCATATTTCCAAATGTACTCCCAGATTTACTTGAGAGAAGAGAAGTCAACTGTAAGGATGGATGAGAAGTTAATGACATTAATGAGAGGTGGTTGAGATGGAGAAGAGAGGGAGTGTATAAAAGGGAAGGGGGAAGGGAGAAAAGGGATGTTGGGTCTTGCTTAAGATTTTGGGTTGGCTATGATTTTTATTGGGTTGAGAGTGATTTTGGAGACCTAGGGAACCTGTGGAGGTTTCTTAGGTTAGTTGAGAGGAGGGAGATATTGTTTACCTTGGTCTTCGACACACACACTACATCTTGTTGGACTTGGGCTCAGAGGGCTAGGGAATCTGGGGAGGTTTCCTGAGCTAGGGATTTATTTCCTAGTTGGCTAGGAGGTAAATCTAGTTGGGTCAGTCAGGAGGAGCGTTCAACAGGAGCAGCAGCTCAAAGGTATCTCCACCAGCTACCAATATAGGTATTCCTCTATAGATTGCTCATGTAAATTTAACAAAATGAAATGTTCCCCATAAGTTATAAGGATTAGAATGTAAATAGTAAAATTTTATTTGTTTAAAAACCTTGTAAGAAAGTTAACTATTGTCTCTTATTGCATTTAAATTCGTCAGAAATAGATCTATTAGAAGACTCTAGGATAGGGCTCTTACACATGGTATCAGAGCTTTGGTTCAAAATCTGGACCCAAAGCTCATTAAACCCCAAATACTGATAGAAGGGCTTGAACCTCCGAACTTGTGGCTGTTAAGCTGTTGTGGTTAACAGCCACATGCTCGCCAGTATCATTTCCGTGGTTCGGTCCTCCATGGCATGCATGAAGTGGCATTGGGACTTTTGCCGCAAACATCTTCATATAATTCTAGTGTTCAGAATGATGCAATGTGGGGATTTTCAACAAATCATTCCAGTTCTTGCTTTCTTTCAATTCTACATGCAGTGATTGCACACTTAAACCCTAATAGAAAAAATCACATTTCGACCTCTGGGGCCACACCAGGAAAAACATGTGTGGGATCAAACGAGTGTGGGAGCAACATCCGCTCCCCAAGTTTCCATCGAATCAAGCAATGGAAACTCGTGTGAAATAAACTGCAAAATAGGACGATATCCATTTGAAAGAAATTGTTTTCTTTCAAAGAAAAGTTTGTTTTTGACATTGAAAATGCGAATGCTAGTTGGAAGGAATGTTTCTTTCATATTACCCAGTAGGGCAGCTTCTGGTGAGCAGAACAACATTCTTGAGTACCAAATGCCAACTGTGACTTGGGGTGTTGTATAGGGGTTAAAGGAGAAGCGTTTTTCTCGAGTGATCATTTGTAATTACTTGAGAAGTATCGAGATAGTCCCTAACAAGCTGGAACACTTAGAACTTCCTTCGACGGTGGATGTTATGAAAGAAAGGGTGGTCTTCCTGCAGAGATTAGGTCTCACCATCGATGACATAAATCGGGATCCACTCATGCTGGGTTGTAGTGTGAGGAAAAACATGGTTCTTGTCCTTGATTATTTGAATGAATTGGGTTTTCAAAAGCAAGAGCTTCCAATTTTTCTTAAAAAACATCCCCAAGTGTTGTATGCCAGTGTTATTGTAGACATTGTGCCGGTTATTAAAATTCTGTGAGGTCTTGAAATTGAGAGAATCAACATTCGAGTAGTATCCCAAGCTTCTGGAATTTAAACTTGAAGGGACAATGAGTACATCTGCTGCTTATTTGGTCAATATTGGAGTGAACCCAAGAGACATTGGACCGATGGTGACAAGTATCCTAAAATTTTGGGGTATGCGGGTTGGTAAAGTGATTAAACCTATTGTTGCTTACCTTGAGAATCTAAAACTTCCCAAACAAGTTCTAGTTAGAATGATCGAGAAGAGACCATATATTCTTTGATATGAGCTAGACGAGATAATGAAGTGCAATGTGGAAAGTCTGCTTAGTTTTGGTGTACGACACGAAGCTCTTTCTTCTGTTATAACACAATATCCATAGATCCTGGGGCTTAGTTTGAAGCCAAAATTGACTTCGCAGTAGTACTTTTTCAATTTTTACATTAAAATAGGTCCAGAAGGCTTTGGTAGAATTTTAGAGAAGAAACCACAGGTTGTAAGCCTTCCTCATGTTCCAATTAAAAAACGAGTGGAGTTTTTCAGAGGACGTGGTTTCTTAGATGAGGACATAGCAAAGATGGTAGTTTCTTGTCCCTAGCTACTTGTTGTAAATGTGGAACTCATGAAATGCAGTTTTTATTTATTTTAATACTGAGATTAAGAAGCCATTAGAGGAACTTGTAGAATTTCCATCTTACTTTACATACAACCTGGAATTCAAAATCAAATCTTAGTTTCAAAGAATGTCAAGAAAGGGTATTAGATGTAGCCTAGCGTGGATGCTTAATTGCAATGACCAAAGGTTTGAAGAAAGATTTGATGGTAACTATATTGAGAATGAGGACGTGGGTCCATTATTCTCTATGGGTGGAGCATTGCAATCACCAAGAGATGTTGTTGATTCAGAAGAGGAAGATGAGGAGAGTGAGGATGAAATTTTCTACAGACGCACAGTTTCTGTTTAGTAATGAATGATCTGCATTTTGCTGTAATTCATACATTTTGTAAAATAGTTTTATGTTGTCCTTCAAATCATGAATATGTCTGAACTTTGCTTCAAAATGCTCTCATGGTCTTCTGTATAAAATTATTGTTTTTTCCCTTTAGTTTTGAGAATCTTGTTAGGTTTTAGACTATAATTCTGTGAGAGGTGTGTTTGGTGGGTTTGTATTCTTGTGTTTCATAAAAAGAGGGATTGAAAATTAAAAACATGGCAGAACCAATTAAGAAAAATTGCCTTTTAAAAGTTCAATCTATTTTTTTTAGAGTAAGCCGATCTGTCCAAATGCTGATTTCCAGCCATGAAGATATGGATGTAGAGGTACAAGGTTAGTAACGTTGTAAATTGGTGGGCCTAGCATCTTAAAGGGAAATTATCAGTCATTGAATCATGCGACATTTCTCCATTACAATTACCTCAAACTTGAGGCAAATAGACATGATAGAACATCAGTTTTGGCATCAATGTCTAGAGACAGTGCCTCATATGCTAGTATTTCTAGTTTTTTTTTAGGGCTGGAGTTTCCTTGTAGTCATGAATTTAGAGGGCTGTAACTCTCATTGTGTTATTGTGAAACTATTTTTCAAGTAAATATATGTTGTATTTCTCCCATGGAAGGATAAAAGCAAAATGGAATCCATGATAACATTGTAGGTGATAAGAAGACCTCATTTCTCATTGCTAAGAAAAGTGTGCATATGGCACCGTGACCTATTTGATATGTATAGACAAACTATGGGACTCCATGGAGATGGGGTGTTGTTTTACTCCACACATACATATGTAGAATGTGATGCATTATAAAAGAACTTGTGGCAACTGGCTGTGGTACATTAGGCAGAGATCTCTTTAATCAAACAGTGTCATCCAAAACCTACTGTTGAAACAACTAGTATACAACAATAATAAGATTCTTCTAATTTGTCATCTTTTAATTCTACATTTTTGATAGTAAAAAAAAAATAATGATGAATAGGGTGTTTCTTTCCTGTACATTTTATTGGGAAATACTAACATTTTTTTTAGAATGATTCTGCTGTAATTTGTCATCATTATGCACTACATCTACTCCCAAAATGTTCTATAACTTGTTAATTAATTTTGTAACTAAATCCCGTATCCCCTTCTTGTCAACTAGTTTCTCACATGATTGCGAGATAAATCACTAGTTCCTTAACACCATGGTAATATCCTATGCATAATGGTACTTGGCATGTACCAGAGCTAGGAGATGAATAGCCTGATGTTCTAAATGTAGAATCATGTCCTCTTTGAACTTCCCAGTGGTGAGTTGCTTCTATTCCACAAGAGTAGGAGGTCAGATGCACAGAAGGAAGGTGATTTTCTTCCTCTAATTTTACTCTCTCCAGGTATTGTTAGGAATTTGGTTATGATGATCTTTAGATAAATTCAAATTTTGAATTAAAGCTTCATTTAACTATTAATTTAGAGGGCTTTCATACAAAAAACAGGTCGCCCAAGCAATCCCCACAAGCATAAAGCGGCAACAATCCAAGTGTGTGCTGGCTTAGGCTAGAACACCCACAATCTAGATTCAAGAGAAAATTGGTCATAAAACATGATATCAAAGGGCAGAAGCCCAAGCATTGAAAGGCTAAAAAATGACCATGCCAGCCATAGGAGGGAGCCGGTTAGGATAATTCGGGGCAGGGCCCCATACAGACATTGGGGAATTGATATGGACAGGCTAAACATGATTCAACCTATCTGTAGGAAGCTTTGGGGGCTTAAGCCCTTTTAAGCTCTAAGATGGAGGCTCAAACATTGTTTGTCATTGTTCTATGCGGGTGATGGCTAATCTTGAGATAAATTTAGTACCAAAAGTTTGTAGAATTACATTATCTTTTCTACAAGGAATAACATAGGCCATGAAGAAGAAGAGGGCAAGTTATAAAGGTGAATACAATTTGCAACATACCTACACCTAAACACTTTTCATTGTGCTTGTGCCATAGATAAAGCAAAGAAGTTGCCAAACAATTTCCAATAAATCGAATATTTGGTAATTCATTTAAATCAAATGGCAAGAGTCTTTGTTTGCCTCATGCAGATGTGGAAGCTACTGCGATCCTTGGTGGTCTATAAGGGTGGAAGTGCTAGGAAAACATTAAGGTACATAAGCTTCAGTGGGCACATCCAAGTACTTGACTTGTAAACATTGGCACCTTTGTTTAGCCTTGCAATAGGGAATCCAACTAATCCTTCACCTTAGAGACCCGTCCAAGGATTGAGGGTCATATTCCATCAGGTATTTCTGGCTTCATTTGTTCAAAAAACGATCTACAAACTTTTGCATTTGCAAACATTTTTAATGATCCCATGGTCCGAGATTGATAATAATCCCAACTGCAACCTGCATAATGACATGTGCAACAAGGTAATAAGTTAATTGTAGGCAACTTTGTATTATGGTAATATTTAAAATAAACACTTCAAGTTCATATTTGTAGATAACTTGTAATTTATCAGATACATATTGGGAAATATGCAACAAATCACTGGTATTCTACTTGAGTGCATCGTGCTTTTCTTTGGCGTCGACATTATTAGCATGAATCATCATATGAAGTGCATCATCATCATTCACACAACCATGGAGCACATAGGTATTAGATGTGGCCTCTGTTGGAGTATAATGCTTAAATATGTTGGGGATAATGGCCATATCTAGAACTTAGATGTATTAGGACTTGCACTGAACAATAAATTGTCACTAGTAAATTGATGTAATTATGGGACATTTATTGTATCGACTACTGTAGTTATGTAATTGGGAATGTACTCTTCTTCTCTACTACTTTGAATTTGTAATGATATATTGCATCATCAAATGCAAGAATCCACTCTTTCTTCTTGTTATGTGTGTAAAACTTACATGGTACTAAAGCCACATTAAGGATAAGTTAAGAAAGCCTGTGAAGGAGCCAAGGGATTGCTATCATTAGGGAAGGCATAGAGGGACTGCACAGAAAAAATTGCATATAAGAACTAGGCTGATGGGAGATTGTGTGGGTTGACGTATATTTTTAATTAATTAATTGTAAAACGAACGGGTACAAGGGTTTGTGTGAATGTGGTGAATTATAGCCATAAAGGAGATATCCTTGCAAGAGATCTATAGCCACAATAAGCTTTGCTTTGTGGGAAGACAGAAAATAAGTGGGCTTGCAAACTAGTATGGAGAGTGAGCTGCCACACGAAGGAAAAAGAAGTGGGGTTATAGAGACTGTGGAAGAGCCACCAAATAGTATCTATGTGAGGCATCGACAAAAAGGGGAAACACCACTTGTGTGAGTGTCCATGTGATCCATCAAATAGAAAGAGATGATTGTGATAGAGTCAATCTATCAAAAAGTGATGAATTGTCCCAGTTTCCATCGTGGGTAGAAACAATGATTATAATCAACTATTGTTCTAACTAATAAGTCACCACGATGATAAACATGAAAGGATGAAGCTACCAAGTAAGTGAGAAAGGTGATATTATGGGTATTTCTTGTCCATGTTTGTGTGTGTGAATCTAACATTGGCTAGTTTATTTCATCTAATGTTAGAGAGAAATGAAAAATCTAATGTTAAGAATTTTAGATCATGGAAACAAAAGATTCTTTCCATATTTGAATACAGATGTTTGGACAAGCCTTTGTTGGAAAAAAAAAATCTGGATTGAAATTGATGTAGATGCCCAAGAAAAATGTGATGCAAAGAATCGAGAGGTTGTGATGTTGATCAAACTATCAATAACGATGAGATGCTTCCTAAGTTCAATATGGTAATGTTGCATTTGTCATGTAGGGAACGTATGGAAAATGTATGAAGCCTTGGACAAAGGTTGAGTGCTTTTTTTTCTTAAAAATATGTTATTCTTAATTAAAATTGGAGGAATCTAACATTTTGTGGGATAATTTGTTAAAAATCAAGGTTATTAGAGATCAATTGATTATTGAAATCATTTGATAGGCCAATGGAATAATAAATTTTCGTGGTTATAACTTTGAAAATTTTTCCTTCCTCCAATGCAAATTTTATGGAAACCTTGAACAAGTTGCTCTAACAGATTGAAATGGCCAATTACTAATGGAACATCTTCTCAATTTTCTGTGAAATAGTCATTCGACTAGGGGCTCCCAAACACATCATAAGCCAAACCCATGGTGACAAATAATTGACCTGCAATAAATAGAGAAGGTATGGTAATGCTATGGATAACCCGGTATCTAATACTAGTAATAATGTCAACGAAGGAGCATTCTCCTATATTCCTCGACATGGTGAGCTCTCTATATTATAGTAAAGTCAGTCAAGGGGAGAATCATGCTAAATTAGTGTTTTGAGATTCCTTTTGGGTTGGTGTGGAGGAAGTGTGCACGATTAACAAACCTTTGGTAAAGGTTCTTTACTTGATTGAGAGGGATGGCTACTTGTACGAGACCATGGACAGGGTCAAAGTTGCTATCAAATCTTATTATGAGGACAATGGTGATCTTGGAAAAAAAATAAAAACATGCAATGATATGTGATTTGTTTCATGACTGATGGAATGGGATGCTCCATTGTCCCATTCATGCAGTAATGCTTGTCCTCAACCTCTCTTTTCTTTTCTTGCTTATTTAATTTTGATTTTGATGGCGAGGTTATGGAAGGGTTTATTATATTTAGAGGATGGTCCCTGATCTAGTTGATTACAAAAGTTACTTGAGAGATGGAGATGTATAGGAATGCCAACAGGGTATTTGTTTTTGACATTATTATCCAAAAAAGGAAAACTTTAATGCCAAGCAAGCCATTAGATTTTAGAATTTTAATTACATGTTTTATTTGAAAATTGAATTTTGTTTTCTTTATTTTCTAATTGTTTTTTTAATATTCTATAAAATCTTATTTGTTGTAGATGTTTGGTGGAGAGATTATTGTGGAAAAACTGCACTTTCAGAGAGATTTTCAATTTGGGTGCTTAGCCAAACTTGTAGTGCTTTAGGTTGTGAGTGCAATTCCAATGCGTTTGAAAAAAAAAACACACAAGAAACAGAACATGTTCACAATTATGATTTATATAATTTATGACCCTAACATTTTTTTTGACTTATTAAATTTTTTATGACCCTCTTACATGTTTGAGTATCAATGCTTTAATTATATTGTTTATGTTCGTTACAATCTTTGGGTGAAGCAACTTGAGAGACCCCTTGAGGTGGATGCCATTTCCTTGGAAAACTTTTAAACCATCTTTGAGTTGAGGGTGGAGTTTGAGAGGCTTATTATGGAGGAACAGGTAAAGCAGGTTCGACAAAGGTTAAAGGAAGCACAGGATAGACAGAAGAGTTATGTTGATTCACATAGGACTGATCATAGTTATGAAGTAGGGGACCAAGTTTTTATTCGTATCCAGCCCAACAAAAGTACCATTCAGTTTGGGAAGGGGATGAAATTGTCACCTCGGTTCGTAGGACTTTTAAGGATCAAAGAGAAGATTAGACCAGTTGTCTGTTGACTTGTCTCAGACATGGGAACCGTAATGGTCAAACCATTACGCATATTGGACCATAGGGTTCCATAGCTCAGACGTCGCATGGTGGACCAAGTTAAGGTCCAGTGGGACACGTATAGCCCAGGATCTGTTACCTAGGAGAATGCAGAGACTATGCATCGTGACTACCCCTCACTTTTTGAGCATCTATGATGTCCATTTTGACTAGACAACTACCTATGTTGAGGTTCTATTTTGTAGTTCCATGTTATTTATTTATGAACTGTTACACTAAAATTTGTCACCATGACTATTTGCAGTTAGTATGGCTCCATCAACTGTCATACTATCCTCCTTGGCAAGCCTCATACCTCTGCTCTCCATGTCAAACTTCAAGAAAGAGAGAAAGTCATTAAAAATCTATATATCTCTGGGTACGTAGTTTCTCTTAGCCTTACCTGCGTGTACACACTTCAAGTTCACAATACCTGCGTACTTGTACGCTCTGTATGTAAAGAAATGGGTGCGTACTCCTGTAAAGGTCAAAAGGCGCAAGTTTCACTCCAAAAAAGTTACTTGTGGTCATTTCTAGAGCCTTCTAGAAGCTTGTTTGACGTGTATGGAGCGCCTCCAGATGGTTCATGTATCCCTACCAAAGAGGAACTTATCCCATCAAGAGGGGAGCTATCCCATCCAAAGAGGGGCTTATCCCATTGATGGTGGACCTGAATAACTTCCTCTAGAGCACTATAAATACAGGCATTGGGCCAAAGGGAGGGAGGTTAAAAGCTGAACATTCCTAAGGGTAGATGTTGTTGGAATTAGGACTTCCTTGTAGAAGCTTGTGAGGAGACATTACCATCTTTTCTTGTTTCATTTGGAAGTGGGTGAGCTGATCAGAGTAAAGGAGAACTCTTGTGGACCCTGGGAGGGACCTGCACAACACCAAGGCTCAGGTTGTAATGGTTCCTTTTGTTACCTTTTAATACAAATAAGTCCATTCTTCTCAACAATTTTTTATTTATGAGTTGTTTCATATACTTTGAATTTTATTCTTGAGAAAAGAACAAAAAGATTTTGAATTTTTGTTTTGACTAGTTTTTGGTTCTACATTCACTAGTCCTTAGTTACATTTTGACTGAGTAAAACATCCAGGAATCTGAGATAGACTCATTCGGTGATGCCATGCCTTTGAGTCCATATGAAATTGCTTATGAAGCCGTGCAGTCTTTTACCAACTCGCGTTCAACCCAAATTGACCAAATGAATGTGGTCCGCGAGGAATCCCTTTTCGCATCCATTCATATGATTACTTCAGACACTATTATTTACGATGATCCTTGGATTGTCCCATCTGAATCTGAGATAGACTCATTCGTTGATGCCATGCCTTTGAGTCCATATGAAATTGCTTATGAAGCCGTGCAGTCTTTTACCGACTCGCGTTCAACCCAAATTGACCAAATGAATGTGGTCCGTGAGGAATCCCTTTTCGCGTCATCCTCGGAGTTAATATCATTTCCCGAAGTTGTGTCATCTGACGAGAAACTTTGTGAAGTCCTATGCGTAGACGATTTACCATGGGAAGATCTCCATCATAAATCTTCGTTTTTACCTGAGGATGATCGTTTTGAAAACGATTTCTCGTCAATTTTTACAGCTGAATATGTCAAAGACGCTCAGAGTCCAATGAAACATCCTGATTCAGAGATGGATATGGGAAATGTTTCTCGCACTATTCCCATTGACATTTCAGTGAAACCTGGAATTGTTGAACACATTCATATAGGTGCCTCGTGTTCAGATGACGAAATTCAAACATACAAGGCCCTATTTCAAGAATTCCGCGACGTGTTTGCCTGGTCCTATGAGGAAATGCCAGGAATTGATCCCTCCATTGTTGTTCATGAGATCAAGACTTACCCGGACGCTAAACCCGTTTGGCAACGTCTGCGTCAGATCCACCCTCGGAAAGCGGCTGCAATTAAAGCAGAAGTTGAGAAGCTGTTGAAAGCAGGTTTCATTTATCCGATCCCGTTAACGGATTGGGTATCGAATATTGTTCCAGTTAACAAGAAGCAGGGAACAATAAGAATATGTATCGACTATAGGGATATCAATCGTGCTTGTCCCAAAGACAACTATCCAACGCCCTATATCGATCAAATAATTGATGATTGTGCCGGCAGTGAAATATTTTCCTTTATGGACGGTTTTTCCGGTTACAACCAAATCAATATTCTACCTGCCGATCAACCAAAAACGGCTTTCATTTGTCCATGGGGGACATTTGCTTATTGCAAACTACCTTTTGGGCTTAAGAATGCCGGAGCCACTTTTCAAAGGGCGATGTCTTATGCATTTCATGACATCAAGCACATTGTGCAACCGTATCTCGATGACTTGCCCGCTCACTCTTTACATCGAGCTGATCACCTTGTCCATTTACGAGCAATTTTTATGAGGTGTAGGCATTATCGTATACGGTTGAACCCACACAAATGTGTCTTCTGCATATAAGTGGGATGACTGCTGGGATTTGTAGTTTCAAAAGCCGGCATTCGCGTCAATCCCTCAAAGGTCGAAGCTATCATCAAATTGCCTCCTCCTTCGAGTTTGCGCCAACTCCAAAGTTTGCAAGGGAAAGCAAACTTTTTACGCTGATTCATTCCTAACTACACCGAGATTACCAAGGGTTTTACCCGGTTGTTGAAACAAAATGCTCAATTCTCTTGGGATGAGATAGCTCAGAAATCTTTTGATGCGCTAAAGCACGCGTTGACCCATGCACCATTGCTGCATCCTCCCAACTACAACCAGGATTACTTTTTGTACCTCGTCGTCGCTCATTCCACTATTGGAATGGTCTTAGTACAGGAAGATGAATTCGACACGGAACATGTGATATATTATCTTAGTAGGACGTTAAATCCCACTGAGATAAAATATTCGCATGTGGAGAAATTGGCACTGGCAGCTGTTCAGGCTGTCCAGCGTTTTCGTCATTACATTCTTCTCCGTAAAACTACAGTTATTTCGGATTGCAACCCTATGATCTATATTTTGACTAAATAATTGCTAGGGGGCAAGTACTCTAAATGGATTGTTATCTTGCAAGAGTTCGACTTGGAGTTTGAAAAATCCAAGTCTAAGAAATCTTTAGTTTTTGCGGAATTGATGTGTGACTTCCCGCGTGCTGACACGGAAACTGTGGTAGAGGAACCCATTGCGGACGAATCTTTGTTTCTCATCAGCACTTTAGATCCGTGGTATGGGGATATAATCGTCTATCTCCAAACCCAATCCTTTCGGCCCGAAGCTTCAAAGTCAGAACGCCGAAAAATTCGATTCCAGTCTCAACAATACAAAATCATTGGAGATACTCTTTATCGTCATGGGGCGGATTTGATTTTTCGAAGTTGCTTAACTCATGAGGAAGCTGAGAGGGTTTTGAATGACTGTCACTCTGGAGCGTGTGGCGGTCATATGTCTGGGTATGCCACAGCCCAAAAGATATTGCGCGCTGGCTATTTTTGGCCGTCCTTGTTTAAAGACTGTATTATTGCGATCCGAAAATGCCACAACTGTCAAGTGTTTGATCGAAAGATGCGCGCGCCACCTGCTCCTCTCCACCCTATAATTGCCGTTGGTCCTTTCGCCAAATGGGGTATCAACTTTATTACTTGTAACCCTCACTCGGCCGGGGGGCATGCATATATCATCCTTGCGGTTGATTATTTTACTAAGTGGGCCGAGGCGATGCCTACATTCGAGGCTGACGGCAAGACAGCTGCGATTTTCGCATTCAATCATATTATTGCTAGGTTTGGTGTCCCACAAGCGATAATCACTGACCATGGGCGCCATTTTCGAAACATTATGATGACAGAACTCACAAGCCAGCTTGGTTTGCGTCATGATAGTTCTACTCCTTATTATCCCCAAGCAAACGGTTTGGTTGAGTCCATCAACAAAGTTCTTGTTATCATGATCCGACGAATCATTGGTATTCATCGGTCGAATTGGCACAACATGTTATTTTCAGCGCTTTGGGCATACCGAACCTCAGTGAAAACATCAACAGGGTTTACTCCTTTCCAACTAGTTTATGGTTTGGAAGCAGTATTGCCCATTGAATGCGAAATCCCATCACTTCAAATGGCTATCGAATTACTTCCAGCTACTTCCGAAGAAGAGAAGCGTCTATTATACTTAGCTAAATTATATGAGACTCGACGTGACGCTGCATTGGCAATCGAGACTCACGCAAAAAGGATGAAAGCTCAGTATGATCGTAACGTGACCCCTCGTAATTTTTCGGAAGGAGACCTAGTGCTATTATATGATCAAGCTAATGATAAACTGGGTGCTGGTAAATTCGTTCCTATGTGGCATGGGCCCTACATTGTCAAGCGAAAGCTAGCAAAAGGGGCCTATGAGCTAGTAGATTTTGATGGGGACTCTTTGGGTAAGCCCAGAAATGGAATTTACCTAAAGAGGTATTATGCTTAAATGATGGGTATGGAGATTTAGTTAGGTTAGTTTTTCTTTCTAGCTGGTGTGTTTGTTAGTTTAGACAGTGTGCTTAGCATAGAGAGTGTGTTTTTTCATCGTTATTCTGGCTTATCTTGGTTTTACTCTTGATATTGCAAATGTCGACGCCTCTCCAAACATACATTGGATTTGCTGATGGTGCTTGTCGTAATACACGGAATATCTCTTCCGCAGCTTGGGTTATCTATTCGCCCTCTGACGAGTTAGTCTCTATGCATGGAGTGAGCCTCGGTCAAACAACAAACAACATTGCAGAATACAGTGCAGTGATTGAGTTATTATCTGAATCTATTTCATTTGGGATTCGGAGTTTGATAGTGAGGTTAGATTCTGAACTCGTTGTATTACAGCTTAATAGAGTATATGCCATTAGAAATCCAGTGTTATTAAGGTTATTTTTGAGAGTGCGCCTCTTGGAACGTGAATTTGATTACATTGAATATCAGCATATTCCAAGGTCATTAAATACATTAGCAGATGCAATCGCTTCTCGAATGTTAGACAGACATTTGCGATAATCATAAATGTAAATTTAAAAAAAAAAACATTTCATCATACATGTTAAACAAAATAAGCCGGTAATAATGATATATATATAGATAGGAGTGTGTCAAAAATATACATCGTCTTCGATCATAGGTTGAAAAACACCTTATGATCGGCAAAAATGATAAGTACAAAAAACCAAAAATGTCACATGTGTCTACAAAAGTGACTAGCCAATCACTGGTGGTGCTCTCTGTACGAGACCAGTGCCCGCGCTACCCTACACAGGAACCTCCTGAAAGGTCCTGGGACTGCGACCACATAGCGCTGAAGTCGGATAGGAATATCGTCTATAGTCATCTCTGGTATGTCCGCCGTGAGACGCTCTAGGTCCTGTTCCAGCTCGGCTAAGGTCTCTGCGGCCGCGTCCTGTGGGGCCGGTGCTGGTGCAACTGGTACTCTCCTCTCGAATGGCCGGAGATTGGCCGAACACTGTGGACCTACATCTGCATTTTGAAATTCGTCACTGTCAGTTTTGGGACGATATAAAAACAAATAAAAAGTAAATAATTTAAAAAAAAAAACTTGTGAAAATGAAATACCTCTGTCGTCCCATTGTTCTCCCTGTGGAAGAACCATGTCCGGATCACCGCGAAAATCTACTTCGGCATAAGGAAAGTCCTGAATCGCAAAGACCTGGTCCTCCAACCAGTGAAAGTAACCCGCAGGAAATCGAACAACTCCTGCTCCCTCATCAGGATGTCGGGCCATCACCGTAACCCATCGCATCAACTTTGGCTCCCGAGGAGGCCCAGCTGGAACAGTGAGATGCTGTGGGATCAGCATCGGAACCCTCTCTAGGGCAAAGCTCACAACTAGAGGCCCATACCCAAAGGTCTTTAGTTGTCCGTTCTATGCCCTAATCAGTTGGCCCTTCATATTGGCCAACACAGCGTCACACCAATTGAAAATGGTACCTCGGTAGCAATCTATCGCCATCCGCATTTGGGACCCAGTGGCATTGTGCAAGGCGGCTGCGCCGCAGAGTCTGGTAACTGTAAAGGCAATAACCATAAGTTCGGGCAGGGATATGTATTTGATTTCTATCCCTTTCTCCTGGTTTTGATTGTTGCACCACTCTAGCCGGAGGCTAGCAAGGGATTGGCCACCCGGCCTAGTCCCGGACAGAGTCAGTTGCTCGCCCCTATTAGGCAAGCCAGTGAGAAAATATATGTCAGAGGGCTCTATCTCGAGCTGGTGCCCTCTGATGTAGAAGCATTGATCCTGGACATTCCACCTTTCAACCAGCCATTCTAAGAATCGCACCTGGGCCCTCATGCCAGGTATGGCCCAGTATTTGTAGAGACTGCATGCCTTCAAAGCATCAATGGAGGGTTGATGATCTATTGCAGCCAAATCGACATCTTCGTGTTCTCTTTAGCGCCAATCAAGCATGGTGGGAAATCTACACACCAGAAAACATTCATTAGAATTCATTAAATCAAAATTTGATGGTTAGGTTTTGAGATTTGGGGTTTTGAAATCGCTTTGCGTGGGGTACGCACCCCGCGTTCAGAAACAGAGCGTCTGGACGCAGCTGTTCTAAAGGCAGGCTGCGTACTCCCACCATTTTCCCATAAACAAAAATGTCAGGGTACGTAGGTCGCCCATGGGGCACCTGCATACCCCGAAAGGCGGATCCTAAAACCCCAAAGCCCTAAAAAAATCAAAACAGGGCTTGAAATGAAATTCTAAACAGATGAAAACAAAGAGGAGGATGTTGTGAAATACCTGAAAGAGACAGCACTCGATTCCGATGGTCGGATTCTCCGCAAAGTCCACGGGAAGTTTCTTGCCAAAAGCCCTTTTCTCTCCTTCAACAGTAAAATGGTAAAAATGACATGGTAAAAAGTCTTTTTATAGGTTTTTTGGATAAATGAATGTTAAATTTGTTTATTTTTCACCATGGAAAGATAATTCTCAATGCATTTTTGCTTCACTTAAACAGGTATGAGTAATGTGTCGTTTTTGTGCAGGACAATAGTACTTTCAAGGAAAATTATCATTTTTCACGAACCAAAACATCAGAGTCATCTTTTAAGCCCTTTTCTGACTCCTAAAAAATGAAAAGATTGACGAGCGTTTCTTTTACACTCGTTAAAACGGAATTAAAAGACGGTCCTCTTATAGCTCTCTTCTGACCGTAAAAATAGGAAAAGATTGTCGGGTTTTTGTCGTTTCAAACTCGATATGGAAATAAAACGACGTGTCCTTGATCGCTTTTTACTTTTCAGGTCAGAGGCACTAATCATGAAAGTACTCCTTGGTCGCAAGACTAAGCGGTTCTCTCAAGTATTATTTTATACTTTTTCGGGCTTGGGAGACACAACTTTACGAAAAAGTTCAACCTGGAGTCTTCTTTAGTTTTTTCAGACTCTCTAAAAATGAAAAACGCTGAGTTTCTCCTATACTAGACTCGTTCAAATTTCACAGTAAAGCACCTGTTCGATTACAAACAAGAACGGACCACTCCTTCTTAGGGTTCGAATCAAAACTAAGTTGGACTCATCCGAAGGATGAGCTTATAATCAAGCATATGTTATCCTCCTCAAGCTTGTAAAAAATAAAGAGGTACTTGCCAGAAATGGTGGGGGAAAAGAGAGAAAAATGAGCCCATTTGTTATCCTTTATCTCAAAAGAAGCCTTATTACCACTCTTGAACACGACACTTTCATTCACCTGGGTTGGGAAATCCTTTGCCTCACAGTTGATGAAACCACATTGAAAGTCTTTAGCCGGGTATTAACTTTGGGTCAAATGTCACCAAGCCATCTGTCGTGTCGTTATGTGTTCAAGAGGTCTCTGCAATAAACATTCATCTGCAAAATACTCGTCATCCATTTTGACCATCCCTGAGTCAGTCCTTACAGCTATCTTTCTTCAACTTGATCTATGATTTCGTGTTGTGGGCTTGCCTGCAACGGGTCGCTTTCTATCAACATCAGCACATTATCTAGAAAGATGACCTAGGAATCGTCAGTACCTTGAAGTCTGCATGCATCAATGGCAGGTTTCTCGCCTTTGAGGACAGTTTACATCATTGACTTTCGATCAAAGGATTCCGTGAAATGTTCGACTTCAACTCATTCATTCACATCTCATGGATTGTACTGGGTACTTTGAGAACCATTGACATCACTGGTGGTCTCTCTCACGCTTGTTAACAGTTTACATCATTGACTGGTAATCAAGTGGTTTCTACCATGTTCGACATCAACTCATTTATTCGCATGGATAGAATCGTACCTGTCGGGAAGGAGAAATGAAGACCCTGGATCTAGTTTCCACCATCCAGGCTGCGAGGAGTTTTGTATTCATTGTACAGTAGACTAATCATAAACAAATGGCTATGTCCATACTGTGTCTACAAAAGTCTATGATTATGATGTACTGCAAAATCATTCCTGTATCAGAGCAGTAGATAGTCAATTAGTTAAAGTTTTCAATCTGAGTATGGGAATGCCTACCTCAGTGATGATATGATCATATATATGTATTTTGTGTTGAATACTTGCAGGTTCCGACTGGGCTCTCCACAAGATAATCCTTGAAATGATAAAGTACTTCACCCTTCCTAGAAAATATGAAACCCTTATCTACTACAGGCTTCGCACTTTAGGGGGCAATCTGTTACACTAAAATTTGTCACCATGACTATTTGCAGTTAGTATGGCTCCATCAACTGTCATACTATCCTCCTTGGCAAGCCTCATACCTCTACTCTCCATGTCAAACTTCAAGAAAGAGAGAAAGTCATTAAAAATCTATATATCTCTGGGTACGCAGTTTCTCTTAGCCTTACCTGCGTGTACGCACTTCAAGTTCACAATACCTGCGTACTTGTACGCTCTGTATGTAAAGCAATGGGTGCGTACTCCTGTAAAGGTCAAAAGGCGCAAGTTTCACTCCAAAAAAGTTACTTGTGGTCATTTCTAGAGCCTTCTAGAAGCTTGTTTGACGTGTATGGAGCGCCTCCAGATGGTTCATGTATCCCTACCAAAGAGGAACTTATCCCATCAAGAGGGGAGCTATCTGATGAGCCCCAACAATGTACAATTATTTGGGCTCATTCAACTTCCTAATTTGACTTAATCCACCATTCTCATTTGTTTATTGCATGTTTTTGATTATTTTTATGTTAATAGAGTGAATTTGGTTAGTCATTATGCCAACAAGTCTAATGGGTGCTTTGTGTAGCCTTGTTGGTCAACTTGGAGACAAATTTGAAGGTCTTAATGAGCACTTGGCAGCCAAATTCGTGGGAGAACAAGCTAGAGGATTTGTAGGAAGGTGTCCCCCTCATTTATGGGCCCTTACCTCGAATTCTCCACCATCAGCTCGGAGTTCAAGGGCCACCGAATCAATCAGCTCAAGGGCAGCCAAGCAAGTCAAGTTGGACTGCTGTTAACTACAACTCTTGGGCAGCCAAGTCCCTAACTTTTAGGAGGACTGTTGGGTCCTCAAAATTGTATAAATAAGAAGGCTTGGGGCCTCATTTTGGTTAGCTAGTTGGTAGTCATTTTCGTAGCTAGTTAGTCATTTTGTTTTAGCCATTAGTTAGCTAGCTTGTAGTTCGATTTTTAGGCCATGGATTAGCTTTGCTTTCAGCTCATTCTCAGGCTCTCCTTATGGACAGTTTTGATGTACTTTTCATTTCTTGATTAATAAAGATGGATCCAGCTTTGCACCAGCTCTAAATCTCTCTTGGGAGGCTGTAGTTCTTGGGGTTGGGCCCATCTCAAGCGCCCAGTACCTCCCTTGTTTATATTTATGTGTCTTTGCTGCATTCTCATAATAAAATCTGCTATTTAGATTTAAATATTGTGTTGTTGTTTAGGTTGCTTTTGATGATTAGGAAAGGTTTTTAATGTTCAGATTTGCTTGATAGGTTAATCACAGGGAATATATTCAGAAAAAGGCTACCAAGTACTTTGGATCTCACCTCCCCTTCAGTGGAATCATGAGCTGGGACCAATGTAACCTTGCTGCCAACAAAAACACTTTCTTTGCTTCACCATGCAATCATTAGTGTTTGAATCTCATTTGCAGAACTTGATATCAGTTTGGATGCATGTTTAGGTTTATAATCACTTAGTTTCATAATTGTTTCACATGGTTTCACTGCAAATAAACTTCTGTTCATTTCCTTTGCTGTTAGGTCAGATTAGAGTAAAGTAACTAGGTCATAGGTTTCATAACTAGATCTTTGTTTTCTTGCATGTCCTTGTTGGTTCAGTTGTAAACAATATGCAGGGCACCTTCATCATCTCCTCAAGTTCTATTTAACCTCTGTCTCACTCATGTACCCTCCAACTCTCTCATTTCCCACATAGCTCCATCTCCTTCAACTTTCGTTGGTTCCATCCTTCCAATCATCAAACCATTGCATACACTCTTCCTTCATCTGATTTTCCAGCTCCTGAGCCATCATCAGGTCCATCTCCATCTCACTTAGCCTCCCACACCACTCCAACACTCCATCATCTCCTAAAACCTCCACGGCCAATCATCCTGTAGAATTGCACAGCCTTCCTGTAGAAACCCGTGAGTTTCCTGTAGAATCCCCTGCAGACATCCTGTAGGAGGCCATTCACTCGGTTGCTGAGCTTCTGAACGTGAAGAACCTCTGTGGACTGATGCTAAGGATCTATTGGGACCTCCCATAGCCATTCTGACCTTGCCCATGCTTTCCTCCCATTCCAACCGCTCCTGCACAACCAAACCCTAATTAAAAGCATCATCACAATAAGTCCAACCACTTAAAGAAAAAATACAAAAACATGTCTTTTAAGATGCAAGTAGATTAGATTCATGCATTTTCACTTATTAGAAGTAATGGCATCATTGGTAGAAGTTTCCTTCACATTCTTTGCATCATAGAGGTTAGACTAGTTAAATTAGGGTTTCCTAGGGTTTCCATGTTTTGATTTGCTTTCAGTTCAGTTTTGCCAAGTAGATTAGTCTTCTTTGAGCTAGCTTTCGTCCATCATTTAACAAGCTTCTTCTGAGAGCCTATAGAAGTTGGCTTGAGCCCTAGCGGACTTGTGCCAGCTGACCAAGTGACAGCTGCGACAAGAGCTAGTACTTGTGCATACAGCACCGTCGCTTCCAAGTTTGTACGAACTACCGGGTTGATAAAATTAAGAGACAGGAAGCCCCAGGAGTTGTAGCATTATTGCTACAATACTGGAGCTCACCATCTTTTTGGCGCCATTGTCGGGGAAGCGGCAGAGTATTGGTGATTGTTGCTATTCTTCTATTTTCTACTACAACCTTCTTCTAAGTAGTTTATTTCATTTCCATTATGCAATTTCATTTATGCAAAAGTAGATTAGCCTTTCTTGCTTTCCTAGATTAGAATTTCCTGCTTTCATAGATTAGTATTTCCTGCTTTCATAGATTAGCATTTCCTTCTTTCCTAGAATAGCCTTTCAATTCCGCAATTTCCTTTCTGCAAGCGTAGACTAGCATTTCATTCTTGCAATTTCATTTGAGCAAAATAGATTAGTCCTTTCCTGCTTTCATTTCAATTCCGCATTTTCATTTTCGCAAGATAGTTAGTTGCAGTTCAATCTATTTCAGTTTTGCAAGTAGAAGTAGGAAAAAGCAAAAAAAAACAACCAAAAATATTTCATTTCGTGCTTTGTAGGAGTAGAGATAAGTTAGAAAAATGATTGCACAACACCCCCACTGCTTCACACAGCCAACGTTCTTCTTCGATGGTTGTGATGAAAGAACCCCTGGGTGGACATCAAGGCATATTTAAAGAACCTCTAGGGGAGAAGAAGAAGAAAACATTCCTCTGGAGCAAATGGCTACAAGCAGAGATGTTGGGAGCAACATCTTGTCCAAAGATGAATTTGAAAATCAGATCAAAGATTTCAAGAGTGATATGAGGCAGCTTCTTGTCATGCAATTGGATACCCTGTGGATCCAAAAGAAGCAAGAGGAAGCCAAGAGGGCTTTGGTCATTTTTTGTCCTAGGTGCACTAGAAAGCATCCTAGGAACGAATGTCCAATGCACTCCCTAGAAGTGTGTTTCATCTGTGAAGAATACCATCATACAAATCAGTGCCCTTCCTTGCCCAGAATCAAAGCTACATATCAAAGAGCCAAGAGAGCCACTGAATCACTCTGTTATATGAACCAAAGGAGGCCACATGGACCCATACCCTACCAGCAGGAACTACAAGGGACACCCGAGACCTATTATGACCCTTACCAAGCCACCTTCATGCCTTCTTGGGGTCCCCCTGCTCATCCTTCCTGGTCTACACCTCCTCCTTGGTCATATTCTCCTTGTCCCTTCACAGATCCATATTATGCCCAACCAGTTGCTCATTCATTTCATTCTTATGCTCAGCCACAGCCTCAGTGGAATGCACCTTATCAGGAGTGGAGGCCCCAGTACAACTCTCATCCCGCTCATTTTCCTCCACCACCTACTCATCCACAACCATCGCCTCCTCCTCCACCAAGGCAACCCCAAATGCCTACCCAATCACAATGCCATCCATCTCCATCTCAATTTCACACCTCCACTCAGCTACCCGTACCATTTCCAAAGCCATGCAATGGAGTAGCTCAACCCCATTGCAAATCTGAGGCACAACATATCCAAACAACTCCTCTTGAGCCCAATGATCTTCACCAGAGCTCAGGAAGAGTGTTGCAAAAGAGAGAATCTATTGACAACATTGAAGGACCAAAAGCAAAAGAAGATTCCAAAGAGGAGATCAAAGAACCATGGGCTGCACTTGATGAAGAGAAGGGATCAGAATCAGAGATCGAGAGAGTTCCTTCATGGTTACCATCAGATCTTCCATGTATTCAAGAGAAAGATCAGCAAAAAGAGGAAGATGAGAAAGTCATATTAGAAGGTGACATGAAGAATGATCCAGATCAGCAAAAGAACCAAGGATATCAAAGCTATATTGAGACATGGTTCCAAATAGTCACTAAGTTGCAGTAGTGCTCTCTTCCTCATCTATGTTTGATCCATTCAAAGTCAGATCATCTTGTCTCTGAAATCTGGATCGTTGTCAAAGCATGCATTTCGAGCCTTCACATCATTTTTTCTCTAATCTCGATGTGCACATGGCTCCATTGGAAGTATTCTTATACTTAAAAATGATTTTGTTTTTCAAGTAGGGTAGGGTAGGAAAAAAGAAAAAAAAAAAACAAAAAAACAGAAAAAAAGAAAAAAAAATGAAAAAAAGAGGAAAATAGAAATCTAAGGTGAAAACCTCCTCGGAGGCGCCTTAGATTGGCTCATTGATTGAAAACCTCCATGAGGCGGTCAATGGGTTGAAAAAAAGAGAAATGGAATAAGATCCCTGGGTGAAAACCTTCCTTGGAGGCGCCCAGGGCAGGCAATTAGGGTGAAAACCTCCATGAGGCGCCCTAGTTGTTTTTCAAAAAAAAAGAGAAAAAGAAAAAGAAAAATAAAACTAATCTCCATTGGCTAAATGCAGGTTGCAAGAGGGACGTTTCATGACAGGAGGAGCACTCAAATCAAAGACAAAGGAGTTTTTGTGCCTTCTACAGGAAGTTTCGTATCTTCTACAGGAAGCTTACAAAAAAGCCAAATTGATCTCCGAGGAGGACCTGAAGGCTTGGAATATGTCCATGAGGCCTACCCACATCCATGTTTCCATTCCTCACCCATTTTCCATCATTTTTTTCATGTCATTAAGCTTCTTTCCTCCAAACTGTGTCTTCTACAGGAAAGCTCTGTTTTTCTACAGGAAACATCCTGTAGAACCTTGGGACGAGCCAAATCCAATTTCAAAAGTGAACCTGATGGTGGGAGTCTATTGGTCAGGCCTGCAAGCACTTGTGTGTCCATCCCTTGCCTTTATCCATCATTTGTCCACCTCATTTGCTTCTCATTGTGCTTCTACAGGAACTTCCTGTAGAAATTGTGGGAAACTAGGCATACATTTCAAAAAGTGGTTTGGCGAACATGCTAGCTTCCTCAAGGGTTCAGAAGCCCTCATGCAATCTTCCAACTCCTCCTCCATCATCTCCATACCTGCATCACAGCCAAAATTCATTTTGTCATCCCATGCAAGCACATGCAAAATGCCTTGAAGCCAAAAACACATAGAGCAGAATTTGTTTTTGCCATAACTTGAAAACCATGCATCCTTTTGACAAACCGTTTTATGGGGAATTGTACAAGGTTGATGACAACACGCCTGAGCAGTTTCATGCAATTCCGGTGCACGGTTTCTAAGAAATCAGCCTCCATCACCATCAGCCATTTTTGCATTTTCTTCATAACCGCGCATCCGTTTCAAAACCTGTTTCATGGGGAGATGCACATGGGTGATAGTAGCCTACCCAAGCAGTTTCAACCAATTCCGATGCACGGTTTCTGAGAAATCGACCTCTGAAATCTTCAGCCATTTTCCATTTTTCTCGAAATCCGTGCATCCATTGATCACGAATTTGCTATGGGAGATGCATAATGATGATAGAAACATGCTCAGCAAGTTTCAGCTCGATCTGCTTTGGCGTTTGGGAGAAATGTCGAAAACAAGTTTTGGTTTGGTGAAGATGCAGCAACAGCAGCTTGGACATGCAGATTTGAACGTGGAAACAATTCTCTGGAGCTTGGATCCAGCCAGAGGACGCCTGCACAAGAAAAAACAACCATGAATCATCAATCAAGCCACCATGCAACTACATTAACACATGCATGCAGCAAATGAAGATCAACACAGGCATGCAGCAAAGCAACCACGCACGACTTGCAGGTACGTGACAAAACCGATTCCTCTGTTTGCATGAATCTAATCTGAACATTGCATGAATGAATGAGATGGTTAGGATTGAAAAAATCGGTGGCCAGCTAACTAGCCACCCACATCTAGTTCAACAGCACTTGGTGGGTGAATGAGACACGTGCGCTCAGCCATGCACGTGAAGGAAAAAACGGACAGTGTTGGTTGTTTAAACTCTAGTGCAAGAGGTGGATGAGATCACAGGTAGAGAACACACAGTCGACAACTATAGTTCATGATGGCACAACAATTGCATGGGCTAGCACACGTATGTGCCACCTCACCCCAAAAATCACGCATGTAATCTGAGCGCTCAGCTGAAATTCAAAGGCTGTTGTTCATCTGCACTTGCCACATCTTCAACTGAAGTCTGCACCATCTATTAACTTGTCATCCTCCACCAAGCTTTCTCGGCCACATTTTCTTAACCCACCTATGCAATCACGTTCTACAGGAAACGGGTGGGTCTTCTACAGGAAGTATGACACAGCGTTTTGGAACAAAGGAACCTGAGCTTTCCCTCATCAGATTTGGAGTTCCGAGAAGGGTAGGCTCGGAAGCACTCTTCCACGCATGATATATATTTTGAAAGGTGGTGAATTGACTATACGGAGCAGGAGAATTAGAGACGAGTTTGCCTGTAAGTCAAAAATAGCAGTGTGATTGTGTGTTGCATGGAATTTCTCAGTTTTTTGCATCTCTCCACGTTTCTGGTCTAAAATTCTCTTATAAAGAAGGCATATGCAGCTGTGAGACCCAGCCTATGGATGTAACTATTAAAATTTTCATATCTGAATTTGCCCTGAGAAGAAAACTTGGTCTCTGTCCTCTCTCTGTAGAAGCAAACTCTTCCTCTCATAACCAGATAGCTGAAGAATTCTTAATGTCCTTCAGATCTCTTTCGGCCAAAGAGAAAAAAAAAAGAGAATAGAAGAAAAAACATGGTTAGGGTCTTTTGCATGCATGAACATAATTGTTAAAACAGAGTAAGGTATCATATCAGAATTTTATTCAAATGATCCAGGATTGTAAAGGGATTATGTCACAGATCCAAGCTAGTTTGGAGATGTCTAAATCGAGAACAGGAGAAGGACAATATGGTGCATTTCCTGCGTCCCAGACTATTACAACAGCTCTCGTTATTGCAGCTTGGTACTCTTCCAATATTGGTTTGCTATTGCTTAACAAATGCCTACTTAGTTTTTTGGATGCAGATACCCAATATTCCTCACAATGTTGCACATGTGTGCCTATTCATTCTATGGTTTTCTGGCAATTTCATGGTTAGAGATTGTACCAATGCAGTTCATCATCTTCAGGAGACAGTTTCTTGAGATATTGGCACTGAGCTTCATTTCCTCCTTCTCGGTTGTTTGTGGCAATATTTCTCTATGCTATTTGTCAGTCTCCTTCAATCAAGCTATTGGGGCAACAACTCCCTTCTTCACAGCAATATTTTGCATTTATAAAAACATGTAAGAGGGAGTCTTCTGTGGTTTATATGGCCTTGGTGCCTGTGGTATTTGGCATTGTTATTGCAAGCAACAGTGAGCCATTATTCCACCTTTTTGGCTTTTTGGTTTGCCTAGGATCAACGGCTGCCAGAGCATTGAAATCAGTTGTTCAGGGGCTCCTGCTTACCTCTGAGGCAGAGAAGCTTCACTCTATGAATTTGCTCATGTGCATGGCACCAATTGCTGTGCTGTTATTGCTTCCTATTACTCTTTTTGTGGAAGGTAATGTAGTAGCGATTGCTATTGAAAAAAGCCATAGAAAACACCTTTATCATATTCCTGTTGCTTGGAAACATGACCATGGCTTATTTTGTGAATTTAACCAACTTCCTTGGTGCAAAACATACGAGTGCCCTCACGTTGCAGGTTTTAGGAAATGCCAAGGCCACCATTTCTTCCATATGATTGCATGTACTTGCACACTCATAACAAGGCTGAGAATTCAACAGGAAAAGCAACAGGCCGTGAGGGAGAAGAGCAGAAAGGAGGAGAAGATGAAGGCTGCCACAGCACAGTTCAAGGAGAAGGAACCCCCAACCAAGCAGACCAAAACAGTTGAAACGATTTCTACAGGAATACAGAGTCTGTTTCTACAGGAAGACAGAACAGTTTCTACAGGAAAGTTTGGAAAGCGGGAAGCCAAAGGAGAAATCGGCCGAGATGCTAGCCAAGGAAGCCACCAGGGCCATCAAAGACAAGGGGAGAGATTTGGTTGCTCAGAGGATGAGCAACACTTTCAACAGGGGGGTGATGATGAGCCCCAACAATGTACAATTATTTGGGCTCATTCAACTTCCTAATTTGACTTAATCCACCATTCTCATTTGTTTATTGCATGTTTTTGATTATTTTTATGTTAATAGAGTGAATTTGGTTAGTCATTATGCCAACAAGTCTAATGGGTGCTTTGTGTAGCCTTGTTGGTCAACTTGGAGACAAATTTGAAGGTCTTAATGAGCAGTTGGCAGCCAAATTCGTGGGAGAACAAGCTAGAGGATTTGTAGGAAGGTGTCCCCCTCATTTATGGGCCCTTACCTCGAATTCTCCACCATCAACTCGGAGTTCAAGGGCCACCGAATCAATCAGCTCAAGGGCAGCCAAGCAAGTCAAGTTGGACTGCTGTTAACTACAACTCTTGGGCAGCCAAGTCCCTAACTTTTAGGAGGACTGTTGGGTCCTCAAAATTGTATAAATAAGAAGGCTTGGGGCCTCATTTTGGTTAGCTAGTTGGTAGTCATTTTCGTAGCTAGTTAGTCATTTTGTTTTAGCCATTAGTTAGCTAGCTTGTAGTTCGATTTTTAGGCCATGGATTAGCTTTTCTTTCAGCTCATTCTCAAGCTCTCCTTATGGACAGTTTTGATGTACTTTTCATTTCTTGATTAATAAAGATGGATCCAGCTTTGCACCAGCTCTAAATCTCTCTTGGGAGGCTGTAGTTCTTGGGGTTGGGCCCATCTCAAGCGCCCAGTACCTCCCTTGTTTATATTTATGTGTCTTTGCTGCATTCTCATAATAAAATCTGCTATTTAGATTTAAATATTGTGTTGTTGTTTAGGTTGCTTTTGATGATTAGAAAAGGTTTTTAATGTTTAGATTTGCTTGATAGGTTAATCACAGGGAATATATTCAGAAAAAGGCTACCAAGTACTTTGGATCTCACCTCCCCTTCAGTGGAATCATGAGTTGGGACCAATGTAACCTTGCTGCCAACAAAAACACTTTCTTTGCTTCACCATGCAATCATTAGTGTTTGAATCTCATTTGCAGAACTTGATATCAGTTTGGATGCATGTTTAGGTTTATAATCACTTAGTTTCATAATTGTTTCACATGGTTTCACTGCAAATAAACTTCTGTTCATTTCCTTTGCTGTTAGGTCAGATTAGAGTAAAGTAACTAGGTCATAGGTTTCATAACTAGATCTTTGTTTTCTTGCATGTCCTTGTTGGTTCAGTTGTAAACAATATGCAGGGCACCTTCATCATCTCCTCAAGTTCTATTTAACCTCTGTCTCACTCATGTACCCTCCAACTCTCTCATTTCCCACATAGCTCCATCTCCTTCAACTTTCGTTGGTTCCATCCTTCCAATCATCAAACCATTGCATACACTCTTCCTTCATCTGATTTTCCAGCTCCTGAGCCATCATCAGGTCCATCTCCATCTCACTTAGCCTCCCACACCACTCCAACACTCCATCATCTCCCAAAACCTCCACGGCCAATCATCCTGTAGAATTGCACAGCCTTCCTGTAGAAACCCGTGAGTTTCCTGTAGAATCCCCTGCAGACATCCTGTAGGAGGCCATTCACTTGGTTGCTGAGCTTCTGAACGTGAAGAACCCCTATGGACTGATGTTAAGGATCTATTGGGACCTCCCATAGCCATTCTGACCTTGCCCATGCTTTCCTCCCATTCCAACCGCTCCTGCACAACCAAACCCTAATTAAAAGCATCATCACAATAAGTCCAACCACTTAAAGAAAAAATACAAAAACATGTCTTTTAAGATGCAAGTAGATTAGATTCATGCATTTTCACTTATTAGAAGTAATGGCATCATTGGTAGAAGTTTCCTTCACATTCTTTGAATCATAGAGGTTAGACTAGTTAAATTAGGGTTTCCTAGGGTTTCCATGTTTTGATTTGCTTTCAGTTCAGTTTTGCCAAGTAGATTAGTCTTCTTTGAGCTAGCTTTCGTCCATCATTTAACAAGCTTCTTCTGAGAGCCTATAGAAGTTGGCTTGAGCCCTAGCGGACTTGTGCCAGCTGACCAAGTGACAGCTGCGACAAGAGCTAGTACTTGTGCATACAGCACCGTCGCTTCCAAGTTTGTACGAACTACCGGGTTGATAAAATTAAGAGACAGGAAGCTCCAGGAGTTGTAGCATTATTGCTACAATACTGGAGCTCACCACTATCCCATCCAAAGAGGGGCTTATCCCATTGATGGTGGACCTGAATAACTTCCTCTAGAGCACTATAAATACAGGCATTGGGCCAAAGGGAGGGAGGTTAAAAGTTGAACATTCCTAAGGGTAGATGCTGCTGGAATTAGGACTTCCTTGTAGAAGCTTGTGAGGAGACATTACCATCTTTTCTTGTTTCATTTGGAAGTGGGTGAGCTGATCAGAGTAAAGGAGAACTCTTGTGGACCCTGGGAGGGACCTGCACAACACCAAGGCTCAGGTTGTAATGGTTCCTTTTGTTACCTTTTAATACAAATAAGTCCATGCTTCTCAACAATTTGTTATTTATGAGTTGTTTCATATACTCCTTGGTCTATATGTTAAATATGTTTTATTTTATGTGATATTTAGGTGTTATTTAATCGTTTGATTGTTAGTGAATGCAGGTTTCGAAGAGAAGGAGGAGCTCATCCGGATCAACGAAGCTGGACTACTACAACAGCGTTGGGTTACAGGTAGGATCTACACACTTGATTTCTCATATTGTAAATGCATATTTAGAGAAGGATTGCTCTTCTTTGTCTTGTTTATCACTAGAAAGTTTTTGCTTCTAGGGAGGTCGGTTGTGTCCGCACTAACGACTCTTTCCGCATGACATGAACATTATGTAATATTGATGCATTTGGTTTGACACATAAAACCACTTATATGAATCAATTGATAGATTTGATATTGATGATAGAAATGGTTGATGTATGGCCTACATGTATGACTCACTTAGTGATGGGTTATCTAGTGCGTAACTTATCAGAATTATTTTGATTCATATATAGCTCAAGTGGATATGATTTATTTAAATGAATGACTTAGTGAATTTATCATTTACTTCTAGTGAGAATTCCTAGATTGGCACATGGACACTAGACTTGATAATGTGATGATTATATGTCTTGTTGTTATATAAATGCATGAATGAGAGCTACCTCGCAGGGGGAAAAGAACTATATGATAGCTGAGATCTACTCTTCCATTGAGGGAAGGTCGAGACATCTCATGAGGAAGGTATAATGTACATTATTCTACTACATTTGGTATCTACTTGATATGCACTCTTATGACACGAGTAAAATGTAAATGACAGGTGGCAAGACGACCTGACTGGATTATTCGATGAAAAGTCCAACCAGCTCTGTACCGTGGTCTGTATTAGGGTGTTGACCCTAGTTCTGAAGGAGGAGTGGAGGCATTTCCCACTGTGTATCCTCCGAAACCTGGAATCGTGGGAGGGCATTGGTGGACATGCTCCCCTAGACGTGTGATAACGATTGCCAGTTGCCTGCTGGGGAAGTTAGGTCAATATAGTCAACGCTTCCACCATGTCATTTTTATCAGTGGTTAGTATGGTCGTTGCCACTGATAAAGCAACAGAGGATGGATAGGGTGGGAACAGAAGAAGATCAGGATGGATAGGAGGATATAGATCAATTGGAGATTCTTGATGGGAAGTAATGTCATTGTCTAACTTATCAAATTTTACAGCTATAACTCTCTCTGGTTTGTTATGCCTTCGAACTCCTTGTATCTTTTCATTCTAACTTCGGCACAAAGTTTTCTGGAGGGAGGGTGTATGCAATGCCCCACTTAAATCTTACCCTGCGAGTTTTATTAATGTTTACATCACCTGAAAATATTGAGAAATATTGGTGAATACCTTCATTTGGGAAACTATAAATTTATTGTCTGATATAAAATTTATGATTTCTTTTTTGGATTGCAGGTTTCTGTGGAGTGGTTTTTGAGAGATAGAATTCGGATAATCCACAGTGTTCTATTATTCAAATTCCCAACTTGCCTTCTCAAATTGAATCTTAGGTAGGATATGGTCTCCTTCCATTATTTCAAATAATATATATATTCATCTCACATTCCCCAATGTACTCTCACATTTACTTGGGAGAAGACATGGTCATCTCTAACTAATTGTCAATATATATATTCATCTCACATTCCCCAGTGTACCCTCACATTTACTAGGGAGAAGACATGGTCCTCTCCATTTAATTACATCTCACATTCCCAAATGTACTCTCACATTCACTAGGGAGAAGACATGGTCCTCCCTATTTAATTACATCTCACATTCCCAAATGTACTCTCACATTTACTAGGGAGAAGACATGGTCCTCTCCATTTAATTACATCTCACATTCCCAATGTACTCTCACATTTACTTGGGAGAAGACATGGTCCTCTCCCATTAATTTTCCAATTTTATATTCATATCACATTTCCAAATGTACTCCCAGATTTACTTGGGAGAAGAGAAGTCAATAGTAAGGATGGATGATAAGTTAATTACATTAATGAGAGGTGGTTGAGATGGAGAAGAGAGGGAGGGTATAAAGGGAAGGGGGAAGGGAGAAAAGGGATGTTGGGTCTTGCTTATGATTTTGGTTGGCTGTGATTTTTAGTGCATTGAGAGTGGTTTTGGAGACCTAGGGAACCTATGGAGGTTTCTTGGGTTAGTTGAGAGAAGGGATATATTGTTTACCTTGTTCTTGGACACACACACTACATCTGGTTGGACTCAGGCTCGAAGGACTAGGGAACTTGTGGAGGTTTCCTGGGCTAGGGATTTATTTCCTAGTTGGCTGGGAGGTAGATCCAGTTGGGTCAGTCAAGAGGAGCATTCAGCAGGAGCAACAGCTCAAAGGCATCTCCACCAGCCACCGGTACAGGTATTCCTCTATAGATTACTCATGTAAATTTAACAAAATGAAATTTTCACCATAAGTTATAAGGATTAGAATGTAAATAGTAAAATTTTATTTGTTTAAAAGTCTTGTAAGAAAGTAAACTATTGCCTCTTATTGCATTTAATTTCATCAGAAATAGATCTGTTAGAAGACCCTAAGATAGGGCTCTTACAACAATGAGTTGGTTTTGGAGGTAAATTAGATCATTTTCTAGACACTTTGAAGGCAAATCGTATAATGCATAGTGCTAACGCAAAATTAATAAAGAAAGAGTTTATCAATTTGGTTAAGGGACTTTGGAGACCATAGACCAGATGTTAGTGAAATGAGCTTATCTACTCTATAATGTCAATGGAATTTGAAAAGAATTAGAAGAGAAATTAATATATGGGACTATGAAAAAACTAATAAGATGAGCATAATTTAGTAGATGTTGAGGAATCTCTAGCTAGAATCTTTGAATCAAATGGAGTGGGATTTTTGTTCAAATGAACTAAACTAGAAATTCTGAATTTAGAAAAATGAGCAACAATTTATTGCACAAAATGGCTACTTGGAGGTTAAAAAGTAGGGTTCCTTGGTTAGAAAAATGTAGTGAGAGCTCTGATCTTTTTCATCAATTTCCAAAGGTAATGGGAAATATTAATACTATTTAATATTTTGTAGATAGATGCAAGGAGTTGATCAAATTTGAAGAGTTAGCTACTACAAGGGTGGAACATTTTCATAATCATTTCAAGGGTAGAAGAGGGTTTCAAATGCGATGGTTATTAGAGTAACATAATACTTCACTATATTCATCTTAGAAGATGATACTATATCATTAATTGAAGAAGCCTCTCTACAGGAATTAAAATCCACTCTTCACAGTCTTTAGAAGGATAAAATTCTAAGATCAACAATTGAACTATGGATTATTTTATGTATTTTCTAGAATTATTTAAAATTGAATTGCTTATAGTGGTAGAAGATACAAGGTTGTGTGGAAGAATGTCATGATCTTCTTATTCTAAAATCTAATAATCCATCCTCCTTTGAGGATATCTGTGTGATATAGTTATGTAGTACTTTTTATAATATAGTGGTAAAGGTTTTGGCAAATAGGGTGAAAAATATTTGTCCAAAACAATTTTGGGGGAGAAATTTGGTTTCAAAGCCGGTCTATAAATTCATGAGGCTATTTGGGTTTCTCAAAGTGACATTCACAACATTAAATTAAGGCATTTAAAGGCTATGGTGTTAAACCTAGATTTATCAAAGGCTGTTGATAAGCTAGTTGGGTTTACTTAAGTTTGTTGATGAAAAATTTGGCATTTGAGGTACCCTTTATTACTAAGGTAATGACTTATGTAATAATGACATCTTTCTTCATTCTCATCAATGATGATTCTGTAGGTTTCTTAATTAAGAGATATTGGGAAGGATGCATTTTATTGCCTCCTTTTTTTTCTTCTTGTGGTTGATGGGATTAACAAATCATGCTCAAGGACCATCAAAGAAGTTCATATGGGGTTGAAGTTACATAATCACATCTTTTGTTTGTATATGATGTATTATTATTTTCAATGGAAATAGATAGGACATAACCTAGTTGTGTGACTTTCTATATTTGTATTGTAATAAAATAGGGATCATGATTAACATAGGTAATTCTTCAAGCTCATTTTGAGAGTTGGAGGAGGAGGAACAAGATTTTTATCTATCCATATTTCCTCACATATGCATGGATTTGGTAGATTGGATGAAATATTTAAGGTTCTACCTACAACCAAATAATTATTTGGTATAATATTCAAATTGGAATGTACCCAAACTAGAAAAGTTATTAACATGTGGAATTTACAACTAGTGATTGTGGGGAAAATGACCATTTCTTTATAGAGCCATTCTTGACACGATTCTTATATATTGGATGTATATGTCACAGATTTCAAAAAAAATATATTAGAAGGATGAGTTTCAAGTATTTGTGGGAGGATTAGCTAAAAAAAGGTTGATTTTGGGAGTAAAATGGTAGACACTAGTTGTATCAAAGTTTGTGGGAGGATGGGGCCTTAAAAACATTTTCCTTTCCTCAATGTGTTTTTGAAGCTAAGTGTATTTGGAAGCATGTTCTAGATGAATGGTTATGGTGACAAGTGGTTACTCAAAAATATATTTAGCTGGATTTATTTGAGTATTGAAAAATCAAGGTTGCCTTAAAAATATTTTCCTTTCCTTAAAAATTTGGAAGCTAAGTGTGTTTGGAAGCATGATCTAGATGAAGGGTTATGGTGTCAAGTGGTGATTCAAAAATATATTTAGCTAGATTTATTTGAATATTGAAAAGGGAGGGTTCATAAATCTAAGTATAATGTATTACTGACATGGAAGGTATTTATGAAGAATTTTCCTTTCATTTGGAATGTTGGGGTTGAGTAGCATAGAAGGTGGGGGAGTGGACTTTGATTCAAATTATTGAGCATGAATCAGTTTGGAGTAGAAGATACCACTTATTGTAGCACGAATGATTTAATCACTAAGGGAAAGAATTTTTTACATGTTTTCCCGCATTGTAAATCCACTTACAAGTTCAATATGGATGTCTCATGGTAGGCAAGCTAGGCTTCATATGAAATTAAATGACTTTATTGAATGGTATTTTATCATGTTTAGAAAGAAGTCATGTTCAAAACCAGGAATGTTAAAATGAGTTAGCATGGTCCTTTTCTCTTTCGAGGATTTACACATCTAAGCATGAATATATGTTTTTAAGTATAGATGAAGGAATAAGAGAACTTCAATGGTGGTAGTATTACCTTTGGAATAAAAAATGTCCTTCTGAAGGAAAGGAATTTCCCTTAGATTTTTTCAATGGGGCATCCGATGGGGATCTTGATGTTGTAGAGGGTGAGCAATTTTATTCCTTGAAGATCATCATTACATAAAGCTTATGGAAGGAATCCAGTGAGGATGAAAATATGTGCATAACTATTGGCATTTAAACTAGTATTATTTCTAGCAAATGAAAAATAAATTAATGCTTTAAAAAGTGTTTTATGATTCTTAGTTTGTCATTAAATTAGTAGAAGATGAAAAAAGATGCCACAATATATTTTTATTTTTTTCCTTGGAAGAGATCAAAGTTTTTAGAGTGTTTTTCAATGCAAAGAAAAAACATGAAATATGAAAGCCAATATTTTATCCAAAGCTAAATTGTGTTGCAACAAAGTAAGTGGACTATAACATAAAAAAAAATAGGAACATTTTGGAACATTGTAAACCTTCTTTTAATGAAGAATGGTTAGAGAAAAAATTCTTTTATATAATTTTTTTCTTATTTCTAATTAATTTCTACTCTTAAGAAATTTTGATCATGTTATTCATTTTATTTTTAGATATTAAAATCATATCTTCAATATGAAAAATATATCTATTTATAAATGTATAAGGTCTAATATTAGCACAACCACATTAATAAATGTGGTTGATATACATCGATAGGTGTATATTAACAATATTAATAATAATATTGTTTATAATAGTAATAAACATGTAGACTCTAAAGTTATAATGTGATTTCTACTGAAAAAAGAAAATCAATATACAAAATAATATTAATATTAATAATAATACATCTAGCACAACCACATTAGTAAATGTGGTTGATATAGGTTCAAGGCCTATAATCATGATTATTATGATTAATATTATTAATTAATATTACCATTGTTATTAATTAATATTATTATTTAATGATTAATTTATATTACTATTAATATTATTAGTATTGTTTATAATTATTAATTAACATTATTTTTTTTTAACGAGATCAGATACTTGTGTATTATAAAAACTTCAAAAGGCAAAGCCTGTTACATGTTGTAGGAAAAGCTGAGAGGGAAGGATCCCAAATGGGTGCGCAGACCCTTGATCCTTGTTGATGGACTTGGTAGAAATAGTTTGAAAAAGATAACGGCTATACTGTCGTACAAACAAGCCTGCTAATAAACAAAATTTACAAGACATTAAACAAATTACTGTTGCTAATTAACAGGGTCATCAAGCTGAGGTTCATTTTTGGCGCTGATTTTAGTCGAGGTCTCCACTTGCATGCTCTGTGTTATTGAACTGATATGAGCAATTGCTTCTTCCATGTGGTTGCACTTCTCCTTGAGATTTTCAATCTCCACTTTTTGCTTCTCCAGGTTTTTCCTCTTGCAGTTTCTGTCCGCATGGAATTCCTCCTTGAGCTCATTAAAGTGCTTAACGAATCTTGCAATCATAAAGCAGTGGGATTTACATAAGGTGCATTCGTTGTTTGTAATGATGCGCTCCAAAGGGTTTGCAGCTGTGTCACGATCTTCTGGAAGCTCTGCCATTTCTGAGACTCGGATGTAGAGAGCTTTAGAAGCTATTGACGAGAAGAAAGAACAAGGGGAGCAAAAGGAAAGAGAGCGGGATGAAGGGGAGAAGGGGGCGCAAATCGGGAAGAGAGCAGACCTAGCGTTGAAGGAGGCTGTGGAATGAAGGGGTAGCTGCAATACAGGAGAAGACGAGGGCATGAAGGGAGCTGGAGGAGGATGGAGCTGAAAAAAGGAGACAGAGCAGTTAGCTGATAAAAATAACAGACCAATACAATTGCAAAAATTACCCCTGAGAACGATTGAGAGCGGCCTTTCGGTTGAGGTGAACGAAATGCGTTCTCTAGCATTGTCCCCAGGCTGGGTGAGGGGAGACGATCCTTTGCGCTTATGCAAATGTGGGAATGGAGATCTGAGATGAGCTGAGAGGGAAGGACTCTGGTGCTTATAATGCTGAGTGAGAGGCTGAGCCAACTGATCTGCGAGGAGATCCTCAGAGATTTAGCTGAACTTAGGATCAGATTTGAAATTGTTTTTGTAGTCGATGAATATTGTGAAATGATGGAGGCCTACCTTCTGCTCAGAGATGTCACGGAAGAGCTGGGAATTCATGGGCTCGTACCTGATCTTCTTGTCAAACGCGATTTCGTATGCGCTGCTCAAGGTGGAGGGGGGCACAGTGTCAAAGAGAATGCTCGCTGGAGGCGGCTTGGCAGTCTCAGAATATCGAGCAGGAGGGATGTTATGATTGCTGAGATGACTGGGTTTCAGAGTTTTGGGGAAGTGATGGAACCTACTGCGGGATCGATTTGTCATAGATATGGTCATTTTCTCTGGCTTTTCCAGTAGGCCTGTTGGATGCCCTTGTGGCAAGTGAATCAGCTTTTGAGTTGTGTTCCCTTAGAACGTGTTTAAATGTTATGTCTCCCAGCTGCCTGACGTTGTCCATTATTCTAGATTTTAGATTGTTTAGTGCTACTTTTTTAAAGTCTCCCCCTAAAGCTATAGCTGCAATAATGATTGCTGAGTCTCCCAGGATGATTGAGTTCTGGGTTCTCATCTGTTTCAGAATGGTAGTGCCTAGGAGGAGGCTATAGGCCTCGGCCATGTTGTTTGACATTTGCCCCAAGCCCCATTCGTAGGTTAGAATAACTTTGCCATGCTGATCCTTTATGACTCCCCCTGCCCCGACTTTCCCTGGGTTGTTTTTGGAGGCCCCGTCAAAATGTAGAGTGGTTCGTTTTTGGTCAAGGATCCATTGTCTTATTTCTTCCTTGGTGCCTCTAAGCTTCCAATTATTGCCTCTCTTGTCTGCAATGGAGTGAATTTGTTTATGCTTCGCATACTTGAGACAAAATTTGTTGAGCCAATCCTTCTCATCCTTGTGCCAACTAATTTGATATGGAAGGGAGACAGTGTTGGCACTTATTGCTTCGGATATAATCGCCATTGTTTTCGCCAAAATGCGAGCTGGATTAGGCTTCTGGTTGTTGAAGATGAAATTGTTTCGAGACAGCCATATTTGCCAACAGAGGGTTGCTGGGATGCATTTCCACAGGTGGATGATGGAGCTCTTGGATTTCTTGGGGAAAGGATAGCATTTCTCCCAATTTTTTTGTAGATTGGGAAGTTGGTCAAAGGTCTGACTAATTTTCAGAGGGCTGATGAGCTGAGTCCAACAACTTTGAGCGAAGGGGCAGTCCAAGAAGAGATGATGGCTGCTTTCTTCCTCAGCACGACAGTGGTAGCAGATTGAGGGGCCAATTATCCCTTTTTTCCTGAGATTCTCAGCTGTGAGTATCTTGCCTTTGAGGAGTGTCCAGTTGAAAAATTTTATCTTTGGCAGACACTCTGATTTCCACACTGCTGCATATAGATTCCATTTTCCTGTTGTTGAATTTGCCTGAAGAAGCCTATATCCCTCTTTGACAGTGAAGTTTCCTCCACTGGGATCCCAAATGTACCTATCGTCGGTCCCTTTGTTTGTGGGGGCAGAGCCAGAGAGAGAGGTTTTGAGATCGGACCACAGATCCCTGAGGCCGTTTGGGATAGGGAGGCCCTTCCAATCATGCCAGCTGTTGTGATCCCATATGGAAATATCAAATAGAGAGGTCATATTCTTTGCTTCCATCCAGGTTTGCAGGGGTCTGAAGTTCTGAATAAGGTTTCTTGGGTTTGTCCCCATGATTATGTCGGACCAAAGGTTTATATTTTTACCACTACCAGGCACTTTTGAAATGTGGTTTCTGGATTGGGGGAGGACTTTTTTGATGAGCTTCCAAACAGGAGTGCAAGGTCTCTCAGTGATTGTTTTGGCAAGGATATTAGAGTTCATGCCATTGAGATACTTTATTTTCAAAGATTCCACCCACCAGGAGCCCTTTCCTATTAACATTCTCCAGATCAGTTTGAATCCCATAGCTCTATTGGAGAGACTTGGGATTTTGATGGCTAGGCCTCCGTTTTCAAAAGGGAGGATAACTTGGTCCCATCTGACAAGGCTGAACTTTTTTTAGTCTTGCTTCCCTCCTTGCCAGAGGAAGCTTCTCATAATTAGTTCCATGTGCTTATGAGTGCTGGCAAGGGCCAAGGTTACTGCATATTGGTATATGGGCAGAGCGGAGAGGATGGCCTTGATGAGGGTAGTTCTACGGGCCAAATTTAGCCAAGATAACCCCCAACTTTGAAGGAGTCCCCTCATTTTTTCTATGTGCTTTACCCAAATTTCGGACTTGACTATTTCTTTTGCTAGTGGCAGGCCCAGATAAGAAAAGAAGCTCCAATTCCTTTGCACTGGAATGTCCAAGATCAAGGAAATTCTTTGCATGATTTGGAGAGAGGTGTTCCAGGTGTATATCTTGCATTTTTTGTTGTTTAGCTTTCCCCCTGAGGCTGCTAAGAAGGCATCCAAAAAATTTTTGAATCTTTTTGCCATCAGACTTGAGGCTCCCCCGATTGATAAGGTGTCATCCGCAAAAAGCGAATGATTGATTTCTTTGATCCCTCTTTCTATACTGATCCCGGTGATCTCCTTTTGCTTGCATAGTCTCTCTAGGTGGATGCTCAAGGTCTCCGCCATTATGATGTATAAAAATGGAGAGAGGGGGCAGCCATGCCTCAATCCCCTAGTGCTTCTGAAGTAGCTGCTCGGTCTGTCGTTGATCAGGGGGGAAGTCCAGGGGTTAGAGATGCATTCCTTAATAATGCTTATAAATTTGTTGGAGATCCCGAATTTACTAAGAACTTCTATCAGGAAATGATGATCCACCCTGTCAAATGCATTAGCCATATCTAATTTGATGATCATACCTCATTCTTTCTTGTTGATACTGATGTGTATTGCCTCCTGAATCAGAATGACATTATCCGTGATTTGTCTCTGAGGTACAAATCCCCCTTGGTTCTCGGAAATGAGGGTGGGGAGGAGCTTTTTAAGCCTCTTGGCTAGAATTTTAGTGATAATCTTGTAAGAGACATTGCAAAGGGAGATGGGCCTGAACCGATCGAAGGAGAGGGGATTGATGTCTTTGGGAATGAGGGCAAGGTGTGAGGATTTGGTGTTTTCCCCCATCTTGCAGTTTTTGAAAACATTTTTTACCATCCTTACAAAGTCTTTTTTTATAGTGTCCCAGTGATTTCTGAAGAAGGCGACAGTGAAACCATCTGGGCCTGGGGCCTTGTCCTGTTGCATGCTGAAGGCTGCCATCCTGATTTCCTCCTCTGAAACATCCTTGTCCAATTCGCTGTTTTGCATGACTGAGATTTTGCTCTCAATTGGTCTGAGGAATTCCGTGCTATCCGAAGACTGGGGGCCTGCTGTTAATAAGGATTGGAAATGCATGAGTGCTGCCTCTTTTATTGCTTCTTGCTCGTTGATCTCTTTCCCTTCTACCACGATTTTGTCGATTTGGTTGCCGGGGCATTTGAGCTTGACGTTGTTGTGGAAAAAGGAGGTGTTTTTGTCTCCGGCCTTTAGCCATAGACACCTCGATTTCTGCCTTTGTTCTTCCTCCTCTACCCTGTTTTGTCTATACAGTTCCCTGTACATTTCGTTTTCTTGTGTTTGGTCCTCCTTTGTGTATTGAGTATTCTCTTTTGCCTGGCTCCACTGCTCCAGCTGCTTGTGAAGGTCTGCTTTTTTTTATTTTCCTTAGCTGCATTTTCTCTTGCCCACTGCTTTATAGCTGTTCTTACAGACTTCAGCTTGGTTTCCCAGATATAGTGAGGCGAGCCTATAACTTCCTTAGCCCACTGAGCTTGGATGAGGTTGCAAAAGTCTTCTTTAGCGTCCCAGATTTTGTTTTATTTGAAGGGGATGGGCCCCAGATTTCTTCCCTTGTCCAGCATTATGGCCACTGGTTTATGGTCTGAGCCCGAGGCTTGAATGATTTTGGATTTGATAGAGGAAAAGCATGCAACAATTCTTTCATGAACAAGGATTCTGTCTAATCTCTCCTTGATGTTGTGGATGCCGGTTCTTTTGTTACTCGACGTAAATTTCCCATTATAAGGAGGAATGTCTATCAGATTATGATTCTGGATTATTGATTCCAACGAGTCTCTTGAGGGGTCTGCGTGGAAGATCCCACCTAGTTTTTCCTCGGCATTTCTTATTAGATTCAGATCTCCTCCCAAGAAAATATTCCTGTCTTGAACTGACTGTAAGTCTGTGGTTAAAGAATCCCAGCAGAGAGCTTTGTCCCTATAGTGATTCGGAGCGTAGATGTTGTATATAGTGTAGATTTCGTTTGAGGTTTTGTTTCTGAGATCTGATCTTACCCACCAGTTGCAAGAGTTTATATTGATGGGTTCCCATTTGTACTTATTCCATAGAGTTCCTATACCTCCTGATGCGTCTGCTGCTCCTATTGATGTACCAAAGTAGTTTTTGTATTTTGTGGTTTGCTTTTGGAAATCGTTCTCAGAAATTTTGGTCTCTTGGATGAGGAGAAGGTCTGGTTGCTCCTATTTAATTATATCCCAGACTGCATTTGTTTTTAAGGAGGAGCCCAACCCCCTGCAATTCCAAGAGACCATTATCATCATTTTCCAATTTTTAATTCGTGCCCGCTCTTCTCCTTTAGTTTTTCTCCACTTCCTTTTTGTCTATCAAGATATGTATCCATAGGTTGCTGGGTACCGGTGGCCATTTCTTTCACTGCTATTTCATCTCTGATCTCTTTGTTTGACTTCCTGCCTGCCTTTCTCAGAGGGTCAAAGGAGAGGCCTGCTTCTTTTGATTTATTTCGGGTGAGTATTCGCTCGATGGTTGGGGGGGTGAGGGTGGGGGTTTCGATGGGGAGGATATGACTGCTAAGGCAGTGCCTCGGGGAGAGGGGGGAGGTGATATGGGATCTTCAACTGATAGGGATTCAAAGGGGTTAGAAGAAGAGGGGAAGGGGGGAGTTGAACAGGAGGGGGGAGGAGGAGGAGGGGAGGGGATTTCCGGGGGGGGCTTGAAGCTTGGTCCTTGTGAGGGAGAGGGTTTTTTCTTTTTAACTTGTTCCCAAGGACCTTCAGCGATTTCTGCATTACCATTAGGTTCATTTAATTTTGACTTGCTACATCTATTTGCGAAGTGCCCATATTCGTGACATACCTTGCATTTGAAGGGCAGTTGCTCATAGTCTGGTTGTTGGATGTGTGTCCAGTGATCTACCTTTTTCTTGATGGCTTCCGGCAAGCCTTTCCTGAGGTCGACTTCAACGCATATCCTTGCACACGCATGCATGTTCCCCTTTGGCTCAGATCTGTCGATGTATTTTCCAACTGCATTCCCAATAGCCTTTACAGATTCATCTCCCCAGCAGTGGAGCGGCAGATGAGGCGGGCGAACCCAAACCGGGACTGCGTTTGGGATGTCCATTTCCGGGTCGAAGTCTGGAGTCCATCTGTTCAGATAAAGGCCTCTTGAATCCATGAAATAAGGGTCGTTTCTGAAGATGAGGTTCTTGTCCTCTTTTGATTCAAATAGGAAGGTGTAGAAGCCCCTTCCACAGAACCTGATAGCTATTTTTCCTTGTGTCATCGCGCTCCAGTTGTGTTCTACCCATTTTTGGACTGATCTAGGTGAAGGCCAAAGGCCAGTGAACCGGTCGACAAGACCTCTTTCAGCTAAGGCGATTGTTGCCTTCCTCAGAAGGGTAGGAGGAAGAGAAACTTCAGGGATTTCAACCAGTGTTTTGACAAACTTTGTCGCAGATGGGCGGATTCTTGTTGATGCGTTCTCTGGGATGAGAGATGCGAACAGTTTTTCATGATCTTCCAGGTTTGGTGGGGGGGGATCAGACCCAGCCATAAAGGCGAAGGGGAGCCAAAGTGCAGGCGCTTCACGGAAAAGAAAGAGGCAGAAGGGGAGAGACCCAGTGCTGGGGTGAGCAGGAGGCCCGAGGGGCGAAGGAAGATTAGGAGAGGCCCAGGGGGGCGTAGAGGACAGTGGACCTGCCAGGCAGGGCCCGGGGCAGGGCCAGGCGGCGGCGCGGGGGTCTGGTTCAGATCGCCTTCTTCAGAGCTCGCAGTCGCTCCATCATTAATAAACATTATTATTAATAGTTAATAATGCTATTAAATTTAATAGCATTATTAATTAATAAATATTAATAATAATCCATTCATTCATTTTATTCCATTCATTATTAATTAATTCATGGTCGAATATTAATTGAATTAATTATTAATTATTAATTAAATTAATAATTAAATGAATTAAATTGAGTTAAATTAATTATTAAATGAAATGAAATGAAATTAATTATTAATTCATATTATTACTATTTATATTGATTATTATTATTAATTCATTACTAATTATTTATAATTCGTTATTAATTATTTATAATTCATAATTAATTAATTATTGTTTATTAATATAAATATTGTTAGTATTACTAATATTATTGTTATTGTTAATATTAAACCTTAGGATTAATACTAAACATTCGAGATTTATACTAAACCCAAGGGATTTATATTAAACCCTAAGATTAAATCCAAGAGATAAATATCATAAATCCTCAAATAAACATGGTTTACCATGGTTGACCACAGTGGATTTTCATATTGACACAATCTATGTCACATTGCAACATTGGTCTATGGTTGACCCTAGTTGAATTTCATAATGAGACAACATTTGTCACAAGGCGATGTTGGACAATGGTTTTCCATGGTTGACCATGGTCGATTTTCATATTGACACAATCATTGTCACAATGTAACATTGGACCATGGTTGCCCATGGATGACCATGGTTGTCACAATGTGACATTGGAACAAGAGACAGTCTTTTTCAGAATGTGACCATGGTTGACCATGATTATAAACCCAATGGATTTATATTAAACCCAAACATTAATATTATAAACCCTATGAATAATATTATGCCCTAGGAATATGAAACCTTAGATTAATAAACCAAGGGATTAATACTAAAAACCCAGTGGATTAATACTAAAAGCTCAAGGGAATAATTCTAAACCCTAGGGATAAAAATTATAAAACTGAGGTATAAAAACACTAAGATAAATATTATGAACTCTAAAACAAACATGATTGACCACAGTTTACCATCATTGAGTTTCATACTAAGACAATCTTTGTCACAATGCGACGTTGGACCATGGTTGATTTTCATATTGAAACAATCTTTGGCACAATCTGACAGTGGACCGTTGTTGGAGATGGTTAACCATGATTGTAAACCCAAGGGATTTATGTTAAACCCTGGGATTAATATTACAAACCACATGAATAACGTTTTACCCTAGGAATATGAAACCTTATATTAATAAACCCAAGGGATTGATATCATAAACCCAAGGGATCAATCTTATAACCCCAAGGTATTATAAACCAAAGAGAATAATATTAAACCTGAGGGATTAATATTATAAGCGCAAGGTATATAAACCCTAAGGTAAATATTATAAAACCTAAAATAAACATGGTTGACCATGGTTCATTTTCATATTGAGACAAACTTTGTCACAAAGCAAAATTGGACCATGGTTGACCATGGTTGGACATGATTTATTTTCATATCGAGATGAGATTTTTCACATCGTGGCATTGGACCATGGTTGATTTCCATATTGAGAAAATCTTTGTCACAATGTGACGTTGGACCATGGCTGACCATGATTATAAACCCAAAGGATTTGTACTAAACCGAAGAATTTATATTTAAACTCTATAAATAATACTACACCCTAGGAAAATAAACCCTTAACTTAATAAACCCAATGGATTAATATTATAAATCCAAGGTAATAATAAACCCAATGAATCAATACTAAAATTACAAATCGATTATAAACCCAAGGAATTAATACTAAAAACCCAAAGGTTTATAGACCGAAGGGAATAATAAACCCAAGGGATCAATTCTAAAACTCTCAGGTATTATAAACCAAAGAGAATAATATTAAACCAAAGGGAATAATATTAAAGGGCAAGGGATTAATATTATAAATGCAAGGTATATAAACCCTAAGATAAATATTAAAAACTCTGAAATAAGCATGGTTGTTCATGGTTGACCATGGTTCATTTCAAATTGAGACAATATTTGTCACAAAGCGATGTTGGACCATGGTTGAGCATGATTTATTTTCATATGGGGATAATATTTGACACATCGTGACATTGGACCATGGTTGATTTTCATATTGAGAGAATATTTATCACAATATGACATTTGATCAAGGTTGACCATGATTATAAACCCAAGAAATTTATATTAAACCTAAGGATTCATATTTTAAACCCTATGAATAATATTACAGCATAGCAAAATGAACTCTTAGATTAATAAACGCAACAAATTAATATTATAAACCCAAGGGAGTAATATTAAACCCAAGGGATTAATATTTTAAACCCTATGTATATAACCCCTAATAGAAATAATATAAACCCTAAAATAAACATGGTTGGTTATGTTTTACCATGGTTGATTTTCATATTGACACAATCTTTGTCATAATGCAACATTGAATTATGGTTGGCCATAATTTATTTTCACAATGAGACAACATTTGTCACAATGAGATGTTTGACCATGGTTGACCATGGTTGTCACAATGTGGCATTGGACAAAGAGACAATCTTTGTTAAAATGTGACCATAGTTATTGACCATGGTTGACCATGATTGACCATGGTTGACTATGGTTGATTTCCATATTGAGACAATATTTGTCACAATGCGACATTGGAACATGGTTGATCATGGTTGATTTTCATATTGACACAATCATTGTCACAATGTGACATTGGTTGATTTTCATATTGAGAAAAGATTTGTCACAATGTGACGTCGAACCATGGTTGACCATGATTATAAACCCAATGGATATATATTAAACACAAACATTAATATTATAAACCCTATGAATAATATTATACCCTAGGAATATGAATCCTTAGATTAATAAACACAAGGGAACAATAACCAAGGGATTAATACTAAAAACCAAAGGGATTATAAACCCGAGGGAATAATATTAAATCCAATGGATAAATATTATAAACCCAAGGGATAAAAACCCTAAGATAAATATTATAAACCCTAAAATAAACATGGTTTACCATGCTTTACCATCGTTGATTTTCATACTGACACAATCTTTGTCACAATGCGACGTTGGACCATGGTTGACCATGGTTGATTTTCATATTGAGACAAATTTTGGCAGAATGTGACATTGGACTATCATTGAAAATGGTTGACCATGATTGTAAACACAAGGGATTTATATTATACTACCGGATTAATATTATAAACCCTATGAAGAATATTTTTCCTTAGGAATATGAAACCTTAGATTAATAAACCCTAAGGGATCAATTCTATAACCCCAAGGTATTATAAACCAAAGGAAATAATATTAAACCCAAGAGATTAATATTATAAGAACAAGGTATATAAACCCTAAGATAAATATTTTAAACCCTAAAATAAACATGGTTGATCATGGTTGACCTTGGTTCATTTTCATATTGAGACAATCTTTGTCACAGAGTGACAATGGACCATGGTTGAGCATGATTGGTTTTCATATCAAGACGATCTTTGTCACATCGTGACGTTGGACAATGGTTGATTTCAAAATTGAGAAAATATTTATCATAATGTGACAGAGGACTGTGGTTGACCATGATTATAAACCCAAAGGATTTATATTAAACCCAAGGATTCATATTTTAAACCCTATAAATAATATTACAGTCTAGGAAAATGAACCCTTAAATTAATTGATCCGAAAATGAGATCTTAAATCAATACTAAGGTATTACAGACTCATGTGTAGGAATGCCTATATTATTTAGTGCAACGGATCGAAAATATTGCGAATAATATAGACATTGAACAGTTATAAAACATAATAAACACACACATCAACACAGCAAAATAATCAAGGAGTTCACCAGACTTCCTGGCTACGTCTCCTGGTCTAGCTTTCAGCCTCTCTATTATTTCTTTAAGAGTAGAATATTACAAGTGTGAGCTTGAATAGAGTCTCAACACAACAGTGACAAAACAACAAGGATTTAATCAAAATCCTCGAGTCTAAAAGACTACACAGACTCTCCCTCTTCGTCTCCGTCTTCTGCTTTCTCTTGCTCTCTTCTATGTTCCCTTTATCTACCATAGAGTTGCTTTTAAGCCTCTCAGCTCTGTCCGTTCATCTACATTCTTGGGCTTTCTGGTTCCCAGCTGTTGTCTATTCAACTCCATGTCAAACATTAAACAATCATTGTAAAATGCTTAAGGTATAGTGGCCACCTGTTTTCAAATGGAAAGACTAGCATGTTGAAAAATCCCAAATAATTGCTTCTTTGTTTACATAGAGAAATACACAGGAAAAACTCTAAAACAGAGGAATCAAATGGTTGTTATGCCTCATCCTTTATCGGTCCTTTGGCATCCCACACCATAGATCTATTCTCATCCAACGGTTCACATCCATCTTGATCATCCAACTTGCTCATGCATTCTGCACCATTGATCTGCGACCATTTGATCTGACGGTTGATGTGCATTTCGCATGACTTACTTGCGCGGAGATCACCCACCTGAAAAAGTGGTTTTCTCTCTCCTTGTTGTGTGCTACGTTTCGATTAGTGTATGGGATCGGATGGAGCCCGTCCAATACCACTTATTGCCTAAAACCTACCTGAAATACCATTTACTACGGAACCCAAATAACATAAAGTTGCATTCATAAATCCTTTCGGGTCCTTGTTTTATCGCTGTAGTGCCATATGCCATGTCTCCTTTGTATTTTGGTTTTATAACGAAAATACACCAATACACAGAAAAAGCCCGACAAAACACTTTTATCTCGAAACTCAAATTTATAGAGCCACATTTAAAGACCCTTTTGGGTCCACCTTGATCGCTATCACAAATCACATGGGCTATGGGTCTTCACCCCATTGTATTGTTGCGATGCGATATATCGCAATCACATATCACATGGTCTTTGGGCCTTTGGTAAGTCCTTCCCTTGGAAACCTGCGATGCGATGGTGTAATCGCAGCCGTTGTTCTACGCGCTCGATCAACGGTTCACGTTGTGTTTCCGATCGCAGTCTCATTTCCCCTTGGGCCATCCCCGTTACACTCTGCCGATGCAATATCACCAAACCCTCTGATGTGATCCACCAATTTGATCTAGACCATTGATTGGTCTGATCCAACGACTCTAATTCAATGATTCTTCAACCTTTGCTTTACTCTATTTTCCGCCATTCTTCATGGTTTTTCTTTTGCGATAGTGTTTTTCGATAGCATTAAATACTTAGACTTAGAGGTGTTAGGATCCATTTTGGATCACGTCTTCCCACTGAAAAGCTTTTGGACCACCAAAATTGTTTTTTAGGCATCAATCAAGTGAGGATACAGTTCCCTCACTTGTCCAATTTCTATCCATCATTCCTTGCTTGGATTTGAACCTTTGAGTCCCACTCCAAGTACTCAATATCCCCTTGACGCATAGTCCTTACCTTCCTATCCAGAATTGTGTCCTCCTGTAACTCATTGAGATACTCAGGCAAAAAATCCCCAATAGAAGGCAACTGACTTTTCTCTTCAGGATCTTCAATCAATGAAGGTTCATACAATCTCAAGTTTTCTGCATTAACGACTGAATATATCTACATATAAGCTGGCAAATCAAGGCGAAAATGATTTTCATCAATTTTATGAAGTATCTTGAAAGGTCCATACCTTATTGGTTTTAGTTTCTTACCTTCACCTTGCATTCTGTCTTTGCTGATGTACAGCCAGACTTGATCACCAACTTGAAAATTATTCTTAACTCGATGCTTTTCATGTCTCACCTTATACTTGGCTTGACTTCTTTCCAGTTGTTCTTGTACTGCCTGGTGAATTTCCTGGATTTGTTTGATGAACCTGGTTACTTTGTCCACATCACTGTGTCCATCAACTGCTATGTCTTTACTAAAGACAAAATCCAAGGGAGACCTTGGTATAAAACCAACACAAGTCTCAAAAGGAGATCTCTAAGTAGAAGAGTGCTTGGCAGAGTTGTAAGCATGCTGCACATAAGACAAATGCTCATCCCAAAGCTTGGGATGCTTGCTGCAATAGCCTATGAGCAACTAGATCATTGTCCTTATGACCACTTCTGTCTAACCATCTATTTGTGCATGAAATGTTATGCTCTTCTTCAACCTAGTGTCCATCAACTTCCATATATTTGACCAAAACTTCCCAACAAATCAAGAATCTTGATCAGATACAATAGAAGTGTAACCTAAAATGAACCCATACATTTTGAAATAACAACTTTGTTGTTTGTTCAGCTATAACCTGCTTGTTACATGGTATCAAAATACACATTTTACTGAACCTATCCACAACAACGTAGAAATAATCATGACCTCTCCTAGATTTTGGAAATCCCCAAACAAAATCCATGGAAACACTTTCCCAAGGACGAGAAGGAATTGGAAGTGAAGTGTACAAGCCTAATTTTCTATTACTGGGCTTTCTTGTAGCACACATAATACACCCTTTGATATATATAGAAACTTTCTCATGCATTCTTGGCCAATAACAGAACCTTTGCAATTGTGCAACTATTTTAGTTACACCAAAATGACCTGATATGAGAGAAGTATGTGCTTCTCATATTATGTTAACTCTTTTAGTTTGTGGAATGCATAACTTTACCAAATGATATAAGAGTTGGTCCTTTACATAATAATCCAATTCTTCTACTTGCAAGCCATGACTTAAAGTTGCATATACATCTTTAAAATCTACATCTTGAGCATATTGTTCAATGTGACTTTCATGAATTACTGAGTTATGCTTAAGTATAGTAGATGCATTAATGATTGTTCTTGATAACATGTCTACAACCTTATTATGTATGCCCTTCTTATATCTGATGACAAGATAAAATTGCTCTAGAAAACCCATCCACCTATAATGTCTTGATTGCTGCAATTTAGTTTGTGAGTGAAAATATTGAAGTGGTTGATGATCTATGTGTATGATTGTTTCCTTACCAATTAGGTAATGTTTCCACTTTTTCACACTTTGTGCTAATGCATACAATTCTTTATCATATGTGGGATAATTAACTACTGCAGAAGTAAATGTCTCATAATGATAGCATATGGGTTTTCCGTGTTGCATCAACACTGCTCCCATGGCATAGTCATTGGCATCTGTATCAATCTTAAATTGATGTTGAAGATCTGGTAGTTCTAGTATTGGTGTTGTACTGATTTTCTCTTTCAAGGTGTCGAAGGCTTTCTGTTGTTTGCCTCCCCACTGAAACACCTGTTTCAATCCTGCTAAAGCATGTAATGGAGCTACAATCAAAGAAAAGTTAGTATTAAACTTTCTCCAGTATTGTGTTGCCCCTAGCAAACTCCTAACCTCTGTAGCAGATTTGGTTTTAGGCTAGTTCAGAATGACTTCAACCTTAGAGGGATTGTTATGGGGAAATCTATTGTCTATTTAGAGCTACAAGACCCACTAAGATGGGTAGCTATCTTAGAAACAAACAGATTAAAGTTACTTGTTTTTCCTTTACGAGAGAGATATGAGAAAGAAGCAGAGAGTACCAACCTCAGTCTTCCACTTGGCTCTTTGCTTCTTTCCTTTCCCCTTTGACAGAATCTCGCCACTACTTCCTTACTTGTCCCGCTTCAAAGAACACCTGTAGATTCACAATAGAATAATAGCATCAAAGCATAGAGATATTTCACTGTAAAAAATATAGGATCAGATATATATTGACCATACAAATGCATATACCAACACAATATTCAGAGATACACAAGAATATGGAGGAAAACTCAAATAGCTTTATTAGTAAAAGTAGTAGAAGGGAGGATTACAACCACTTGGTTTGACCCGGTGCCATCCTCCCAGCTTGAAAGCCCTCTTCACCTCACACAAAGCAAGATCACCCAACAATGTCTTCAAAGAGAAACTAGCAGCACCTCTTTGCAAATTACCAAATTCCAACCTTTGGATCTCTGGGATGAGGGATCCATTTATAGATATTTGCAGGCGGGTGAGTCAGCGTCTGGGATTTTGATTAGTGTCATCTCTCTGATAGTTCCTGGTTCCACATGGAGATTTTAGATATCTTACTCATCCCTGCGCGAACTCAAAGAGGCAAGTGTCAAATGAGCAGTTTCTAGAAGATTCTCTAGGTTTCCACCTAGCAAACTGCTTGTGCCATTTGTCTGCTCTCGCTCATCACACCCTATAAAAGGTATTTCCATTATGCATCACACTTTTTGCATGTGGCAAGTGAGATGCATCACACCTTTAGCACTTGGCAGTCTGTATGGTCCTACTTTGACTAGTTCTGAGTAGTTTTTCATGGAGAACTTCTGGGAGATGATGTAATCAGTTGACCTTGCTCCTTTAGGGTATGAAACAACACTTTTAGGGACATAGAAGCCCTTGGTTTATGGACATATGTGATTGGGTTTGCAGTGCCCAAATATGTCTATAACAATTTCCCCCTAAAGCATGAGGTCATAAATCTTTTGATGTCGGGTGAAATGATTTATAATGAGGATCCGAGGTTTTTCGCACTGGAAGGTGACCTGTAATAAGATACAATACAATACATTATCTTCATAATATTTTCATGATCTAACTGAGGTGGGCATTCCGATGTTCAGCTTTGATAAGTTCATTTTCGTGTACATAGGACAGACAATCGTCTGTGTGCAGACTGATGATTCTAGTAGAGCCATCATCCCTTAGTTTGGATGATTATCTGTGCAGCAATGATGTACATTTGATGTTTTTATTTTCTTGAATATATCGCAGCCCGGATGGATGAAACTAGATCTGGGGTCTTCAAAACTCGTCCAATCTTCATCCGAAAGTACAATTCGATCCATGTGAAAAGATGTTCTGATGTTGAACATGGAAGTACATCGCTTACCAGCCAATGATGTGAGCTGTTAACAGGCACGAGAGGAATCACCGATAATGATGATGACCCTCAACGTACTGTAGTACAATTCACGTGGTGCGAATATATGAGTTGATGTCAAACACCACACAAAATCTTTCGGTCGAAGGCCATTAGTGTAAACCTGTCGCCGGAAGCGAGAAACTTGCCATTGAGGCATGCAAGCTTCAAAGTACTAGAAGGGTTGTCCCTAGGTCGGCTTCTTAGATAATGAGTTGATGTCGAAAAGAAGTGACATGTCATAGGAGGGCATTAATGGATCTCACATCTACGACATGGAACGGAGCAAATGATTTTGTGGAGGTGAAAATGATCTAATGATACAAGGTTCAAGGTGGCGGTCATGAAAGAATGAAGCGTGAAGGTATTGTAGCGGATGAGACACAAGCTGGGTAGGTGAATTCTTTGAGCGACTTCTCTTGAACATATCGGTGACACTGAAATGGATTGGTAGCGTTAACCCCAAAATTGGATGGTACGGTGGAACAATCGTGGTGTGACCTGTGAACGGAATAACCCAACCCGACTCAATCATGGTGATGGAGTGAAAGTCTCATGTTCAAGAGTGACCTGCTACCAATAAAGTTTCTTCAAGTTTTCTTCCCAATTTTCCCTAGTCATTTCTGACCAATACCTCTTTATTTTTGTCAAGCTTAAGGAGGATAACATATGCTTGTTCTATAATTTTCCCTTCGAGCAAACCCGTCACTATGTTTTAATGAGCCTAGCAATAGTTAAACTCGCTATTGTCTGAATGGACAAGTTTGTCGCTATTGTTTTAACGAATTTAACGACAAGGATAACTCAGTCCTTTTCAATTTTAGAGAGTCTGAAAAGAGATGGAAAGAAGACTCCAATATCCCTTTTTTGTAATCTAATCCCTTAAGTCTAAAAAAGTATAAAACAATGTGAAAGGGATGACTTTTAGATAGTTTTAATGAGCCGAACAAGACAAACGCTCGATCTTTTTGTGTAATAATCCCTCAGGTCCAAAAAGATTAAAATCTAGAGGAGGGATGGCACTTCCAACCACCTTAATGAGCTGGAGAGGCCAATTTCTCGGCAATCTTTTCATATTTTACGAGTCAGATGAAAAGAGCTTAAAGGAGACTCGTTTTTTGAGGAACGAGTGATGTTTTCAGATAGCAGCTGGTTCTAGGTAAGATTTGGAACTTTCCAATCATGGTAGTGTAAAGAAGGTGGCTAACAGAATCACTCATCACAGTTGTTCCTCAAAAGGGGTAAACAATCAAATGGAGGCGAATAATCGGCTAAAACAGAGTGGAGGTGATAGTAAGAACACGACCAAGGCTCAAAAACTGATGATAATGTGTTCACAATGGTTATTTACCGGAAGTGGGTTCATTTTTTAATGAGCTTAAACTCTGGTGGAACATATGCTCATTGCTAGGTTTAATTTTTAACGAGCTTGAACTTTGCATAAAACTGCTCGTTTCTAGGTTTATTTTTTAACGAGCTTGAACTTCGTGTAAAACTGCTCATGGCCTAGTTCATTTTTTAATGAGCTTGAACCATGCGACAACATATGCCCAGATTCAGTTTCATGTTTACACAAGCTTGAAACGAGAAACTATGCTTGTTATAAGTTCGCATGCCCCCAGCATAATGACGCAAATCGAGGTGCATGCGCCCTAAGCTTCATTGCATTCATCGCGGTGGTTGGAATGAAGGTTTACCTTCGAAATCTTTGAAAGACTCGACTTTGATTTTATGAGATCGTAATCAAAAACTCGATTTGGAAAGGGAGTTGTTTCATTTTTTAATGAGGTTGACATAGTAAAAGAACTATCCTCATAATCCACCGTATTTACAGTGTTTGATAGAAAATCAAAAACTGAAGGATGATTAAGGTCGTTGGAATAATCTTCGCGGTAATCCAGAATATGGGAACAATGGTGATAATCTTCCCATGGTGCCCCCTCTATGATCATTGACTGAACAATTCCTTCATCTGTAGAATGTACATGCGACCAAGGATCTGAAGAGGTGCCATATTCCTTAGACTTATCTATCCAAACACTCGATGAGCATTGATTTGGGTTTGCCCCCGAGGCCAAGAAAATTGATTGCTATAATATTTCTAAAATGGCGATGATCCATGCTGACAAAATGTTCAAGAATCTTCCAAATCTTTTAGATATAGAAGATATCATATTGCAGGTTCCCACCATGGTCACTTCTGCTAGATTACTTGGAGGTGGTAGGGCGAAAGTACCCATTAAGACAGTGTCCTTTAAGAGGCCTACTCCAACATTTTGAAGCGATTGAGAGCTTCCATGGATCATTGGAATGCTTCCCGTAACTTATGAACTATTGGGGAGAAATGTTTGTTGGTTGAAGATTGTAATTCCTCCTTGGAAGGGAAATGCAATCTTTCTGAAGTATGTCGACTCAACAGTGGCCATAGCATAAATCTAGGCCTTCCTAGTAGGATGTTATAATCGAGATTTCCATCGATAACTTCAACACCAATTTCTACTGTTTTCCCCCCTAGTTCGACTTGCAAGTTACTTAAAATCCCATATGGAGTGTATGTTCATCCATCAAATTCTTTTAACGTCGTTGACGATCGCGACAAGGGTGGTGAGCCTAAATTTTTCCAGCAACTCATTGACATAATACATGTAGATGCCCCCTCATCAATAATTGTTCGATGAATAGTTTTGTTGAGGGCTTTCACTTGAATGAGGAAAGAGAGCTAAGATGGTAACTGTGGGTCATATCCTTTATGATTAAAGGCCATAAGATTGGAATCCACTAGGTCAATCCCACCTATTGCTGATAATAAAGCTTGCCTTTGGGAGGGGCAATTTTGCAGTACCTCAAGTGTCGACATAGCGAACGACGATTGGGCCAGGTCCTCTACTATATTATAATTTTGTGCCGCTCTGACATGAGGATTAAATGTCTATTTATGTACAACTCCTTTTGGAGGCTTTATCGTTAGCTCAGGAATGATGGGTGGCACAACTTCGGTCAAAGTTGTTGTCGAACTACTAGGTTGATCAATAGCCTTGTTGTTTGACAACTGTGGATTCCTTGATATCAAAGCATCATTTTTCTATTTTGAAATGGACAACATAAGGACTTGGGATGGGGAAGAATTGTCACTAGGAACCATATTGGTTCCTAGGTTTGGAAACGGATAAGTCAATACTGCTGAGGTTTTTGAATTCTTAAAGAATTTCTTAACTTCAGCTTTATATTGACAATCTCTCATCCAATGATCCTCATCGCATATGAGGCATGGCTGAGTAGGTTTCTTTCGCCCAGAAGGGTTTGCAGAAGATTTTTTAGGAGACGAATCATCCTATTTCTTCTTTTTGCTCTTCCCTTTCTTCTAGCCTCCTGGTTGCTTCGGTTCTTTTCCTTTGTCAGTTGGCATGACATTAACCTCCGAGGCTAGAATTTCTTCATTTGCATTTTGATCAGAAATATTACGGGCTTTCTTAGATGTAGCCTTTGTCGATTTCGTGCTTGTCGTACCTATCACACCATCACTGGCATGAGAGTCTTTGTTTGATTTAGGAGGAGGAGGAATGGAAAATTCTGGTCTTGGAGCATCAGGGATTTTGTCATAGAGCATGCCAGACTAAGTATAGATCAAGTCTAGATATTACACACGAGCAATCACTTTCTCTTCAGTGACAACCCCTCCCTTCGCCACATCTTCTGTTATAGAAGGTAACAAAGACTTAATAAACCATTCAGCTAGTAGCTAATCAGGGACATATGTTTTTACCATTCTACGACGACGTCGCCATTCATGAATATGATCGGATATGTGAGTGGCCGTCATTTGCTTGAAATTGGTAAGAAGCTTTGTTCATGTTTCATACCTTATTGGTAATTGAAAATGGGTTAAAAAGGTTGTGGCAAGGGCGCTGAAGTTATCAAATGAAGCTCTAGGCAATTCGATGTACCATTTTGCTGCCAGACCAGTTAACGTTCACTGAAAAAGGCGAAGCTGAATCGAATCATCATTGAGAGTGTTGGATGAACAACAAAAATGAAAGGTCATCACGTGATTCGATGGGTCTTCACCCGAATTTCCATTAAATTTAGGAATATCTGATAGAAGTTTATGAGGAATCGCTGGCCACCAAGGGGCATAAGTGATTGGATCATTCATTAGCTGATTTAGATCTGGTAACTCTAGAGTCGCGACGAAGGGTAACTATTGATTCAGGTTTGGTGAAGCATACCCAGGATAAGATGGGATCGCCTGAGCAGTGGGTCTTTGCATACCAGCATAATGTATTTGATGCTGATAACTTTGATAAGGTGGTTGGACATAACCAATTTGAGATGATTGGTGATAACCGTTTTGAATATACGGCTGCCCATTACCTGCAAAGTTTTGCTGCTCAGGTCCTTGGTAAGCTTGTTGGAATTGCGGTTGTTGATGTTGCAACAACCATAGTTTTGACACCATTTGTTGTTTCCCAATACTGGACATTTGACCAAGATGAGGGGTAATAGTACTTGTTTGAGCCTGAGTCGCTCCAGTTAAGGAGCCTCTAACTGGCGATTGCGGTTCTGTCGCAGAGACAAGAGGCTGTTGTACAACGAGCTGAGAAACTTGAGGTTGGCATACAACATGCAATGCTTGTACTTACGACACTGTCACAATAGCTGGTGTAGTGGGGATGTTCAACACAGGGAGACTCGGTTGCATTGAGTATACAACTCTTGGTTGTTGAGGCAGTATTGGCACCCAACCGTTGGATGTGATTCCAATTTGACCTGAATTCGGTTGTGAACTCTCATATGGTTGTTCTCCCAGAGGGAACAATGAAAGGGTGTAGTGCCCTCCATATGGTGAAAATCCAGTGCTCAAGGGAATGATTGTCCTTTGGAGACCAGACTGCCTAAATTGATATTGTTGTGAAGGATCAATTTGTTGAGATTCAACATAAGAGATTCCAGATACTATTCTAGATGAACAAATGGGAACATACCATACTATCGAAACATTCCCTAGGTGGACTCCTTCTAGCAGTTGAGAGCTACTTAGGATAGATGGTATACCATCGAACATCGTCAGAGTGGTGGCAGGAGGTTCTGCTACCGTTGTATCGGACGAGATAGTCCTAGATGTCGATGGTTGTCCAGACATATCGAGTCTATCCAAAAGACTTCCCAGCGCTTTTACAAGAACTTGCGATGAAGGGGTATTAACTTCTGAAGTAGAAAGATATAGGTGGATCCCAATCCCAAAATGCAATGGAGTACTGGATGGAAGATCCTCCGTAATCTATTCTATAGCAATCAATGCAGGTGGAAGAGGCAGACCGTCAGGTCCATAAAATATTTCTGGTGCTGAAGAAGGTATAGATTCTGCAGCAACAGATGTTGGAGGGGTAACACCTTTTGAATCAACCCTGGACGGAATTGGTTCAGGAATAGAAGTGTTTACTATTACACTAGGATTAGTTATAATGTCCTCTTGTAACTGCGGAACTTCTTCTGTAGAGGCAGGGATACCATAAATGGTTGGAGTAACTAGAGTTTCAGAGGATGTTGAAACACAAGTTTCAAACAAACCAGGAGACTTTGACCTAATTAAACGAGTTCGCTTGACCCGGAATGGCTTGGTTTCCAGAGTCAAAAACGGTTGACTCGTCAATCTCCGTAAATGACAAGGTTTTGATTGACTTTCTTCCACGATTGCGGATTATTTGATCAACTCAAAATAATAGGGGAAAATGTTATTCCGTATTAAATGAATTTTAGACACTTTGACACAACTTGCTTTTTCACTTTTTACGAGTCGAGAAAAAGCTAAAGATGACTCTAATTGCCTTCGATTTTTAATGAGCCTGAAGTGACAAGTGCTCAGATGGACCTTTTCCTTTAAGGAGTCTGAAAAGGAACAAAAGAGACTACTCTGGAAATCTAGACAGAGGATTTACCAAACCAATCGCAAAACTGCAGAATACTTTTTATGGTACGGAAATCAATCTTCCTGAATGTTGTGTTTAGTGCATTTTGATCAATAGGGCGGCAGACAAGCTTCCTAAGGATAAATGATATAGCCTTTTGTGGTCTCCCAATATATACTCGACGATACGTGGGAGCACAAATGCATACTGGAACTTGTCGTCTCAAAGAGGAGGAATCACCCAACCTACGATGAAAGCGACAGTTACCAGGTTTTACGACGTTAGAATACGTCTCTAGCCTAGACTTCTAGATGTTGTGCATTAGGTTCCAAAGCGTTTTTATGTTCATTGAATTTATTTTACAGTTGATCTTTCTTAAGAAATTTTCCTTTCAGGTTCACCGTGTGATGTAGATATACAATTCCTAAAATGCAATCTAAGATGATAAACAGTCGTTTAATCTTCTTTCTGCAATGAAAATCCTAGCTACTAAGGAAAGAGAAATGAAATCCTTTCAACATAGAGCAGAGAGCACACACTAAATGCACTGTCCTAAATCAAAATCAACAAGCAGTCTAAATGCAAATGCACATGCATGTATTTGTTTTCTGCTTTCTTAATGTGTGAATGACAAAAAGAAAGCTAAATACAAATCTGAATTATCTCTTCTTTCAAAGCGACAGTACTAACGATTTTCTTTTCAAAAAATGAAAAAGAGACAAGACGACACTTTACGATTTTGAATAGAAAACTGCTTTCGACACTTGAAATGCTACTAATTCAGATCAAATACAAGAGTAACAGTATAATTGACTATCAAGAACAATAGGATTCTTTTCTTTGACTGAAAACGACACTTGCGACACTTCCAAATCAAAAGATGACAGTTCAATTAAGCTACTTCTTCATAAAAGAGAACTGTAAATGGCGCACAATACATAAAAACATTCACAATTCTTTGTACAATGGAGGTTGGATGATGCAAAGAAAGGGGGTTTCAACAGTGGTCTACTGATCACAGATAGCAAAACTCTTGAATAAAGCTGAAGAGAGTGAAGAAAAAACCAAAATCTGGAGGCAGATTTAGTCTTGTCTGATCATCGCACCTGTAACACAGGGAAATAGGGATGCATCCCACCTACTGCACATGGGAGGTGCGATGCATCCAGATTGCCAAGAAGACAAGGTGTGATGGTCCAGGGACAAGACTTTAACTTGGTTTTTGGTCACAGTTTGCAGTTTAGTTTAGGGATTTAGGCTGAGCAAATGATAGTCAGTAACTACAAAGTACAGGGGATGATCTAATGAGGTTACTCAAGCTACCTCTAGGGCACCTAGGATGTTTGCAAGTCAATTGTTCAGTTCATAAACAAACCCTGATATTGACTGAAGCAACGTTGATCTACTTTTCACTTGCATAGAAAATGCAGTTCAAAGGCTAGCTGGGTTGACTTCAGGCTCCATCTGTGGTTTATGAATCAAACAAATAGAGACAAGCAATCAAAACTAATCTCTCCCCAGTGGAGTCGCCATTTTGTTATTGGGAAATCTAATGTCTATTCAAAGCTTCTAGTCCCACTAAGACAGGTAGCTATCTTAGAAACAAACAGATTAAAATTACTTGTTTTTCCTTTACAAGAGACAGATGGGAAAGAAGCAGAGAGTACCAACCTCAGTCTTCCACTTGGCTCCTTGCTTGTTTCCTTTCCCCTTTGATAGAATCTCGCCACTGCTTCCTTACATGTCCCGCTTCAAAGAGCACCTGTATATTCTGAGCAGCATAATACCATCAAAGCATAGAGATCTTTCACTGTAAACAATATAGGATCAGATATACATTGACCATACAAATGCATATACCAACACAATATTCAGAGATACACAAGAATATGGAGGAAAACTCAAATATCTTTATTAGTAAAAGTAGTAGAAGAGCGGATTAAAACCACTTGGTCTAACCCAGTGCCATCCTCCCAGCTTGAAAGCCCTCTTCACCTCACACAAAGCAAGATCACCCAACTATGTCTTCAAAGAGAAACTAGCAACACCTCTTTGCAAATTACCAAATTCCAACCTTTGGATCTCTAGGATGAGGGATCCATTTATAGATATTTGCAGGCGGGTGAGTCAGCTTCTGGGATTTTGATTAGTGTCATCTCTCTGATAGTTCCTGGTTCCACATGGAGATTTTAGATCTCTTACTCATCCCTGGGCGAACTCAGAGAGGCAAGTGTCAAATGAGCAGTTTCTAGAAGATTCTCTGGGTTTCCACCTAGCAAACTGCTTGTGCCATTTGTCTGCTCTCACTCATCGTACCCTATAGAAGGGCTTTCTAGTATGCATCACAGTTTTTGCATGTGGTAGGTGATATGCATCGCATATTTAGCACTAGGCAATCTATATGGTCCTGCTTTGACCAGTTCTGAGTAGTTTTTCATGGAGAACTTCTGGGAGATGATGTAATCAGCTAACCTTGCTCCTTTAGGGTATGAAACAACACTTTTAGGGACTTAGAAGCCCTTGGTTTATGGACATATGTGATTGGGGTTGCAATGACCAAATATGTCTATAATAGGGATCTATCTTCAATTCACCACCCCCTACAATATGACCCAAATAATTTAAAGATGTTCTGCCAAATTCACATTTTGACAGTTTTACATAGATATTTTCTCTTTTTAAAACATCTAAAGTCTGCTTTACATGATTTAAATTGTCTTCCCATGTCTTACTAAAAACAAGAATTTCATCTAAATAAACAATTGCAAAATCATCAATAAATGGTCTGAGTACATCATTCATGACTCTCATAAATGTAACAGGAGCATTAGTTAAGCCAAAAGGCATAACCAACCATTCATACAGTCCTTGCTTTGTCTTGAAAGTAGTCTTCCATGCATCTTGTTCTGCAATTCTGACCTGATGATAGCCACTTCGCAAGTCTAACTTAGAAAAGTAAACTACTTCTTTCAATTGATCTAATAAGTCATCAATACGAGGAAGAGGATAACGATTCTTGATCGTTATTTTATTTAGTGCTCTATAATCAATGCACATTCTTCAAGAACCATCTTTCTTTCTCACCAGCATGATTGGAGATCCACATGGTGATGTGCTTGGTCGTATAAACCCTTTATCGAGAAACTCTTGTACCTGCTTCTTTATTTCTACATTCTATAAAGCTGGAAACCTGTACATTCCAATGTTAGGTAATGGAGAATTTTGCTACAAATAAATATCATGTACAATTTCCCGCTTGGGTGGTAGACCTTTTGGTTCTTGAAATAGAACATCATACTCTGAAAAAACTTTAACTAAATCAGCTTTCTGTTTAGAATCACAACCTTCAAATGCATTGGTTTTATCATGGTCCTTTTGTTATAGTTCCAAATGTCACTCTTGACATTTGTGATGCTCCACTCATGGCCTAGGGAAACCCCTCCTTCCAAACCTGGTCCAAATACTTAAAAAATAGTGTTTTACTCCCTATACGTGACATTGCCCTGAGCTAGACGCGTGTGTACGCGGGTATGTGTATACCCAACCCACGCATATGTCTTAAAACACTTAAAAAAAATTAAATCTCCTTAATTTTGGGTGAATATCGCGGGTTTTACCTGCTGATTACCTATTAGTGCCCGTGGGCCAACTGTTCCCAACGAATTCCCAACTAAAAACTACTTTGGGAGAAGTATAAAAAGGCTTTAATGGGAAGGCCTAAGGGAGGAGAGAAGAGAGAGAAAAATCACTCTGTTGAGATTATCCCAGATCAGGTCTGAAGATCCTTGTGCTTCCAGTACTTCCCCCATTACAGGAAACCCTTGTTTCCTTGAGTTATGATGTCTTTCCATTTATTGAGATATCCTTGAGTGAGTTATGGAAGGAGCTTGTTGAAGGCTTGAGATTGGACGAATCCAGAGGACAGCTCCGCTTGGAGCCTGCGAAAGGAAGACTCAGGTGAAATCATTCCTTTCTGTACTTTAGCTATCTATAATAAAAGAAACACTTTTCTTGTTCCTGATATGAATCTTCTTCATGTTTATGATATCAATGTTATGATTTACAAATGAATGATTATTTAAATTGTGTAACTAACTTTCAATATGCTATGAAGTTGATTTTTTTATGATGTTTAGTCCATATACTGCTGTGCTTTCTTGAATTGATTGTTTTGCAGGTTTGTTGGGTTCTTATAATACTAGTGATTACCCCATTACTATTGTAGTTTTACCCCTTATTAATAATTTTGTGCCCATATTGTCCCCATATAGTTATTACTGTGCCCCATAGAATCCCTCTATTGTTATTTTTGTGGCTTTATATTATTATTGTTAGGTCGGCTAGGTTATATTGTGACTCCTTAGACTCCTATATATAGAAAGGAGGTTTTTTCATTTGAATCATCGAAGAATTGTTCATTTATGTAATGTAAAGGAGGTTGCCCCCTCGAAGAGGCTGAATTCTAAGGCGTTGATCTATCTTTTCTATCTTTTTCTTGAGCTGGTTACATAACATTTGGTATCATAGCTTTCGATTCTAGGTTTTCGTTGCTCCAAACAGGTCATCGTGGAATTTTCGCTATAACCTTTTTTCTCCGACGTTTCAGAAGTTGAAAAAAAAAGCCATTTGCGAAGGCATCGCGCTAAATCTTAGGTCCGAATTTCAGACCTTTTTGTGCTATATTTGCGGAGATATGATCTGAGGAAGTTGGGCTTTTTGCGGACTCCTGAATTACATTCCAAACAGGTGACCTGGGGAAAATCGTCATAACTTTTTCTCTGAGCATTGGATTGAAATTTCGTAAGAAGGTACAGAAAGAGGACGGACTGTAGTTTCTTCTGTATATTTTTCAGAGCTAAAGGTTGAAACAGTGACTCGTGGCACGTCCTACAAGTTCATTCTACTGAACTAGTCTATAATTTGGTCACTGTGGGAGATTTCGCATAACTATTCCTTGGAGAATCCAATTTGGATCAGACTGGTGGCATTGGAAAGAGGACACAGAGGGCTACCACAAATCACAATTTCAGAACTAGATGATCTGAAATTACAGAGATACATCAGATTCAATATCAGGCTCCTACAAAGTGAAAAAAGGTGTGTAGTTTTTTTTAAATTTTTGCATAAGATTGGTTTGAAAAATTAGTTTGAAGGAATTAAAAGGGCATAGTAAAGCATTATTATTGGTAATTGATGCCCCGAGGAAAGAAAATGCAAACACCTAGTAGGCAACCTGAAAGCTCTAGCACGACCCATGAAGAAGAGGAAGAAATGCAACATGATATATCAAAATTACGAGACCAAGTGCAACAATTGTAACTTGCACAAAAAGGAACAGAATCTAAGATGGATGGTTTAAAGAAAGATGTAGAAGCTAATATGGATGGTTTAAAGAAAGGCGTAGAAGCTAAGATGGACGATTTGAAGATAGACATGGACGAATTGAAGATAAATATGAATAAGTTGCTACAAGAAATGGTCACTAATGGTGAAAAGGTAGTAAAGGAAACTCATGATGACAACAAAAGAAATGTTAATCATAAATCCATAGACTCTAATGTTGGATCGAAGACCCACCATATTCCAAAAATCGATATGAGGAAGTTTGATGGCAAGGATCCCGCAACATGGATATTACAGATGGAGCAATTTTTCGATCTCAATAATGTGCAAAACACACAAAAGGTACGTATTGCAACTTTATATTTGGAACCAAATCAGTTTGTATGGTATCAATGGCTTTGCTCTCGTAAACATTTTATCACTTGGGCAATTTTTATGGAAGAATTGATAGCACATTATGAGGATACAAAAAGCAACACTTTTTTTAGTCAATTGATAAGTCTCCAGCAAAAGGGTTCAATAATGGAGAACATTGAGGAGTTGCAAAAATTGAACATAAGGGTAAAAGATATTCCAGAGGAGCATAGGATTGATGTGTTTATAGGGTCTTTAAAGGATAATATCCAACATGATGTTCACCTTTGGGAACCTGATTCATTAGAGAAGGCATTTAGGTTAGCAAGAAAAATGGAAAGCAAAATTATGGTAACCAGGAAGCATACCACTCACAACTATAAAGACAGAAGTGTTGTTTCCCTTATTCTTCCACAACCTATAAGGTTGACACCACAACAATTGGAAGAAAAAAGAGAAAAAGGGCTTTGTTACAGTTGTGATAGCAAATACACTAAAGGTCATAAGTGTGCTGAGAAGAAATTATTCTACATAGATTGTGAAGAGGAAGAAGAAAAGGAGCAAGAAAGGTCAAAAGAAGAGGATATACTCCAAGAACAAAGCCTAGATAAAGAAGAAATGAATCCGACCATATCTTGTAATGCATTGGCTGGAATTACCACTCCTCAAACCATCAAGATAGAAGGACAAATCAAGAAGAAAAAGGTAATAGTGTTGATTGATTCAGGAAGCACCCACAATTTTATTCATTGTAAGGTAGCAAAAGAATTGAATTGCTTCCTATATCCAGCACCAGAATGTCAAGTGATGATTGCAAATGGAGGAACAATAAATTGCTCTAGAAAGTGCCATAATATCAAGCTATCCATGGGAGAATATGTATTGACTAGCCCAATGCTTTCCATTCCAATGGGAGGTGCTGATGTTGTACTAGGAGTCCAATGGCTACAATCCCTAGGTACAATAGCTTTTAATTTTCAAGAACTTTTCATCAAATTTTTTTTGGAAGGAAAGGAAGTTGAATTAAGGGGTATTGCAGGGAAACCAGGAAAGATAATCAGCTCTAATTGTATGACAAAGCTTCTAAAAAAGGAATAAGGAGCTGTAATTTCACAATTATGTTCGCTAGATGTTTCCACATCAGAATCATCTATTTCCCTAGATCTCCAAAAAGTCCTGGACAATCATTCCAAGGTATTTGAGACTCCCAAAGGTCTCCCACCTATGCATGATCATGATCATGCTATTCATCTGATTCCAGGAAGTGTTCCTCCAAACATCAGGCCGTACAGATATCCCTATGCCCAAAAGAGTGAAATTGAACGTATGGTTGCAGAAATGCTAGAGGCTGGTATAATTCAACCGAGTCAAAGTTCTTTCTCTGCTCCAGTAGTATTGGTGCACAAGAAGGATGGATCATGGCGCATGTGTCCGGATTATAGGGAGCTCAACAAGCTCACTATTAAAGATAAGTTTCCCATTCCTGTCATTGATGAATTACTGGATGAATTGCATGGATCAATTTACTTCACCAAGTTGGATCTTCGTTCAGGATATCATCAAATCAGAATGAAGATTGAAGACATTCCGAAAACAGAATTTAGAACTCATGAGGGTCATTATGAATTTTTGGTCATGCCTTTTGGCCTTACCAATGCACCTTCAACATTTCAAGGTTTGATGAATTCAATTTTCAAACCATTCCTTAGAAAATTTGTGTTAGTATTTTTTGATGATATACTAATCTACAGCAAGTCTTCGAAGGATCATATTGAACATGTTGACATGGTGCTACAACTATTGGAGAAGAAACAATTATATGCAAAAAGATCCAAATGTTTCTTTGGAGTTCAAGAGGTGGAATATTTGGGTCATATTGTATCTCATGAAGGAGTTAAGGTAGACCCTAGCAAAATTAAAGCCATTAAGGAATGGAAAATCCCCACATCCATAAAGCATCTGTGAGGATTTCTCGGGTTGACAGGGTATTATCACAAGTTTGTTAAGAATTATGGGAGAATAGCAGCACCTCTAACAACATTATTGAAGAAAGATGCATTTTCATGGACTTCGGAAGCAACAAAGGCCTTCAAACATCTTAAAGAGGCAATGTGCCAAGCACCGGTCTTAGCTACACCGAACTTCACAAAAACCTTTATTGTGGAATGTGATGCTTTAGGAAATGGAATTGGTGTTGTTCTAATGCAAGATGAAAGACCCATTGCTTTTGAAAGTCGTCCAATCAAGGGAAATTTTTTACACAAAGCTATTTACGAGAAGGAAATGTTGGAAATACTCCATGCACTTAAGAAATGGCAACCCAACCTAATGGGAAGACACTTCAAGGTAAAAACGGATCATGATAGCCTTAAACACTTTTTAGAACAAAGATTATCCTCTGAAGAGCAACAAAAGTGGGTCACAAAGATGTTGGGTTATGACTTTGAAATCATCTAGAAAAAAGGAAAGCAAAATGTGGTGGCAGATGCACTCTCAAGAAAGAATGAGGATGTGGAAGCATCATTGTGCGCCATTTCTATTATCCAACCAGATTGGATAAATGAAGCAAGGGAGGAATGGAAGAATGAAAAAGAAGTGTGGGCACTTATTCGAAAGTTACAACAAGATTCCAGTACGTCTGATACATTTAGCTGGCAAAATGATTCGTTATGGTACAAAGATCGCTTATACCTCTGTAAGAATTCCTAGCTAAAACAAAAGATTCTTATGGAATTGCACACTTCTCCCTTAGGAGGGCACTCAGGATTTTTAAAAACTTACCACAAGGTTAAGAAGGAATTTTTTTGGGATGGCCTTAAATCAGATATTCAAAAGTTTTTGGCAGAATGTTTGGTTTGCCAACAAAATAAAGTTGAAACAATTAAGACACCGGGTCTATTACAACCTTTATCCATTCCAAGCCAACGTTGGGAGGAGGTTTCAATGGATTTTATCACAGGTTTACCGAAGTCTGAGGGAAAGAGTGTCATCATGGTGGTAGTTGACAGACTTACCAAGTATGCACACTTTTGTGCATTATCACATCCATTTAAAGCCAGTACAGTTTCTACTGCATTTATGGAAACAATTCAAAAGCTACATGGAAACCAAAAGATTATTGTAAGTGACAAAGATCCCATTTTCACTGGAAATTTTTGGACATAATTATTTTCTTGTCTTGGTACTCAATTAGCTCATAGCTCATCTTATCATCCTCAATCTGATGGGCAAACTGAGATAGTAAACAAATTTTTGGAAGGATATCTTCGTTGCTTTGTATCTGATAAACAGACACAATGGGTCAAATGGTTGCCTCTAGCTGAATGGTGGTATAACACTTCCTTCCATACAGCAACAAAAATGACCCCATTTATGGCACTTTATGGTTATCAGCCACCATCCATCACATCATATTTAAGAGAAAATTCTAAGGTTCAAGCAGTGGAACATCACATCGAATATCAACAACAAGTCCTCCAACTCTTAAAGGATAACCTCGTGTTGGCACAGAATAGAATGAAACAACAGTCAGATCAACATCGCAGCAAAATAAGTTTTGATGTAGGTGATTGGGTATTCCTATGGCTACAACCATATAAGAAAATGTCCCTCAAGCAAGCTAAGAAGGACAATAAATTATCACCAAAGTATTATGGTCTGTACAAGGTGTTGCAAAAAGATTGGTACTATGGCATACAAATTGGAGCTTCCTGCAGCTTCTCGATTGCACCCAGTTTTCCATGTTTCATGTTTAAAGAAGGTTATAGGCGATAAGCTCCCAGTTCAAAGAATATTGCCAGAACTTGACGAGGAAGGAAAAATTATATTGGAACCAGAAGTAGTCACAGAAACAAGAACTCGACAGCTACGAAATCGATCAATTTCAAAGTATCTTATCAAGCGGAAGAACTTATCTGTTGAAGGTTCCACATGGGAGGATGAGAATTTTATACATAAGCATCCAGAACTACTCAAGCGTTGAGGACAACACTTTTTTGAAGGAGAGGGGCATGTTGGGTCCCTATAATACTAGTGATTACCCCATTACTATTGTAGTTGTACCCCTTATTAATATTGTTGTGCCCATATTGTCCCCATATTGTTATCATTGTGCCCCATAGAATCCCTCTATTGTTATTTTTGTGGCTTTATATTATTATTGTTAGGTCGGATGGGTTATATTGTGACTCCTTAGACTCCTATATATAGAAAGGAGGTTTTTTCATTTGAATCATCCAAGAATTGTTCATTTATGTAATGTAAAGGAGGTTGCCCCCTCGAAGAGGCTGAATTCTAAGGTGTTGATCTATCTTTTCTATCTTTTTCTTGAGCTGGTTACATAACAAGGTTGAAGTTGCAAAAGGAACTCCAAGAGGGTTTGGACCCGAGCTGGATATTCCCAAACTAAGGACCCCTAGGTGCACCCCTCTTCGCATAGTTTTTTTATCTTAGAATCATGGCTATGTGAAATGCTTGTTTTTCTTTATAGATAACCCCCGCTCTACTAAGGTATTAACCCAAGACCCTAGGCGACATTCTCCCTTAACAGAATTGATGACTCCACTAGGGGCAATAGTATTGTTGTTCCTAGTTTGGGTTTGTTCAAGCCAATCAGGGCTCAACTGTTTGTTTACTTGTTGTGACTGAGTAGTCTGTTCCTATAGGAACTTGAATTGTAAGTTTGATCAGTTTCTTCAGACTGTTTTTTGTTTTCTCTTGTAATCTATTATATACGTTGTTTTTCTAGTTTACAGAAGCGTATGTCCACAAGTTTCCTCAAGTCAACCCACGTATACACAGGTTTCCTTGGACTGAATAGCATATACATGCAGTTGTGCACTAACATAGTCGCATATACCCTAAAATTTTCAAGATTTTTCAAATATTTTTGTTTCTAAAGATCTGTCTGTTGGTCTGAATTAGTCCTGAACAGTTACTTTTTTGTGTCATTCTTTATTTTTACATCAAGTATATGATTTCAAACTCTCTCTGATTGTGGAAAGTGTTGGTCTTGTTTTGTTTTGTTTAAGCACACAAGATTTCTTACTGGGAATCTTGGCTGCTCTGGTTTTCCAAGGCAGAAAGATTGATCTCAATCTTTGTGTCAAATCTTGTTTTGGTGAATTTTTTGTTTGCTTGTCAAAACTACATCTTTGTGACCATCTGCTTTTCTTACTTTCCGAAAGTTGTTGATTGACACTTTCTTGAAAGTTGTCTTTTCAATCTTTTTGGTCTTTGTTGCCAAGCTCTTGTTGCTGCTTTTGATTGTTAAGAGCATCTTGAAATACATTTTTCATTGATTTTTCACCCGTTTTGTGTTGTTAACTTGCAAAGTGTATTGTTGCCTATTCTCCGATCATAAAGAAAAAATTGCTTACTTGAATTCACAATTCTTTTCGTCTGTCCTGAATTGATGAGAGAATAGTTTCCTTTGAGTTTATGAGCTCTTACAATATATTCCATTCCATCTTTAGTGAGTTTATACTTATTTTCAGCTCTATATAAAATAGCTTTCCTATCATACAAGTATGGACTTCCCAAAACAATACCACATATATCCAATGGAACTATATCTAACTCAACATCATCTACAAATGTTGATCCAATAGCAATCCTAAGTTTACATTGTCTTGTTACTTGTAGCTTTGTTTTATCACACAACCAACCTAATGGATATGGCTTCTCATGAGTTTTTGTTTGTAATCCCAACTTCTTTACAATTGTTTCAAAAATCAAATTTACTTGTGATCCACTATCAAATAAAGTATCAACCTTATTGTGCTTGGAAATTACTCTAATACAAAAAAACTCATTTCTTTCCCTCTCATTACTTTCATTATCAACAGATCGTGCATAATTACTTGTGGATGCTTTAGAATATTTACCTTTAATACCTGTGGTTGTAGTTGTTGTTTCATCGCTTGAATCTGATCCCAAGTCCTGCTGAATAGCAACAACATTCTTTTTCTTCTTTCCACCGAACTTCTTAGGTCTCCATTCTGGATGCAAAAACCAGCAGTGTGCCTCATCGTGTCCTTCTTTCTTGCAATGAGTGCATGAAGGTTTATCCTTCTTTACAGTGTTTTCCTTCCTCTCCTTCCATTTCAGTTTCTTCTTTTCCTTGCTTTTGCTTACAGAATACTTAGATGATCCCCCAACCTCTGGCTTTACATTCTTACCTCTAGCTTCTAGATGTGTTGCCTAAACTGATACATCATCTAAGCTAGTGGGATTAAACATGAGAATAGTATGCTTTAAATAGCTATGAACACCACCTATATACTTCAATAAAGTCTCAGGTGAATCTAATGATATACGTAGAGTTAAAGCTCTCTTCTTGAATTCCTGAGTATAACTTTGTACACTTTGACCCTTCAACTGGCGAAGTGTTAGGGTCCAACCCTAACCCCCTTATTTATGTAATAGGATTGAATCATAGTTATAGTTAAGTAAAGAGTCAATAAAGCCTATATTAATAATTGTAAGTGGTTGACTCACATTTAAAGAAGGGACCACAGTTAGTTGCAAATGGGCCATGGCATTAGATAGATGGTATTAATAAGAACCATGATATTGACCCAAGGTATTGCATGTATGAATCTTATGTAAAGGATAGAGACTACCCTCGAGGAGAATCGTGTCTTATTTTTTAATTGAGCCTAGCTCTATTGGAGGTTTCCCCCTCGAAGAGGAAAGTGAACACTGCTTTCCTTTTTGAATAATAAAATACTTGCTGTTATTTCTTATTTTTCTGTGTTCTGGGTATATTTCTTTGCATATTTTGTATTCTGGTATCTTCTTTCAGGTCAATAGCATAACAAGTGGTATTAGAGAACTTTACAGGGCCGACGGGATCTCCATTTTTAGCAAAAAAAAAATTGGCTAGAGACGTGTTTCAGCGTCTTCAAACCACGGGATCTATCATTGAGCACATAAACCTGTGTATTTTGGGGAGGCATGCATGCAGGAAATACAAGATATGGTCACTCTTGTTGGACTCCCTTGTAACCCTTGTGGGTACCCCTTCGAGTAGTAGCACATTAGACAAAACTGCACACAGACTATCTTCCAAGTACCCTTTTGGTATATTGGAAGCCCCCTAGGCTCTCTTAAATCCTTGCCATAGAGAAACCGTCGGCCGTCTTGCTGCTACAGTACACTGAGAATAGAACTCGGGGAGATTACTCGCGCATATAATACGGTAGTCAGGTTGTATGGCTAAGGGTACGGTTGATCCTCCTTGGTTAGTGCCCTGAAAGATTGGGCCAAGTACTACTGTAAAACCCTTATGTATATTGCGATCTGTAGCACCTCACACTCCTTGAGACCACAGTTCCCGTGTCTCTCTCTGGATCATACATCATCTTTTCCAGATCCGATCTAGTAGGTGGGGTTCTGTCGCAGCAGCAACAATTAGATTCGTCATTCAGATCTATTAGATCCGCCAATCACATCTATCAGATCTATCAAATCGCCATCCAGATATAGCAGTTTGGGTTCTATAACAGTCGCAACAATTAGATCCGCCATTTAGATCTAGTAGCAGGGGTTCGATCATTTCCACATTCCCACTCATACTCTGCATTTGAGGGTTCGTCAACAGATTTGACTATTTGTGTGGGCTCCTATACCTGGGTGTGATTATCGCAAGACATTGGGAAACATTGACTTTTCTGGGATTCAGCTACTGTAGTATTCCTAAGCAAGGAGTAAAACTCATTTCGTAGTTGAAAAAAAAAAGTCTGAGACCCTCCCGAGACGTTTATAGGAGACTTAGCCCATCAAAATTAGGATGACGAGCTAAGCAAGGTGCTACCATTCAATTGTTAGCGTCAAAAATTTTAGGTGATCCCAAATTTTAAGTGCACTGGATCGGTGCATGGTACAAACTAGAGCTCAAGCTATGGCCAATGAGAAGATTGATAGCCTTGAAACAAAGTTGGACTTAGTATTGTCATCACTCAAGAACTTAGCTAACACACTCACAAAGGGCAAGTTGAAGGAACGAGTGGAGGCATATGTTTTCCATGAAAACATGGAGGGTGAGTCTAGCCATTCTATTCACCTCTTTGGCAACCACCAACAGTCCCAGATGCGACCACCCAAGCTGGACATGTATAAGTTTGATGGCTCTCATTCGGCTACATGGCTAGCACAAATGGAGCAATATTTCACACTGAATCACATCAGAGATGATGCAACTCAACTTAATGTGGTTAGCATGTACTTAGACAATGAAAGATGGCAATGGTGGCAGTGGCATCAACGTTGCTATGGAAGGCCTGTGACTTGGTAGTCATTCACAAAAGCTCTTACGGATCGCTTTGACCATGAATCTAACTTTTTGGGTCGTCTCACTAAGCTCCGACAAACAAGAACAATGAATGAATATATTACAGCCTTTGAAGCCTTAGCTTTCCGCACAAGAGGTCTTCAAGATTAGTTCTACATGGAATTTTTTGTCAGTGGTCTTAAAGAAGCCATACAAGCCCACGTCCGACTACAACACCCTACCTCATGGCTCCATGCATGCACGAGAGCTCATGAAGTAGAACGGGCGTTAGCAGCCTAGTCCAATCGCCCAAATTTCATAGCCAAGGGTCGCCCCACCCAGGCTCAAAGCACTACTCAAACACTCAAGGTTAAAAAGGTTTCACCAGTAGAAATGGCGGAAAGAAGAAAGAAAGGATTGTGTTACTAATGTGATGATAAATACTCCCCCGGGCATAAATGCAAGGAGCCCAAATTCTTTCAAATTGATGCTACTGATCACAGTTCATCGGAGGAAGCTCCACCACTTGAGGAACCAGAGAAGGAAGATGAGGACAACTAGCTGGACAATGTACCTGAAGAACCAGTTATCTCGCTTCATGCTTTGGCAAGGATTTCTTCTCCCCAAACTCTCAAAATCAGAAGATTTATTAAGCATCACCCGGTAGTGGTCTTGATTTATAGTGGCAGTACGCATAACTTTATCCATCAAAGAGTTGTGGAAGCAGTGCATTGTTTTGTCCGAGCAGTCTCTAACTTCCAGGTCCAAATTGCTGATGGGGGGACAATGAAATGTGAGGGCCACTGTGAAAATGTCAAACTTCAAATGGGGGATTATCAATTAAAGACCCACATGTTTTCCATACACATCGGAGGGTGTGACATTGTCTTGGGTGCTGAATGGCTTCGCACACTTGGCCCAATCACAATGGATTTCCAGGAGTTCTATATGAGCTTTAATCAGAACAACCACACACATACCCTCCATGGACTCCAGGTGGGTGATCCCTCTATCATCAACTCACATAGGATGGAAAAATTGTTAAAAAAGGGCCACCATGGAGTTATAGCCCAATTTAATGCCATCCAGGCCTTTGAACCCACTTCTCTTCATATTCATCCTAAGATGCAACAGATCTTAAACAACCATCTGCCAGTCTTTGACAAGCCTCATGAGCTTCCACCCTCGAGAGGGGAACATGATCATAGCATTACTTTGGTCCCAGGGGCCCAACTACCAAATGTGTGCCCATATAGATATCTGTTCTCCCAAAAGAATTAAATTGAAGAAATCATCAAGGAACTCTTGGAAGCAGGCATCATTCATCCTAGCATTAGTCCTTATTCATTGCTTGTGGTCATGGTGCTAAAAAAAGATGGAGAATGGCGTATGTGTCCAGACTTCAGGGCCCTCAACAAATTGATGGTCAAAGACAAATTTCCCATCCCAATTTTTGATGATTTGCTGGATGAACTAAATGGGGCTCAATTCTTTACTAAGCTCGACCTTCGCTTGGGCTATCCTCAAATTCACATGAAACAAGTAGACATTCCAAAGACTACTTTCCGAAATCATGAAGGCCATTATGAGTTCCTAGTCATGCCATTTGGTCTTTGTAATGCCCCATCCACTTTTTAGAGCCTTATGAACCACCTGCTCAAACCATATCTCAGAAAATTTCTCCTTGTTTTCTTTGATGACATCCTCATCTACAACCGCACCTGGGCCACACATCTTCAGCATGTAGATCTGCTCTTGCAACTACTTCAAAAGCATAAATTATTTGTCAAGATGTCCAAGTGCTCTTTTGGCATGGAAGAAGTTGAGTATTTGGGCCACATTGTGGGGCATAACGGTGTCAGGGTGGACCCCAAAAAGATCCAGGAAATGCAAAATTGGCCTCAACCAAAGACCTTGAAGAGCTTGAGAGGATTTTTAGGTCTCCCGAGCTACTATCACAAATTTGTCTGCAATTATGGTCACACTGCTAGAACCCTCACTCACCTCCTCAAGAAAAATTCATTTCTCTGGAATGATGAAGCACAACAGGCATTTATAGCTCTCAAACATGCTATGTGTTCCACCCCTGTATTAGCACAACCTGACTTCACCAAATCTTTTGTGATTGAATGTGATGCTTCAGGTACAGGTATTGGCGCGGTCTTAATGCAAGAAGGTCGACCCTTGGCCTTCACTAGCCAACAACTAAGTGGGACAAATCTGGGACAATCTACCTATGAGAAGGAGATGATGGCCATCTTACATGCAGTAGATACCTCGCGACCATACTTATTGGGGCGGCGTTTCCAAAACCGCACATATCATCAAAGCCTTAAATATTTTTTGGAACAACGCCTATCCTCGCCACAACAAAATAAATGGCTCGCCAAAATGCTGGGATATGATTATAAGATCATTTACAAGAAAGGGCGTGAAAATGTAGTAGCAGATGCATTATCACACCAATTTGAGGAGGAAAGCACCCTACTCACAATCTCCCTTCCCATTCCAGAATGGATTGAAGAGGCTTGCAAGGAATGGTTTTCACATCCCTTGCTCTCCCAACTCATTAATCAATTGCAGGCGGATCCAAATTCCACAGCAGGCTACTCTTGGCAGGATGAGATTCTTCGCTACAAGGACAGAGTCATGATATCACCAACATCCACCCTCAAAAGCCGCATTTTGGCGGAGTTGCACTCATCTCCCACTACAGGCCATTCAGGCTTTCAGAAGACTTATGCTCGCACTCGACATTCATTCTTTTTGACAGGCATGAAAAAGGACATTCTTACTTTTGTAGCTGAGTGTGACGTATTTCAGCACCACAAAGGAGAAACAATCAAATCCCCAGGCACATTACAACCATTGCCCATCCTGGCCTCAATCTGGATGGAGGTTTCTATGGATTTCATTATGGGTCTTCCGAAGTCAGCAAACAAGTTAGTCATCATAGTGGCTATGGATAGACTTTCTAAGTATGCTCATTTTTGTGCACTACCCCACCCTTTTACACTGACTTTGGTCACTCAATATTTTATGGACCAGATCTTCAAATTGCATGGCATGCCCACTTCCATTGTGTCTGATCGTGACCCGATCTTCACCAATAACTTTTGGCAAGAACTCTTCAGGCTATAAGGTACCCAACTACAACTCAGTACTTCATATCATCCCCAAAGTAATGGTCAAACTGAAGTAGTCAACAAATGTCTGGAGACCTACCTTAGGTGTTTCACTTTAGAAAAGCGACATCTATGGGTACAGTGGTTACCTCTAGCTGAATGGTAGTATAACACCAACTATCATGCCACCACAAAAATGACTCCATATGAATCAGTTTATGGTCAACTCCCTCCTTCACCTAATTCTTATATCAAGGGACACTCGAAGGTACAAGCAGTGGATCAACTCCTACAGAACCGAATAACCATGTTGACCCACCTTAGAGAGAATCTCCATCAAGCTCACAACCGCATGAAGCAACAGGCAGATCAACATTTTATAGAATGCCAATTTCGAGAAGGGGATCAAGTATTTTTGAGGCTGCAACCATATAAGCAAACATCACTCAAAGACAAGGGTTGTTAGAAATTGTCTCCAAAATTCTACGGACCGTATCAAGTACTTCAGCACATTAGAGAAGTTGCCTACAAGATAGCTTTGCCACCCACTACAAAAATCCATCCAGTATTCCATGTCTCATGCCTCAAGAAAGTGATTGGGAACCATTGCAGAATTCAAAGAAGTCTACCTGAATTGGATGAAGAAGGGTCAATCTGGCTCCAATCTGAACAGATTCTTGATACACGACAATTGCACTTGTGCGACCGCACAATCAAGGAAGTCCTCGTCAAGTGGAAAGAAACCTCTCCGGAAGATGCGACCTGGGAACCAACGACTATCCTTCAATAGTTTCCACAGCTTCAGCCTTAAGGACAGGGCTATTCTTATGGGGGAGGGCATGTTAGGGTCCAACCCTAATGTTACAGGGAAAAGTGTCTATATAGAACTGCTCTATCCCACTAAGGTGTGACCGCTGCCTTAGAAACAAACAGAGTAAAGCTACTTTCATTTTTCCTTTATGAATTATAAATAGAGAGGAACAAGAAGACCAACCTCTGTCTTGCGCTAATCTTCCTGATTTGATTCCTCTCTTCTTTAATAATCTTTCGCTACCTGCTCTCTTGCACACCCAGCTTCACAAAGTACCTGTAAGATCACAGTAGCATTGCACTATACAAAGACATGGATCTATAATCATAAACAATCTAGGATCAGATGTAAATTGACCATACAAATGTAACAAATATCAGTGACACAAGAGTATGGAGGAAAACTAGAATATCTTTTATTGATAAACAAGAAAGAGCCAAGAGGAGTTACAACCAGTTGTTCTGACCCAGCATCAACCTCTTAGCAAAGAAGCCCCTCTTCACCTCATAAAAAGCTTAGATCACCCAACAATCTGATGTTTGTCTCAAGAAACCAACAGCAATTCCTTACAATATGCAAAATTCCAGCCTCTGGATCTCTGGGATGAGGGATCCATATATAGATATCTGTAATGGAGATGAGTCAGCTTATGATTTGATTAGTGTCTTCCCTCTGATAGTTCTTGCTTCCACTTGGAGATTGATGATCTCTTACTCATCCTTGGTCGAATTCAGAGAGGCAAGTGTCACAGGAGAAGTTTCTGGAAGCTTCCATTGCCTCTCCACCTCGTGGAATGACGCTACCATTTGTCATTTCTCGCCCATCACACCCCATAGAAGGGCTTTTTGAAATGCAACGCACCCACACAGTGTATTTAGGTGAGATGCAACGCACTTGGCCAGTGGAGCAGCTGAAATGATCCTGTTTTGACCAATTCTGAGCAGTTTTTCATGGAGAACTTCTGGGAGAAGTTGTAATCTGTTGACCTTGTTCCTTTAGGGGTTAGAAAAACACTTTTAGGGACTTAGGAGCCCTTGGTTTATGGACATTTCATGCTTGGGGTTGTAGTGCCCAAAAATGTCTATAACAGTTGCCCCCTAAAGAATGAGGTCGTTAATCTTTTGATGTCAGGTGAAATGCTTTATTATGAGGATCTGAAGTTCTTTCAATGCTGGAAGGAGACCTGTAATAAGATACAATACAATACATTATCTTCATAATATTTTCATGATCTAGCTGAGGCGGGCATTCACATTCTTAGCTTTATAAATTCATTTTCACGTACATAGGACAGACAATCGTCTGAGTGAAGACTAATGATTCTGATAGAGCCATCATCCCTTTGATTGGATGATTATCTATGCAGCCATGATGTACATTTGATGTTTTTATTTTCCTGAATGTATATCACAGCCCGGATGGATGAAACTAGATCCGGGGTCTTCAATCTCATTCGATCTTCACTCGAAGTACAAGCCTATCCATGTGAGAAATGTTCTGAAGTCGAACAAGGAAAGACATCGCTTGATTACCAGCCAATGATGTAAGTTGTTAACAAGCGTGAGAGGAATCACCGATAATGATAATGACCCTCAAGGTACTGCGGTACAATTCACGTTGTGTGAATAAAGGACTTGGCATCAAACACCACGCAAAATCTTTCGGTCGAAGGTCATTGATGTAAACCTGTCACCAGAAGTAAGAAACTTGCCATTGAGGCATGCAAGCTTCAAAGTACTGAATGGGGTGTTCCTAGATCAACTTCTTGGATAATGAGCTGATGTCGAAAAGAAGTGATCTGTCATAGGAGGGCATTAATGAATCCCACATCAATGACATGGAACAGAGCAAATGATTTTAATGGAGGTGAAAACGATCTGGTGATATAAGGTTCAGGGTGGCGGTCATGAAAGAATGGAGTATAAATGTATTGTAGTGGGTGAGACATAGGTGAATTCTCTAAATGACTTCTCTTGAACATATCGGCAACACTGACGTGATGGATTGGTAGCATTAACCCCAAATGTGGATGGTATGATGGGACCATGGTGATGTGACCGGTGAATGAAACAACCCAACCCGACTTGGATGCGGAGTGAAAGTGTCATGTTCAAGAGCGACTTGCTACCAACAAAGTTTCTTCAAGTTTTCTTCCCAATTTTCCCTAGTCATTGCTGACCAGTACCTCTTTATTTTTATCAAGCTTGAGGAGGATAACATATGCTTGTTCTATAATTTGCCCTTCGGGCAAACCCATCGCTATGTTTTAACAAGCCTAGCGACAGTGAAACTCATTCTCGTCTATAGACAAGTTTGTCGCTATTAAAATTTTAACGAGTTTAACGACAAAGATAACTCGGTCCTTTTCAATTTTAGAGAGTCTAAAAAGGAACGTAAAGGAAACTCCAAAATTCCTTTTTCGTCATCTAATCCCTTAAGTCCGAAAAAATATAAAACAATACAGAAGGGATGAATTTTCGATAGTTTTAACGAGCCAAACAAAACAAGCGCTTGATATTTTTGTGTAATAATCCCTCGGGTCCAAAAATATTAAAATTTAGAGGAGGGATAGCACTTCCGGTCCCTTTAACAAGTTGGAGAGGCCAATGGCTCAGCAATCTTTTCATATTTTACGAGTCAGTTGAAAAGAGCTTAAAGGAGACTCGTCTTTTGAGGAACGAGTGATAAAGTGGGTAGCAACTGATTCCAGGTAAGGTTTGGAATTTTCCAATCACGGCAGTGTTACAAGGATGGCTAGTGAGATCACTCTTCGCAGCTGTTCCTCAAAATGGGTAAACAATCAAATGGAGGTGAATGATCGGCCAATGCAAAAATGGAGGTGACGGTACAAACACGACCAAGGCTTTAAAGGCTGAAGTATTACATTCATGATGGTTATTTACCGGAAATTGGTTCATTTTTTAATGAGCTTAAACTCTGGGGGAACATGTGCTCATTTCTTATGTTTATTTTTTAACGAGCATGAAGTCTGCGCTAAAACTGCTCGATTAATCCAGTCGTGTGATAAGAATGTCTCATATAAAAACGACAACTTTTAGAGTTTTGCCCCACATCCTTTCTTTATGCAAGTTAGGAAACGACCAATCCAAAAAACAGATAAATGATCGCTCTTTGCTTGCACTCCAAAAGGTTTGCATGCCCCCAGGTATAAAACAGAGTTTCAAGGTTACCCCTTCTTTCTTCCATTAAAACATTTATTTTACCGAGATAGGTCTACCTCTTACAGGTTACCAAAGATTGCTCTATTTACGGCATAAACAAAACACTTCTTCGGCGATGTTTATTGAAATAAACAAAGGTGAGCGGCGATGCCTGCCAACTCACATAACTTTGATAAGAGGATCTTATTCCAGTCCAACTCCCTCTTCCAATCACGAACGAGAGTACAGAGGTCATATACTCTCGCGGAAACCTACCCTATACCGGAAGTTTTCCTGCCGAAGCAGACCAGGGTGCATGCCGCCTGGGTTTCAGTCATGTCCCCCGAATCACTCACGCTCATCAGGCGGGCGGACTAGAGATTGAGACATTTCTTGCATGAAAAGACCATTCAGGGATGGTATATAACTATTTGCTATGCGTGAACCGGGGAATGAAAGCTGGTCTACGAGCTTGACCACTCTTCCTTCATGCAGAAAACACATTACTCTAAAGAGTGAGGAGACAATTGCTCCCATGCAATAAATATAGTCCCGTCCAAGGAGTAGATTATAATCCAGGGGTCCTTGAACTACCATTACGTTCATTTGAACAGTTTTCCCTCTCAATGTTATGGGCACATTGGGAAGGATCCCTAACGGTCGACTGGTTCCTTTATCAAAGCCTGTTAGATTTCTCATTTCAGGCAAAAGCGATGGCTAACCAAGCGCCTTCCAAGCGGTTGAGGAAAGGATACTCACAGAAGCCCCTTCATCTATGATGGTACCGGCCATAACCATTCTATATATTTGAACAATGATTCGGAATGGTATACTAGCTGGTAAACGGGGTCTGCCTAGTTGATTCCAGTCGAAAGAGACAACTAGGTTGCTTGGAGGTGGGACTGAATAGATTGCCAGGTACGACTCTAATGAACTTCCTTCCTGCGGTAAAGGAACGGGTAAATTGCCCCCATGTTCATTGGAGTCTGTTCTTATGAAAAGAATTTGGACGGTGTCATCCTTGTTCTCTTCGGTGACTATATCATCTGAAGATGGAACCTCTGAAGGCAAGACTGGGTCAACTGCCGCCTCGACCTTTTGACTTTCGTCTGGTATGGGTTCATATGGTTTGTCTTCAATGATAGATGCTTCAGCCAACCACTTGAGCGGGCCAGCCAGATTTTCAACTAGTGATGGACTCGGCAAGAGTTTTTTATATCCAGGAGGAAGTCGTAACAGTGAAACTGGACGATCGTCCAAAACTCTTTTAGCCTCGTCTAAGAAGGGACAACGGTGGATGGCATGATCACCTTCGCACAGTTTACAAGGAAATCTATATTTTCCTTTTTGTCCTGGGGCTTCACTTTCACTAGTTGATGGTGTGTTTTCAACATGATCATCAGAGGTTGACGACACCGGGTTGTGCAAACGAGGAGACCAGTCCCTTAAGATCCGAGGGATACAAGGACAATCTCTATGATAGTGGTCTCCTTTGCAAATGACACATGGCGATTTAGGCCTGGTCGGTGCAGTGTGTGGATTTTCGCTAGACGACACTCGTTTGCCCCCATTTGCTTTTGGCTCCTTCTTCTTCTTCTCTTTCTTCTTCTCTTTCTTCTTCTCTTTCTTCTTCTTTTCCTTCTTCTTCTCAGTTACTTGACTTTTGGCTTTACCAGCCCCATCAAGCGAAGAGGAAGGAGGAGAGGAAGAATTAGAGGAAGTAGAAGGTTGGTGGGTAACTCTGGACTCGTCTAGTTGCTGATTCAATTGTTCAGGAATTGTGGTGTTCTGAATGACAGAGGTTGAGAAGAGCCATACAGGCAAGCCGATTGTCAGTCCTGGAAGCAACAATGTGGCCATATGGGGTGCACCAACATCTCCCCAAGAGGAGAAGGGACTAGGATTTCCTCCAAGGGGAATTCCTTGGTTGGTGGATTCCATTTTCTCAATCCAAGATCAACGTAGGAAGGGGGTAATGAATATTCTGTTTAAAATAAATTTTAGACGCTTTGACACAACTTGTTTTTTCAATTTTTAAGAGTCGAGAAAAAACAAAAGATGACTCTAGTCTCCTTCAATTTTTAATGAGCCTGAAGTGACAAGTGCTCAGATGGACCTTTTCCGTTAAAGAGTCTGAAAAGGAACGAAAGGGACTGCTCTGGAAATCTAGGTAGAGGGATTACCAAACCAATCGCAAAACTGCAGAATACTTTTTACGGTACGACAGTCAATCTTCCCGAATGCTGTGTTCAGTGCATTTCGATCGATAGGGTGGCAGACATGGCTTCCTATGGATAAAGGATTAAGCCTATTGGGGTCTCCCAAAATATACTCGACGGTACGTGGGAGCACAAGTTTGTACTGGCACTTATCGTCTCAAAGTGGAGGAATCACCCAACCATCAGTGAGAACAACAGTTACCAGGCTTTACGACGCCGGAATACGTCTCTAGCCTAGACTTCTAAATGTTGTGCGTTAAGTTCCAAAGCGTTGTTAGATTCATTGAATTTATTTTATAGTTGATCTTGTTTATGAAGTTTGCCTTTCAGGTTCACCGCAAGATGTAGATGTAATTCCTAAAATGCAATCTAAGATGATAAACAATCTTTTTATCTTCTTTGTGCAATGAAAATCCTAGCTACTAAGGAAAGAAAAACAGAATCTTTTCACAAAGAGCAAAGAGCACACTCTAAATGCACTTTCCTAAATCAAACCAATCAGACTGTCTATATGAAAATGCACATGCATGTATTTGTTTTCGACTTTCTTAGTATATGAATGATAAAAAGAAATTTGATGCACAAATCTAAATTTCTTTTCAAGCGACAAATATCAACAAGTTTCTTTTCGAAATAAAAAATGGAGACGATCACAACACCTTATGATTTTGAAATGAATACTCATTTTCGACACTGGAAAAATTACAAATTCAGACCAAAAACAATTGTAACAGGATAATCGACCATCTACAGCAATCAAACTCTTTCCTACGATTGAAATCGACACTTGCGACAGTTTCAAATCAAAGGACGACAGTACGATTATGCTACTTTTGCAAAGGAGAACTGAAAATGATTCAACAAACACACAAAAACATTTATAGTTCTTTTGTACAAAGGAGGCGGAATAACAACAAGGAAAAGGGGTCTCAAACAGACATATACTGATCACAGGCAGCAAAATTCAGGAATAGAACTGGAAAGAATGAATCACAGAAACCAACACTGCACAAAGCCTAGTCTAATCAGCGCACCTACAACACAGAGAATTTGAAATGCATCGCACCTTCTCCACTTGGGAAGTGCGCTAAAGTTCGGATTCTCTGAATAGTACCTACGCTGGGCCAGAAACGAGACTCTGTTTGGGTTCCGGGTCAAGGTTTGCAGTTCAGTTCATGGGTTTTGGCCGAGCAAAAGGTAATCAATAATGCAACAATCAGGGGTAGATCTAAGGAGGATCTAAGAGCTATCACAAGGGCAATCAGAGAGTTTGTGAATCAGTTGTTTAAATCATAAACAGATCCAGTACATGGACTGAAGTAGCAGTTATCTACTTTGCATTTGCTATGGCAAATGCAGTTCGAATGCTACCTGTAAGTTTATGAAATAAACAACAAAGAATGATAAACAAACAAACTAATTTCTCCCCAGTGGAGTCGCCATTTTGTTACAGGGAAAAGTGTCTATATAGAACTGCTCTATCCCACTAAGGTGTGACAGCTGCCTTAGAAACAAACAGAGTAAAGCTACTTTCATTTTTCCTTTATGAATTATAAATAGAGAGGAACAAGAAGACCAACCTCTATCTTGCACTAATCTCCTGATTTGATTCCTCTCTTCTTTGATAGTCTTTCGCTACCTGCTCCCTTGCACGCCCAGCTTCACAAAGTACCTGTAAGATCACAGTAGCATAGCACTATACAAATACATGGATCTATAATCATAAACAATCTAGGATCAGATGTAAATTGACCATACAAATGTAACAAATATCAGTGACACAAGAGTATGGAGGAATACTAGAATAGCGTTTATTGATAAACAAGAAAGAGCCAAGAGGAGTTACAACCAGTTGTTCTAACCCAGCATCAACCTCTCAGCAAAGAAGCCCCTCTTCACCTCATACAAAGCTTAGATCACCCAACAATCTGATGTTTGTCTCAAGAAACCAACAGCAATTCCTTACAATATGCAAAATTCCGGCCTCTAGATCTCTAGGATGAGGGATCCATATATAGATATCTGTAATGGAGATGAGTCAACTTATGATTTGATTAGTGTCTTCCCTCTGATATTTCTTGCTTCCACTTGGAGATTGACGATCTCTTACTCATCCTTGGTCGAATTCAGAGAGGCAAGTGTCACAGGAGAAGTTTCTGGAAGCTTCCATTGCCTCTCCACCTCGCGAAATGACACTGCCATTTGTCATTTCTCGCCCATCGCACCCCATAGAAGGGATTTTTGAAATGCAATGCACCCACACAGTGTATTTAGGTGAGATGCAACGCACTTGGCCAATGGAGCAGCTGAAATGATCCTGTTTTGACCAATTCTGAGCAGTTTTTCATGGAGAACTTCTGGGAGAAGCTGTAATCTGTTGACCTTGTTCCTTTAGGGGTTAGAACAACACTTTTAGGGACTTAGGAGCCCTTTATTTATGGACATTTCATGCTTGGGGTTGTAGTGCCCAAAAATGTCTATAACACCTAACCCCCTTATTTATGTAATAGGATCAAGGATAATTTTAGGGGCGAATGTTCGCCCTTTGGCGAAATTAAGGGGTTTTAAATTTTTAGTGGGCGAATATTTTGTATCATAGTACACTTTTACAAATCACCTCAAATAGCCCACCTTATTTTAAGGGAGAGGGTAAAAAAGGTAAATTTAGCCCTTGAAATTAGGACTTACAACCTTCCATTCGCCCATTTTCAAGAATAGGTTTTATTTAAGTGAATCCATTCGCCCATTTTCAAGAATAGGTTTTATTTAAGTGAATCCTATGGGCCAAATACCATATTTATAAAAGAGGTATGGTAAATTAATAAAAATATAAATAAATGAGAGGTATTGTAAATAAATAAAACATTTTTTATATTCACTCCATAAGTCACCTTATATACATGTAACGATGTAAACAAATAAAAATATAAGTAAAGTGGAGGTATGGTAAATAAATAAAACGTCTTTTTATACTTACTCAAACGGTATGGTAAATAAATAAAAATATAAATAAACTAGACGTATCGTAAATAAATAAAACCTCTTTTTATATTTAGTCCATAACCCTCATTCTATTTATGAAGGCTCAAGAAAGAGGTTTTATTTAAGTGAATCCTATGGGCCAAATACCATATTTGTAAAAGAGGTATGGTAAATTAATAAAAATATAAATAAATGAGAGGTATGGTAAACAAATAAAACATTTTTTTATATTTACTCCATAAGTCACCTTATATTTACGAACACTCAAAAAATGGGTTATATTTACGTGAAATCTATGGCCAAAATACTATGGGACAAATACCATGGACTAGATTGTTATTAATACCATGCAAAAAACCATTATTAACCCTAATATTAGAATTAATAAAAATAAAAATGGCACATTGTATTGACCCATGGTATTCACCAAAATGGCACATGGTATTGACCCATGGTATTCACCAAAATGGCACATGGTATTGACCCATGGTATTCACCTGGAATGTAGCCTATTTAAATGGGGGAATTAAACCAGCATGTAGCCTATGCTAAGATTCACTAGGACTTTACAAAGTTTTATTATTTAGTGAAAGACTCGCCAAGATCTTACAAGATTTTATAATTTAGTAAAATATTCGCCATGCCTAGTGAGAGATTCGCCAAAAAATTATATATACATATTATATTATTGATAAAATCGCCTTCCATTTTTCCTATATACCATGGAGATTCGCCCATTTATTATATTTGTAAATCTAGGGGGGGTTCTTAAAATTTTCCCTGAATAGGATCGAGTCATAGTTATAGTTAAGTGAGGAGTCAATAAAGCCTATATTAATAATTGTAAGTGGTTGACCCGCATTTAAATAAGGGAGCACAGTTAGTTGCAAATGGGCCATGGTATTAGATAGATGGTATTAATAAGAACCATGGTATCAACCCATGGTATTGCATGTATGAATCATATATAAAGGATAGAAACTCCCCTCGAGGTGCATCATGTCTTATTTTGTAATTAAGCATAGCTCTATTGGAGGTTTCCCCCTCGAAGAGGCAAGTGAACACTACTTTCCTTTCTGAATGATAAAATACTTGCTTTTATTTCTTATTGTTCTGTGTTTTGGGTATATTTCTTCGCATATTTGGTATTATGGTATTTTCTTGTAGGTCAAGAGAATAACACGAAGAGTTTGCCAACTTATCATTTCCTACTACATGTAAGCTAAAGGATAGAATTGCTTTTTTATAGCAGCAACAAATTCATTCCAGGTAGAAATGATTTTACCATGTTTTTGCATTTCATCTTATGTCTTGCCTTCCTACCATACTAGTGCAGTTCCTCCAAGTCGAAGGCTAGCCAAATGAATCTTCTTCCTTTCTGAATCAACATTCTGTACCCTACAATATACATCAATTTGTCTTATCCAATTATCTAGCTTTTCTGCATTGAGTTCTCCATCATAAATTGGCAAATCAAACTTCACATCTAATTTGATTAAGGAATTTTTCTTCTTCTTCTTAGAAGAGATAGAATATGATGAGGATGATGAAGGTGATGATGGAGGAGATGGTGGAGGAGTCATTCCTCCTTTTCCTTTGCCTTATGGAGAGGCAACCAGAAAAGGTTTCTCTGCTCCTTTGTCTGGTTTGGGTGTTGAAGTGCTTTCACCTCGACCCTACTTAAACTCCAGATGCATCTCTTCCACCATAGCTCGGATTGTCATAAAACTTTCTATAAATTGATATTTTGACCCCAATGGAGCTTCTTCTGCCATTATCCTCAGAGAATAGACTCTTCCAATCTTTGGATTAGCCTCAACAATTTCTCCTTCTCCTAGTCTGAGCTTTAATCTAGTTAGCATTCAAAATCTAGCACAAGTTTGTCTAACCTTAACAAAACCAAATTCTCTAATACCACTTGATCCGAAAATGAGATCTTAAATCAATATTAAGGTATTACAGACTCGTGTAGGAATGCCTATATTATTTAGTGCAATGGATCGAAAAGATTGCAAATAATAAAGACAATGAATAGTTATAAAACATAATAAACACACACACTAACACAGAAAAATCATCAAGGAGTTCACCAGACTTCCTGGCTAGATATCCTGGTCTAGCTTTCAGTGTGGACCTCTCTATGATGTCTTTAAGAGAAAAATATTACAAGTGTGAGCTCAAATAGAGTCTCAACACAAAAGTGACAAAACAATAGGGATTCACTCAAAATCCTCGAGTCTAAAAGAGTGCACGGACTCTCCCTCTTGCTCTTTGTCTTTTGATTTCTCTTGCTCTCTTCTATGTCCCCTTTGTCTTCCATAGAGTTGCTTTTAAGCCTCTCATCTCTATCCGTTCATCTACATTCTTGGGCTTTTTGGTTCTCGACTGCTGTCTATTCAACTCCCTGTCGAGCGTTAAACAATCATTGTAAAACGCTTAAGGTATGGTGGCCACCTGTTTTCAAACGAAAAGACTGGCACGGTGAAAAATCCCAAAGAATTGCTTCTTTGTTTACATAGAGAAATACACAGGAAAAACTCTAAACAGAGGAATCAGATGGATGATATGCCTCGTCCATTATCGGTCCTTTGGCATCCCACATCGTAGATCTATTCTCATCCGAAGGTTCACATCCATCCTGATCATCCAACCTGCTCATGCATTTTGCACCGTTGATCTGTGACCATTTGATCTAACGGCTGATGTTCATTTCCGATGATTTACTTGCACATAGATCACCCACCCAAAAAAGTGGTTTTCTCTCTCCTTGCTGAATGCTACGTGTCGATTAGTGTATGGGATCGGGCGGAGCCCGTCTAATACCACTTACCGCCTGAAGCCTACCCGAAATATCATTTACCACGGAACCCAAATAACATAAAGTTGCATTCATAAATCCTGTCGGGTCCATGTTTTGTCACTGTAGCGCCATATGCCATGTCTCCTTTGTATTTTAGTTTTATAACGGAAATACACCAATACACAGAAAAAGCCTAACAAAACACTTTTATCTTGGAACTCAAATTTTATAGATCCACATTTATAAACCCTTTCAGGTCTGCCTTGATCGCTATCGCAAATCGCATGGGCCATGGGTCTTCGCCCCTTTGTATTATTGCGATGCAATATTATGATGCGATATATTGTAATCACATATCGCATGGTCTTCAGGCCTTTGGTAAGTCCTTCCCTTGGAAACCTGCAATTCGATGGTGTAATCGCAGTTGTTGATCTACGCGCTCGATCAATGGTTCACGCTATGTCACCAATCACTGTCGCATTTCCACTTTATCTGTCCTCGATACACGCTGCCGATGTGATATCGTCAAACCCTCCGATGAGATCCACCAATTTGATCTGGACCGTTGATTGGTCCGATCCAACAGCTCTGATTCAATGATACTTCAACCTTCGCTTTACTCTGTTTTCCGCCATTCTTCATGGTTTTTCTTCTGCGATAGTGTTTTCCAATAATATTAAAGACTTAGACTTAGAGGTTTTAGGATCCATTTTGGATCATTAATAAACCCAAAAAATTAATATTATAAACCCAAGGGATCAATACTAAAAACCCAATCGATTATAATCCCAAGGGAATAATATACACAAGGTATTAATACTAAAAAGCCAAGGGATTATAGACCTAAGGGATCAATTCTAAAACCCCAAGGTATTATAAACCAATGTGAATACTATTAAACCAAAGATATTAATATTATAAATGCAAGGTATATAAACCCGAAGATAAATATTATAAACCGTAGGCAATTTTTTCGACCCCACTCCAGCCAAAAAGCAAGCCTGGACATGAAAGGGAGGGGTATATCTAGATATCCGTCTTTGACTGGTTTTGATTCACTTTATCCCCTACTCGATGCCAAGTTAGATCTCTAAGGTGCTGAGAGACAAGAAAGAGGACTTGTCGGGAGTCATTGACGAGATACCCAGATGCTCCTCTCGACTTCTTAGCTTAGATGGGGGTTGACTACTATTTCAGGGCTCTCCAGCCTCTACTAGCATGGTTGACCATGTTTCATTTTTATATTTACCACCACTCAATAACCGTCTATATGACCATATAGACAAGTGATCTTCAAAATTATTAATGATCCAATGACAATATTTGATAAGATATCTATTTGGTTTCAAATTAAACAAGATATTTGAAACCAAAGTCCAAAGGGGCTATACGAAGAGATATAACAATGCTCACAATTTCCTCAATTTGATTTTGATAACAAGATACATATATAAACATAGATTTAATTTTTTCATGTAAAATTTAGCATTTAATTTAGATAGTTAATTTACCATCTCATTTTTCTAAAGGTTTCATCTATTGACTTGAATAAGGAAACTTTTTCTCTTTTCTTACCAAAATTGTATTTCTTTCTTTTTAATCTGCACTATTTACATTGTTTAGTCTTTGGTTTATTTACTTTGTTTTCCAGTACAAACAGCTTATAATTTCCACATCCATGTGTTATTCTTGAGGAAATGTGTTGCTTACGTCTCAACCTATAATTTTCATATTTGGATTATTTCTACACTCCTAATAGTCATATACATCATATTAGTAAGCTCTACATATATGTTTAATTTGAATAGTGTACGTTTGTGTTTATGTTAGAAAATTCGAAAGAGATTGAGAGAACGATTACACATAAAACAAATCACATTTTATTTATTTATTGATCACATCAATTTTATATATATATATATATATATATAAACTAGATCATGATTTTTATAAATAATGATTTTAATGAGTAACTTAGAAATTAGTAGTTTTGAGATTGATTTTTAAAACTTTTAAGAAATCACAATGACAACTCACAACAATACATAAAAGTATTACTTCCAACTATACACAGAATACCAGAGATACCATTCATATTTATGAATTTGAAAAATTTATTGGTTATCGTGAAAACTCACAACAACACGTAAAAGCATTACTTCCAAATGTACATAGAAAATACCATTCATACTTATGACTTTGAAAAGTGTATTGGTTATCGTGTCGGCCTACTATTCTTGTTATATTGACTCATGATCACAAAGTTGTCACATTCATGAAAACTGTTGTTGCAGACCTCAAAGCCTTAGCCGTGATGTTAATTTTCTACAAGAATTGTCTTTGTGCTTAAATTTTTTGAATCCGTCCGGCCATGTGATGGCATCTATTATAGCATATGTATAGATTTATGGGCCACTGACAAGTCTGCTGAAGGGAAAGGAATAGTGATCGAACAAAATTAAATTATTTGATGTTTTGCTAAAAACTAATTTAATGTATTGAGTTGATTCATTCAATTTAATAGAGTATATCATTGAATTACTTAACGATCCCTACTCTTCAATGCAATGTCGCTCACTTTGTTGCAGTTCGCGATCATTTTTGTGTTCCCAACACTTATTCAATGGCTATCATCTCATTTTCTCCTCATGTAATTATATGTTCATTTCGACGCCTTCTTCCTTCCCTACCTAGATACCTCTTCTTCCTTATCATTACTCTCGGCTCTGCCTCTCTATTCCCTTGCTCCTTAAGCTTTGACGCGCAATATCAGTATTCTCAAAATAACACTAAATGTGTAAACGTGAATACATGGTATCCTTTCGATGTAGGAAATCATAGATGCAGTGACCCTAGGTACTAGATCAATTGCGTGATGAACGTAACCTTCTTTTTTCATGATTGATGACCGAAATTACACAATATTATGGATTTTCCCTCCTACTACATTAATTATTACCAGAGGTCAGGAATGTCATTTTTTGAAGAATCATAGCATTAATAATCCTTTCTTGTAGTGGCTTGTTTTGAGGTCAAATTGAGGAAAAAACCTCTAGGAAGCTAGAAAAGGACCCCTACTAGTCTCCCCAAACTTCTAACCATTCACCATCATCCCTAAGCCACCTGCCACATCACCAAAAGAGATTAGCTTTCACACTTTCACATAAAAAGAGACAAAAAGAAAAACAGATTTATTTTAGTCATTTACATGCACATCAATAGAATGTTTGATTCTTTCAATTGCATGCTTAGGATAGTAGGATTGCATACATGTTAACTTAGCATTATTTTGAATCATAACCTCTTAGCAGTTAGTTAGAAAATGGTGTGTTTTAGCATCTGATTTCAGTATTTTTCTTTACAGCAGTAGACAAGCTTTCTCTTGGAGTAGATTTCTCTTTCCCTAATTAGTAATCAAGCTTCTTCTGAATCCATATAAGTCTGGCTTGAAAAACCCTAGTGGTCTATCGCCAGCTGAGCAGTGAAAAAGAGCAGACCCATCACATTTACTTGTGTATACATCACTGTCACCTCCAAGTTTGTACGAACCCCGGGTTGATAAAGTAAAGTTGGTATCCCCAGGAGTTGTAGCATTCTTGTTGCAATACTAGTCCTCATCACCTGGTGGGAGAAAATATTTTGGTTCAATGGTTCAGATATCGTGAGTTTGTGTGCTGCTAGGAATAAATGGTTTTTTGGGTAGAAAAAGTGAACGATGGTGCATGGCATCCCAAGAATTTTCATGTTCTGTCATGGCTTCTATAATATCTTCATCTAAGTGAAAAATATTATCTAATGTTGACTTGGGTTGTGTCAAGTCTGGAGGGTGGAGTTCAGGCCTAGCTTCCCTTATCGACAAGTAAGAATATGATTCGGTGGTTGGTGTCGTAGAACCTAGCGAAGTTGAGAAAGTGAAGACGGGATGGGTCTTCACTGTTAGTGATGTTACCACTGGTGAGGTGGATTTTGCACTCTCAAGACCAAAAAATGATGAACATACAACTTTATCCAAGTCAAACACCATTAGGTGAGAATCGGCTTGGTCGATTGCGCCTAAAGCGGAAAGTGGGGATTTCCATTAGGTTGGGCATGTTTGCAGGACTTCTAATGCTAACATAGCTGACGACAATTGTGCTAACTCATCGAATATGTTGTAGCTATGTGTAGATTTAGAGTTATTTCCTGGGCACTGTAAAGGTCCTTTGACCATTTTAGGCATAGACTCTATAGAAGGTTGAGTGATGGTCAATCACCCTGTAGGTATTTCCATAGCTGAGGTGGACGAATTGGACTCTGGGGGAGATTCATAACTTTGATTCCTTGTTTGCAAGAGGATATATTCCTCTATCATGAAAATATTGTGATTAGGTGCATTATGGAGGTTCCCTCCAGATGGATGAGTTTGGGGAGTTTGTTGTTGGGTATTAACGACTCCTTGATGGGGGAAGGGATCCAACATCACTGTCACTTGTTGACCGCCTTGCCCCCTACTATCTTCTATCCCTTTTAAGTCATGAAGTTGAGGACAGTGGTGGTATAATGACCATACTCTCCACAGATAATGCATGTATGATTAATCTGCAGACTAGTGTTCTTGCATTGTTTCTATACACTATTGATGTTTGTACCCTAGTTTTGGTTCCGGTTAGGGTTATCCCTTCCCGATGCCCTTCGGGGTTGTTGTTGATTACTGCCCCCCCTCCACTCGAGTTATCCCTCTGGATTTATTTTTTACTTTGTCTTAGAAATGTTGGAAGGATTAACTAAATTCATTTGTTCCTTCAGTTGTTGTTGTGAAGTGAGAGAAGGTTGCACCAGATTCACCGTGCATTATTCTTTGTTGGTGGGATGTTTTGTTGTTGTGGTGGGAAATGAGAGTACTGGTTTCCTTGTCCCTGGTTAACGTACTGACTCAGGGGAGAAGACGACTTGCCCATACTCCAAGAGGAGTATTGGTTTCCCAGAGAGGGAAGATACGAGCTTCCTTTTGTGGGCTAGCATTGGTTAACCATGTGGACTATATTCTGCATAGGTGCGGGTTGACAAGGGACAATTTTAAGGATGGAAAATTATCTTAAATTTTAGAAACCTTGGCAAATATTACTAGTCACTAATATGCAAATGGTAAAATATTTTGAGATATATGAGTAAAAATATTCAAATTTCTAATGATTTTTATATAGTGTATAAATTTTTTGCAATATTTAAGGTTAAAAAAAATTATAATCTAAAATTTGGGCGAATCATTTTTAGAAAGAATGGAAATTGGTGAATCTTTTTTTTTAAATATGGAAAATTAGCCCACCTACGAATATTAACCCGTAAAATTTTCCATGGGGTTGACCATTATAGTACCTTGAATGTTATAATGCTTGTGTGTTATGGGTAGCATCATATGCTTGGCCATTGAATGAATACCCAAGGTTTTGGTAGTTTTTGCTATGGTGATTTTGGGATAGGCACCCAATTAATCCATGAACACTACTGTATGTGCCCGGAATCTCTTTATAAGTTTGCAGGTGTGACACATCTGGAAGCACATGATAAATGTACCCAGACTGGGTATAGATAAGCTCTAATTTCTAGGCTTTACTAATGGCTTCTTCCTTACTTTTCGGGGATGAATTTTCCACTTCCTTATAAATTTATGAAATGAGGGATATCAGGAATATGTCCAGGAGGACTTTATCTTGAAACTATGTTTTTCACAGGCTATGACATTTTTGCCATTCATGGAGATGGTCCGAGATGCGAGTAGAGAGTGTTTGTTTGAAATTGGTGAGGAGTTTCAGACCCGAATCATGGCAAACTGGGAGATGGAATAAGGTGAGGAAAGTAGTAGCTAATGTGCTAAAGTTTCCATGCAATGTAGAGGGCTGGTCCATATACCATTTTGCAGTGGGCCCAATTAGGGTGTGCTGAAACAATTGTAATCTAATAGTATCTTTTGTGATACCATTAGATGAACACCACAGGTTAAATGTCATGACATGGTTTCTTGGGTTTGTCCTATTTTCCCTCGAACCTTGGAATGTCTGAAGGAAGCTTGGTGGGCATAGCTGGCCAATTTTTGCCATGGGCGATCAGGTCATTGGTTAGCTTTCTTAAATCTGGTAGATTTAATAGGCTAAGAATGGGATATGTGAATTACCTTCCATCGTAAAACGATTCTAGACAGATAATAAAACAAAGTCCTTTGTGGGGATGTCACGGGAGAATTACCTCGATGGTACCTCGATGGATTGTTCAGAGGAGAGGTGTGTGCACTACCAAAGGGGGTAGTGTGTGGGGATCCTTCTGGAGTGGTGAAGGGTGTACTTTTCCAAGGAAGAGTTCTAAGAAAATATGCACCAATAAAGGAAGATGCAATGATGGTGTTGAGTGACATCCTCTCCCCCTAAATGGTGGGACTCCTGACACACCTCTCGATAATGGGGGGAGGTTTAAAAAATGTCTAGATCGACGGGGAGCCATGGGGTCCCCTATCATGTCGATTTAGAGTGTGCACTACTCTTTTTTGGGTGATGGAAGGAGATAAATATCAATGCAATTGGATCACATACATAAAGCCAAGCGAAAATATAAATGGTTTAGTTTCGTTTAATTTAAACTATGTGATAAAGCAAACAAGAAAAAGGTTTTTGTTTGTTGCATATGATAAAGAGTCCTATGAACACCTAATCATCATGTCCGCTCTCAAAGTAACTGGGCCTTGAAAATATATCCTCTGATGGGTCCTGGGGCAACATCCTGAAGAACTAGCGATCCCTTCCAGCAGCCGAAGAATCAACCAAGGTAATGGTAATGAGGCTCGAGTGCTTCCTGCACCGTCACCTATAGGGAAAATATGCCCATGTGAGAATTCAAGTCTTAGCTTCTTGGTAGTGAGTTACCAGTACCAAGCACTAGATGGGTTAGGTAGCCCCAATAGTACCGCATGCACTGGAGCTAAGCTGCACCCCCTCTAAATCGAGTCTCTTCCATGCTCATGTATTCTTTTCTATGGGATGATTAAAGGATTTTAAGCTCCCTAGAAAGTCAAAAGCTATGTTTCAATGGTATAACATGACCATGGCACCTTATGGAATGCCTACCACTAATGGTCCTAATCTAAGCTATAAATTTTGTGGTGGCACCAATGTGGAAATTTAATTGGTTCAAGTTATGGTTGTTTTTAAGGAGTATTACTTCACTTATGGAATTTTGCAACCCAAAATAGACTAATTACCCAAAGCTCCACAAAATTGGACACTTTCTTGAGTACAAAGCGTTGAAGACTTAGTGGGTGATGCAATTGAACATACAGAGTGTGATAAGATGTGGATATGCAATGATCCTTTTCAATATCCTTCTAATTACGCTAAGTGTTGATTATTCCTTATGTGGAAAAATAAATATGTTTGTGGATTATGGGCCACTTAATTTTTGCTATTAAACTGTGTGGTGTTTAATGAGGGAGATGGAAATTCAAATGTTTTCGAGAAGGTTTTGATATGCAATCCAAGGTTCATCTAAGAGATGTAAGGGAATAAAAGATTACTTACTTTCTCTAGTAACATTTTCTCCTAGTCACAAAACAAATTCTTTGGTTAGTAGAAAGATTCGTGGATAATGGGCCACTTACTTGCTTCACTAATTAAGCTATGTGATTTTCATAATTTTAAGAAAAATAGTTTAAAAACATATGTGGATTTTGGCCATTTACTTTTCTCCCTAATTAGGCTATGTGGGTATGTTGCAAATACATAAAAAAAAAATCTAATTGTTTGATGAATTATGGTTCATCAAGCAACCAGGACTACTAAAATAGAAAGTATTGAATACAGAGGTGAAGAAAATTCACCAAAGGTTTCCAATCACCTGAAAAACTGAACAATACAAGGTTTTTCATGCTCAATGTTTGTTGCATGGTTTTTTAAGACACAAACGTGTGCTCATGGTTTTTGCGAAAAATGACGCACTCTCACATCTGTTAGAGGAAAATGCATGGGGGCAAGAAAGAGAAAAAACAATTTACTTATGTGGGCTCAGAATAGATCCTCGGGGTTTTTAAAAAATCTAGGGAGGTGAAGAACACATCGTAGGATGGTTGTGTAGAGAGGAGGTCCTTCAAAAAAATATATAGATTAATGAAAAGAGATCAGTATGGTCGCCATTTAGGTTGTAGTGTTTTTGGGTCACAAGGGTACCAAAAGACACCCCCTTAGTAGTAGATTGTTCCCTGCAAAGGATCACAATCAAAATTGGTGTTGTTAGTGGTCAAACTTAAATAAACAAAACATTGTAAGTAGTGGAAACAATGTATACATGAACATGAACTAAACAAAGAGGTACATAAACAAAACAATGCTCAAATGGAGCAAAGTGTCGAGCAGTAAAAAGGGTCTTTTTCACCTCTATCTACCTCACATTAACTTATCAATCTAGGAACGATTTGTTATCTCAAAGAGTGTACTCAGTTTGAGGCGGTCATTTGTCAGAGTAATGCTAGTAGTATAGTTCTCAGAATACAAGAGTAAACGGATGATGAAAACAAGATCTACTTACAGCAAAGAACTTTAAGACTTAAATCATGCATTCAGAAAACTAAGCAAATTATCAGTCAAGGGTACAGTAACAGTAACTCATCCCTCTGTAAACCTATGTAACTAAAGATAATCAAGGAACAGATCATCAACCTGGGAACTAGACAACAAATGTCAACGCTCACTACAGTTTCAAATCGTTCTGCACACCAAAGCAATGATAACGCAAATAACAGGAAATGGAATAGCAACTAGGAAACAGAATAGCAACTAGTTCTTATAAACAGAAAAACCTTAATCTACAGAAATAGGTGCAGCAATCGTATCCTACAAAAATCAGATAGCAATCTTTACTCTAAGAATAAATCGGACAGCAAACGGAAATAGAACGGCAACTGATTAGCAATGAAATATCAAACAACACTTAGAGCCAAATGTAAATGTACAATGAACCAAAATAAATAACACACACGACACACTTTAATATTGAGAGAAACAATAATTTGACTTCGATGCCACAAATATCAATCTCAGTTACAAAGAATAACGATTGTAATTCGTAAAGGAAGAGTAATGTCAATTGAACAACAATCGCGATTAAGTGTAAACCATAGATGAATATAGTAATACCGTCTTAAGAATGTTACAGCACGGTTACTCTGTAATTGAACAACAATGGCATTATGTAAGGAACAGCAATGTTATATCAATGATTAAAGAAATAGCAATGCGTTACAAAGTCAGAATGAATAATACAACTTTCCTGTCAAAGAGAAAAACATTACTCAATTTAACATAAATCAAATATAACAGAATGGTGATGTAAAATAACAAAACACATCAGATTACCAAAAAAAGATGATAATGAAAACCACGCACGAATTAAAGATAATAGTACAGGAGCAAGTGTTCCACCAGGGCCGGGCCCTTAGCCTCCAGGGACACACCGCTTGAGATTATTCCAGGATCAAAGATGGAACAGCAACCATATTTATATTAAAGCATCAAAGAAGAGTTACAATGGATCACTTCTCAACGAGAGTCGATGATCAAATTTTCAAATACAAAGGAAAGTTACATAGAAATAACAGCAGATAGTCCCCCGGTCTAGCAGTGCTGCCCCTTCTTATAACAGCCAAGCAGAGATATCAATGATGCAAAAATAGTTAAGATAGTGATCCCTCAAGACCAAAGGATCCTGAGGGATTCGCCAAACTATTAATTTCTAGTTATCTATTTATTCTCTTGCACCGATTCGATATCTCCTTTTCCCTTTCCTGGCTGATACGCTCCAATTTGGATCGTCTTGTTTGCATGCGGTTTCTTTCTAGAGGGACAGTAGTTAACTTTGCCCTGTCTTTTCCTTTGGGATAGCAACCTTTTATTTTTTCCTCTTCCTGCATAAGAAAATGGCAATTATTAGTAGTTTTGTGTTGCATATAAATCCCTTAGATTTTTTCATCATTTCTTATTATCTGCCTAGTTCATGATGCAAAAAGGTTATGAGTTTTTAAGCAAAGATGACAAAATAAATGATAAAATCATACCATTTTTTGTACTCCACACACCCCCTTGCATATCCTTGTTCATGCCCTCATGAAAACATTGTAGTTGACATGTAAGGCAGTGAGAGAGAAGGTCGGAGATGGAATCTCATGTGGTGGTCTACAGCCATGATGCCTAACTAGGTGTTCAAAAAGATGGCCTATCTGACCCTCAGGCATCTCATACAGGGCTTGGTATCCACGTGCAGGGTGCCAAATAATCGGACTCCGAAACCTATATCCTAACCAAGATGGCCCTGCCCTCAAGATAAGTTCACCATAGAGGCTCAAGCGATCAGCGGCTAATTTAAAGTTCTCATAATTAAATGGTTCCCTGAGTTGGATATTCGAATTAGAGGTCTGATATCAAAATTTAGTAGCTGCAATGGCAAGGTCCTTGATGGTAAAGAAGTATTATATCCCTTTCCGATTGATTGTTGTATGAATGGGTCCTAATGCTTCAATCATGCCTGGAGTCCTCATGAGGTTCCTATGTTTATTCCACAACTGTAATGGATCTCTAGGCTCAGCTCTTACCCATAAGTCTAATCTGTTTTCTTGTCTTTGGAAGGCATTATAGGCTTTAAGCCATTTGATTTGATTAACTCCAAATGAAATAAATGCCTGCAGTTGGATGTCCCCAATGAAAGGGCCAGGGTTCTGCTCTGTCTCTTGATCTAGCACAAGGTTATGCAGATAGAATTCACACAATAATCTTTGGACCTTTATTCCATAGTGCTTACAACAATTTATGAAATCATCAATAGTATTAATTTGTATAGGGGCTCCTACTTTGACAGCCTTAATTTTCAATTGCAAATATCATTCCATTAAAAACAAGGCATAATTCTTAGCAGGGGCTCTACATGCTAGGACGTCAATGTACAAAGAGCATAAGGTATCCATCTATCTGATAACTACATCTAATCTATGAGTTACCTTGGTGACTCTTTCTTCTTCCTTTCGCCATCCTTCAAAAGCCTGGCTTTCAGATAAATTGACATTCCTTAGCTGTTGTTGTAATTCTTCATACTTCTCTTGAGAAATTGTTTGTTCTGTAAGTTTTTCTACTGCTTGTTGAGCTTGCATCAAACCCTCTTGTAGGGTTACTGTCCTTGGATCACTGTCCCACATGGTAGTGGTAAGTGGAAGATTTACTTGAATCTTCTTATTGCATCGCCTCGTGTTTATGGTTCGCATTTCTTCAGAGGGTTGTGCCTCTGTCTGAACTTCCTTGTCGCAGGCCGATATATCATCTGTTTGCACTTCAACGTGGGTAATAGCTAAATGTTGTTCCTTTTGGTTTTGAACGATAGTCTGGACTTGAGTCCTCCTTACCTTTTTCTTAAGGGGCCTCGCCATAGTGGTTGCATGTCTTACCCCCGAAGTCCTTTTTGCTCTCTTTCCCATTTTCAAAACCTTGATTTGTTGTCAAAGTCGTGCTATCGCATTCAACAATCTTTGTTGTTCTTTTCGTAATCTTTTAATTTCTTTTGTTTTCTTAGAAGGAACAATTGTCTATTTACTCGGGCCTGGATTGTCATCTTGACCAATTTCCTGGTTTTCTTCTTGGGGTGCCCCTTCTTTATTCTGACCGGGTTTCTCAGGAGTAAAAACCCTCGCTGGTTCTGTTATTTCCTGGGTGACTTCTTTTTCCACCCCCTCTTCTCCATGAAATTCTTCCGGTGTAGTCTGGCTGGGAACAGATTGTTCTACTTCTGTATCTTCATCACTTTTCTCTCCTATCATACTTTCATCATGAACAGAATAATTCTCTTCTTTTTATTCATCGTCACATAATTCTTTGGGTGCATTTTGTCCTGAGCAGAATGCTATTTTGGTTCTTCTTCAATATGGAGGCCTAGTGGGTTGAGCGGTTGGGCATATTCACCCATATTGGCTATAATTTGCACCAATTCGTTCTCTTGCAATGGATTTTGCAATGGGCTTTCTTCGTGTTGCTCTTTCTCTTCCTCCGCCTGCCCAAGCTGCTCGGTCTCTTCCTCTGTTTCTCCTTCCTCATTTCCTTCCAATTCTTTCTCATTCTCTTCTCCTTCGAATTGCGGGGGTTGCTTATCCCCTGAATCATCTATCTCCACTGGTTGGCTAGTATTCCCTTGGGATTTGTCCAACCTCCCTCTAATCCATGCCAATCTAACTGATTTCCTCCGTTTCAATGGTCTATTCGGTGTACTGGTAGCATGTTTTCGTTTTTGGGCTGGCAGAGTCAGTCCCCTGTCTATCGTGGCAATTAGCTCTTCCCAGCTACTCTGTTGCTGAGCAAGACTGTGGCTAACTATCAGTCGTATCAACCCCTGGTGACTTACTACCAATTCTACATGTGATTTTTTCATGCTTTGAGCAACATCATGAAGTAATGAATTTAAAAATGCAGGTAAGTTCACAGAGCATTTCTGTTTTAATATGGCTAAAAGTTTAAGGTGTCGTGGTCTTACCATGTATTTCCTACCTTCACAGGTGATGTAGCTCTGGATGATCTTCGCCAATTCTGCCCACAGCTCCCCTAATGTTGATGGTAGAACTCCATTTCCTCTAACTATCAGGTTCTGGCCTTCATCTTGGAAGATTTTTATGATCTTTCGCAATCTCTCCTTCTTTAGAGTCCACACAAGTCCAGTGGTTGGCAGTCCCGATACCTCTACAATTATGTCATCGGTGACTGCTATGTGTCTCCCTCTTACCGTGGAATGATATTCTTGCAAGTTTAGCAAGAATTCTATTGCTACAATCTCATTGGATTCTTGTAGCCGATTGAGATAGACTATCCATCCTGCCCTCGTTAAGATTTCCCGTGCAGCATCAGAATCTGTCAATATCTGTGGTTCTCTCCGAATTGATCTACCTCCCATGGTTTAGCACACTGTAAAAATGCAGAGGAGGCAATGGAATAGCAGGCTATTCAAACTGTTAAAAATACAGAGAAAATAACGAAACAGCAAGCTCGTTGAAATCCTGAGTCACTTACTAATTGCTTCAGAGCATAATACGGAAATAGCTTAGGAACAGCAGGTCATGCAAATTGAAAAATGATATACCGTTAAGCCTTAATATTCCCAAGTAAAAGTTTCCCGAATAATAGTCTGACACGTATATTAGCAAATTATGAGGTCACCTACTTCCCACCTGCAATGTGATAGGCCGTCCTCAGCCGTCAAATGAGAGAGCGGCATGCCGAACTGCCATGGTACAGAGTCATAAAGGAACAACGTATACCAAAATGCCATGTTTACTAAAGGAATAGATTGCCGAAATCGAGGTGTATAATAGGATCACTTTTAACAAATAAGAGAATGTTGTGATATGATGCGAGGCTGGGAGGATAGGACAGTTGACGTGCACAAAACATCTAATGTGGTCATCATCGACTTTTCCATCATGATTGGTTATAATAGATTTTCATGTGTTTAATGGTTCGGGGAAGTGATATACATAATCTTATTTGATGTATTACAAAGGTATAAGACAAATAAGGGTGTTGATGATTGTTATTGGTGTATAAGGAATGTGACTTCAATACCATTAACAGAGCTCTGCTACCGACAAGTGTCCATAACCTTGACAGAGTTGTTTGTTTCACCCATGAAACCATGATCCTTTGTGTATGCTTAGGAAGTGTTGTGCAATGTCAAAATGGAGGTCATTATGCTGGCTTGGTAACCAATTAAACCATAATTCCATTCACTAGGAAGGAGTGAAAGGTGGGTAGGCTGGCTTGTGATGAGACCTCATGTTCCAAGGACTCTTTATTTTTTCTTATATTCCTCTTGGATCATATCCCTGGTGTGGTGGCCATAGTAGGAATGCCACTTCACTTTCTTCCTTATGATCATGGTAGGCTGGCTCTTGATGAGACCCCCTATCCTGCATTTGACAAATCATATAAACAAGTCATATAAACATTTTTCTCTTTTTTTTCTTTTATAAAATACTTTCCTATTTATACACAAAGGGTTGTTCAGCACTCCTTAAGAGTAGGAATGGTGGAAGAAGTCTTAACATCTCAATAGAAAAATATACCCTTTGTTCTTATTCCTTAATAGTGATGAAAGAAGATTATGGGAATTCAAAAAAGGACCATCATGATAAAGATAACCAATCATATTAGTATTAGTAGAAAAATGATAGCAAAGTGATGAATAATTGTGTCCTTTCCTCTTTCCTCCTATCAATTCAAAGCAATTTCTTGTAAAAATAGCGATTTTATGTAATTTACTGATTTCAATGTGTTCTAGTTTTGTATGCATTGCATAAGTGTATAGTTGTGCTCCCATAGACTCGAAACATTAGGAATAGTAGGTGTCTTTGAATTGGAATGGGAAGGAGAACAAGCATGAACAAAAGGAATACAAGAATGTTGTCATTTCAAAAAGGAAGAGCAAAAAAATACAAGTGTTGTTCCTTTGGAAAAGGAACAACAGAAAATGCAAGTGTCGTTCCTTTGGAAAAGGAACAGAAGAAACCAAAAGTGTTGTTCCTTTGGAAAAGAACCAGCGGAAAACGCAAGTGTCATTCCTTTGGAAAAGGACAACAAAATGAAAGTGAAAAAGGAATAGATAATACAAAAAGTGTTGTTCCTTTGGAAGAGGAACAAGAAAACGAAAGTGTTGTTCCTTTGGAAAAGGAACAACAGAAAAACAAAAGTGCACACAAATTTGTTCCTTCAGAAAAGGAACAGCAAAAACGACAGTGATGTTCCTTCTAAAAAAGGAACAACAGAAAAATGCAAGTGCTGTTCTTTTGAAAAAAAGGAACAGCAAAATGGTGAAGGTGTCATTCCTTCTAAAAGGAACAACAAAAACGATAGAATTGTTGATTCTTCGAAAAGGAACAGAAAAGTGCAAATACAAAAAAATATGTACAGAGAATAATTTATGCTAACAAAACAAAGGAATTATGTACAAAATGTAAGAATAGTTGAATCACTTTAATGAACTAGAGGTGAGGAAGATTTCTCTTCCTCCTCCAAAATTTTCATGTCGGAGTCTTCGCGGAGTTGCTAGTAGAAGGATTCTCGAGTAAGTGGTTTATAGTATAGTCGAACTCGGAGGCCGTTTGCCTTGAAGGTATGTCCAGATCTGTCATTGGTGATTAGACTAAGGGTGCCATTATCATGTACCTTCTAGATTTCATATGGCCCCAGCCAAAGAGTCTGAAGTTTCCCGAGAAAATCCTAAAACTTGGAATCGTATAAGAGCGCCCAATCTCCTTTGCGGAAGACTTTATTTTTAATGAGAGCATCATGCCATTTAGCTCGCTACTATTGGATTAATGTAGTGTTTTGAAGGGCAGAGAGCCTGTTTTCATCTAACTCAATGAGCTGTTGTAATCTATTAATCTGTGCCTCATTTAGATCTAGACTGACTTCTTGTGTTGTTCGCAATGTTTGGATTTCGAATTCTATTGGAAATAAGGGTTCGTTTCCAAACACCAATCGGTATGGTGAATAGCCGGTAGTGCTTCTCCATGTTGTTTTGTAAGCCCACAAGGCTTCTGGTAATCTTGCATCCCAATCGCGTCTATGTGACGCAATGGTTTTTGTTAAGATTACTTCTATTATTTTGTTGCTTCTTTCTACTTGACCATTGCCTGTGGGTGGTATGGAGTGGTAATTTCGTGCTGGATATGATAGTTTTTTAGTATTGCAGCAATCTTGTTACCAGCAAACTGTGGTCCACCATCTGTAATAATATCTCTTGGAATCCCATATCGTACAAATATATGGAACAGGAATTGTATGACGGAATCCTCTGTAGCTCTCGGCAATGCCTCTTCTTCAACCCATTTGGTGACATATTCTGTTGCTACCAAAATATATGTTCTCTGGTTCGACGATGGGTTAATTGGACCAACGAAATCGAGGGCCCATCGCTCGAATGGTTCAATAACAAGCTGTGGATTCAAGGGCATTTCGTCAGATTGACCAGGGCATCCTCCTCTTTGGCAACTGTCACAAGCTTGAACGAACTTCTTTGTATATTTTAAGATCGTGGGCCAATAATAACCTATTTGCAGCACCTTATGTCTAGTTCTATGATCGATGAAATCTCCGCCACATGGTCCGTCGTGACAAGATTTCAAAATGTCAAAAATTTCATGCTTCCAGATGCATCTCCTGATGTGCATATCTGCCCCTGTATGGAATAGGTAGCCCCCAATCCAAAAAAATCGAGCATTTCGCTAAACAATATGTTTTCATTCATTGGGGGTCAGATGTTTCGATAATTTGCCTACTACTAAGTAATTCGCAACATCAGCATACCAGGGTGTTTTAACAATGACAGCAAACAAATGCTCATCTGGAAATTGATCTTCAACTATTGGTGCATCCACTGGTTTTGGCACTCACGAGAGAAAGTCAACTAAAGGATTTTCTTTTCCAGGTCAGTCCTTTATTTTGATATCAAATTCCTGCAATAAAATCAGCCATCTAGTTATTCTACCATTTGTGATTAGTTTATTTGCTAAATATTTTATGGCAGAGTGAACTGTATACAAGATAATAGGATATCCAGTAATGTAATGCCTGAACTTATTGATAGCATGTATTACAGCTAGAAATTCCTTTTCAGTAATAGTATAATTCAATTCATTAGGAGATAAATTCTTGCTAATATAATAAATTGCATATGGTTTTTTATCTTCTTCCTACCCAAGGACTGCTCCAATAGTTGTATCTGAAGCATCTGATGAAATTTGAAATGCCAGATCCCAATTTGGACCTCGAAGGACTGGGGCTATTGACACAAGCTTCTTCAGATCTTGGAAAGCACGGTCACATTTTTCTCTCCAAAGAAAGTCAACATCACCTGTCAATGCATATAGAGGTGCAACAATATGCGAAAAATGTTCTGTAAATCTTCTATAATAACCAGAAAATCCAAGAAAATTGCATACCTCTATTTAAGTGGTAGGAGTGGGAATTAGAAAAATTATTTGAATTTTGGCTGGGTCTACCTGTATGCCAGTTGCTGAGATATAATGGCCTAGAATAAGTCCTTCAGTCATCATCATATAGCATTTTTCATGGCTCAAACAAAGCCTGATGGCAATGCAGCACTACAGGAATTTTTTGAGTGTGTCCAATGCTGGATTAAAATCGTCTCCATATGGTGTAAAATCGTCCATGTATACTTTGAGCCCTTCATTTATTAAATCTGAAAAGATGCTGAGGATAGCCCTTTGAAATGTGGCAGGAGCATTGCATAAGCCAAAAGGTAGAACTCTGTAGGAAAATGTTCCCCAAGGACAAGTAAAAGTGGTTTTGTCTTGGTCTTCAGGGGAAATCTGAATTTGATTGTATCCATAGAAGCCATCTAAGAAAGAAAAGAATTTATTTCCTGCCAAAGTGTCTAATACTTGGTCAATGAATGGAAGGGGAAAGTTGTCTTTTTGTGTTGCTTTATTTAGCTCTCTGTAATCTACAGAAATCCTCCACTTTCCATTTTTCTTTGGTACCACAACAAGTGGAGAGACCCATTTACTATCGGAGATAGGTTAGATGAAGTTCACATCTAAAATTTTTTGAAGTTCAACTTTTACAATGTCTTTTAGATGAGGGTTAAGTCTCCTTTGTGGTTGGCGAATAGGTCTCACATCTTTTTCTATGTAAATGTGGTGTGCACATAACTGGCGATCAATTCCTTTCATATCAGGATAGTCCCATGCAAATGCTTCTTTGTATTTCCTCAGTAGTTGGATAAGCTTCTTTTCTTGTTTAGAAGTCAGGTTGGCATTAATGTTTAAAGTCTTTCCTAGCTCAATTTATACAATTTTGCTATTTGAGACAGAGGTAGTAGGTATTGTTTGATCATGTGTATCTTTAAGAGGATCTTCTTCTAATTCATTATCAAATGCTACTTTTATCATGTGACAATATATGTGAGATCTGGATTCAACTTGACTAATAAATTTGTTAATGGCATCATCTTCTCTTTGGTCTTTGAAATCAAGGCCCTCTTCTATGGTTAATGGAGATCTAATATTTTCGGTGAGGTATGATACAGGATGTTTGTTAGTTTTTATTATTGTGACGCTTAGCTGTGCCAGAGGGTATAAAGCTAGATTCTTGATATTAGCCCCCCTAGTTATGGGCATACTGCCTTGTCGGCAACCAATATAAGCATCGACAGTTGCAAGCCAAGGTCTACCTAAAATCAATGGATGTCCATCAAGTCGGTTTTTGGGGTTTATTATCAGAAAATCAGCGGATACTCCCAGGAGTCAACGGATACCATCATGTAGTGTGCCTTCTGGCCTAACCATAGATCAGTTAGCCAGTTCTAGTAAAGTGGAGGTCGGTTCTACTGATGTAATGCCCAGATTTTGGTAAGTGGTGATTGTTAAGATATTAATTGCAGCTCCTAGATCAACTAAGGCATTTGAGAAGGTTTGTCCATTGATTTGTACGGTTACTATTGGATTTCCTGGGTCTTCATATTTAACGGGTGTTTCTTTTCCTGATAATAAGTCAGATAGAGTGCCAACTACTTAGACTTTTGGGTTATTTGTTATTTTCCTCCTTGGTTTCTTTATACATAGCTCTTTGATAGTCTTTGCATATATTGGGATGTCTTGAATGGCTTGGAGGAGTGGGATTTTTATGTACAGATTTTTTAGTTCTCCCAGAATGTCAAAATTAGGATATTGTATAGGTCGAGGTATAATTAATCATTCTGGGAATGGGGGAGAGGATGTGGTTGTTGGATCATGAATTTGTTGTCTGGTCACGTCCTCTTCTTGTAGCGGTTGTTCTATAGGTAACTGATTTTCAACTTGAGCTGTTTTATCTCCCTCTGTTTCAATGATACGCCCAGATCTTAATTGAAGGTCATTACACTCCCTTAGATCAGTTCCTATCTCTGGTGTTTCAATTATTTGAATGGATTGGACCGGTTTGTTATTCGGATTGGGGTTGGGTTGGGTTGGGAGTTGCGGTCTTAAGTTAGACTGGGGGTTTTGTTGTAATGATGGCAGTGTAGGTTGAGGGAGCAAGATGGTTCCTACTGGCTGATTCATCGGTCTTTCCAGTTTGTCTGCCAGACTTGACTCTATGAAGTAGGAGGGGTCCATTGTGCTGGATATACATTGTTTTGCCAATATGGTGGGGTATAGGGAAAATTTGGCCAATTGGGATGGCTTTCTTGATTCGGCCATGGAGATGATGAAGGAAATGATTGTTGTGACCAATTCAGGAAGGGAAGTTTATTTTGCAACATTGTATTATATTGTTGAGCATGATATTGTGGAGGTTGAAAAGAAGAAGCTGGGTCTGAGAACATACCTGATTGTCGCAGCTGCCATTGATGACACTGATTGAGTAGATACATTGATTCTGGCTCTTCTTCTGCTTCCTTGTATACTGCTTTCAATCCAGGAAGTGAGGGACAACTCTCTGTAGAGTAGTCTTTTGTAAAAATGGCACAAACTTGGACTGCATCTAATGGACACTCCTTATGGTTGTGTTTCTTTCTACATCTGGGACAAGAGATTGCCAAATTTTGTTCTGCCTCTACTTGCTTTTGTTTAGCCTGCATAATATCAAGTTGTGTTGTCAGTGTCCCTAATATGTCAGTTTTAAAATTTTCTAATAAATTTCCAATTTCTGCACAAGTTACTCCTTCTGCCGAAATTCTGTTATCTCTTGCAAACCGATCATGTTCTGCTGGTTTTAGTCTTGTGCTTCCTCTCGAGCTCCTGATACATAGATTAATAATGTCAGCAAAATTTTCCTGATAAATATCTCAGTTTCCCATAATATTTAGTGTTTCAATCCATTGTTACTTCATTCCCCTAATTAATCATGTTTTTAATACATTATCAGGTAAGGGTAATGATGCATAAGGAGATCTTTGAAGATTATACCGGAAACATTCAACGTACTCTTCTAATGTTTCATTTGGTCTAGGTACCATTTGAAATATTTCATCTTTTAACTCTCTAGACCTACAACAACCCTGATAATTTTTTAGAAAAGACTCTTTCATTTGGGCCCAGTTATTTATAACACCACCACCCAATCCCATAAACCATCTTAGAGCATCCCCTTTTAATGTAGAGGGAAATAATTTCATTTTCTGGGGATCAGTGGTATAGTCATATCCTCTACACAGCACATTGAATTCTAATAAGAATGCACCCGGATCTTCTGATGTAAGGCCATGGAATGTAGGGATATGCTGGAGAGGAATTGCTTTCGTAGGTGCATTAGCTGTAGTATCCACAATGGGGTATTACAGTGTAGAGGTTTGGGTGCTTGGCTGGTTCTGGGCCATTTTGTCAAATATATGCCAATAACCTTTTGGGATATCTAGGAGGGTATTCCTAGGTTGTCGAGTGGGAATGGCCTTAACAACACTTCCTTTATCTGGGATGATGAGAGTGCCTAATTTCTGGGGGGGTTCAAGTTCTTGAGTTTCTTCAACTTCGTTATATATGATTTTTGCAGCACTTCCCTTATCTAGGCTACTTAGTGGCTGAATTACCCCAAGAGGAGATCTTGGTTCTTTAGTCTCTCCTGTTTCTCCTCTTCCTTCACAGAGGTTGCTAAGGTTCCCTTCTTGCAATTATTTTGGGCTAGAATTTTCAATTTCTTGAAAATCTTGCTCTTCGGTTTGACTATGCACCTCAGCAAAGGCTACAGATGGTTATCCTATGGCCTGAAGGGAACTAGTAGGATGTCTAGAAGTAACTTTTCTAGGTCCTATTGAAGGCTAAGATTCTACTTTCTTAAGGATTTCATCTATAAAGGTCGATCGGCCAAGGGTCACCGGCCCCTTATGTTACCGAGAATACTGTCTATGCAGAACTGCTAATCCCACTAAGGCTAGTAGCTACCTTAGAAACAAACAAACTAAAACTACTTTCATTTTCCTTTATGAAAGATAGATGAGAGAAGAATAAAGGAGACCAACCTCTGTCTTGCGCTTGGCTCCTTGCTTGATTCCTCTCTCTTCTGATAGTCCTTTGCTACTTGTTTTCATACCCAGCTTCACAGAATACCTATAGAATCAAAGCAGCATAACACTATACGAGAACATGGATCTATTATCATAAGCAATATAGGATCATATGTATATTAACCACACAAATGTATAAAATATCAATCACACAAGTGTATTGAGGAAAACTTGAATAGTTTTATTGATAATCAAGAAAGAGCCAAGAGAATTACAACCGATTGTTCTAACCCAGCATCATCCTCTCAGCAAGTAAGCCCTTCTTCACCTCATGAAAAGCTTAGATCACCCAACACTATGATGTTGTCTCAAGAAACCAACAGCACTTCCTTACAAGATGCAAAATTCCAGCCTCTGGATCTCTGGGATGAGGGATCCATATAGATGTCTGCAAGGGAGGTGAGTCAGATTGAGATTTGATTAGTGTCTTCCCTTTGATAGTTCTTGATTCCACTTGGAGATTGATGATCTCTTACTCATTCCTGGTCAAATTCAGAGAGGCAAGTGTCACAGGAGAAGTTTCTGGAAGATTCCATGCTTCTCCACCTTGCGGATTGACCCTACCATTTGTCCCTTCTCGCCCATCGCACCCCATAGAAGGGATTTTTGAAATGCAACGCAGCTACTGGGAGATGTTGTAATCAGTTGACCTTGTTCTTTTAGGGCTTGGAACAACACCTTTAGGGACTTAGGAGCCCTTGGTTTATGGACATTTATGCTTGGGGTCACAGTGCCCAAAAATGTCTATAACAGTTTCCCCCTAAAGCACGAGGTCATTAATCTTTTGATGTCAGGTGAAATGATTTATCATGAGGATCCGAAGTTCTTTCAAGCTGGAAGGAGACCTGTAATAAGATACAATACAATACATTATCTTCATAATTTTTTCATGATCTCGCTAAGGCGGGCATTCCCATGCTCAGCTTTATAAATTCATTTTTCATGTACATGAGACAGACAATCGTCTGAGTGTAGACTGATGATTCTGGTAGAGCCATCATCCCTTAGATTGGATGATTATCTGTGCAGCAATGATGTACATTTGATGTCTTTATTTTCCTGAATATATATTGCAGCCCAGATGGATGAAACTAGATCCGGGGTCTTCAATCTCGTTCGATCTTCACTCAAAGTACAAGTCGATCCATGTGAGAGATGTTCTGGAGTCGAACATGGAAAGGCATCGCCTGATTACCAACCGATGATGTAATTTGTTAACAGGCGCGAGAGGAATCACCGATAATGATAATGATCCTCAAGGTACTGCAGTACAATTCATGTGGTGTGAATAAGGGACTTGGCGTCGAACACCACGTAAAATTTTTCGGTCGAAGGCCATTGATGTAAACTTGTCACCGGAAGTGAGAAACTTGCCATTGAGGCATGCAAGCTTCAAAGTACTGAAAGGGTTGTTCCTAGATCGACTTCTTGGATAATGAGCTGATGTCGACAAGAAGCGATCTATCATAGGAGGGCCTTAGTGAATCCCGCATCAATGACATGGAACAAAGCAAATGATTTTAATGGAGGTGAAAACAATCTGGTGATATACGGTTCAGTGTGGCAGTCATGAAAGCACGGAGCGAAAATGTATTATAGTGGGTGAGACACAGGTGAATTCTCTGAGCGACTTCTCTTGAACATATCGGCGACACTGACATGATGGATTGGTAGCATTAACCCCAAATGTGGATGGTGTGATGGAACCATGGTGATATGACCAATGAATGGAACAACCCAACCCGACTAGGATGCAGAGTGAAAGTGTCATGTTCAAGAGCGACTTGCTACCAACAAAGTTTCTTCAAGTTTTCTTCCCAATTTTTCCCCAGTCATTGCTGACCAGTACCTCTATATTTTTGTCAAGCTTGAGGAGGATAACATATGCTTGTTCTATAATTTTCCCTTTGGGCAAACCCATCGCTATGTTTTAACGAGCCTAGAGATAGTGAAACTTGTTCTTTTCTGTTGTGGACAAGTTTGTCGCTATTAGGTTTTAACGAGTTTAACGACAAAGATAACTCAATCCTTTTCAATTTTAGAGAGTCCGAAAAGGAACGTAAAGGAAACTCCAAAATCCTTTTTTGTCATCTAATCCCTTAAGTCCAAAAAAGTATAAAATAATACGAAAGGGATGAATTTTCGGTAATTTTAACGAGCCAACAAGACAAGCGCTCGATATTTTTGTGTAATAATCCCTCAGGTCCAAAAAGATTAAAATATAAAGGAGGGATAGCACTTCCGGTCGCTTTAACGAGCTGGAGAGGCCAATAGCTTGGCAATCTTTCCATATTTTACAAATCAGTTGAAAATAGCTTAAAGGAGACTCGTCTTTTGAGGAACGAGTGATAAATTCGGGTAGCAGCTGATTCCAGGTAAGGTTTGGAATCTTCCAATCACGGCAGTGTCACAAGGATGGCTAACAAGATCACTCTTCACAGCTGATCCTCAAAAGGGGTAAACAATCAAGTGGAGGTGAATGATCGGCCAATAGAGAGTGGAGGTGATGATGAGAACACGACCAAGGCTTCAAAGGTTGAATTACTACATTCACAATGGTTATTTACCGAAAATTGGTTCATTTTTTAATAAGCTTAAACGCTGGGGGAAACACTTGCTCATTGCTTATGTTTATTTTTGAACGAGCTTGAATTCCGCGATAAAACTACTCAATTAATCCAGTCGCATAATAAGGATGTCTCATATATAAAAACGGCATTATTTCAAAGCTTTGCCCCACATCCTTTCTTTATACAAGTTAGGAAATGACCAATCCTATGAGTTTAGAGGGTTAGAGGACCTACAAATTTAAAAAATAAATGGTCGCTCTTCACTTGCATGCCAAAAGGTTCGCATGCCCCCAGGTATAGTGAAATAGAGTTTCAAGGTTACCCCTCAATTTGCAGACAAAACATTTGTTTTATCGGGAAAGGCCTACCTTTTCAGGTTACCCCTCAATTTGCAAACAAAACATTTGTTTTATCGGGAAAGGCCTACCTTTTTCAGGTTACCAAAGATTGTTCTATTTGTGTCACAAACAAAAAATTTCTTCGGCGATGTCTACCGAAATAGACAAAGGTGAGTGGCGCAGACGCCTCCACTCACATAACTTTGATGAGGGAATCTTATTCTAGTCTAATCCCCTTTTCCTAAATGGACGGGAGTGTCAGACTAGTCAGATATCCTTCGCGGAAACCTACCCTATACCTGAAGTTTTCCTGTCGAAACAGGCCAGGGTGCATGCCCCCTGGGTTTCAGTCATGCCCTCCGAATCACTCGCGCTCATCAGGAGGATGGACTAGGGATTGGTGAGACATTCCTTGCATAAAAAGACCATTCAGGGATGGTATATGACTATTTTCTATGCGTGAACCGGGGAATGAAAGTTAGTCTACGAGCTTGACCACTCTTCCTTCGTGTGGAAAACACATTACTCTAAAGAGTGAGGAGACAATGGCTCCCATGCAATAAATATAGTCTCGTCCAAGGAGTAGATTATAATCCAGGGGCCCTTGGACTACCATTACGTTCATGTGAACGGTTTTCCCTCTCAATGTTATGGGCACATCGGGAAGGATCTCTAACGGTCGACTGGTTCCTTTGTCAAAGCCTGTTAGATTTCTCATTTCAGGCAAAAGGAATGGTGAACCAAGCACTTTCCAAGCAGTTGAGGAAAGGATACTCACAGAAGCCCCTTCATCTATGATGGTACCGGCCATGATCATTCTATATACTTGAGCAATGATCCGAAATGGTACACTAGCCGGTAAACAGGGTCTGCCTAGTAGATTCCAGTCAAAGGAAACAACTAGGTTGCTTAGAGGTGGGACCGAATAGACGGCCGGATATGACTCTGAAGAACTTCCTTCCTGCGGTAAGGGAATGGGTAGACTGCCCCCATGTTCATCGGAGTCTGTGTTTACGAGGAGAATTTGAACGGTGCCATTCTTGTTCCCTTCGGTGACTATATCATCTGAAGATTGATCTTCTGAAGGCATGACCAGGTCAACTGCCACCTCGACCTTTTGAATTTCATCGGGTATGGATTCAGTTGGTTTATCTTCAATGATAGACGCTTCGGCTGACCACAAGGGTGTGTCAGCTGGATTTTCAACTAGTGACGGACTCAGCGAGAGTTTCTTATATCCAGGAGGGAGCCGTAATGGTGAAACCGGACGGTCATCCAAAACTCTTTTATCCTCATCTAAGAAGGGACAATGGTGGATGGCATGATCGCTTCCACATAGTTTACAAGGAAATTTACATTTTCCTTTTTGTCTAGGGGCTTCGCTTTCACTAGTTGACGGTGTACTTTCAACATGATCGTCAGAGGTTGATGACACTGGGTTGTGAAAACGAGGAGACCAGTCCCTTAAGATCCGAGGGATGCAAGGACAATCTCGATGATAGTGGTCTCCTTTGCAAATGACACATGGCGATTTAGGCCTGGTTGGTGCAGTGTGTGGATTTTCGCTAGACGACGCTTGGTTGCCCCTTTTCACCTTTGGCTCCTTCTTCTTCTTCTCTTTCTTCTTCTTTTCCTTCTTCTTCTCAGGTACTTGATTTTTGGCTTTACCAGATTCATCAAGCGAAGAGGAAGGAGGAGAGGAAGAATTGGACGAAGTAGAGGGTTGGGGGCTAACTCTTGTATCGTTTAGTTGCTGACTCTATTGTTCAGGAATCGCTGTGTTCTGAACGATGGAGGTTGAGAAGAGCCATACGTGCAAGCCAATTGTCAATCCTGGAAGCGATAATGTGGCCATATGGGGTGCACCAACATCTCCCCAAGAGGAGAAGGGACTAGGATTTCCTTCAAGGGGAACTCCTTGGTTGGTGGACTCCATTTTCCTACACCTAATACCAACGTAGGAAAGGTGATAATTATTCTGTTTAAAATAAATTTTAGACGCTTTGACACAACTTGTTTTTTCAATTTTTAAGAGTCGAGAAAAAACAAAAGATGACTCTAGTCGCCTTCGATTTTTAATGAGCCTGAAGTGACAAGTGCTCAAATGGACCTTTTTCGTTAAGGAGTCTGAAAAGGAATGAAAGGGACTTCTCTGGAAATCTAGACAGAGGGATCACCAAACCAATCGCAAAACTGCAGAATACTTTTTATGGTACGGCAGTCAATCTTCCCGAATGCTGTGTTCAATGCATTGCAATCGATAGGGCGGAAGACACGGCTTCCTATGGATAAAGGATAAAGCCTATTGTGGTCTCCCAAAATATACTCGATGGTACGTGGGAGCACAAGTCCATACTACCACTTATCGTCTCAAAGTGGAGGAATCACCCAACCAACAGTGAAAACAACAGTTACCAGGCTTTACGATGCCGGAATACGTCTCTAGCCTAGACTTCTAGATGTTGTGCGTTAGGTTCCAAAGCGTTTTTAGATTCATTAAATTTATTTTATAGTTGATCTTGCTTAAGAAATTTTCCTTTCAGGTTCACCGCGCGATGTAGATGTACAATTCCTAAAATGTAATCTAAGATGATAAACAATCGTTTTGTCTTCTTTTTGCAAATGAAAATCCTAGCTACTAAGGAAAGAGAGATGGCGTTCTTTCAACAAAGAGCAAAGAGCACACACTATATGCACTGTCCTAAATCAAACCAACAAACAGTCTAAATGCAAATGCACGTGCATGTATTTGTTTTCAGCCTTCTTAATGTGTAAATGATAAAAAGAAAGCTAATGCGCAAATCTGAATTATTTTTCAAATCTACAATTACTAAGAAGTTTCTTTTCAAAACAAAATGAGGACAATGACAACACTTTGTGATTTGGAATTGAAAACTTGCTTTTGACACTAGAAAAACTACTAATTCAGATCAAATACAATAGTAACAGGGTAATCGACTATCAAGAACAATCAGATTTTCTTCTATGACTGAAAACGACACTTGCGACACTTTCAAATCAAGAAACGATAGTACAATTACGCTACTTCTTTGTAAAGGAAAAATGAAAATGACTCAAAAATACATAAATACATTTACAGTTCTTTGCACAATGGAGGCAGAATATCAACAAGGAAAGGGGTTTCAAACAGAGGTGTACTGACTACAGGCAGCAAAACTCCTGAATAGAGTTGAAAATAGTGAACACAGAAACCAAAATTTTAGGAACAATGCCTTGTGTGATCAGCGCAGCTGTAACACAGTGAAACTGAAATGCAACGCACCTACTACACTCGGGAAGTGCGCTGCATTTGAAGTTCATAGAACAGACAGTGCGCTGGACCAGGGACGAGACTTTGATTGGATTCCAGGTCACAGTTTGCAGTTCAGTTCAGGGATTTAGGCCAAGCAAGTGGTAATCAGTAAATCAATCATAGGGGTAGATCTAAGGAGGTTACTAGAGCCACCACGAGGGAAATTAGAAAGCTTGTAAATCAATAGTTTAATTCATAAACAAAATCCGGAGATTGACTGAAGCAGCGTTGATCTACTTTGCACTTGCATAGCAAATGCAGTTCGAAGGCTAGCTGGCTTGACTTCAGGCTCCGTCTGTAAGTTTATAAAGTAAACAAATGTAGATGAACAAACAATCTACTCGCTCCCCAGCGGAGTCGCCATTTTGTTACCGGGAATAGTGTCTATGCAGAACTGCTAATCCCACTAAGGCTAGTAGCTACCTTAGAAACAAACAAACTAAAACTACTTTAGTTTTCCTTTATGAAAGATAGATGAGAGAAGAATAAAGGAGACCAACCTCTTTCTTGCGCTTGGCTCCTTGCTCGATTCCTCTCTCTTCTGATAGTCCTTTGCTACTTTTTTTCGTACCCAGCTTCACAGAATACCTATAGAATCAAAGCAGCATAACACTATACGAGAACATGGATCTATTATCATAAGCAATATAGGATCAGATGTATATTAACCACACAAATGTATAAAATATCAATCACACAAGTGTATGGAGCAAAACTTGAAAAGTTTTATTGATAATCAAGAAAGAGCCAAGAGAAATACAACCGATTGTTCTGACCCAGCATAATCCTCTCAGCAAGTAAGCCCTTCTTCACCTCATGAAAATCTTAGATCACCCAACACTATGATGTTGTCTCAAGAAACCAATAGCACTTCCTTACAAGATGCAAAATTCCAGCCTCTGGATCTCTGGTATGAGGGATCCATATATAGATGTTTGCAAGGGAGGTGAGTCAGCTTGAGATTTGATTAGTGTCTTCCCTCTGATAGTTCTTGATTCCACTTGGAGATTGATGATCTCTTACTCATCCCTGGTCGAATTCAGAGAGGCAAGTGTCACAGGAGAAGTTTCTGGAAGATTCCATGCTTCTCCACCTTGCGGATTGACCCTGCCATTTGTCCCTTCTCGCCCATCGCACCCCATAGAAGGGCTTTTTGAAATGAAACACACCTACTGTGTGTATTTAGGTGGGATGCAACGCACTTTGCCTATGGAGCAGGTGAAATGGTCTAGTTTTGACCAGTTCTGAGTAGTTTTTCATGGAGAACTTCTGGGAGATGCTGTAATTAGTTGACCTTGTTCTTTTAGGGGTTGGAACAACACCTTTAGGGACTTAGGACCCCTTTGTTTATGGACATTTATGCTTGGGGTTGTAGTGCCGAAAAATGTCTATAACACCTTAGCTTTATCAGGCTTGGGTAGAGGTTTGGGATTCTTTTCAGTCTTTTTCTGCTTAGTCATGCACACAAATCAACTACTAAGTTCTACCCAAACAAAACAGCAACAAATCTGTAGGAAAGTGCGCAGGGGAGCAGGGCTATTACATATTCCACACGCAGGTTTTTACCTTCCGCTTTTTAAACCCAATTCTTTCCTAACAGGTTATTACACCACTCTGGAAAAGAAACAAATGGCTACACTCTTCCCCGACAATGACGCCAAAATGTCGAGCAGTAAAAAAGGTCTTTTTCACCTCTATCACCTCACATTAACTTATCAATCCAGGAACAATTTTTTATCTCAAAGAGTGTACTCAGTTTGAGGTGATCATTTTTTAGAGTAATGCTAGTAGTATAGTGCTCAGAATACAAGAGTAAAAGGATGCTGAAAACAAGATCTACTTACAGCAAAGCACTTTAAGACTTAAATCATGCATTCAGAAAACTAAGCAAATTATCATTCAAGGGTACATTAACAGTAACTCCTCCCATTGTAAACTGATGCAACTAAAGATAATCAAGGAACAGATCATCAACCTGCGAACTAGACAACAAATTTCAACGCTCACTACAGTTTCAGATCATTTTGCACACCAAAGCAATGATAACGCAAATAACAGGAAATGGAACAGCAACTAGGAAATGGAACAACAACTAGTTCTTATAAACAGAAAAACCTTAATCTACAGAAATAGGTGTGGCAATCGTATCCTACAGAAATCAAATAGCAATCTTTACTCTAAGAATAAATTGGACAGCAAACGGAAATAGAACGGAAACTGATTAGCAATGAAATATCGAAGAGCACTTAGAGCCAAATGTAAATGTACAATGAACCAAAATAAATAACACACATGGCACGCTTTAATATTGAGAGAAACAATAATCTGACTTCGATACCACAAATATCAATCTTAGTTACAAAGAATAATGATTGCAAATCATAATGGAACAGCAATGTCAGTTGAACAACAATCACAATTAAGTGTAAACCATAGATGAATACAGTAATACCAGCTTAAGAATGTTACAACACGGTTACTCTGTAATTGAATAGCAATGGAATTCTGTAAGGAACAACAATGTTATATCAATGATTAAAGGAATAGAAATGTGTTACAAAGTCAGAATGAACAATACAACTTTCCTGTCACAGAGAACAACATTACTCAATTGAACATAAATCAAATATAACAGAACCGTGATGTAAAATAACAAAACACAACAGATTACCGAACAAAGCTGATAATGAAAACTACGCACGAATTAAAGATAATGGTACAAGAGTAAGTTTTCCACCAAGGTCGGGCCCTTAGCCTCCAGGGACACACCGCTTGAGATTATTCCAGGATCAAAGATGGAACAACAACCATATTTATATTAAAGCATCAAAGCAGAGTTACAGTGGATCACTTCTCAACGAGAGTCAATGATCAAAGTTTCAAATACAAAGGAAAGTGACATAGAAAATAACAGCAAATCATCCCCCGGGCTAGCAGTGTTGCCCATTCTTATAATAGTTGAGCGAAGATATCAATGATGCAAAAATAGTTAAGATAGTGATCCCCCGGGATCAAAGGATCCTGAGGGATTTGCCAAACTGTTAATTTCCAGTTATCTATTTATTCTCTTATGTTGATTTGATATCTCCTTTTCCCTTTCCTGGATGATATGCTCCTATTTGGATCATCTTGTTTGCATGCGGTTTCCTGCTAGAGGGACAACAGTTAACTTTTCCCTGTATTTTCCTTTGGGACGGCAATCTTTCATTTTTTCCTCTTCCTGCATAAGAAAATGGCAATTATTAGTAGTTTTGTGTTGCATATAAATCCCTTAGATTTTTTCATCATTTCTTATTATCTGCCTAGTTCATGATGCAAAAAGGTTATGAGTTTTAAAGCAAAGATGACAAAATAAACGATAAAATCATACCTTTTTTTGTACTCCACACAAGCACATCAATAATATGTGGAAAAATATCCTTTTATTGATTGTTGATGGTAGAGGTTGAATACAATTAAAATCTCAGACACTTGAAGAGAATTCTTTGAGCTATGGGGCTCAAAAATCCTCAACAAGGGGGTTTCTTTCCTCAATGTCTTTACATGTTTCTCCTCTCTCTCAAAGAAGTGTGAAGACTCTCCAAGGGTGGATTCCTCTTCTCTCACTAAGATGTTTGGTTTCTTAGTACCAATTCGTCCAACATGCTAGTTCTCTTAACTTCCTTCATTTCAACAATGCAATGGTAGTTTTCTCAAACAACAATTTGGCCAACATAACAATGTCTCATGCTTTGGTTCTCCCATGGCCTATTTATATACATTTTTTTAATCCTTCTTCCCTCTCATGGTACATGTATGATAAAGACACATGAGTAGGACAAGAGGATTCCAATGAGGGCTTCATATCTCCAAGGTGACTCAAATTCGGTTGTACTGGACCGATCTCATGTCAAAGAGTTGGCCCCAAGTGTGAAAAGTTGTCCCAAATCGCTAAGTCATCCTCATTTGCTATTGCATGGCTTTTGAAGGTTATGTCGTGCACACGCGTTTATCGAAGAAATATACGTGCTACCTTAATTGTTTTTTCTTTATAAACTTTGGACCTTAAGAGAACTTTGATTTTTTAAACTTCATAATGTATTTGGCTAGAAAAATGTCCACCTTTGAATTCTGCGAGACACTTTTAATGTATCCTAGATTGTACTAGCATGTGTACAATTTTTCGGTATTAAAAATTCCCAATCCTCAAATGAATCTATTTTTGAAAGTGAAAAAGATAACAGTTCAAATGCTTCCCCTCCTAGTCATAATAATTTCAATGATTATAAATCAACTCTGATTTCTCAATCCTACAATGATAATGTACCTTCTTTGATTTTTAATCTTGACGATAATAATGATTTTAAATTTGTAATCATTTTTCAAAAGGAAATCTCTATAAACAAACTTCCAATATGTTGTAACATAGATGTATATTACAAACTACCTATCTCTCATTATTTTAAATTTCTTTCTTTCTTCAATTTTATTTTTTATTTTGTGCACATACTATGTTGGCAACTTGAGCAACAAAGTTCCACACTCTCACCAAATGCATTAATTAGTACATGCAATAACCAATTTCAAAATTTCAATCATCTATTTCAATTTCTTCTTAAGTTGAGGTTTTATCTTATGACTGGACACTTGATTTCAGATTTCCAAATGCATTTTACACAATGATAACACTCGAGAGTACATCTATACATTTTGACCAACCATGCATTCTTTTCAGAAATCCTCCTCATTGCTATCCAATCGATTCTTTTGAAAAGAATATTTATGAATTTTCTTTTTCTTTACATTAACAACCTTTCATTTGCAAAGATTTAACATTTAATACCGGATTGTTGTTTCCTCTTTCTTTGAATTATTTTTAAACCTCTAAATCACATCCTTATTTTGATGATCCTATAGGCAAATATTTGGAAGAGTTTCAAGGGAAGTATTTTTTAAATATTTTTATTTTTATTTTTTCAATTCTAAAAGTACATAGTGTGTTCCAATTTTTTTAATGTTTCAACTATAGCTTTATTTTTGCTGACATTTTTTGTTTGCATGCATGCAGAAATAAAGCTAAGGGCATGGTTACAGTGGAAGTTTGATTTCACCTAGTCTTAATCTACTTTTTAGATTAGGATTAGGGATATATTAGATTTTTTTTGTTAATGTTTTGTAGATTGAATAAAAATATGGTTTTAAACATTCTTAAGAAACACATGGAAGAATATGAAGATAAACGAGGTAAACTTATTACCAAATCCTTCTAGGTATGCATCATCTAATTATTTTATTTCAGTTTATTCTTATTTTCCATTAGTTGTTTCTTCCTTATGTATGTTTATCATCTTGCAGATTTCTTTTGGAATAATTTGGAAGATCAATAAAGCAGTTGTGAAAATTTTAATGAGGAGAATTTCCGAAACACATTCAGGGAGATTTTCTTTCTCATTTCCAAAGCTTTCATTTATTATGAAAGATTGATATGAATACTTTATATTTTTTTGGAAGACAAACTTATAAAAGGAAAGTAACCATGTTTGAATTTTTATAATCAATTTTCTGTCGCAACTCCCCATTAGATTAGAAACTTACTTAATGAATCACTAAATTAGTAAGTAAGACAACATTAACATTCTTGGCATTCTTCTTAACAAGAAACGTAATTTCTTATGTCAAGATCATTATTTTTACTTTATTAAGTTGAGTATTATTTATATTATGATTTGCTTTGTGTGGTTGATTGTTTTTAGGTTTTTCTAGTTTCTCTTGGCTCTTGACTTTGGGTTAAAATTAATAACATCTCACTTCTACCCCTTGAAATCCCTAGAGTGCCAATTTGACCTTTGCCTCAGATTGATTAAGTAATATTATCAAGCTTTTAAAGAGTTTTTCTTAACACAACTTTTGTTAATACTTAGGAGCTTTTTACTTTTATCTAATGGAATCCATTAGTAAAAGGAAGAATAAAAGAAAGATCATTAAACTGTTATTTTTATGCTCATATTGAAGTTCTAACATCATTATATTCTATTAGTATTTGAATTCTCTCTTACCTTAATACACATAAGAAAACTACTTTACAATAAGCCATATCCTAAAACGATACAAAGGTTACAAAATAAACACACTAGTTTAGTATTCTATAACTCTTCCATGTCATCCCCATCTCTTAAGGAGAGGAATTGTCTCCCCATATATTAGCACAAATTATCAGAGTATAAATTAAAAGTTGTGTGAAAAACCTAAAAGATAGGGGGTCTCTGTAATGAGCCATCCTACCATGATCATGGGCTTTGATTTTTATGACATTATCATATCTCGTCACCAATCCAGGATAATGTCTCACAACACTTCGCTGTAAGACAAGAGGTCTCATCACGAGTTGTCTTTTTCATGACTATCAACACTTGTGAATGGAATTTTCATATCTGGTCACCAAGCCAAGAAAATGGTTTTCAGAGTTATTAATGAAATATGTCTTCTCTGAAATACTAAATAGTAGATGGGATACTAACATTCTTTTGGGTTTAAAGTTTAACCCTATCAAGGCTATGTATGTCTATTGGCAGCAGTGGCTCTACCTGTGACAATGAGATTTCATCTTTCTTACTAAACAAAATGCTAAACTTTTGTCCTTTAGTTTATGCTATCATTAATTAATGGTTATTGGAAACATGATCTTACTCTTATGATTTCTACAAGAGATGTTCAAAATTATTAAACTCTATTTTGAGGGATTTCATAGAGTCTAAATCTTAGCATTTTGATTTTATTCAGCCTTGCTCCTTTTCCTTTTAAGATTTCATTAATAGTAAACAACAGAAAGTTGGTTCTTCCCAGTGTGTCTGCATTGTTGTGGTAAAAACACAACCCCCCATTATTCACTTAATTCTCATTATGGTGACCCTTTGATTGAATCTTGGTCATGTAGTTTTATGATTTTCTGAGTTTGGATTGTTTCAGTGAGTTTGATTTGTTTTTGTCTTCCTATCAAAACTCATTTGACCTTATTTTGTTGTTTGGTTTGTAAATGGTGCCTAATTGAAGATTGGATATTTTTCACTGCCTTGGCCTATTAAAATGTATAAATTGTACATTATCTTTTCTTCATAAATTTATTTATTTGAAGATAATTAATTTTCAATTGTAAATATTTTGTAAATATTAATTTATATTTTGTACATAGCCCTCAAGACCAATATTGATATAATTTTCCTTTACGTTAGGCGTTAACCATTAAACAAGTGGTTATAATATATCGGAGATACGAGGACATTGACATCGGAAGAATCCTTTTGAGAATCCCCGATATCAAAGTCCGAACCATATTATGAAGAGGCTTAAAAAAGCATTTATCCAAAGTTCTGAACCCATTTAATAAAGTGGTTATAATTCTTTCATTACACATATTGAAATCCATGGATATTGTAATATTAAATATTTCCGATATAAGCCCTTTTAATATGTAAACTTTGGTTCATAAAACCAAAATATCTTACATATCTTTGCACCCACATTCCACGTCATTGTTCTTCTCCTACATATTGGAGGTAATGCATATCGGAGATTCCATTTTGAGACACATTTAAAAAACGCTGATATGGCACTCCATCGAAATTTTGATAGCAATATAACCTCTGATATCCAAACTTTGATACAACACTCGCTCCGATCTCCAATTGAAATATTCCAATCTGTTAATATTGCGATATTCATATCTGCATACATCGTCGATATTCCAATGCACCTCCCCCTCTGACTTCTGATATTTGTCAGGATTCGATATCCGAACCCAATATACTTATTAACGATGGTCTAATTAGAACATCACATCTGCCCCTTACATTGAAACTTTTAAATGGTAACAATTGTAAAATGTCGATATCTTAAACTTCTAATTTCCGATATTACTCCAGGATCTGACGAGCATATAAACAATGGTTTAATGTTGATGTCGCATCTACTCCTCATCAAGATTTCTTTACAGCCCAAGTTTTATATTATTGCCATTGTTAAAATCTCTGATATCCATTTCTCCGATACCGGTTAACATTTGCCACTTGTCATCTCCAGGAGTCTGTTGTTATATTAATTTAAAAGTCATTGATTTTTTATTAGTTTTGGGTGTTAATAGTAGTTGTTTTCATATTATTGTTTCCTCCATTTTATGGCTAACTCTAATTTTGTTATTCTGTTTTGACACAGGCTTTCCAATTAAGGCCAATATTAAAACAAATCTGGTCTATTTCCAATTAAAATTCTCAAGGGAGGCAAAGGGATATTATAATAAAATAAAACTATTGTTTCAGTTTTTCAATGAATACGAATTCTTCGAAATAGAATGGAGACAAGTGGTCTTATTCTTGTCATTGTGGAGGATAAATTGAGAAAAAATTCTTAACTGTACCATTGATATTTTGCCAGACCCCAATCTAAGCAATCCTTTTGTTTTATTGTCTTTGAAATTAACTCGAATGTGGAGATATTTGAGGTTTTATTTTTCTAAATTATGTACAAATACCCATTGTTGGGCTAAGTGAATGTGTGTCAAATCCAAGAGAAAAGAGGCATAGTAATACTAGAGCTTACAACATGTTTGTATAGAAGTAGTTGAGACTCATTTGCACTATTATAGTGAGATCGGATCCGTCCGTATAGATAAGGAATCGATTTAGAGACAACAAAGGGCCTTCACTATTGTAATTCCCTGATGTTTTATGTAATTGATTCATTTTGTATTATAAGGTTTATTTATGTAATTAGATGTAAAGCACTATTGCTTGCTCTATTATTGAAAATAAATTCTTTAGATTTCAAATTCATTTCTGGAGTATGAGTATGTATGTGGCTTTTCAACACTACTGTTGACTGTTTACTGAAATTCTCATTTAGAATCTAGTCAAGCTATCTTGTTGGGTTAATCAGAAATGAATTTTGTAACTGGAACTTGCATAAGGAAAAACCTTTATCTCCATGAGCTACTAGATATCTAACAGTTTAATCTTATAGATATCCTTCTTTCAACATGTCATGTATTTGAACTATTTCAGTATTGTGACATGTTTTCTTTCTCTCATGCATATGTTTATTAGGAATTGGAGTTATTTACAGTTAATTTTCTAGTAACTACTTATTACGCGTTAGTTGTTCAAAATTATTTTAACAAGGACTAGATCTTATGAACTATGTCCCTCGTCTATTTCCTTTATCTCATTTGAATTCTAGCATGCTTCTTTTCTCATCCTTTTAGTTTTCTCTTGATTTAGAGAAGGAATAATCCTTCCTTTAATTGAGATAGGTTTAGGATTAGATGCATCTTAGATTACACTTTGCATTTAGTTCTACTTTCTGCATCCTAGAAGTCCCCTCATATAAGGATAGTCTTTGGATTCATTTGGCTAGGCCATAAAGTCATCTTAAGGATCACTTCCTTGCCTGATCAGCAAAAAGAGTTGAATTAATGTCTCTTCTCTATTCGTAGGTGAAAGTCATATTTTAAGCTAGTCGAGACATAGAGAGGGTAACTAGACCCAATTGAACTAGTTTGAACCACCATTTTAATGGAAAAGGAATTGTTTTAAGTTCCCGACCAGGTGATCTCCCCTAAAATATTGAAAGTTCATTTTTAGCGATCAACATTATGTTTGACTAAGGTATTCCTTTTTCATAAATATTCTATCTCAGTATGGAAAATGGTTAAACTTATATTGAGTATATGTCTTTTCATTTACTTTTACGAGTTTGAAAAGACAAGTGTTCGTCAATATTTTCATATTTTTGAAGTCTGAAAAGAGATAAAAGAGGACTCCTCCTAGAGGAACAAGTGGTATAAAAGGTAGAAACTATTTCAGGTGATGATGGAACTACTCAAAACACACAAAGGTCAAGAGGTTGGCTAATAAGACCACTCATCGTAGTGGTTCCTCATGAAAGGGTAAAAACAACCAAGTGAAAGTGTGTGATTTGCCAAGAAAATGGTGATGATGAATGAGAAAAACCAAGGGTCATTTGGCATAAACATGCTGATAAAAATGGAAATCACAAGGGATAAAATGAGAATGGTTTCATTTTTACAAAATCTTGAAACATGGGAAACTATGCTTGAAATTGGTTTCATTTTTATGCAAGATTTAAACATGGGAAGCTATGCTTAAGATTGATTTCATTTTTACACAAGCTTAAAACAGAGGAAAAACTATGCTAGAAATAAGTTTGCATGCCCCCAACATAATGACTCAATTTGAGGTACATTCCCCCAAGCTTCATTTCATGCACCTAAGTAGACTACTAGGTACTAACAGGTGGATAGAATGAAGGTTCAATTACAAGATCAAGTGAAACACTCAACTGGAAATTTACAAGATCTAATCAAATACACTAATTAGAAGGGTATTTGTTTCATTTTTTAATGAGCTTGACGTAGGAAAAGAACTATCTTCACATGAATGTATTTCATTTTTTAACGAGGTTGACATAGTAAAATAACTATCCCCATAAGAGCTTGTTTCATTTTTTAACGAGCTTGACACAAGAAAAGGAACTTTGCTCTGACACCTTGCTTCATTTTTTAAAAAGCTTGACACAAGAGAAGGAACTCTTCTCCAACACCTTGTTTCATTTTTTAAGGAGCTTGACACTAAAAAAGGAACTCTACTCCAATACCTTGTTTCATTTTTTAAGGATATTGACACAAGAAAAGGAACTCTGCTCCGGCATCTTGTTTCATTTTTTAACGAGATTGACACAAGAAAATGAACCGCGCTCCGAAATTAGATCATTGACTCCAAGATACCATGGCTTCCAAGAGGTTCTCATCAGATGGAAGGACAACGCTCTAGAAGGGATACATATCAAAGGGTCTAATGGAAATATCAGGCTCAAATGTCCCCAGTAAATGATTCACTATACCACCTACTGGATCTAGGTCAAAAGAAGTTGAGAAAAAAGTGAAAGGCTCATCTTCATCAGTAGGTACATGAATGGGACAAGTTGCCACATAATTAACCTATTGTGGGGGAGATACCACTGGCATATAAGGACCATTTAGGGAATTTGGTTGATTGGGAGTGAAATTAGGAGCAATGAACAAAAGATTGTCAATAGTCACGATTCTTCCTTCACGCTGGAAACACATCACATGAAAGAGTGAAGAGACAAGAGATCCCATGAAATAAACATACTCATGCCCAAGGAGGAAACTAAAATACAAAGGGCCTTGGACTACCATCACATAGATATAGAAAGTATTTCCTCCCAAAGTAATAGGCAACTTAGGAAGGATCCCTAACAGTTGATTGGTTCCTCTGTGAAAAGCCAATAGATTATGGGTAATGGGCACAAGCTACAGAGAACCTGAACCTTGATAAGTAGTTTTAGGATAGAATACTAACAGATGCACCTTCATTTATATTTTCCTAGGTACAACCACATTATAATCCTTTACCATGATTTGGAATGGCATGTAATAAGGAAGATGATATACTATTAGTCGACTCCCATAAAAGGAAGTGACCATACTACTTAGACAGAGTCTCATGGGAACGGGAGAACCTCCCCCTAGTGCTATGGGAATGGAATAACTGCTCTCCAGTGCTATGGAAATGGGAGGATTTCCCCCCTATGCCATGGGAATGGGAGAACTCTCCCCCAGTTTATTGGAGCCTAAGGAAACGAGAAGAACCTAAGCGGTATGAAGTTCACTCTCTATGGGAAAGGTATGGTCAACTGAAGGTGGAATTGAGTCAACCATTTCTCAACCAATGGTTGGTCGGTAACAGACTCACGGGATTCATGTTCAAAGAGAGCGAGATTTATTAGATTCAGATTCTGACCAATCAGTTCATCAATTAGTGGAGCATTAGGAGAAAGCTTCTAGTAACCAACTCGAAGTCGTGGCTAAGAAGTTGTAAGGTTTTCAAACACTTTTGAGGCTTCATCCATATAAGGAAAAAGGTGAATAGGATGATTTCCTTCAAATAACTTTCAAGGAAATTTGACTTTACCCTTTTTCCCATGGACATTACTATTGCTAGTTGAGGGTTTGTCACCAACATGATCTCCAGAAGCTAACAACAAATGTCGATGTGAGGTTGTGGAACACACTTTTAATACCTTGGGAATACCAAGAAAATCTCTAAGAAGGTGGTCACCCTTACACAACATTCAAGGTATTTTAACTTTACAGGGCTTATTGCAAGATTTCTACATACGAGTTGCGTTTGTAGAAATTGTTGCTTGGTTGCCCCCTTCTTATTTTAATTCTTATTCTTTTTCCTTTTCTTCTTTTTCTTATCTTCCTGGTTACTAAAATCAAGACTTTCACTAGGCGAAGAGGAAGAAAGGGATGAAGAAACAATAGGTGAAGAAGGAAAAGGGTCAACTTTAGGATCAACATGAGGTTGATGTTGTTTAGGTGGATGATAACTCGATTGAGAAGCAATTTTGATATTCAGAACCATAGGGGCTGAAAATAACCAAACTGGCAACCCAATGGTAAATCCAAGAAGGGACAATGTGGCCATATAAGGAGCACCAATATTTCCAAAAGAAGGAAAAGGGCTAGGATTCTCGTTAGAGGGGTTTCCTTGATTGGTAGACTCACAAACTATTGCCATTAGTCTCAACCTAAGATCCATTAAGAAGTTGTTTCATGGGGAGAATGTTGCTTCATGGTTAATTAGTTGATTTTAGAAATTAAGGACACAAATAAAATAAAGGGGTAACTAGGCATAAAGGTTTACCAAGAAACTGTGAACTGTAATATACACCTTGACGAATCAAGGAATTAATGTACGTGCAGGAAATCTCCCTGAATGTTGTGTTTGGTGTATCATAGTATATAAGGCGGTCGATTCGATTACCTATGGATGGATAGAAACCTATAGGGGACTCCCAAAATATACTTGATGGTACATGGGAGTGTAGTCTACAGTAGTGTTGTCTAATGCGTAACCGTTTGATGAGAGCATTCACATATACTTTACGTGTGTTGAGCGCCACCAATATACCTAAAGGTACATGGAGAATGATCCTATAAACTCACATACATTGGAATGGGATTTCACACCTGAGATGCAACATTGGAAAACAATGATAGCTCCTATATTTAATGACACTAGAACATGTCTCTAGCATAGACCTCTACATGTTGTTATGTTTCAAATGCTCCTCAGGTTAATTGAGATGAATTTTAAAGTTGATCTTGAATTATGTCTCAGTTTCAAGGCTTAAAAATTTGTGTCACCCAAACACGCCTATGATGCAACTAATATGACAAAAATAACTCTTTTCATTTTCGATGAAAGTTATCTAGTGTAGGGAAGAGGTGAAAACAATCATGCAACAATAAAATATGCAACCAACAAGAGATTCCTAGATAGATCTTTCAATTTTATTATTCCAATTCAATTCAAAGCATTAAAAGATGCCAAACAATGCAATGTAATCTATTCATGTTTCCCCTTAAAACTATGCAAATGTAATCTATGCACAATTTCCTTTCCATCTGTGAAAATGAGAATTCTAACTCTGCAAATGTGATCTACGCAAGAGAATTATTCAAAATAAACACAAGAGGACTCCAATGAAATAAAATGTAATGTAGGATTTCATAAACAAAGGACTCAAACTGAAATTGGGTGAAAATTCCAAAAATCAAACGAGATGTCACTCAAAGGAAATTAACACCCATACACAATTTAGTCCCCCCCAACCCCATGATTGAGGGTGGAATTTTTTGCAAAAATGAAAGAAAAAATATGCAATTTCACACTAGGGAATTCAAATTTCACACCCTATATGAAAATGCAAAGATTTTTCTTTTCACCAAACTTAATTTTCGAAATGAAGAAAAATGCAATGGAAATGCTCAATTACTGATTCACTTGCACTTTTCAAAATGAGGTCTAAAATAACAATTCATCCAAGCGATCAGAAATCAAATGAAATCAGTTTGCAACCGACCAAATGATAAGAACAAAGAAAAATCAAAACCAATTCTTACCATAGGCAAAGAACACAAATGAAAACCAAATGGAGGCTTCAGAGAGACCACAAGACACCCAAGACTTGGGGAAGTTTAGCTGGAAGTAGGATGACCAAACAGAGGCTCAAGATCTAAGGAAAAAATTCTTTAAGAAGAGGGACCAATGCTGATATAGAAGAGGCACCAGTGCTTTGCAATGTTGTTGCAAAGTGGGCCTAGGTGAGGTGAAACGCTCTGTCAAAGTCATTTGGGGAACATTGGGCCTCGGAAAGAGGATTCCGACACAAAAATTGCAAAAACATATCACTGAAAACACTTCCTGGGTTTGTTCTTGGTTGGATGTGTTAGGATTCCAAGAAACTCTCCTAGGTTGTAGCTTGGAGATGCCTGGTAACATATAAATTCAACTATTTTTACAGGTTTAATGGAAGGAATGATGGTTTATTTCAAGCCAGATAACCACTTCTACTCTGTTTCACTCCAGACATGCGTGAACACACTCAGAATACAAGGCTTTAGACCACCAATGCTCACAATTTTAGATATTAGGTGAATATGGAGAATACTAACCACAGCAGTAGATTCACAAGACCATGTGATGGCCTACTGCAACCAGTAAAGAAACCTGTAAATCTAATCTGCTAATGCAAAGACAGGATGACATCTATCTTGCATTAGATAGAGAGAAACTTGAGCGACTTATTCAGTCATGCAATCAATACCTTAACACAGAGATAAGATGACATTTATCTAGTGCTAAAGACCAGGAGCTCAAGAATACAGCATATCAGGCACAAGCTTAGAATAAGAAGAAAATGGACAGTGAGTAGTTAACAGCAAAAGAATCTTGTATTAGATGAAAATGAAGACAAGACGCTGCAAGTGACAAAATATCTACAGTCTCCAGAAGTTGAACCTTACATCAAATTCCAACCCTGATTACATATTGTTTTTGAGTATTTATAGATTTACATTACAAGGGCACTTGGCCTTTTAGGTATGGAGGGGTCATAGTTGACCAGCAACCACATTTAACTACCTGATGGAGTCTCTGAACGTGCTTGCTTGCCTCAGTGAGTGAATTTGATCTGTTCAGGTGTTGCGCTGTCCTTTTAGGTAGTTGGAGTGCTCGTACCAGTGGAGTCCATGACTGATAAATTCAGTTACAGAGTCGTGCTTGTCCTTTTCTCCCTTGGCCATGCTTTCTGTTTAGTATGGTGGTTGGGAGTCTGACTGTGATTGATGTTGGCAAGCTGGTCATCTCCCTCTTCGGGTAAACAGAATGATTGAGGATGTGGGATGCATGGGCGAGTGGATGATTTGGATGAGCGGGAAGAATGGCTGTCGGATCGAGGAAACGTACAGAGGGGATGGCTCAATGGAGGCTATAGGCCGAGGTTAGAGCGAGGTGATTTGGGGCCGTTAGATCTTTGGTGGGCAGATCGGATGGTCATCAGGCGACGAAGCTACATAGAAGTTTAATGGTTGGAATGGATTGGTCAGGCGGTAAATGGTTTTTATCGCATCGCTTTCAAACGTAAAGTGGTAAAAGCCCGGGACCGTGTGATTCCATTCAACGATCGACACGTAGCGACAGATGAGAGAGAAAAACTGCTCTCAATGCACACTATTGTTCGATCATATTGATGGCGTGATGAAAGCGAAAACCATCAGATCTTGGCGAAGATGATCTGATGGCGAAGAGTGATAGAGTGGGCTGCTTTATCAGATGCGACGGGAACCATTGGATCAGCTAGGGTGATTAACGGTGGGGATTAGGCGCGATGGGTTTATAAGCATGCGAGGTCATATGGGTGAGGTTCTATGGTGGGTTTGGGCTTTGCGCTTGGGGTTAAGGCCAAAGGGGGGCAATCTGTTAGGTTTTAGCAGAAAAATGGAGGAAAGGAGGTGGCAGAGAGAAAGCGGGATAGAAGGAAATAGGAAAATGACCCATAGGGGTCCCCTTTGAAGACACCATCACACAGACCGGAACTCCTTCATGACCTTAGAAAGTCAACGCTGCATAGCAGAGCTAACACTGGCTCCTTCTGGGGATGATATCCTCCCTATGAGGTTTCAAGAACCGTAGATCACTGCCTTTCATACAAAACAAGGTTAGCAAAATTCCTAGTGTTCCATTGGGCATGGAGTCTAATTAAGCCTAGACTAAAACTTGTAAAAAGAACATATTTACAATACTAAGACTTGAAGGCCTTAAACAACATAAATTTTCAAAAACCGCCCATTAACTGGGCCATCAAAAACTGTTTCTCCTTCCATACTTTGCAACATGAAATCGTTGTTCCCCTGAACCTGAGCAATGAAAAAAGGTCCAGTCCATAAAGCATCAAACTTCCCATGATTGCCTTTCTTTTCCTTTAGTGCATCCCATTTGAGTACCAAGTCTCCAACTTGAAAATTGTCCATCTTTACCTTTCTGTGAAAGGCTTCCTTGATTCTCTTTTGATGTGTTGTAGACTTGTCAATTAGTTGATCCCTGATCTGATGTACTTCAGCCAAGTCATTAATCCTTCTTGCCATGTCATTTTCCTCATTCTGCTCTTCCTGCGAGAACTTAGCCACAGGGAGGGTTAACTGGATTGGGAATACAACCTTAGTGCCATATACCAACTTGAATGGAGAATTCCCGGTGGACTTCTTAGTGGCCACCCTGTCAACCCACAATACGAACTTCAGTTTGGAATCCCAGTTCCTTTTGTTGTCTTCCAACAGCTTCTTGATTATCCTTATCAGGCTCTTATTGGATGATTCTGCTAGACCATTACCTTGAGGGTAATACAAGGTGGAATGCACTAGCTTAATACCCATTGAGTCACACATGTCCACCAACTCTTTTGCCCTAAAGGCTACTGCATTGTCTATAACCAATTTGTGTGGACAGCCAAACCTGGTGAAAATGTTTTCTTTCAAGAACTTCATGACAACCTGGTGGTCAGCCTTTCTAGTAGGGATGGCCTCAATCCATTTAGTGAAGTAACCAGTGGCTACTAAGATCCACCTGTGCTGGCCACTGGAGTGTGGATTAATTTCCCCTATAAAATCCAAACCCCACTACTGGAAAGGTCCACTGGCATGTATTGGCTTCAAGGGTAAAGACTTCAACTGTTGTTTTCCTTCAAACCTCTGGCACCAATCACAAGATTTTACAAATGAAAAGACATCAGAAAACAAAGTGGGCCAATAATACCCAGCTATGAGGATTTTGTGGGCTGTGGTTTTCCAATAGTGATGTCCTCCACAGATGCTGGAATGAAACTGATGCATGACCTCCAGATTGTTCTTTGTCCAGACATCTTAAAAGGATCCCAGATGGATCCCTCCAATATAGCAAATTTTCATGAATACAGAACTTGGCTGCCCTAAGCTTAACAGTCCTGGCTTGGCTTGAACTTAGGCCTGGAGGAACTTCTAACTTCAACAAAAATTGAGCTATTGTAGAATACCATTCACAAGAAGCTAGATTTTCAGCCAATAGCTGGTCATGTCCTACTGCTGCTTCTTCTGTCTGTCCATCATCTGAGCTTGTGCTTATCCAATTCATGTCCACCATCCTACAGTTTTCTTCATCCATCAACTTGGCAAGGCCCTGACCTCTGACAAGCTTAGTGGACTTTAACTCTATGTTGAATTCAATAATATTTGCAATCCATTTATCCCTTCTTCCATCAACATCTGGTTGCGTTAGGACATCCTTTACTGAAGTAGAGGGCACATATGTAATTACCTTGGAATGCAGAATGTAGATTCTGAAAGCTTTTAAAGATTTGATAAGAGCATAAGCATGTTTTTCAATGATATCATACCTTAGTTCAACATCCCTTAATGTTTTGCTGAAGAATTCCATTGGATGCTTTGAACCTTCATCATCTTTCTACAATAAGACTGCTGCAAGGGTGTCACCAGAAGCAAAGGAGAAGATATGAAACTCCTTGCTGTAATCTGGGCTGATCAAGGTGGGAGCTTCCATAATAGCTCTTTTGATGGCTTCAAAAGATATTCTAGCCGCCTCAGTCCATTTGATTTCTAATCCCTCTTTCAGCATGGAGGTGATGTGTTTTACCAATTCTGCAAAATTAGGAATAAACCTCCTTACAAAATTTATTTTGCCTAGAAAGGATTGGATGTCCTTTTTTGATCTTGGAACAGACAAGGTTTGAATTGCTTTCACTATTTCTGGGTCAATCTTGACCCCTACAATGGAAATGATGTGTCCTAAGAGCTTACCCTCTTCTAAAGCAAACTGTGACTTCTTAGGATTCATTGATATCCCAAACCTTCTGCATTTCAGAAACACTTTCTTCAAATGTTGCAAATGATCTTGGTGGCTACTGGAGTATATTGTTATATCATCTAGGTAGACATGGACAAACTTATCCTTCTCTCCTACAAATGCTATATCCATAGCTCTCTAAAAGGTAGCTCTGGCATTCATAAGTCCAAAGGGAAACTTAGAGTGCATGAATGTGCCCCAAGGAGTGGTGAAGGAAGTCTTTTGTTGATCATCTGGATGTACAGAAACCTGGTTGTACCCTGAAAATCCATCCAGGAAAGACATAACTTTGGCTCCTAAGACTTTCTATAGCAAATGCTCCATCTTGGGCAGAGGATAGTTGTCTTTCTTAGCGCATTTGTTCAGGTTCCTAAAATCAACGCACAGCCTAATTTCTCCACTTTTCTTCCTCACCCCTACCAAGTTGGCTACCCACTTTGAATATCTCAGAGGGACTATAATTTTGGCAGCCAACAATTTTTTGATTTCCTTTTCAATCAAAGGAAGGAACAAAGGATTTATGGGTCTCAGCTTCTGCTTGAAAGGGATGGTGTCTTTCTCCAATGGGATCTTATGCTGGATGATTTTTTTATCATAAGTTTTGAGGTAACTATATTCCCAGGCAAAGACATCAACGAATTGCTCCATTAAGGTGCAATACTCAGAACTTTGGGCGGCAGACAAATGGGTGGACAGATTTATATACCTTGGATGATCTGGACTCCCTATGTTATGCCTATGGAATGCAGACTGATCTTCTTTTTGGGAAATCTTATGAGGCACATCATTATGGTCAAATAGCTTCTCTAGGGGCACTAGCCCTTTAGGTATATGATTGCTAAGCAACTGCACAATGCTATCTTGGTTAGTTCTGTTCTTTAGCTAGGGCTGTGGATATTCCTCTAAGGCTTCATTGTCTTGATCAATTTTCATTTCAGAGAATTCATCAATGACTTGCAAAAACCTATTTACTTCATCATCATCCTGAAATAATTTCTAGTGCTTGACATTATTAGGCAAGGATGGTCTATACTTTATTTGGACTTCATAAGCCAATCTAGGAGGCATGGGAGGGATGAATATGCTAGTAGACACAGCCAGGGAATCAGCAAGCTAATTTTTAACTCTAGGAATTGTTACACTAAAAAATGTCACCATGGCTATTTACAGATAGTATGGCTCTATCAACAGTCATGCTATCCTCCTGGGCAAGTCTTATGCCTCTGCTCTCCATGTCAAACTCCAAAAAGAGAGAAAGTCTTTGTAAATGTGTTTATCTCTGGGTACGCAGATTCTCTCGGCCTTACCTGCATGTACGCACCTAATGTTCACAAAAGCTGCGTACTTGTACACTCTGTATGTAAAGGGGCAGGTGCGTACCCCTGTAAAGGTCAAAAGGCGCGAGTTTCATCTTTAAAAATTTACTTGTGGTCATTTCTAGAGCATTCTAGAAGGTTGTTCGACGTGTATTGAACGCCTCCAGATGGTTCATGTACCCCTATGAAAGAGGAACTTATCCCATCAAGAGAGGAGCTATCCCATCCAAAGAGGGGATTATCCCATTGATGGTGGACCTGATTAACTTCCTCTTAAGCACTATAAATACAGGCATTGGGCCAGAAGGAGGGGAGGTTTAAAGCTAAACATTTCTAAGGGTAGATGCTGCTGGAATTAGGACTCCCATTTAGAAGCTTGTGAGGAGAGATTCCCATCCTTTCTTGTTTCATTTGGAAGTGGGTGAGCTTTGTCAAAGTAAAGGAGAACTCTTGATGGACCCTGGGAGGGACTTGCACAACACCAAGGCTCAGGTTGTAATTGTTCCTTTTGTTTCCTATTAATGCAAATGAGTCCATTCTTCTCAATAACTTGTTATTTATGAGTTGTTTCATGTACTCCTTGGTCTATATGTTAAATATGTTTTATTTATGAGATTATCAAGTGCTATTTAATCGTTTGATTGTTAGTGAATGCAGGTCTCGAAGTGAAGGAGGAGCTCATCCGGATCGGCAAGGCTGGACTACTACAACAGCGTTGGACTACAGGTAGGATCTAAACACTTGCTTTCTTGTATGGTAAATGCATGTTTAGAGAAGGATTGCTCTTGTTTGTCTTGTTTGTCACTAGAGAGTCTTAGGCTCCTAGGGAGGTTGGTTGTGTCCGCACTATCGACTCTTTCCGCTTGACAAAATGGCGACTCCGCTGGGGAATCCATTGATGTGAAAGTTTTTTCTTTTGTATGCAACTTTGATCTGAGAAAAGTCATTTATTTTCTGGTTTTGGCTGTGTGACTTTGTATTTGGGTGGGCTAGCTTAGGGTTAAATTAGATTTAGTTTTTCTTGGTTTTTCCAGTAGTACGCACCCTCTGAGTATTACACAGTGCGTACCTGTACGCACTGTTGCTGTGTGCACAGAGCGGGCCCGCACCTGGCTTAACAGGTTTCCTGCGTACCCTGCTAAAAATTAAGAAATTTCCATTTTTTACATTTTTCCTCTTAGATTTTGCTTTTTCTTAGTTTTTACTGCCCAGATCCATTAGTCTCCTGTCAAAGATCTTCACCTGAACTTGTTTCGATAGCATTGAGTGTTTTAGTGGATTTCATAGAAGTTTAAGCCCTAGGGTTTGATTTTTGAGTAGGTCCTGTAGTGACTTTGGTGGTAGAAGTTGTCAAGCCTTAGATCTCTTTGGTTTTGTCAGCCTTCTTAGGAGTCGGACCTGTCATAAAATTCTACCTGTGAGAGCAACTTACCTTTGAGTTGTCTCTTTGGCAAATTTCGAAATGCTTGTTGATTGAGTATTGAATTCCATTTTACAAAAAAAACAAAAAGATTTGAGTTTTGTTTTGACTGGTTTTTTGATTCTGCATTAGCTGGTCCTTGACTTGATTATGGTCAAGTAAAACAACCTAGAATCATCCTTGTAGGCTTTTGCCTCGTTAGGTTTTCTTTAAATTTCCTTTTGAGTGAATTTTTCATAGATTTTATAGATTTTGAGATTGATTTTCGTTAAAATAGATTTACATGCTTGATTAATATAGGAAAAATATAAAAAAAAATTCTTTGGAAACAAGTTTGCTTTGGTTACATTTGTAGTCTTTTGAAGAAAAGGGTTTTTCATGTGAATAATTAGTGGTCATGAGTTGCATGTTTTGAAAAGATAAAGAGAATTGTTTCTTTGATTGTCTTTGTTAAGAAAGTTGTTTTCTATAAAATTTGCATTTTCTAAACTTTCTTAGCTAAGAATTTCATTGAAAAAGAAAAGTAGTGTAAATCATCCTAAGTGCATCTTTGTAGTGGTTTGAGTCAAGTCTACACACCATTGGTTTCATTTCCGCTACCTTTTGTCTTTAAAGAAAACCATAAAAATTAACGCTTAAAGTAAAATCAACATAGTAACTTTTTCTTTTACTAGGGCTCTGAAGCACCAATATAGATCAGGCTAGTGTCTTGGAGTAGGAGAGTAATTAACTCTCCAAGACAGCAAAACCAAACAAGTAGCTTATCTTGTGGTAGAATAAATCCAACTATTGCATTTATACTCTAGGAAAGCTCCTCTTAAAGGAGAAGCACGAGCTCGTGTCCGAACCAGTGAGGGGATCAATCCTCCCTCGTTGGGAATGACGCCAGACACGCACGTATTACAAACGGTAAACCTCGGATTAACCATTGTCGAGGAGCCAGGGATCACTTATCGGTAAACCTTGGATTGTTGTCAAGGAGCCGGTAAGGGGATTGAGCTTGATACTCTGCCCTTGCGTGCTGTCGGAGTTTAGACTGTTCCCCCAGGTGTATTTGCCGCTGTTGGTAACCTTAGTGTCCATAATCTTAGGATTCTACCCAAGGTGACGGTGGAGGGAAGATCCCACTGTACCTGGAGCAGACGTCGGCTAGACTCACTTGGATTTTCCGGGGGGTTCACTTCACTCGAGACGGTTAAAGTGGAGGAACTTGTGCCGGTCTATTCATTAAGTAGGTTGCCGGGGTAACTGTTCCACCCTCCACTTCTGTACTAAATTCGGCGATGTTGGGTTTCATCTCCAACTAGTGTTTTCGGTCCGAAAGGCTACTGTTTGTGCATGGTTTGACGCCCTAGATTCTTTAGGCGTGTGATTCAAATTTGTTTGGTTCTTTAGCGACTTTAGGTGGTTTGATTTGAGATTTTACTTTGTTTTCATGTGTAGTAGTTAAAAGTTTTTAGCTGTGGCGGAATTACCGAGACAGTCCCGTAGACTTCGGGGCAAGTCACCTGAGATTGTTACCGGAACTGATTTGTTGAGGAAACTCCGTAGATCATGGGGTGGACCTCCTGAAGATTGAAGGTCCTTGTAACTCCTCCTAGTGGCAGTAGAGTAGGATCACCTGAAGAAGGAGAGTCTTCCTTGGTAGTCCATCCAGATTACCAAAGTCTAGAGACAGGTTATAATCCCGAAGCTGTTACAGTTTCCGAGCTTGCTGGTAGTTTTTCATCTACTAGTGATTTAGGTGAGGAACCTTAAATATCTGAGCCTGTTACTCCAACTTCTAGTGTTCCAGATTCACCAAGAGTAGAACGAGTTATCACCGAAAATCTTCCTACGGGTTTGATTGCTATTGAAGAACTTGCTCCAGAGGAAGAAATAGGCGTCTCTAACCTTGAAGATCAACTTACTATTGATCTAAGGGAGTGTGAATCTATCTTTTACAGTCCTCCTAGAAGTACTACTTGGTACCTTTCGTTAACTAACTATTTAGACAACTCAGGGTTAAGTTTTTCTCCACCTCGTACTCCTTTTCCACCTGGAGGTATTTATACTCCTGTAAATATGTCTGGTCAGTCGTCCGTGTTCACTCAATCTTCTGAATCTTTCTTACACGACGGTCCTTCTATTCCCACCGGGTATCAGTCACTTTCTGGTACCTTTGCGGGGGCATCTCCTCAACCCATTGATCATGGGTTATTAGCTGGAAACAATGGTAATAGACCGTTGGGTGTAGGGGACATTTACATGATGTCAGGATCAGTTCCCGTTTCTCAACCTCAAGATGGCCGATTACCGCCTAGGGGGTAGCCTCAATTAACGCCTGGGGGGCAACCTCAAGGTACACAAATTGTGTCTGGGGGGCAACCTCAAGGCCAGTATGTACCTATGGTACAATACATGCCTCAAGGTCAACCCCAGCCTCAATATGTACCCGAGGGTCAACCTCAGTATCAATATTTACCTCAAGGGTATCAACCTCAAGGTCAAGGTCAACCCCAGTATCAGTATTTACCCCAAGGTTATCAACCTCAAGGTCAATACTCGAGTCAAGGTTATCAACCACCTCAAGGTCAGTCATATGTTCAAGGTATGGGAACTGTACCTTTCAGTTATCAATCCTATCCTCAATCCGGTTATGGATCCCAGTATCCTCAACCTGTTACGGGTCAGTACCCCGGAATGATAGTGTGGGATCCATCACAAGGTCAACAGGTGTTGCAGCCAAGTATACAGTTGTTACCTCAAACTGGACAACCCGTAGTTTCTGGTTCACCCCAGCAACCGCAACCTGTCCAGTCAAATGTTCAAACTTCTGTAACTTCAGTAGTTACTCAGCCGCCAATTGCACCTAGTACTCCATCTCAAACGGCTGTTGCAACTACCGCAACATCTGCCGCACTTACTTCTGGAGTATCGACAGCTCCTATTTCTACTGTCTCTGTAACTACTCCTCAGGCATCTTTACCCTTATCTGGATCTACGATTCAAACTACGGTTCAGATGCCTGTAGGTCAGCCTGGTATAAGTACGGTTGTCACTACTCAACCACAATTTGTTCATCAACCGTACCAGGGACAGTACCAATATGGGCAAGCTATCCAGCAGCCAGTTTACCAGTATCAACCGTATCCTGGGTACACTTATCAACAACCTCAACAACCCCAGTACGGTCCGGTTAATCCTGGTTTTCCAGGAGGATACAATATCCCGAATGCAATTCCTATTCCAAGTTATCCTGGATATGCTCCTCCTGGGGCTGGTGTCATGACTCAGAGTTTTAGGGATCCGAACCGGCAATTGTCGTTTATCGCAACTTTGGATTTACCAGACTTGTCGCGCCTAACGAACGATCCAATCAATTATCTTCCGTTTTGGCCGGCAATGCCAAATAAGTTGCCTAGTGATATACCCAAGTTTGAAGGTAAGTCTGGAGAGGACCCGTCGAATCATGTGATGACTTACCACCTCTGGTGTGCTTCAAATTCTATCTCGGATGATTCGATCCGCTTACGTCTTTTCCAGCGTACACTCATTGGTCTCGCGGCCAAGTGGTACATTGAGTTACCACGGGCCTCTTTTTACAATTTTAGCTAGTTAGCTACCTCGTTCTTAACTCACTTTCAGTTGTCGGTCAAATACGATAATGGCACGGAGTTATTAACTTCACTAAAACAATCGACGTCCACATATATTTCCGATCACATTCATGAGTGGAGACGTCGAAGAAGGTTAGTGAAAGTTTTTATTCCGGACCAAATCTTAGCTGAATGGTTTGTCAAATCATTATTACCGAAGATTACTGAAGATGTAGCTAAGGCCGGAGTAGTTACTGAGGAGCAAGTCATTGCTCAAGCCCAGTATCTTGACTTAGTTTACACTCAGTCGGGTACGTTACACGAGAAGATCCCAGATCTTCCAAAGTCGAACCAAATCGCTGCTGCTCCTTCGGGATCTCATGCCGCTGATGGTATGATTGGTACAGTGAATACAAAGAGCAAGAAGAAGTCTTCCAAGAATTCTACTACTCCTATAATCACCTTGCCTGATTCCCCGAAAGGAGAGACTTCTCTTGAACTTTCCGCCGATGTTCATGTTGTAGAGTCATCTACAGCCAAATCAAAAAGCGGTGGAAAGAAGAAAGGAAAGAAGAAGGCTAAAGCAGACAAGGCTCTAAAGGAGAAAACAGAAAAGTCGGAAACCAATGACGAAAAGCGCAAACCTCGATATCCTTGTCTTATTTCTGAAGAGGATCATTTTACAAGAGATTGCCCTCATCGGGCCGAGGTTGTGAAAATAGTCAAAGGTTCTCCCACTCCTGCTGTGTTGAAAGATCCATTTCCAAAGCAGGAGAGTAAGATGATAGGTTCTTCCTCGACTGCCAGTGAAGAACCCATTTTGATGATGTCTCATGTGAGGATTGCGACTCGGTCGCAAGATTATGGTAGTAAGAATCCTGTTGATGGTAAGGAAGCATAATCTTCTCATTCTAATCCATCAACCTCAGCTCCTGATTCCGATCCACTACAGATCGAAAAGCCTAACCCGGACTTAGTAATCAAACCACCCACCAAGGGTGTACTTCGAAGGTCTGCTTTCAATCCACATGCGAGAGCGGCCCAGAATTACAACATTGTTGAGGACTTAGCTGTTTCACCCTCAGCAATGTCGGCTTTAGAAGTGCTGCAATCATGCCCAGCACAACGAAAATTAATTTTGTCGGCTATCGGAGCTGTTGATGTTCAGGACCCGAATCTGATAATCTTCGATCTAGAAAGTAGTACATCGCGCCTACCCCATCAAATGGCTTTCCAGATTCCAGTGATAGTCAAAAACAGGCCTATTCATCGGACTGTAATTGATGAGGGAGCTTCCACGTGTATTATGTCGATTTAGTGTTGGAGATCGCTTGGTTCTCCTTCGCTGAACCAATCCCCGACCATCCTTAAGGCCTTTGATGGCAGTGGGTTCCGTCCGTTTGGTATTCTACAGAAATTGCCTATAGGGGTAGAAGGTAAAACCGTTAGTCTGGATGTGGAGGTGGTTGATGCCCCTCTAGACTACAAGCTTCTTTTGGGTCGAAGTTGGTCATATGCTATGACAGCGGTCGTTTCATCGGTCTTCAGAGTAATAAAGTTTCCACATAACGGCAAGATCGTGACAATTGATCAGCTGACATACTTTTCATTCGACCCAGCCTCTTCAGAGAGTATCCAGCATGTCGGTAAGACGACAATCCCTTATAGAGACATTGGCATAGGTTTAGTTAAAGATTCCAGTTTACTGGGAACTTTTCCTTTCCCTCCAATCAACGCAGACCCTTCATTTGCATCAATTCATATGATTACATCAGACACCATTATTTACGACGATCCTTGGATTGTCCCATCTGAAACTGAGATAGACTCATTCGGTGATGCTATGCCTTTGAGTCCATATGAAATTGCTTATGAAGCCGTCGTGTCTTTTACCGACTCGCGTTCAACCCAAATCGACCAAATGAATGTGGTCAGTGAGGAATCACTTTTCACACCAACCTCAGAACGGATAGCGTTTCCCGAAGTCGTGTCATCTGACGAGCAACTTCGCGAAATCCTAAGTGTAGATGATCTACCATGGGAAGATCTTCATCATAGATCTTCGTTTTTACCTGAGGGCGATGTCTTTGAAAATGATTTTTCATCAATCTTTACCGCTGAATATGTCAAAGAAGCTCAAAATCCAACGAAACATCCTGATTCAGAGTTGAATTTAGGGAATATTTCTCGCACTGTTCCCATTGACATTTCAGTGAAGCCCGGAATTGTTGAGAACATTCATATAGGTGCCTCGTGTACAGATGATGAAATTCAAATTTACAAGGCCCTATTCCAATAATTCCGCGACGTGTTTGCCTGGTCCTACGAGGAAATGCCAGGAATCGATCCCGCTATTGTTGTCCATGAAATCAAGACCTACCCGGACGCTAAACCCGTCCGTCAACGGTTGCATCAGATTCACCCTCGAAAAGCGGCTGCCATTAAAGCAGAAGTTGAAAAGCTGTTGAAAGCAGGTTTCATTTATCTGATCCCGTTAATGGATTGGGTATCGAATATTGTTCCAGTTAACAAGAAACAAGGAACAATAAGAATCTGTATCGACTATAGGGATATAAATCGAGCTTGTCCAAAAGACAACTATCCTACGCCCTATATCGATCAAATAATTGATGATTGTGCCGGTAGTGAAATGTTTTCCTTTATGGATGGTTTTTCGGGCTATAATCAAATCAATATTCTACCTGCCGATCAACCAAAAACGGCATTCATTTGTCCATGGGGGACATTTGCTTACTGCAAATTACCTTTTGGGCTTAAGAATGCCGGAGCCACTTTTCAATGGGCGATGTCTTATGCATTTCATGACATCAAGCACATTGTGCAACCGTACCTCGATGATTTGCCTACTCATTCTTTACATCGAGCCGATCACCTTGTCCACTTACGAGCAATCTTTATGAGGTGTAGGCATTATCGTATTCGGTTGAATCCGCACAAGTGTGTTTTCTGTATAGAAGCGGGTCGATTGCTGGGATTTGTTGTTTCAAAAACCGGCATTCGTGTCGATCCCTCGAAGGTCGAAGCTATCATCAAATTGCCTCCTCCTTCGAGTTTGCGCCAACTCCAAAGTTTGCAAGGGAAAGAAAACTTTTTACGCCAATTCATTCCAAACTACGCCGAGGTCACTAAGGGTTTTACACGGTTGTTGAAACAGAACGCTCAATTCTTTTGGGACGAGATTTCCCAACAATCTTTTGATGCACTTAAGCATGCGTTGACCCATGCACCGTTGTTGCATCCTCCCAACTACAACCAGGACTACTTCTTATACCTCGCAGCTTCGCATTCCACTATTGGAATGGTGTTAGTCCAAGAAGATGAATTCGGAACGGAACATGTGATATATTATCTTAGTAGGTGTTGAGTCTTGAAAATGTCATTCATTTCCATTACACTTTCACTATTATGTCCATTATATCACCTCCATTTCACCTCCATTTCACTACTATGCCACCACATTCATCCCACTTTCATTGTCATTGGGCTACCTTTATGTTTTTCCAATATTTATTATTTCTAAGCCTTTTAAGTGAATTTTTGGTTAAACATTAGAAAATAATGTGCATATGCTTATACCTAACAAATGGGTTGAGTTTGTTAACATGTGTAGGTTGAAAGGAGACTTCTAGAAGACCCTTATGTGGCACTCTAAGGCCAAATTCGAATTTGGTTGGAAAGAATCATGGGATCATGAGGATATGTGTCACATCTCCTAATTGTATTGTAACTCTAAAAGACATGTGTCTTATCAGTTCCTATTTTGATTAGGACTCTAGAGGTAGAGGGAGAGATTCATGGATTATCATTAATGAGAAGGCTCTCATCTTTTTGTATAAATAGGAGGTCTCTCTCCTTCATTAGTTAGTCTCTTTTTAGTCTCTCTTTAGTCTTTCCTTTAGTCTTTTCTTAGTCCTTTTAGTTTGTTAGTCCCATGGCTTTTGAAAGCTTTGGAGAGCTTTGTTGTACTTTGCACTTTTGAAGAAATTGAATAAAGCTTTGATGTTCTCAACATGGAAGGAGATGTGAAGTAGATGTCATGGAGCATATTAGGATGTAAGTAGATTAGATTTCATTTTGTAAATATTGCTTTGTAGAATGTAAGGTAGATTAGATTTTCATTCATGCAATTTTAAGTATGCTTTGATTTCATAGGTAGAAGGGGGCCCCTGCCTTGTACAGTTTGAATTATTGCATTTTATTTTCTCCCGGGATTGTGTGTGTTGTATTTGCTTTAATATCTAATGGTAGTTGCAGTTGTCTTATTCATAGTGCTGCCCTTTTTACTTTGTTTTTATAGCTGATTTTTAATCTTATTTCTCAAAGCGCTGCTAACACATGAATGATCTTCTATCATAAATTGTTATCTTTTAAGATCAGAATACCACTAACTTGCAGCTGGCTTTGAGTGCTTTTTAGACTATTCTTTCACTACTTTCTAATCATACTTTGCATAGTACATATGGCTGAAGTAGAGAGTTAGAAAGAGCAAAACGTTATCACTAGTATTTAAAGTAGATTTTCTCATTTTTAATCACTTTTCTAATTCAACTTAAGCTACTTTCTTTACGTGCTTTACACAGTACATGTGTTTGAAGCAGCAAGTTAGAGAGAGATAATCTTTATCTTTGGTTTTAAAAGTGATTTTCTTATTTTCTTTTATTTGCAGCAATATGAATAGAGACTAATGCCATTAGAATGTGGTCATTTACTTTCAAGTCATTTCAAGTTCTTTGCTGTCAGTTTCATTTCAAGTTATTTCTTTCAAGCTCTTTCTTTGCAAGTTTAAAGATTGATTACTTTCTAGACTTATTTCTAACTACTTCTTAATCGTGTTTAACATAGTACTATATGTTGAAGCAGGGAGTTAGGAAGAGTTGAACATTATAACTGGTCTTTAAAGTGGTTTTTCTTACTTGTCACCTTAGAGCTTGATTACTTTTTGGACTTATTTCTGACTACTTCTTAATCATGCTTAACATAGTACTATATGTTGAAAGCAGAGAATTAGGAAGAGTTGAACATAAACTATAAAACAACGAAGTAAGAAAGAGGTTAACTAAGCACATATAGTGCACCACACTTCATCAGTTTACGATACCCGGATTGATAATTTATGTAGAGCAATTTAAGACGTTAAATTGACTAAACAGTAGGACGTTAAACCCCACTGAGCTAAAATATTCTCATGTGGAGAAATTGGCCCTGGCAGCCGTTCAAGCTGTCCAGCGTTTTCGTCACTACATTCTTCTCCGTAAAACTACAGTTATTTCAGATTGCAACCCTATGATTTATATTTTGACTAAACAACTGCTAGGGGGCAAGTACTCTAAATGGATCGTTATCCTGCAAGAGTTCGACTTGGAGTTCGAGAAGTCCAAGTCTAAGAAATCCTTAGTTTTTGCGGAATTGATGTGTGATTTCCCGCGTGCTGACACAGAAACTGTGGCAGAGGAGTCCATTGCGGACGAATCTTTGTTTCTTATCAGTACTTTAGATCCGTGGTATGGGGATATAATCATCTATCTCCAAACCCAAACCTTTTGGCCTGAAGCTTCAAAGTCGGAGCGTCGGAAAATTCGGTTTCAATCCCAACAATACAGAATTATTGGAGATACACTTTATCGCCGAGGGGTAGACTTGGTTTTTCGACGTTGTTTAACTCACGAAGAGGCTGAGAGAGTTCTGAATGATTGTCACTCTGGAGCGTGTGGCGGTCATATGTCTGGGTATGCCACAGCTCAAAAGGTGTTGCGTGCTGGCTATTTCTGGTCGTCCATGTTTAAAGATTGTATCATTGCAGTCCGAAAATGCCACAACTGTCAAGTGTTTGATCGCAAGATGCGCGCACCACCTGCTCCTCTCCATCCGATAATTGCCATTGGTCCTTTCGCCAAATGGGGTATCGATTTTATTACTTGTAACCCTCACTCGGCCGGGGGGCATGCGTATATCATCCTGGCGGTTGATTATTTTACTAAATGGGCCGAGGCGATGCCTACATTCGACGCAAGCGGCAAAACAGCTGCAGTTTTCGTATTCAATCACATTATAACTAGGTTTGGTGTCCCGCAAGCGATCATCACTGACCATGGGAGCCATTTTCGAAACATTATGATGACTGAGCTTACAAGCCAGCTTGGTTTGCGCCACGATAGCTCTACTCCTTATTATCCGCAAGCCAACGGTTTGGTTGAGTCTATCAACAAAGTTCTGGTTATCATGATCCGAAGAATCATTGGTATTCATCGGTCGAATTGGCACAACATGTTATTTTCAGCGCTATGGGCATACCAAACTTCAGTGAAAACTTTAACAGGGTTCACTCCTTTCCAGCTAGTTTATGGCTTGGAAGCTGTGTTACCCATTGAATGCGAAATCCCATCACTTCAAATGGCTGTCGAATTACTCCCAGCTACTTCCGAAGAGGAGAAACGTTTATTATACTTAGCTCAATTAGATGAGACTCGACGTGACGCTGCATTGGCAATCGAGACTCACGCGAAGCGAATGAAAGCTCAGTATGATAGAAATGTGACCCCTCGAAGTTTTTCGGAGGGAGACCTAGTGCTATTATATGATCAAGCTAACGATAAGCTAGGTGCTGGAAAATTCGTTCCTATGTGGCATGGACCCTACATTGTAAAGCGAAAGCTAGCAAAAGGGGCCTATGAGCTGGTAGATTTTGATGGGGACTCTTTGGGTAAACCCAAAAATGGACTTTACCTAAAGAGGTATTATGCTTAAGTGATGGGTATGGAGAATTTTTAGTTAGGTTAGGTTTTCTTTCTAGCTAGTATGTTTGTTAGTTTAGATAGTGTGCTTAGCTTAGAAAGTGTGTTTTTCGTCGTTATTCTGGCTTATCTTGGTTTTACTCTTGATATTGCAGATGTCGACGCCTCTCCAAACGTACATTGGATTTGCCGATGGTGCTTGTCGTAGTACACGGAATATCTCTTCCACAGCTTGGGTTATCTATTCGCCCTCTGACGAGTTAGTTTCTATGCATGGGGTGAGCCTCGGTCAAACAACGAACAACATTGCAGAATACAGTGCAGTGGTTGAATTATTGTCTGAATCTATTTCATTTGGAATTCGACGTTTGATAGTGAGGTTAGATTCTGAACTCGTTGTATTACAGCTTAATAGAGTATATGCCATTAGAAATCCTGTGTTATTAAGGTTGTTTTTGAGAGTGCGTCTCTTGGAACGTGAATTTGATTACATTGAATATCAGCATATTCCAAGATCTTTAAATACATTAGCAGATGCAATTGCTTCTCGAATGTTGGACAGACATTTGCGATAATCATGCAAGTAAATTTAAAAACATTTCATCACATATGTTAAACAAGATAAGCCGGTAATAATGATATATATATATATAGATAGGAGTGTGTCAAAAATATACATCGTCTTCGATCATAGGTTGAAAAACACCTTATGATTGGCAAAAATGATAAATACAAAAAACCAAAATGTCACATGTGTCTACAGAGTGACTAGCAAATCACTGGTGATGCTCTCTATACGACACCACTGCACGGGCTACTCTACACAAAAAACTCCTAAAGGGTCCCGAGACTGCGACTACATAGCGCTGCAATCTGATAGGAATGTCATCTATAGTCATCTCTGGTATACCCACCGTCAGACGCTCTAGATCCTGCTCCAACTCAGCTAGTGTCTCTGCAGCCGCGTCCTGTGGGGCCGGTGCCGGTGCAACAGGCTGTCTCCTCTCAAAAGCCCGGAGATTGGCCGGACGCCGTGGACCTACATCTGCATTTTGAAACATTTTACTGTCAGTTTGAGACGATATATATAAAAAAACAAAAAAAAATAGATGATTTAAAAACTTGTGAAAAATTAAAGTACCTCTGTCATCCCACTGTTCTCCCTGTGGAAGAACCATGTCCGGATCATTCCGAAAATCCATTCCGGCATAAGGAAAATCCTGAATAGCAAAGACCTGGCCCTCTAGCCAGTGAAAGTAACCATCAAGAAATCGAACAACTGTCGCGCCCTCATCAGGATGCCGGGCCATTACCGCAACCCATCTCGTCAACTTAGGCTCCCAAGGAGCCCCAACTGGAACAGTAAGATGCTGGGGGATCAGCATTGGAACTCTCTCTAGGGCAAAGCTCACAACCAAAGGCCCATATCCAAAGGTCTTCAATCGTCCAGTCTTTGCCCTAGTCAGTTGGCCCTTCATATTGGACAACACAGCATCACACCAGTTGAAAATGGTGCCTTGGAAGCAATCTATAGCCATCCGCATTTGGGACCCGGTGGCATGGTGCAAAGCGGCCGCGCCGCAAAGTCTGGTAACAGTAAAGGCTATCACCATAAGTTCAGGTCGGGATATGTATTTGATTTCTATCCCCTTCTCCTGATTTTGATTGTTGCACCACTCTAGCCGGAGACTAGTAAGGGATTGGCCACCCGGCCTAGTCCCGAATAGAGAGAGTTGCTCACCCCTGTTAGGCAAGCCAGTGAGAAAATATATGTCGAAGGACTCTATCTCGAGCTGGTTCTCTCCGATGTAGAAGCATTGATCCTGAATGTTCCACCTTTCAACCAGCCACTCAAGGAATGGCACCTGGCCCCTCATGCCAGGTATGGCCCAGTATTTGTACAGACCGCATGCTTTTAACGCATCAATAGAAGGTTGATGACCAATTGCGGCCAAATCAACGTCTTCGTGTTCTCTTTCTCTCCAATCTAGCATGGTGAGTGCCCTACACACCAAAAAACAATGATTAGAATTCATGGAACAAAATTTGAATGGTTAAATTTGGGGTTTGGGGTTTGAAAATCCGCCTTTCGCGGGGTACGCACCCCGCGTTCAGAATACAGAGCGGCGGTACGCAGCTGTTCTGAAGGTGGGCTGCGTACTCCGACCATTTTCCTATATAGGAAAAAGTCGGGGTACGCAGGTCACCCATGGGGCACCTGCGTACCCCGAAAAGCGGACCCTAAAACCTAAAACCCCCTAAAAAATCAAACTAGAACTTGAAATGAAATTCTAAACAAATGAAATTGAAGAGGAGGATGTTGTGGAATACCTGAAAGAGATGGCGCTCGATTCTGACGGTTGGATTCTCCGCAATGTCCACAGGAAGTTTCTTGCCAAAAGCCCTTTTCTCAACCTCAACAGTAAAATGGTAAAAATGACATGGTAAAAAGTCTTTTTATAGGTTTTTTGGATGAATGAATGCTAAGTTTGTTTATTTTTCACCATGGAAAGATGTTTTTCAATGTATTTTTGCCTATCTTAAACAGGTATGAGTAATGTGTTGTTTTTGTGCAGGACAAAAGGATTTAGAGGGAAAATTGTCATTTTTCACGAACCAAAACATCAGAGTCATCTTTTAAGCCCTTTTCTGACTCCTAAAAATATGAAAAGTTTGCCGAGCATTTCTTTTACACTCGTTAAAATAGAATTAGAAGACGGTCCCCTTATAGCCCTTTTCTGACCGTAAAAACAGGAAAAGATTGTCGGGTTTTTGTCGTTTCAAACTCGATACTGGAAATAAAACGACGTGTCCCTGATCGCTTTTTACTTTTCAGGTCAGTGGCACTAATCATGAAAGTACTCCTTGGTCGCAAGATCAAGCGGTTCTCCCAGGTATTATTTTATACTTTTTCGGGCTTGGGGGACACAAATTTATGAAAAAGTTCAATCTGGAGTCTTCTTAAGTTTTTCAGACTCTCTAAAATTGAAAAACGCCGAGTTTCTCCTATACTGGGCTCGTTAAAATTTCACAGTAAAGGGCCTGTTCAATTACAAACAGGAACGAACCACTCCTTCCTAGGGTTCAAATCAAAACTAGGTTGGACTCATCCGAAGGATGAGCTTATAATCAAGCATATGTTATCCTCCTCAAGCTTGTAAAAAAATAAAGAGGTACTTGCCAGAAATGGTGGGGGAAAAGAGAGAAGAATGAGCCTATTTGTTATCCTTTGTCTCAGAAGAAACCTTATTACCACTCTTGAACACGACACTTTTCATTCACCTGGGTTGGGAAATCCTTTGCCTCACAGTTGATCAAACCACATTGAAAGTCTTCAGCCGGGTTCCGGGGATTAACTTTGAGTCATTCGTTACCAAGCCATCTGTTGTGTCGTTATGTGTTCAAGAGGTCTGCAAACAAAACTTTCATCTGCAAAATATTTGTCATCCATTTTGACCATCCCTGAGTCAGTCCTTACAGCAACATTTTCTCCAACTTGAACTATGATTTCGTGTTGTGGGCCTGCCTACAACGGGTCGCTTTCTATCGACATCAGCACATTATCTAGAGAGATGACTTAGAAATCGTCAGTACCTTGAAATCTGCATGCATCAATGGCAGGTTTCTCGCCTTGGACGACAGTTTACATCATTGACTTTCGATCGAAGGATTCCGTGAAATGTTCGACATCAACTCATTCATTCACATCTCATGGATTGTACTGGGTACTTTGAGAACCATTGACATTACTGGTGGTCTCTCTCACACTTGTTAACAGTTTACATCATCGACTGGTAATCAAGTGGTTTCTACCATGTTCGACATTAACTCATTTATTCGCATGGCTAGAATCGTACCAATTCAGGAAGTAGAAATGAAGACCCTGGATCTAGTTCCCACCATCCAGGCTGCGAGGAGTTTTGTATTCATTATAGAGTAGACCAATTATAAACAGATGGCTGCGTCCATACTGTGTCTACGCAAGTCTATGATTATGATGTACTGCAAGATCATTCCTGTATCAAAGTAGTTAGTCAGTTAGTTAAAGTTTTGATCTGAGTATGGGAATGCCTACCTGAGCGATGATATAATCTTATACATGTATTTTGTGTTGAAAATTGCAGGTTCTGACCAGGCTCTCCACGAGATAATCCTTGAAATGATAAAGCGCTTCACCCTTCCTAGATAATACAAAACCCTAATCTACTACAGGCTTCGCACTTTAGGGGGCAATCTGTTACACTAAAAAATGTCACCATGGCTATTTACAGATAGTATGGCTCTATCAACAGTCATGCTATCCTCCTGGGCAAGTCTTATGCCTCTGCTCTCTATGTCAAACTCCAAAAAGAGAGAAAGTCTTTGTAAATGTGTTTATCTCTGGGTACGCAGATTCTCTCGACCTTACCTGCGTGTACACACCTAATGTTCACAAAAGCTGCGTACTTGTACGCTCTGTATGTAAAGGGGCAGGTGCGTACCCCTGTAAAGGTCAAAAGGCGTGAGTTTCATCTTTAAAAAGTTACTTGTGGTCATTTCTAGAGCATTCTAGAAGGTTGTTCGACGTGTATTGAACGCCTCCAGATGGTTCATGTACCCCTATGAAAGAGGAACTTATCCCATCAAGAGAGGAGCTATCCCATCCAAAGAGGGGATTATCCCATTGATGGTGGACCTGATTAACTTCCTCTTGAGCACTATAAATACAGGCATTGGGCCAGAAGGAGGGGAGGTTGAAAGCTAAACATTTCTAAGGGTAGATGCTGCTGGAATTAGGACTCCCATTTAGAAGCTTGTGAGGAGAGATTCCCATCCTTTCTTGTTTCATTTGGAAGTGGGTGAGCTTTGTCAAAGTAAAGGAGAACTCTTGATGGACCCTGGGAGGGACTTGCACAACACCAAGGCTCAGGTTGTAATTGTTCCTTTTGTTTCCTATTAATGCAAATGAGTCCATTCTTCTCAATAACTTGTTATTTATGAGTTGTTTCATGTACTCCTTGGTCTATATGTTAAATATGTTTTATTTATGAGATTATCAAGTGCTATTTAATCGTTTGATTGTTAGTGAATGTAGGTCTCGAAGTGAAGGAGGAGCTCATCCGGATCGGCAAGGCTGGACTACTACAACAGCGTTGGACTACAGGTAGGATCTAAACACTTGATTTCTTGTATGGTAAATGCATGTTTAGAGAAGGATTGCTCTTGTTTGTCTTGTTTGTCACTAGAGAGTCTTAGGCTCCTAGGGAGGTTGGTTGTGTCCGCACTATCGACTCTTTCCGCCTAACAGGAATATATGAGATACAGAAGCTATCAAAAGATTCTTTGAGTCTCCATACCTCATCTCTGTATGCTTTCAACCTTGGGTGTCTTGCTTGGAATGTTTTGTTCACCTGCTGAATGATGCGATCAGCATCTCCAAACACCTTTATGTCTTTGATTCCCATGTCTTTGGCAGCGTTTAAGCCCAATATCAAAGCCTCATACTCTGCTATATTGTTGGTGACTTGAAAAGTCATCTTGAAAGATAGATGTGTGCTTTCTTGTTTTGGAGACACTAGCACCACTCCTGCTTCTGCAGTTACCCTTAAATAGGCCCCATCAAAGAACATATCCCAAACCTGTGTCCCTTCTTCTTCCATGACCTGGTATAATGTTTTCTTGAGCTACACCGAGGCCCTCTGGGATTCTTCAATTTGGAGAATACATGCTCCAAAATCAGTGTCCACAGCATAAATAGGATGATTAGTGGGATTGTTCTCATCACTGATGATGTAAGCCAGTTGGGCTTCCCTGTACAGTCTTCTGTTTTCTCCTTCGAAAACTGGGACAGTGGCATAAGATAAGTCATTTTGTAATGTCCCACCCAACCTCTTAATCCACCCTTTGGAAAGTAGCATACAAAACTTAGGGGGGGCATCTGCTACCACAATATCCATCATCATGCTTTTCATGGGCAGCTGAATTAGGGTGATAGCTAAGTCTTTGAATAGCCCCAAACATTTCACCTTCCTTGAATCAAAGGAGAACAAGTCATGATATGGTCTGGTAATATCAAGGCCTAACTCTTCCATGACAACTTTAGGCATCAGATTATGGCTAGCACCTGTGCCCAACAGACAGTTGTGTAGGATTTTGTCATGAATGATCAAGGAGACATACAATGATGGGGAATTGTCATCAACAGGTTCAGTCATTGGGCTAAGCACAGCTGTAGGTTTATCATCTTGTAAATTCACATAGTCATTGGAGGCTTGTGAGGCTTTTATCTCAAGGGCATTAAGGATAGGCTTTCTAAAGACCTCACTCTTTGCAAGTTCTATCATAGGTATAGATATTTTTAACTTCTGGACTTCTGATTCAAAACTGAAAGGGGAAGGGGACTTGTTAGGGCCTCTTACCTCTTGAGCCGGTGCTTTGAGGATGATGGGATTGGCTGCTAGTCTTTTCTGTTTGCTGACCTACTTCTCTATGGGGGCAGCAGCTCTTTGAGCAGGATTCTCTTTGACATTACTCGTTCTTGACCTCAGGTTATATCTTTGCTGGTCTTCAGTCTGTAGAACAGCTTCTCTGTCCCACTCTTAACTAGTCTAGTCCCTAAGTAATGACTCTTTGTAGGCAACTAATGTCAAAAAGGCAGCATTGCCCTTGTCTTGCATGTAGTGAATCTCATCCTCTTCATTAAATTGTTCCTCTTCCATGACTACATTCTAGAAAGGAGTCTTAACCCTTTGTTCCTCACTGGGCTCTTTTCCCCTTAGTATCATCTACAATTGTTCATTTTCTTTTCTGAATGGATTTGGATTTCTAGGAGCAAATGTGTTAGGAAGCCTTGCTTTCCCAAAACTCTGCTCAACCTTTAGTTTGGATATTTCTGCAGCTAATGACTCTATCATCTTAGTCATTTTCTCTATTTTAGGTTCTGAAGACAAAGAAAAAGAGGAAGACTCACCTCTCTACCTCCTCCTATCAGCATGTCCTTTGAGTTTCTCTGCAACCATGATATTGGATTCCACCTCTAAGGCTGCATCTTGCATTTCAACTAGAGTAGCACATCTTCTCTCTTAATAGCAGGCAGAAATCAAAATCAAAGGCATTGGAATAGGTGAGTTTGGCAGAGGTGGGGGTAGGCTTCACTTCAGCTGGTACCTTGCTATACATACGATTGAATATTTTATTAAAGTCAGGCAATGACTCCCCATTTTCCCTTTGTAGGTTTCCAAATTCAGTATGGTAGTATAGCAGGTCTTTCCTATCTCCCCAATGCTTTAAAAACACATCATCTAATGCTTCAATGTCTGCTATGGACCTAGGGGTCAGCTCTCTAAACCACTTTCTAGCCTCTCCATCAAGGCTTTGGACAAATACTCTCATCCACACATCATCTTCGTTGATATCTAGGTTATCAGCATAACTATAAAAAGACTCAAGGTGCTCTTCAACTGTTACTCCCTCGGTACCAGTGAACTTAGGCATGTATTTTTGATATTCTCCTACAGGCATGGCATTCAAAGGAATAGGCAGGACCAGGGGTCCATACCTAGTAGCTATGATTATCTCTATTTTTGTAGGTGCTTGTGGCCCTGCCATGACTGGGCTAGATAGAAGAGTACTGGCAGTTTGAAAGGTAGCGAGTTGAGAAATGACTGACAGGGCTAAAGGAATATGATGGACTGGAATTGAGGCTTTCTTTGGACTGAGATCCAAAGGGGTAGTTATTGAACAAGGAGCTTTATGAATCCTGAGAGTATTTCTTCACTGATAATGCTAGGCTCTATATTCTCAACATCTGTGTGCTCAACTACAAGCCTTTCTTGTAGAGATACATAAGATTGTTTAGGCTTACCTGATCTTGATGCTCCTTTCTATGATTTTTTTCTCTGCTTGACTATCTTCTCAGGTTCAAGCACTAGGTCAGATGGTGATTTCTGAGGATTTCGCCAAGTATGCCTCACAAACTGAGCCAGAACTGTAATGTGGAGTTGCCAACAGGTTGGTCCTCCAATACAGTCGTCAGATAGATGATTACAACCAATAATGTGTCCAGACTTTGTCTATCATCAAAGCTGGATCTGTGTCGTTCTCCCAGGGAAGCTGAGCTTCAATTATATCCTCTCCCCAACAACGACGCCAATAATGTTACGATTCCAAGAAACTCTCCTAGGTTGTAGCTTGGAGATGCCTAGTAACATATAAATTCAACTACTATTGCAGGTTTAATGGAAGGAATGATGGTTTAGTTCAAGCCAGATAAACACTTCTACTCTGTTTCACTCCAGACATGCGTGAACACCCTTAGACTACAATGCTTTAGACCACCAATGCTCACAGTTTTAGATATTAGGTGAATATGGAGAATACTAACCACACAAGTAGATGCACAATACCATGTGATGTGCAACTAATAGAGAAACTTGTAAATCTAATCTACTAATGCAAAGACAGGATGACAGCTCTCCTGCATTAGATAGAGAGAAACCTGAGCGACTTATTCAGTCATGCAATCAATACCTTAACACAGAGATAAGATGACAGTTATCTAGTGCTAAAGACCAGGAGCTCAAGAATACAGCATATCAGGCACAAGCTTAGAATAAGAATAAAATGGACAATGAGCAGTTAACAGCAAAAGAAGCTTGTATTGGTTTAAAATGAAGACGAGACGCTGCAAGTGACAAAATATCTACAATCTCCAGAAGTTGAACCTTACATCAAATTACAACCCTGATTACATCTTGTTTCTAAGTATTTATAGATTTACGTTACAAAGGAACTTGGCCTTTTAGGTATGGCCTTTTAGGTATGGAGGGGTCATAATTGACCACCAACCACATTTAACTGCCTGATGGAGTCTCTGAACGTGTTTTCTTGCTTCAGTGAGTGAATCTGATCTGTTCAGGTGTTGCGTTGTCCTTTTAGGTGGTTGGAGTGCTCGTACCAGTGGATTCCATGACTGATAAATTCAGTTACAGAGTCGTGCTTGTCCTTTTCTCCCTTGGCCATGCTTTCTGTTAAATATGGTGGTTGGGAGTCTGATTGTGACTAATGCTGGCAAGCTGGTCATCTCCCTCTTCAGGAAAACAAAATGATCGAGGACGTGGGATGCATGGGCGAGTGGATGATTTGGATGAGTGGGAAGAATGGCCATTGGATCTAGGAAAGGGATGGTGGAGATGGCTTGATGGAGGCTATAGGCCGAGGTGAGAGCGGGGTGAGTTGGGGCTGTTAGATATTTGGTGGGCAAATCGGACAGTCATCGGGCAACAGAGCTGCATGGAATTTTAACGGGCGGAACGGATTGGTCAGGTGGTAAATGGTTTTTATCGCACCACTTTTGGATGTAAAGTGGTAAAAGCCCGAGACCGCGCGATTCCATTCAGCGATCAACACGTAGCAATGGATGAGAGAGAAAAACTGCTCTCATTGCGTGCTATCATTCAATCATATTGATGGCACGATGAAAGCGAAAACCGTCAGATCTTGGCAGAGATGATCTGATAGTAGAGAGTGGTAGAGTGGGCTGCTTTATTAGATGCGACGGGAGCCATTGGATCAGCTGGGGTGATCAACGGTCGGGATGAGGCACGATGGGTTTATGAGCACGCGAGGTCATATGGGTGAGGTTCTATGGTGGGTTTGGGCTTTGCACTTGGGGCTAAGGCCAAAGCACGAAAATATGACGGGTTTTAGCAGAAAAATGGAGGAAAGGAGGTGGCGGAGAGAAAGCGGAATAGAAGGAAAAGGGAAAATGACCCATGGGGGGCCCCTTTGAAGACACCATCACACAGACCGGAACTCCTTCATGACCTTAGAAAGTCAGCGCTGCATAGCAAAGCTAACAGGATGATACAACAAAGGTTTTTCAAGGAGGCAATCAAACATAATGGATAATGAAACCACCAAGGAAATACTTTGATCCCTAGTATGGTTGCCAATTTTTTATATAGGATTTACGATTGTGGACAAAAGTATCTCCCCTAGGTTGGTGGCTAACCTAGAGAAACAGAGAGAAAATGGACTCAATTATTTTCCTTATTGTAAAGAAATAACGGAGTGAGGCCTACCTATAATCCTTCGCACACTTCACTCCTTCTTTAGCATGGAAGCTCCAATTCCATCTCCTAATGCCAAAATTATAACTTGCACATTCAGGTAACACAAGCCAAGAAACTACGATATCTATGAAGTATCATCTAAATACTTCATTCAATAGATCAACATGGTATTGAAATAAATGAAATAACAACATCACATATAAGAAAACAATGAATTATTTGCATTAATATAAATGGAAGGATATTACAATCATAAGTAGGAGTTGATCTTCTAGAAGAGCTCCTCCAAGTTATTGACTTGTCCTTTCCTTGTCACAATATGCACCTCCAATCACCCTAAATGCATGATATAATAACCACCCACTACAGTAGCATAAGGGCAGAATCGCTCTCTTGAAAATCCAACCCCCAACCACATAGAAGGCTAGGAACATATAGAGAAGTAGGGTAAGTTCGCAGTTCTTATCCAATTACATATCTAGGATTTGAGATCAACATTTGATGGAGGGATAGGATCAAAGGGTAATTGGTGAAATTCCAAAGTAGGTATGATAGGATCTGAATGTTTTATCAAAGGTAAGTAGTTAAAACAACTTTTGAAAACTCCTATAGGGGGAAGCTTTCGGAATCCCAATCATTCTCCCAGATTTCTAGAACCAACAGAGGTGAAAAGGGGATAAAACTACCACTAACCAAGATAGGCCACAGTGGAGCAACCTTTAGTTCATCGCACCCCAGTAGGCATACAAAGACCGTGGTCCTAAAACTGGCTCACATGATGCAATTTAGGGCTAAAATTATGGGGGATGAAGGGAACATGCTTAGGGCTTTGTGCAAGATGGTGACAAGGGGGAATAGGATGTTGATTGATCCCATTAGGAGGCTCATTGATCAGATGTGACAAAATGGCATATAACACCCCCAACACTCATTAAGGGAATTTTCATGTCTAAAATGGGTATCCTAACGAAAATAATAAAATATAAGGTTTATGAATTTTTAAAGAAAAGGAAAGAAAACTACTTGTTTAATTGTATTTTTAACTTATCTCCTTATAGGTTTACTCAAATGTCAAGTGGATACACATGTTGGATGAAAAATTCAATTCCACATCCAACAAGAACCCACTCTACATACTTCTTAGTAGACCCACATTGAAAAAAATAGAAAATACATGAAAAAAGTATGTCTTAACACACTTTAGAATCACCAAGCCCAAGCACTCGTGCAAAAGAAAAATCATATAAAGGTCTTGAACATAAGTTGAATAATAATTGAACACCATTACAAAGTCAAAGTAGTAGGTTTATTTACCTCAATTAAAGTTAGATATTTTTTATGGACCTCAAAACTAGACCTATGAACCACCTCTTCAATCCTAAACAAAATTTGTTGAAAAGCATGATCTAGATGTGGGAAAAGAAAGAAATGGAGTTTCTCTAGTGGGAAGATGGAATGACATGCTATTTCAATTGAAACTAGAATAAATTTTCAACTTCTTAAGTAAGTATATGTGCCATATCACCAATCCTTCAAATGTCTACAACTCTTACACTAAATAAATAAAAAATTTGATGAAAATCACATCATGAGAGCTATATCGATGTGTTTTGAACCATCGAGTGTGATTCATTGTTAGGACAAGAGGGAGTATCATATCATGGCACTAGATTAAATAGAGATATCAATGTAGAAACCCTTAAAATTTATAACGGGTAAAATAAATAGCTAGTTTTGAAAAAGGATTTTAGAATATTAGAAAAGGACTTAATTCAAATAATTAGATTACGTCAAATATTTATATTCTTAATATTTATTATTATTTTTAATTTTAGATTAAAGTATATACTAAATTAGTAAAAATATTTATAAATTAATATTTTCTTAATATATATACACTCTCAAGGGATCATTAAGTCGAAACCCATGGAGAGAAGATGAATATTAGAAATACAATGGAACCATAGAAGTGAAAATCATATCACATCTCTAAATTAGCAACAGTTGGAAAGAAGTTTCCACACTAGTAGACACAAGTGCATTGAAGGATGGGCAATAAGAAATAAAAGGATATTAATCCACTTCATTTATTTACTGTGATCAAGTGACGAATTAAGGTGATAACTCAAACGAAATACTTTCCGAGACAAATCCAAATTTAATATCAAGCAACCCACCACTTGATGACATGTAATAAACTACCCCACCTATCCACTTTAACTCATAAACAATGTCATCTCACCACCAAACCCTCATATCACATGTCAAATTTTAAGTTGAAGTGAATTATAGTTTTTATAGTATGTGGTATTGATAAACTATTATATTGCCCTATGGTATTGTCGAAAATCCCACTAATATATTAAGAATTTTCATTGTATAATAAGAGTGAATCTCACAATGTCATCTCACGACCTAACTCTCCTATCACATGTCAAGTTTCAAGTTGAAATAAATTGTGGTTTTTTAAGTATATGGTATCAATAAACCATGATATTGGCCCATGGTATTGCAAGAAATCCTATGAACATGTTAAGAGTTTTCATGACAAAATAATAATGAATCTCTATATTTAAGAACTAGAGTAGTCATATAAATTAAATGCCATGTAAATGTCGGCATCAATCCATAATAAGCATCACAACACTTACCCCATGATACATCTCACATTTCCCACATTAAAAAAATAATTTAAAAAATAACTAAATCATAACTTTATTTTAAATTGTTATTATCAATTATAAAAATAATTAATATGAGTTAAACAAAATTCTTAATCATGGATATTCACCCCAAATTTATTATGGAAATTATTAACTTGTAAATAGTTTTTGTTACAATATCATGGCTTATCAATGCCACATACCCAATATGACATGTGTTGATATGACTTTTTCTTGAGATAAATTAATTAAAAGGGCATAAATAACATGGAGATAAATATTAACCCTTGATTGTGAATACTACTATGAATATTTTAAAATATTTATAGAGGTTTGTTACAGATCATTTTGCCACATCTACTCAAAGGCCTGGAAATCGAATCAATCAACGTGCTTGAACATTTTTTCGTCGTCCCTTCACAATTCCCTAAAAAACACCTGCCCAAAAATTCTGAGTTTCTTGGACAATTTACTCAAAACCAATTTTTTTAGCCCCAATGCACCTTACATGATTATTCACCTGCATTGGGTGCAGATTTCATACCTGAGTATTGATATTAATGAACGCATGTTGCTCCCTTATGCAGGTGTGTTGATTCTAGAAATTCAGGAAAAATAAAAAATAATTCTGAAGTTTTCTCTTCTAGAAGCTTCCAATGTGGTTTTAACTATTCACCATAAATAAATGTCTCAAATTCCTAAATGATCCTAGTCTACCGGTCTTATCTCTTATCCCTTGAGCTCATCCTCCCATCATATGTGGATCTCAAGCCTAGATTGGTAAATTCTAAACTACCACTCTTACCCTATATATTCACTGCTTCCCTAGCATCAAGGTTGGATTTTGGATATCTCTAGGGCCCTCATTTTTCTTCTTTGACACTAAGGAGTCATCATATTCATGCATTAGGGTTGATGTTGAGGTGTGATTTGTGGCAAGGAAGGACAAGTCAATTTGGGAATACATCTACAAAGTCAAACTTCTATATATGGTTGTAACTCTCTCCTTTATCTATTAATACAAAAAACATAATGTTTTCCTATACTTGTGTCGTGATATATCCTCATGTATTTCAATGCCATTTGACTCATTGATTAGAGATATTAGATTATTCTATGTGGATGTCCTGGTTCCTTTGCTTGTTTTAGTCGTTTGCAGCAGGTTGTAATTATAACACTTTGAGCTCACAAGAAAGGAGTAGAGAAAGGATTACTACAGATTCCAAGTAGGCCCTTCCCCATACTCTAATTTATCTAAGGAAAACTTTTATACTTTTTCTCGTGTTTTTTCTAGACTAGGCCATTATATCTACGGAGCTCATTTTTATCCGCAGAAATGAAATTTCCTCATAAAAAGATTAAATCTCTACCATCCATGGTGTCGAGTGATAAAAAGGGTCTTTTTCACCTCTAATTATCTTCACATTAATTGTCAACCTAGGGACGACTTCTTATTTCAAGAGTGTACTCAGTCTGAGGCGGCTATTTATTCAAGAGTAATGTTTTGCAGTATAGTGCTTAAAATCCAGAAGTAAATGAATGCTTGAAATAAAATCTAATTAGAACAGCAAGAAACTCAAATTCTCTATAATTAAATCATTCACTCAAACAACCATCAATTGAAGATACAACAGCAATAACTCATTCCTCTAGAGATTGATGCAATTGAAATCAAACTAGAACAAAACAATCAATCTGGGAACGAGGAAGCAATAACCAATGTTCTTTACAGTTGAGAGTCCTGCTTTAAAGCAATTAAAAGGAAATAGAAATTGAACTAAAGCTGCTATTGAAAGTAAACAAGAAAAACTCTTTAAAAGCAAACTCTTGCAATTAACCATAAATGAACAGCAAAGTAAATGGACAGCAAACCGTAATTAAAGGAATTAAACAACGAATCCTATTTAATAAATCTGAACAGCAAAATTCTAATTAATGGAAATGAATAACAGCAATCTGTAATGAACAACAAAGTTATATAGCTATAATGAATAGAAAACTGTTAAATTACTGGAGTGATCAGTGCAGCTCTGTAGATGAAATGAACAGCACAACAACATGCTTGCCAAAAGAAGTGATCTTTGTTAAGAAATAAATGAACAGCAACGCAATTTAAATACAGAATATAAAATAGATTAATTCATTAAATATAGCAATACGAAACAGTGAAGTAATATGATTACGATAAATACAAATAAAATCAAACCATCACATGGTAAATATCATGAAATAATGGTACAGGAACAGCAAGTGAATCCACCGGGTTTGGGCCCTTAACCACCAGTGATCACTGCCGCTAGTGCTTCAGAAGATGCGAAGGAATAATAACTCTGCTTATATATTAATCACCAAGTCCAACAACATTACAGTGAGTTGTGTCTTCTCAGCAGCGAGAGCCTGCAAATAAAATTACAGTTCAGAATAATACTCGTTCCATCTCCCTCTCCCCCTATCTTATCCTATTCCATCATGAGTAATCCATCATCACTCTTAAATCTCTAATTCTGAGTCCTCAATTCCCCATCATTTTTTCATCCCCATCTCTGATCTCTGTTTTCATTTAAAAAGAGAGAGATCAGAGAGAAGTTACAACAAAAATAATTACAACATGATTTCTATTACAAAATTGGATTGTTTCCAACCAATTGATCAACAATAAAATATAGTTCCATCTATCTTTCAACAAGAGCAAGGCGAATTTGGCTTTGCAACTGAGATTTGGAAAACGGTCACACAACAAATCTGAGAAAATCGTGCTCAAATAACCCTGTGGTTCTCTCAATACAAGTCAAATTTGGGCAAACCATTCTTTCTCAAAGTTAATCTAGTCCGTTTTGGACAAAACCCATGTTCCGGATTTTCCAGATTCTTCTTCATTTTTTCAGAATCTCAACCACAAAACTGTCACTTCTTATTCCAGCGAATTTCTGAGTTGGCACTTTTAATGATCAAATCTTCAATCCGAAAATTATCTTGGAGGCTAAAAATGGTGAATAATGTTACAACCAATTTATTAAAACTATAATTGATAAAATCATACCTAATCATCACTTTATTAGAAATAAAGGAGAATAAATAATATTCATTCATAAGAGCATAAATCATTATAAATTGGATTTATATAATAAATTATAATAAATAACATGATAAAGAAGAGTAAAAATGGATAAAATAAGTGTTTAAAAAGTGTTCGTATTCACGGCCCAACACACCCCCACACCGAATATATTGCATGTCCTCATGCAACAAAAAACTGAATATATTGCATGTCGTCATGCAACCCAAAGACAAAACCCATGTGTTAACCAAGAAATAAAAAACATTTGTTCATCTCATCTCATGAAATGGTTAGAACAAATGAATTCTTCCTTAAATAATGAATATTCACTTTTATCAATCTTGATGAAGGCATAACAATGAAGTTGCAGCAAAATATGATATAAGTGACAGCAACCTTCATTAACCATTTTCCCAAAAACTACAAACCAACTTTTGTTGAAATATTGCAAGTAAATTTGTAATATATGAATGCCTCTATGATCCAAAAATCAGACCATTTTGATGCACGAATCATGAGATATAAACAAACTGGTTGTAGGTGATAGTGCATGATTTCCGAAATTTTACGAAGTAATTTAACTTGAAATTATCTGGGTAGGTGTATTTTAATGATACATCTATGTTATCCAGAAGTCACAGGAATTGAGTTCATAATTTTAAAAATATGTGGAAATCAATTTCTACACTGAAATTGTATGCCTTGAGAAAGAAAGTAGAAAACATCCATCATGCGTAGCAATTCCTCCCCCTCACTGAAGAATTAGCATGTCCTCATGCAATGCTAGAAAACAAATTGAGGTGGTGGATACCAGCTGTGGAATGCTATGCTTGGTGTAAAACAACATGGAATAAGGGAGGTGTTGAGAATGAATAAGAATAGCAATGAATGATAAAGAATATGATTAATTATTATAAGATTATAATTAATTAATTGTTATAAGATTATAATTAATTAATTAAAATTAATATTAATATTAATTTTTAATTATGATAATGATCAATCTTAATAATAATTGACATTAATTTAAATCAATTAATTAACTATTCCATTAAAAATAATAATAATAATATTAAAATTAATTAATTAATTAAATTAATCAGAGACAGCCGACATCTCATCAAAAAATTATTATTCAAAAATTGAGAACCGACATTCATCTCTTTTTTCTCTCCTCATTACTATTTAATCCCTCAATTAAGCTCTTCTTCTATCAAGCATTCAAGTTGCCCTGATGACGGATCCCGGTTGGGATTTGAAACGTTGGCAGAAAATGGTCCTCACTGTGGATTCTCCGGTAACTAAGTCAAAAGTAATAAACCACAGAGGTCTTAAATCCATGAATAACATGGTCATAAGAAAGAAATGAATGAAAGCAACACTCCCCCAAACTGAAAGCTGATATGTCGCTAAAAAAATGGAAATTGGTACAGATGTGGACTGAAGGGTGACAAATAATGCTCAAAATGGATTTTTATGAAATTCTCCTAAATTTGTAATAAATCAGAAAATTAATATATTTTACCTCAAGTTTTACCTCCAAAAGAAAAATGTGGAATGACATATATGTACTGGCATTTGTTGAAACTGATGTAGGCAGAGTTGGTGCTAAAAGTGATGCAAAAGGTAGATTCTAGGCAAGCACATCATGTCTGAAGAATTGTTCACATTCGCGAGTTGCTCGAGCCTCTTCTGTTAGTTGCAATAGTGTGGTCATGCTATGAATAGAATTCTGCCCATAATTGTTGTTCTCCTGTAAACAAATTACTATTTTGCATACAATGTTCTTGAATCCACAGTGTTAATTTTGAATAGCAACAGATAAGATGCATGCAAAAATTTGAATCAAAAAAACTTTTGTATACATGCAATACTAATATTTTGCCAAATCAACAAGTTATGGCAGAGTGCAGTAATCATATCGAATGCTATCCCATAACGCATACATTCCCCCTCCAATTGGAAAAGGGATTCCATGACCATAAAGCCTATGAAAGGTGTTATGCTGACGCAAGGCACAGGAATGAACAATACAACAGTAAATGAAGGAGAGTACACATATCAATGATAGGACGGCAAGAGTTATGGTTATAATGAGAGCGGAGTGTGTAAAGATAGTTATGAATAAAAGATAGGATGCTTTGGATTGACGATAAGTTATGCGAAAAAAAAAGGACAACAATATGCTAAAAAGATGCTTTGCTGACAGTATTCTCGCTGAAAAATGATACGATTGATCATAAAATAATTTCTCATGCATAAAGGTTCAAAACAGGGAAAAGATTAAGGAAATAACTTCTCTGATAAAAAGAAAGAATAAGAAAAGGGTATTATAGTAATAATTGACGATAAGATATAACTTCAATACCATAAGCAAAGCCTTTGCTGCCAGCAGGCGTCCATAGCCTCGGCAAGGTTGCTTTTTAACCCATATGAGCCAGGATCCTCAATTTAGAAATGGAGAGTTCCAGTGCTGTTCTACAGAAGAGATCAGTGTGCTAGTGTGGTAACCAGATAACCACACTGCCATTCACTAGGATGTAGCAAAAGTGATCAGGTCGGCTCGTGATGAGACCTCTTGTTCCAAGGATAATTTGGCTATCCAATGGATCATAACCCTGGTGTGGTGGCCATAATGGGAATGTCACTTTGTTACAATCTTATGAACATGGTAGGCTGGCTCGTAATGAGACCCCCTATCCTCCATCTGCGAACAAAATTTTGTTGTTATTACAGATTTTTATGATAAAAAGAGGGAGGCTCAGTACTCTTTAAGAGCAGGGATGGTGGAAGAAGTTGAACATGTCAATAGAAAAAAATATACCCATAATCTCATTTATTACAAACAGAGAAGATTATAACCAGGAAAGGTGGAACCAGAATGGTATTAAGATGATCAATCAATATCATGTTCAACAGAAAATGATGCAGTAAAGTAATATATAAATAATTGTGTCCCTTTTGAAAATAAGCTATCATCAAGGAGTTGTCCTATTAAAGATCATAACGTGAATGATATTAACTCACTTCAATAGAATCCATACTTCTTGTCTTCATAAAAGTAGTGTACTTCATGCATGAAGGGAATCAGTAAAATGTGGTTGAGATGAACTAGGAATAATCCCACAAGAGAAAGGAAGGGTTTCTCTCGAAAATACTCCCAAAGTGTTGTTTCTTTGAAGGAACAACAAAAACACTCAAAAAAAGTGTTGTTCTTTGTAGGGAACAGCAAAGGAAATGCACACCAAAAAGCAAAAATTCACACAAAAAAGGTGTTCTTCCCTGTGGGGAACAACGAAAAAAATGCATGTGAAAAAGTGTTGTTCCTTAAGAGGAACAAAAAAATACGAAAATATTGTTCCTTTGAAAAGGAACAGCAAAAATGTGAAAGTGCAGAAGTGTTGTTCCATTCAGAAAGGAACAGCAAAACGTGAAAGTGCAGAAGTGTTGTTCCATTCAGAAAGGAACAACAAAACGTAAAAGTGGGAACAACAAAACGTAAAAGTGCAGAAGTGTTGTTCTTTTGAAAAGGAACAACAAAACGTGAAAGTGCAGAAGTGTTGTTCCATTCGGAAAGAAACAGCAAAACATAAAAGTGCAGAAGTGTTGTTCCTTTTAAAAATGAACAACAAAAACGTGAAAGTGCAAAAGTGTTGTTCCTTTCGGAAATGAACAGCAAAAATGTGAAAGTGCAGAAGTGTTGTTCCATTTGGAAAGGAAGAGCAAAACGTGAAAGTGCGGAAGTGTTGTTCCTTTCAGAAAAGAACAGCAAAAACGTGAAAATGCAGAAGTGTTGTTCCTTTAAAAAGGAACAACAATGTGAAAGTGCAGAAATGTTGTTCATTTAAAAAAGAACAGCAACGTGAAAGTGCAGAAGTGTTGTTCTTTTGAAAAGGAATAGCAAAATGCACAATCATAAAATGAAAACACGCAAAGAATGAATTAGTTGTTCACTGCATTGATGCTGAGGATGGGTTACAGTTTGAATGAAGCAACACCTGAAACGCAAAATATAAGAGAAATTAGAAAAGAAACAACATTCTATTTAAAAGCAAATGTAAATAAATAAATTAAGTTACAACAACTATGATGTAAAAAAAATGATCTCTTTGAAAAACGTTTTGGCAGCAATGAAAAAACATGAACCTTCAAATGGAAATCAATTCTTCATTTCTTCTGTTATGAATCCGTTGGATAATGAGTTACATGAAATTCCTTTGTTTCATAAAATTTCTTTCAAAAATCACTCGTCCATAAATTGACCTTCTTTATTTTCCCAAGACCTGCAAAAAATGAGTGTCTACCTACAATAAAACATTACATCATGGAGAAAGAGAGGTGATCTGGCTTTCCTAATCCAATAATTATGCAAAAAACAACAAGTAGTTACTCTGTATAACAAATCCACTGAGAAAATAACAAAGTAAAAGTTATTTGTCATCTGCGAGAGAGTAGTGGTCGATCATACTAACCAGCAGTGTTTTAATCACAACTTCTTTGTTTTTCGTCAAAATTGAATGATTCCAAAGCCAAATGAGAGCTAATTTAAAGTTTTATCTCCAATAGAAACAGGTTTTAAATATTCAATGATATGATATGTCAATTTTAGTTAGAACAACCTGCGTAACAAAGTCATTTTCGATTACCCCACTTAGAACAACAATGAATGTTTTAAGCATAGATTCTTCGTTTGATGTCGGATTCAAATGATTCAAATTGAAAATGAAAGTATATTAATTTATTTATCTCCAATAGAAACATGTTTTGAATACAAGAAGAATTGATAGGTCAAATACTTTAAGGAACAGCTGGAAAGAAAGAGTTTTAAGAGTGCTGATTTACAATAGACAGTCAATATTTTGATCATAACTTCCCCATATGATATCGAAAATGAGTGATTATAATTGCATTGTAAACTATATTCATAGGGGAATCTACCATAGAAATAGGTTTTAAAATTCATTTATTTAGGTCTCCAAAAACTGACTGTTCGAACTCTATTCTTGAGCTTCTCTTTAGACACCCTGTCAATGTTTTGGTTCTAACTTTTTCGTTTTAAATCCAAATTGAGTGATTCAAATTGGGTTGAAAAGTAGACATCAAGGGCTACTTAGGATAGAAATAGTTTTTAAAAATATTCCCTTTTGGTCCCTTAAAACATGACTGTCCCGACTATGTTTTCAGAAATTGCATCAAGTCCACAAGCAAAAAAACAAATATGATATTCAAGGATTTTTTCAAATTGGTGATAAAAATGAATATGAGTGTTTGTAGAACTATTATTTCCATTCTATATCATCTACATACACAAATGAATAAAAAAATTATCACCGTTGTTGATTTCCATAGCATGTTGCAACAAAAAACAACTAGTTTTACATTAAAACAAAATGTATTTATTTATGTCTTTATTTATTTTATTTTATACACTAACATATTCTAATTTGAAAAATGAATATGACTCGTATAAGAGTACTTCTAGTGGAACCATTTTCGAAATAATGCTTCAAGTATGCACATACCCAAATTTGAAAAATGCATGTTAATGAATATTAGGGTATGAGAAGCCAACTTCCCTTGAAAAGATGGTGTCAAAAATTGTTGAAGTATGGAGTGATGTTGCAAACAAATGATGGAGTGAAACCAATCTTCAATATATCATTTACTTTCTTGATTTCCCATAGCCATCATACCATGAAGTTCTTGAGCTTTTAAAATGGCTTGTTGATGCAGACTAAAAGAAACCTCATTTTTTCCATAACTTCTACAATTTTTGAATTTGAAACATTCTGAATCTCATTGTAAGTTTTCTCTAATGGCACATGTGAGATAGAATGGGTGGGAAGGGTGGGTAAATTTTGCAGTTCAACACTGTAAGCATGTTGTACTGGTTTATTATGGTGAGGGTGTGGAATGAGTTGAGCAGGAAATTGTGTACAAAATGGAGCATTTTGATGATGCAGTTGATTGGGTTGTGTGGATGGTTTTGATGGGAAAGCAAGATGTTGTGGAAGAGCTGCTGGAGAATATGGAGAATGTTTTTGTACTACAAGATGAGGGAGAGTAGTCATGCAATCATAAGGTGAACCCTACCAAACTTGTAGAGAAGATTGGTGGTGGTTATATTACGATTGACATGGTTGCCCTAACACATTAGTATTCCATAATGGATTATGCAAGTAAGAAAGTGGAGAGGAAGCATTTTGAACCATACCTATATGCCATGATTTCCATGCTTTTGACCTTGTTGCAACTTCCTTGTCTCTTTGATATAATACTTCCATCCTAGATAAGGAAGAAAAACTATATATGCGATGCTCCTTTCGGTTATGAGGGCAAAACACTTCATCAAATTCTTGATTTTTATGAACCTACAAAATATCCAATTTTGAACTTAGAGAGCTAGAATAATCAACTTTAAAATTTTCAAATAAAACATTGATTTTAGCTCTTATGTCTCCTGTTCTTGTAGCAGATTTGGAAAACAAAGAACAAACATCTCTAGGATTCTTACCAGCCTTGGAGATTCCTCTTGAATACCTTATGCACAATTCACAAACATCATCATATAATAACTGAAAAACATCACCTTTTCCTATTAGATTTAAGAGTTCTAAAAATTCATCTTTGATTCCTTTAAGCAGGAGTGTTTTTAAGATCTCTTTTTCCAAATGCTTATATTTTGATTTTTGAAGGTTGTAATGAAATTGATCTACATAGTCCTCCAAACTTTCATCTTTCCCTTGTATCATATTGAAAATATCTTCATCGGCCTTGCAACAGTCTTGGTACTTTTCAAGAATATGTTCTTCATGTCCTCCCATGTTCGGATGTAGTTCCCACCTAGGCTCATGAACCATCGAAGAGCTGCTCCTTTTAAAGTAAGAGGAAACACTTTCAACCTTTGATAATTAGTACAATAATCATATCCTCTACAAAGTATTTCAAACTCAAATAAAAATGTATCTGGATCTTCATTTGTCAAGCCATGAAAATTTGGTAGAGAAGATGGGGGAATTATGTGCATTTGTGTCACTCCTCTTAGGTCCTTGATAGGAAATTTAAAAGTAGAAATGTGAGTCATTTCTTACCATAATAGAAGATGTTCTTCAAGTGTTTATTTGAGGCTCCTTCTTCAAATTTTCCTGTCAATTGGTTAGTGAAATGGGTGGTGCTTACATCACCACTTGAGTGAAATCATGAGATTTGTTTTTCAAAATTTCTATATTTTTTTTTAGTCATTCACACAGAAATTCAAACATTTATTTCTACCCGAAGTTCTTTAACAGATTTGTTGGAAAGCGGGCAAGGGAGCAGGGCTTTTACATGCTCTTGTATGCAGGTTCTTACCTTCTGTTTTTAATACCCAATTCTTTCCTAAAAGGCACTCATCAGATGCACACTACTCTTTAGAAATGGCTACACTCTCCTCGGCAACAGCGCCAAAATGTCGAGCGATAAAAAGGGTCTTTTTCACCTCTAATTATCTTCACATTAATTGTCAACCCAGGGACGACTTTTTATTTCAAGAGTTTACTCAGTCTGAGGCGGCTATTTATTCAAGAGTAATGTTTTGCAGTATAGTGCTTAAAATCCAAAAGTAAATGAATGCTTGAAATAAAATTTAATTAGAACAGCAAGAAACTCAAATTTTCTATAATTAAATCATTCACTCAAACAACCATCAATTGAAGATACAGTAGCAATAACTCATTCCTCTAGAGATTGATGCAATTGAAATCAAACTAGAACAAAACAATCAATCTGGGAACGAGGAAGCAATAACCAATGTTCTTTACAGTTGAGAGTCCTGCTTTAAAGAAATTAAAAGGAAATAGAAATTGAACTAAAGCTGCTATTGAAAGTAAACAAGAAAAACTCTTTAAAAGCAAACTCTTGCAATTAACCATAAATGAACAGCAAAGTAAATGGACAGCAAACCGTAATTAAAGGAATTAAACAACGAATCCTATTTAATAAATCTGAACAGCAAATTCTAATTAATGGAAATGAACAACAGCAAAGCTAAATTAACAACAATCCGTAATGAACAGCAAAGTTATATAGCTATAATGAATAGAAAACTGTTAAATTACTGGAGTGATCAGTGCATCTCTGTAGATGAAATGAATAGCACAACAACATGCTTGCAAAAAGAAGTGATATCTGTTAAGAAATAAATGAATAGCAACGCAATTTAAATACAATATATAAAACAGATCAATTCATTAAATCTAGCAATACGAAACAGTGAAGTAATATGATTACAATAAATACAAATAAAATCAAACCATCACACGGTAAATATCATGAAATAATGGTACAGGAACAGAAAGTGAATCCATCGAGGTTGGGCCCTTAACCACCAGTGATCACTGCCGCTAGTGCTTTAGAAGATGCGAAGGAATAATAACTCTGCTTATATATTAATCACCAAGTCGAACAACATTACAGTGAGTTGTGTCTTCTCAGCAGCGAGAGTCTGCAAATAAAATTACAGTTCAGAATAATACTCGTTCCATCTCCCTCTCCCCCTATCCTATCCTATTCCATCATGAGTAATCCATCATCACTCTTGAATCTCTAATTCTGAGTCCTCAATTCCCCATCATTTTTTCATCCCCATCTCTGATCTCTGTTTTCATTTAAATAGAGAGAGATCAGAGAGAAGTTACAACAAAGATAATTACAACATGATTTCTATTACAAAATTGGATTGTTTCCAACCAATTGATCAACAATAAAATATAGTTCCATCTATCTTTCAACAAGAGCAAGGCGAATTTGGCTTTGCAACTAAGATTTGGAAAACGGCCACACAACAAATCTGAGAAAATCGTGCTCAAAGAACCCTGTGTTTCTCTCAATACAAGTCGAATTTGGGCAAACCATTCTTTTCCAAAGTTAATTTGGTCCGTTCTGGACAAAACCCATGTTCCGGATTTTCCAGATTCTTCTTCATTTTCTCAGAATCTCAACCGCAAAACTGTCACTTCTTATTCCAACGAATTTCTGAGTTGGCACTTTTAATGATCAAATCTTCAATCTGGAAATTATCTTGGAGGCTAAAAATGGTGAATAATGTTACAACCAATTTATTAAAACTATCATTGATAAAATCATACATAATCATCAATTTATTAGAAATAAAGGAGAATAAATAATATTCATTCATAAGAGCATAAATCATTATAAATTGGATTTATATAATAAATTATAATAAATAACATGATAAAGAAGAGTAAAAATGGATAAAATAAGTGTTTAAAAAGTGGTTGTATTCACGGCCCAACACATGGTCCACCTAATAATTACTGATAATTAAAGTAAAATTTTGGAACACCTATTCTGAAATAAACATGTCTATCCACATAATCAATAATAATAATGATGATACTTAAAATAAAGTTATAATTTAGTTAATTTTTATGTTTTTTTTTGGCAATGTAAAATATCATAAAATAATTGTTTTATCATGGATTAATATCTATCTAAACTTATCAAATATGATATTTCACTTAAAATATTAGTTCAAGTGAATGGATGGAACTCTGCAATGCCTCTCTATTGCGACGACTAGAGTTCGGCCCTAGCTGACCACTTCCATTCTTTCGTCCTCCTAGGTTGGCTTCCTTTGTCAATGGCAGCATCCTCTCCTTCTGCAAGGTCATATATTTAAGTTGTTTTTTATTCCATTTTTGGATCTTCAATATATCCCATAGCAACAGGCAATTAGAAAGCGTCCTTTACTTTGAGTAAAGGTATTCTCTCTTTTAAATATGTTGTCAACACTCGATCTTGGTCTCTTCCTCTTGTTCAGGTAGTAGATGAATCTTCTATGATCACAATTTCATTGGGGGCTAAAGCCATCAGTGAAGAAATGTGTTTTTTGAAAATAGGTTTAGTTTGCATATTCAATTGCCACTGGCCTTGTTTAGTTTATCTTCATCAATAGATCTCATAGAATTGGAAAACCCTTCTTTTTTATGATCTTAATATTTACACTTTAGCTCGTGATTTTTTGTGGTGATTTTTGAAGAGTTGGAAGATAGGGACACTATCTTTAATAGTGGTCCATGGTTTTGGGGAGGTATGGGGATTTTTATGCAGTCATGGTTACCCTCCTTCAATCCTCTTACAACCAAAATTTCTTCTACTATAGCCTGGTTCATTCTCCCAAATATGCCCCTACATCTTTGGAATATCTCTTCGCTTAAGGAAATTGGGAACACACTTGGAGTCTTTCATTGCTGAAGCCTAGAAATAAAAGATTATCTCAACCCCCCATATGCTTAGACATTTGTAGAGATGGATTTCATTAAGGGTGTTCTAGGAGAAGTGAAATTTACTAGCATAGATTACTTGAGCTTTCAAAACATCAACTACAAGAATATATCCATTTAGTTTTGATTATGTTATGAGAGAGGGAATATATTCAACAACTGCCCTAGATCCATGAAAAATGGAAATACACAGACAACCCATAAAAGATGTTAGAGACCCAAATGGTGGGTAGGTGCATAGAGAGAACACTATACAATTTATAAGGAAGAATATCTCTTAGATAAGGCAAAGGATACATAAGAGACAAAACATGGGCAAGAAGATGCATAAGTCATAAAAACTCCACGGGTCCTAGCTTCGAAAGAGGAACCTACTCAACAGATCTATGGAAATAATGCCTTATTATGTGTTTCCTAGAAAGTAAGACTAAACAAGTAACTTCTTGGGTTGACTAGACAGTGAGGAAGAGTCATTAATGAGGCAAAAGGATGAAGTTGCTAGTAAAATCATAACCAGACAAGCAACCTGCTAGATTCATTGGAAAACAGGAGATGGAAAAAGTTGGAATAAAGGCAATAAATATCTCAGCAACGAAAAGAGTAATCCAATCAAAGTTAAAATGACAAATAGTTAAGAATGGGATGCAAATGTATTTGAATCTTCAAAGCATTTTGGAAAAGATTTAGGTAGAATGGGAACAAAATTTTTTTATTGTGAATTTCTCCATTGAAGATTTGCGCTACACCTGTACGCTCAATCTCAAATCCTCAAAGAATTTTAGCAACTCTTTTTTAGAATAATTGTCACAATTTTGGGCCAGACCCCAATTCTTTTAATGTAAACTAAAAAAAATGTTTCTATTAAAAAAATATCTATCTAAGTTTATTAACCATTTTATTTATATAACTAATCTACCCTCTCTTTTTTCCAAAGGTTTCATCTATAGACTTGAATAAGGAAACCTTTTCTCCTATTTTACCAAAATGTTATTTCTTTCCTTCTAATTTACATTGTTTTCACTGTTTACTATTTGGTTTATTTACTTTGTTTTTCAGTACAAACACAAGATTATTTCTACATCCATATGGTATGCAGCTAGTTTTCAACATTTTGATTATTCACTTGAGGAAACATGCTTATTAAGTTTTAACTTAGACTTTTCATATTCATATTCTACTTATTTCTAACCTTCCAATAGTCATATACATGGAATTAGCAAGTTGTACCGATATTTGTAATTTGAATATCCACATTTGTGTGGATGAAATTTCCAGAAATACCATTCTCAAATTCATATTTCTAACTTGAAGGGTGGATTGGTTATTTTGCCAACTTACCATCTCTATTATATTCACTCGAGACTCTCATGATCCTAAAGTTGCCACATTCACGAAAAATGTTGTTGTCAACCTCAAATACTTCCCCATGAAATTCATATCTATGACTTGATGGGTGGATTGGTTATCATGTCATCTTACCATCTCTATTATATTCACTTGTGACTCCATGATCATGAAGTTCCCACATTCACGGAAACAAATATTATCTAGACTTCGCCGTGATATTAATTTTCAATAAGTATTATTAATAACAATTGTCTTTGTGGCGGAAAATTACAAATTCCTCATGTCGTGTGATGGCATATCTTACCCTTCCTTTATGGCATCAAATGTTGATTTATGGGCCATGGACATGCCCACGAAACACAAATACTTTGGGGTGTTGTTGACATGGAAGAGAAATGGTAAGCGATGGAAATAAATTAAATTATTTGATGTTTATGCTAAAATATAATTTAGAGTATTAACTTGATTCTTTCAATTTAGTAGACGTTCCTAAATTATTTAACAATTAAGCTATGCTTCAATGTCTCTCATTCTATTATAGTTCGGGGATCATTTTTTTCTTCCTAATGCTTATTCGATGCCTATCATCTCGTTTTATCTTCATGGAATTGTTTGTTCATTTCATCGCCTTCTTCCTTCCCTGCCTCAGCACCTCTTCTTCCTTATCGTTACTGTTAGTCATGCTTCTCTATTCCCCTAATCCTTAAGCTTTGATGCCCAATATCAATATCGCCAAAATAACACTAAAAGTGGAACTATGGAGATACAATATCATTTCGGTGTAGGAAATCATAGACACGCCTCCATAGCTTCCAGATCAACTATGTACAGAAATAAAGCTTAGTTAACACGATTCGTGGCCATAATTACACAATACTAGCACATATCCCTCCTAAGACATTAGTTATTACCAGAGGTCAGAATTTGTAATTTTTAAATAATAGCTCTAATAATCGATACAGGCTTCAAAATTTGTAGGCACCGTCTTCACATTTAAGGCTACAAAGACCTTGACTCTATATGTGTACAAATGTAAGGAACAATGTCACATAGACCTTCTGAAATGTAATGCTACTGTCTATTACTCTTTTTACGAGAATGCTAGTGTCTATTACTCGTGGGAGAAGGAGAATTTTACTTTGGCGTCTCCCATGGAACAAGTACTAGTTTATGGGGCATTAATACAACGACTTGCAGTTCTCAAAAATAAAAGTTGCAGGTCATGTGAAGCAATTCATGGGATATGTGGTTGCAACACTTCAGTTTCAATTGTGGTTGCACTATTCGTTTTTTATTGAAAGGATGGACCCATACTAACAAATGCCCCTGCCCCCGCCATGGTATTCTTTATTTTAAATTTACAAAAAAAAGTATATTTAAGATGAATTTATCTTTGCAACCCAATAAATGGGGTTGTTATAGGTAATGCTATATGACCCATCTTCCTCCCGGTTATTAGAATATTCAAAAATTAATATCAATAGGTTTACATTCATGAGGAGGAAAGACATATTCATGCAATTCACAACAATTGGAACAATTAAACAAGGTATGAAGTCTATCAAGGATAATATTGATAGACATCAACTCAAGGGAGTTTATAAAATTAATTGTTATTGTGGCGAGAGTTACATTGGAGAAACAGGTTGTTCCCTGCAAAAGAGACTAACAGAGCATAGAGAAGATACTAAGAATGGAAGGTCTCGCACTTCAGCCCTTGAAGAACATTCCTCAAAAACTAAGCACCATGTTTGTTTAGAGAGCGTCTCAATTATCACAAGGGAAGAGCAGTATCAAAAGAGGATGATTAGGGAGTCTCTTGAGATTATAAAGCATCCACAGAATCTCAATGGTGACAATGGGATCGAGATAAGTCAAAGTTGGCTACCTTTAATAAGGTAGATCAGGACCGCCAATTCTTCTCATGTATAACATCTCAGGTAATTGTTTTCCTCTCCTATCCTTGTAGAACAATTTTTTTTTCAAAATAACCATCTAATCTTATATAATAAATAAATTAAATAATTATTATTATTATTATTCTTAATAATTATTTTATTATTATTATTATTATTATTATTATTATTATTATTATTTATAATTTTTAATACAATTGCATAATCTCAATCGATTTTTGTTATTCACTTATAAGGGGTTTGCCGATAATTGCATTGATATATCAATATCTTCATTCCACTATAGGTTGCTTCATCGGAAGAGTTGCGCTTATAGCAGGAATGTCCTTAGTCTATTATTTGAAGAGTAGACAGCCTCCTCCTAATCGCCTTCTCCCTAGAAATTTGAGTGAGCTCGAAACGGGAAATTTACCAATATTTTCTTATGAAGAACTTCGTTAGACTACAAATTGCTTCCACAAGGAGAATGAACTTTGTGTTGGAGGGTTCAAGTCGGTTTATCTTGGTAAACTTTGTGGCAGAAGACTTGTGGCCGTAAAGAGACTTTATAATTCTCTGAGCCTCGAGTATTTCATCCACAAGGTGAATATATTTTTTACCTTGAACCATCCACACATTGTTCGTCTTTATGGCTACACTCCTCTAGATAGTCCAGAGCTCCTACTCGTATACGAATTTATTCCAAATGGCACCCTATTTGATCATCTTCATGACAATCACAAAAAACCTAAGGGATTTCAAAGGAATACTCGCTTAAAGTTTGCTACCCAAACTGTTGAGACCTTGGCTTTCCTTCACGCCCTTGATCCACCTATATTACAAAGAGATGTAAGAACCTCGAATATTCTCTTGGACGAGAATTCAGATATCAAATTGTGTGATTTTGGGCTTTGTAAGATTGTGCCTGTAGATGACTCACATGTCACTATGATCCCACAATGCACACTAGGGTATGTTGACCCAGAGTACTATTAGTACTATAAGCTGACAAATAAATCTGATGTCTACAGTTTCGAGGTTGTTTTGTGGGAGATTATCTGTGTCAAACAAGTGATGGACATAAATTAGAATTTAGAACAAAGGGAAAATAAACCATGCTAACTTGGCAATAAATAAGATTCAAGAGGGGGCCTTGAATGACCTAGTCATTCCGTAGCTCGAAATTGAAGTAAATCAAGAGGTGAAAACAATGGTGAGCACAGTTTGTAGAAGTGGCCTTCAAATACATGGTGTCAAACAGGGATGACTGGTCGTATATTGAGGAAGTTGTTGCTCAGCTTGAGGAAATCAGGCATTCTTGTGGTACTTAACTCATCAACATTGATTGGAATCCTTGTCAAACATGAAAGGGCCAAAAACATAACCATTGCTTCCGATGTTTGTACAAGACAAGTTACTGAGGACATGCTCCACTCACAGCATCAGTGAAAACATTTCTCGGTAGAGTTTAATCTAAATTCAAACATACGGATATAACTCTTGGATTTAATACTATTAAGAAATGTAAACTATGGAGCAGAGGATTTGATAAAAAATGAAGAATGAGGAGCAGAGAATTGTACTTCTTGAATCAGTTAAATAAGATTAAATTGGAAACATTAGTAATAAGTGACTAGAGAAAAACTCAACTTAACTGGACTAACTAAAATTGAATTAGGACACTTCGATGGATGGTTTTGATACCTAGCAGGTGGTTGGAATTAGATTCTCCAATGCTCCCCCTTAATTACAACCACATAAAAATTTAATTAAGATGCATGTTGGTTTGTCTCAGCTAGGCTTACAATTTAAAAAATTGACAACTACATTTACTTTTTTCTTCTCCTTTTTAAGATCCTATAGCTTCTAATTTTCTTCTGGTTGTATCTTTCAAACCTTAGTTTCTTCATTTTTTTGTGCAGTTTTTCTATTGTTCTAGGTTGTTTAAGCATGTCCTAGACTTCTTCAAAAAATGACTTGTATGTGGGTTGTTGCCACATATTATCTTTTAATCATCAATCTATTGTAACATAAGGTAAGAAGAAAATTTATCTCTTCAAAACTCCAATACTTGAAAATTCCATTGATGTGTTCATCATACATGTTGCCTTCAACATTCATTTCTGCAACTTATATGAAAACTTCATTAAGACATGGTGTTGCAAGCCATGTTTCAGGGAAACTTAATTCTTCTTCATAGTCATTATGTTTACCTACACATTGAAAATTAACGGTAAGTGTAAAAAGATGCGCATAACCACATTGTTTATATTCCTTCTACTCTGCAATGAGTGCTTTCCCTTGTTGTGCTTCCTTCTATGCCTTTGCTTATGTCTTTGTTTCTTCAACTTATTTACTAATGTGTGATACTGCAAACAAGTTGTCTTCCACTTGGTTTTCATAAGCAAGTGGGTTTCCTTCACTAAATATCATCATGTCAATATCATGTTTATGTTGCATCATGTACAACCATTGATCATTAGTCAACAAGTCTTCATCAGAGTTTACATCAGAAATATTAATTGTTGGATTCACCATAGCATTGACTGCTCCAATGGTTGTTTCACTGTCATCAGCAAGCTCTCTTACTGGATTTACCAAATTGTCATCAACAAACTCTATTGTTGGATTCACCGAATTGCCATCAGCAAGCTCTGTTGCTAGAAACACAAAATTTCCATCCACTTGTGGTCGTGCACAATGGGGTTCACAAGCACCTATGTGCTCCTTCTTTGCTTCTTCTGCAAATTCTTCACTCATCATCCACTTGTGGCTGAGCACATTGTGATTCACCAAATTCTTCATTTTCAACTAGATTACTCTCCCTTACACAAAAACTCCTCTTAAGGGTGTCCTAAGCTTCCTTAGCTATCTTTGCTTCATACATTCAAGTTGTTGCTTCGACTTTCTTAGCCTTATAGATTTTCCCATTTGTTAAGTGTTGACTCCCTATGACTTAACCGTCAAAACAAAATGTAGACATCGCAACTAACTACAATAAAAATGTCATTATTGACTTTCACAAAAATTAACACAATGCCTAGAAACGATTGAAACAATACAACATCCTCTTCTTAAAAAAAAAAAACTTTAATAAACCTTTATTTCAATCACAAACTCCTCTTCTTTTAAAAATATTACAAAACCCACAAATAATTTTAACAACAGCCATTTACGTTTCTTTTAAAAACAAATCCTTATATTCCTTTGTACCTCTCGAAAACATCATGAATGAAGACTTTTTTTAAAAACAAGTATATGAACATTTTTAAACAATATGATGCTCTTTTAAAGAATTACGACCACCCCCTTTATATAAAAAAAATAAAATAAAAAAGCCCTTCAAAATTACATAAGCCCTCTTTAAAAAACTATTTTTTTTAAACTCACTCATATCTCATATGCACTTTAAAAAAAACTATTAAATAATAATTTGCACTCTTTAAAATGTCTCTTTATGAAAAACGTACAAAGTCCAATTCATTTAAGCCTTTTTAACAAGACACTCCCTTCAAAAAAAATCAAAAGAACTTTTTTAAATTACATTCGGGACTCCTAGAATTAAAAAAAAAAATACGATGAATCTTTGTTTTTTTAACCGAAACTATTTTTTTAAACTAACTCATATCTCATATGCACTTCAAAGAAACTATTAAATAATAATTTGGACTCTTTAAAATGTGTCTTTATGAAAGGAACTCCTCCTTAAAAAAAAAAAACATTTTTAAATTACATTCGGGACTCGTAGAATCAAACAAATACGATGAACCGAACCTTCGTTGTTTGACCGAGGCTTCGTCGTTTGTGCAGCTCCGATGAGTTTTTATGCGCAATTTTGCGCATTTTTTCAATTGACGAGGGCGTCCATCTTAAAAATTTGACATTGTGTTTCTTGTGTAGTTCTTTTTTGCTGAGATATGAAAGTGACACATTTATCTCTCTGGACAGATGTGTAATTAACATTTTTTTTTCATTCAAAATTCAAGTTTTTTTGGCATTTTCTTCTGTCTCTCACGACCTAATTTGCTTTTTTGACAGCCCAAAAAAAATTGAAGTGTTGCTCTCTCTAGAGCTTTATGTGACCTACTGCTCTGATACCATGTCAAAGAATAAGAAATGTGGAGCGGAGATATTGCACTTCTCAATATTACGAATCACTTAAGTAAGATTACATTGGAAACATCATTAATAAATGACTTGAGTGAAACTCAATTTAAATTGGACTCACTGAAACTAAACTAGGACACTTGAATGGACCGTTTTGACACATAAAACTAAAGTAAATATTAATTTATATTTTATACATAGTAGTATAAAACTAAATGAAATTGAATGCAAATGAAAAAGTAAAAACACAATGTTTACGTGATAAAACCTTGACAGCGTGTCAAGGAAACATCCACAGGGCAAGTGATTGGATTTTTCTATTAAATCAGCGATGATTCTCCTTCTTACAACAGTTCGGGCATTCATCATTTTACATGAGGCTCCTCCGTTACATACAGTTTTTTCGTTAACAAACCAACTTAGTAATAAATACTATTTTACACATATTTACAATTAATTGTTAAATTCCAACAATATTTTCTTACGAAGAACTTCGTCAGACTACAAATTTCTTCCACAAGGAGAATGAACTTGGTGTTGGAGGGTTTAGGTCTGTTTATTTGGGTAAACTTTGTGGCAAAATACTTGTGTCCGTAAATAGACTTTATAACTCTAGGAGACTCGAGTAGTTCATCCAAGAGGTGAAGATATTTTTGACCTTGAACAATCCACACGTTGTTAGTCTTTATGGTTGCACTCCTCTAGATAGTCCAGAGCTCTTGCTCGTATACGAATTTATTCCAAATGGCACCCTAGTTGATCATCTTCATGACAATCACAAAAGACCTAAGGGATTTCCTTGGAATAATCGCTTGAAGATTGCTACTCAAACTGCTGAGACCTTGGCATTCCTTGGCGCCATTGATCTACCTATATTACACAGAGATGTAAAAACCTCGAATATTCTCTTGGACGAGAATTCAGATATCAAATTGTGTGATTTTGGGCTTTGCAGGATCGTGCCGGTAGATGCCTCACATGTCACTACGATCCCAAAAGGCACACTAGGGTATGTTGACCCAAAGTATTATCAATGCTATCAGCTGACGCAGAAATTTGATGTCTACAGCTTCGAGGTTGTTTTGTTGGAGATTATCTCTGTCAAACAAGTGATGGACATAAATCAACGAAGGGGAAATAAACCATGCTAACTTGGCAATAACTAAGATTCAAGAGGATGCCTTTCATTATCTAGTCGATCCGTAGCTGGAAATTGAAGTAAATCAAGAGGTGAAAACAATGGTGAGCACAGTTGTAGAAGTGGCCTTCAGATACATGGTGTCAAAGAGGGATGACCGATCGTATATGGAGGAAGTTGTTGCTCACCTTGAGGAAATCAAGCATACTTGTGGTACTTAACTCATGAACATCAATTGGAATTCTTTTCGAACGTGAAAGAGCCAAACACAGCACCGTTGCTTCCCATGTTTGTGCAAGACAACTTACCGAGGACATGCTCCACTCACAACATCAGTGCAAACATTTCTCGGTAGAGTTTAATCTAAATTCAAGCATATGGATATAACTCTGGAGTTAATACTGTTAAGAAATGTAAACTATGGAGCAGAGGATTTGATAAAAATGAAGAATGAGTAGCAGAGAATTGCACTTCTCAATTATATGAATAAGTTAAACGAGATTAATAAATGACTAGAGTGAAACTCGACTTAACTAGACTAACTAAAATTGAATTAGTACACTTGGATGGACGGTTTTGATGCCTAGCAAGTGGTTTGAATTAGATTCTTCAACACTCCCCCTTAATTACAACCACATAAAAGTTTAGTTAAGATGCATGTTGGTGTGTCTCAGCTAGGCTTACAATCTAAAAAGTTGACAACTACATTTACTTTTCTTATTCTCTTGTTTGAGATCCTATGGCTTCTAAATTATTCCATCATTTTCTTCTGGTTGTATCTTTCAAACCTTAGATTCTTCATTTGTTGGTGCAGGTTTTCTATTGTTCTAGGTTTTTTAAGCATGTCCTAGACTTCTTTAAAAAATGACCTTCATGTGGGTTGTTGCCACATATTATCTTTTGTAGTGTATTTTTCATCATCAATCTGCTTTTGTAGTGTGTTTTTCATCATCAATCTGCTGCAACATAAGATAAGAATAAAATGTATCTCTTCAAAACTCCAATATTTGAAAATTTCATTGATGTGTTCATCATACATGCTGCCTTCAACATTCATTTCTGCAACTTCTATGCAAATTTCATTAAGACATGGTGTTGCAAGCCATGTTTCAAGGAAACTTAATTCTTCTTCATAATCATCATGTTTACATGCACATTGGAAATCAATGGTAAGTGTAAGAACATGCGCAGAACCACATTGCTTATGTTCCTTTTGCTCTAGAATGAGCGCTTTCTCTTGTTGCACTTCCTTCTCTTCATTTACTTATGTCGTTGTGTCTTCAACTTCTTTACTAACATGTGCTACTGCAAAGAGGTTGTCTTCCACTTGGTTTTCGGACACAAGTGGGTTTCCTTCACTGAAGATCATCATGTCGATATCATGTTTATGTTGCATCATGTGCAACCATTCGTCATTAGTCAACAAGTCTTCATCAAAGTTTACATCAACAATATTAATTGTTGGATTCACCATAAAATTGACTGCTCCAATGGTTGTTTCACTGTCATCAGCAAGCTCTGTTGCTAGATTTACCAAATTGTCATCAGCAAGCTCTATTGTTGGATTCACCAAATTGTCATCAACAAGCTATGTTGCTGGAATCACCAAATTTTCATCCACTTGTGGTCATGCACAATGGGTTCACAAGCATCTACGTGCTCCTTCTTTGCTTCTTCTACAAATTCTTCACTCATCATCCACTTGTGGCTGAGCACATTGGGATTCACCAAATTCTTCATTTTCAACTAGATTACTCCCCCTTACACGAAAACTCCTCTTAAGGGTATCCTAGGCTTCTTTCGCTATCTTTGCTTCATACATTCTAGTTGTTACTTCGACTTTCTTGGCCTCTTAGATTTTCCTATTTGTTGAGGGTTGGCTCCCTACCACTGAACAAGCAAAAGAAAGTATAGATATCGCAACTACCAACAATAAAAATGTCGTTACTACATAGATTTCACAAAAATTAACACAATGCCGAGAAACAATTAAAACAATGCAACATCCTCTTCTTAAAAAAAACTTTAATAAAACCTTTATTTCAATCGCAAACTCCTTCTCTTCTCTTAAAAATATTACAAAACCCATAAATAATTTTAGCAAAAACCATTTATGTTTCTTTTAAAACACAAATCCTTCTATTCCTTTATACATCTTAAAACATCTTCAACGAAGACTTTTTCTTACAAACAGTTATATGAACATTTTTAAACAATATGATGCTCTTTTAAAGAATTACATCCACCTCCTTTATATAAAAAAAATAAAAAGCCCTTCAAAATTACATAAGCCCTCTTTAAAAAACTCTTTTTCTCAAACTCACTCATATCTCATATGCACTTCAAAAAAAACTATTAAATAATAATTTACACTCTTTAAAATGTCTCTTTATGAAACATACAGAGTCCAATTCGTTTAAGCGTTTTTTTTTTTTTTTTTTTATTGAAGGTGGCAAAACCTATCAAACTCAAGTGTCAAACCAACAGTGAGGACAGCCATCTCTGGCTGCTGTCCGCGAATGTCGAAAATGACTCATCACTGTTATCAAGGAAAACCACGCCACCTGTAATAACCCGCTTTTAACAAGACACTCCCTTCAAAAAAATTCTTTTAAATTACATTCGAGAGTCCTAGAATTAAGAAAAATACGATGAACCTTTGCTTTTTTTAACCGAAACTATTTTTTCAAACTAACTCATATCTCATGTGCACTTCAAAGAAACTATTAAATAATAATTTGGACTCTTTAAAATGTTTCCTTATGAAAGGTACAAACTCCAATTCGTCTAAGCCTTTTTAGCAAGGTGCTCCTCCCTCAAAAAAAAACAAAATTAACATTTTTAAATTACATTCGGGACTCACAAAATCAAACAAATACGATGAACCGAACCTTGGTTGTTTGACCGAGGCTTCGTCGTTTGTGCAGCTCCGATGAGTTTTTATGTCAATTTTGCGCGTTCTTTCAATTGACGGGGGCGTCAATCTTAAAAATTTGACATTGTGTTTCTTTTGTAGTTCTTTCTGGCTGAGATATGAAAGTGACACATTTATCTCTCTAGAGAGATGTGTAACTAAAGTATTTCTGTATTTTAATTCGAAATTCAAAATTTAAGTTTTTTTTCGCATTTTCTCCGGTCTCTCATGACCTAATTTGCCTTTTTTGAGAGCCCAAAAAGAAATTGAAGTGTTTCTCGAGTTTTGTTTGACCTACTGTTCTGATACCATATCAAAGAATGAGAAATCTGGAGCAGAGATATTGCACTTCTCAATATTACGAATCATTTAAGTAAAATTACATTGGAAACATAGTTAATAAATGACTTAAGTGAAATTCAATTTAAATTGAACTAACTGAAACTAAACTAGGACACTTGAATGCATGGTTTTGACACCTAGCAAGTGGTTGGAATTAGATTCTCCAACAAATATTCCATTTAATTATGACTCGTTTTGTATTTGTAATGTTTTATCACATTTAGATTTTCTTTGAAATGTTTTCATTAAAACAATGAAAAATGAAATAGCTTAACTTTTTCAAGAGAGTTTTTTATACTTGCACAAGGCATGATATACAGTTTTTTATTTTGCTAAAAAAAATCTTTGACTTTCAATTATTTTTGAAATTTTTAAATAGATTCTCAAAAGCTTATAAAAATTTTAAGAAAAATTAATTTAAACTGAATATTTTGAACATTAAAAATATTAATAATAATAATTTTTAAAATATAGTTTGTTTTTTTAATTGGTTGGTGGCTAGTTTTATATGGTTTCAAATTGAATCATGAAATATGAAAATTATATTAAAATATAAAAAAATTAAAAATTGTTTTTATTGGCTAAGTGTCATAAGTTTCCAAAACATAATGCCGTGTGATAGTTCCCACCATAATCACAAGTGTTTTTTTGCTTGCTTTTTCTATTTTATTTTATTTTCTTCTCATTTTAAATTTGAATTCATTTCTTTTCACCATATTTCAAAATATGTTAAAAGTCTCATATATTAAAATACTAAAATTATAAGCTTCTTATATTTCTATAATTTTGATAAAGTCTTATTGATTTGGAGTTAATAAAATTTTAAAAGTATTTTAGGTACTAATTCCTTATATAAAGAACTATGCAAATATTTAAATATAAAGAACTATGCAAATATTTAAATAGACAAGTCGCTATACTTTAGCAATAACTATATAAATAACTTATACTATCAATAATTTAGGTGATCAATTATTTTTACCTTTTTACACAAGAAGTAAATACTAAATAACAATAATACATATTAGACTTTTTTTAATATTTTATTTATTTTAACATTGCTATACCATAAACTAAATATATTACAATAAACCACTAAAATATATGGTAACAAACCACTAATATGTACGTTAGTGAATTTTGTTTTATTTTTACTTATGTATATAATTTTATTTAATATTTTTTTAAATATAATTTTTCATTTACAAAATTGTAAGATAATAAAAAAATACTTAATAATTTTAAATTACCCCTAATTGTCACTTTCAACAAAGTTATGTTAAATATATGAACCATTGACCCATTACGCTCCGGCCGTGTACTTCTCAAATTTGAGAGACAAATTGATTGAGAGGAATCCATTTACGCATCTAATACGTGTAAAACCAATACAGAACTTAAATTCATGGTTAACAGTTAAAATTAAAATAAATAAATAATCAAAATATTTTTAAAAATTAACAATTAAAATATGAAATACTTAAATTAATCGAAAAAGTAATGGAAAACATTCAGATTAAATAGATTAGGGATAAAGCTGGAGAAATCAAAATTCCTAACAAAATATAAAATTGCCTAATTTGTTTTGGAAAATGAGAATGTACTTCATATTTTTCGAAACATATAGGTCATTGTTTTCAACATTATCTTTGCATGTATTAGAAATCATAAAGGTTAAATAGACAATATCTAATATATGAGTAACAGTAGGATTTTTCAAGATTAATAGGCTCTCTAATTATTTTATATTTTAAATTAAAATTTATCAAAAACAATTGTTTGTTTTTTATTTTTATTTAATTAATATAAAATCAAGCAAGCAGCTAAAACAAAATTTCACAAATATTGCTTTCTAGACTTGCCTTTGCCTTAAAATTCTTTAGATTTAACATATTTGTTATCGTAATCAAAAGAATTAAACAAGCAATCATTGAATTTATGGATCTTGATGTTGTAGAGGGTGAGGAATTTTATTCCTCGAAGATCATCATTATATAAAGCTTATGGAAGGAATCCAAGGAGGATGAAAAAATATGCATAACTAATGGCATTGAAACTAGTATTATTTCTAGCAAATTAAAAAGAAATTAATGCTTTAAATGTGTTTGCTGATTTTTAAGGATGTCATTAAATGAATAGAAGATGAAAAAAAGATGTCATAATAATTTTTTAATTTTTTCCTTGCGAGAGATCAAAGTTTTTAGAGTGTTTTTCAATGTAACATTGAGAAAAATATGAAATATGAAAGCCAATAATTTATCTAAAGCTACAACAAATTAAGTGGATGATAACAGAAAAAAAGGAATAGGAACATTTTGGAATATTATAACCTTTTTTTAATGAAGTAATGGTTAGAGAAAAAAATGCTTTTATATAATGTTTCTCTTATTTCTAATTAATTTTTACTCTTAAGCAATTTTGATCATGTTATTCATTTTATTTTTAGATATTAAGATCTTATATTCAATATGAAAAATATATCTATTTATAAATGTATAAGGTCTAATATTAGCACAACCACATTAATAAATGTGGTTGATATACATCGATAGGTGTATATTAACAATATTAATAATAACAATAATAATAATATTGTTTAAAATAATAATAAACACGTAGACTCTAAAGTTATAATGTGATTTCTACCAAAAAAGAAAATCAATATACAAAATAATAATAATAATAATAATACGATTAGCACAACCACATTAGTAAATGTGATTGAAATACATCAAAGGCATATATCCATCACATGCACAACCACAATAATAAATGTGGATGATATAGGCTGAAGGCCTATAATCATGATTATTACGATTAATATTATTAATTAATATTACTATTGTTATTAATTAAATATATTATTTAATAAATAACTAATAGTGATATTAATATTTTTGGTATTGTTTATAATTATTAATTAATATTGTTATTTATATTAATATTAATATTAATAATTAAATATGCTATTAAATTTAATTAATAAATTTAATAGCATTATTAATTAATCAATATTAATAATAATTCATTCATTCATTTCATTCCATTCGTTATTAATTAATTCATGGTTGAATATTAATTCAATTAATTATTAATTAAATTGAGTTAAATTAATTATTAAATGAAATGAAATGAAATTATTTGTTTATTTATTATTAATTCATTACTCATTATTTATAATTAATTATTAATTATTTATAATTCATGATTAATTATTAATATAAATATTGTTAATATTATTAGTATTATTGTTATTGTTAATATTGAAACTTATGATTAATATTAAACGCTCGGGATTTATACTAAACCCAAGGGGTTTATATTAAACTATAGGATTAAACCCAATAGACAAATATTATAAATCCTCAAATAAACATGGTTTACCATGGTTTACCACAGTGGATTTTCAGATTGACACAATCTATGTCACATTGCAACATTGTTCTATGGTTGCCCGTGATTGATTTTCATAATGAGACAACATCTGTCACAATGTGATGTTGGACAATGGTTTGCCATGGTTGACCATGGTCGATTTTCATATTGACACAACCATTGTCACAATGTGACATTGGACCATGGTTGACCATGGATGACCATGGTTGTCACAATGTGACATGGGAACAAGAGACAATCTTTGTCAAAATGTGACAATCGTTGACCATGATTGATTTTTAGATTGAAAAAATCTTTGTCACAATAAGATGTGGGAACATGGTTGACCATGGTCAATTTTCATATTGACAAAATCATTGTCACAATGTGACATTGGACCATGGTTGACCATGGATAACCATGGTTGTCATAATGTGACATTGGAACAAGAGACAATCTTTGTCATAATGTGACCATGGTTGAACATGATTGATTTCCAAATTGAGAAAATCTTTGTCACATGTGATGTTGGAACATGGTTGACCATGGTTCATTTTCATATTGAGACAATCATTGCCACAATGTGATATTGGTTGATTTTCATATTGAGAAAATCTTTGTCATAATGCGACATCGGACCATGGTTGGCCATGATTATAAACCCAATGGATTTATATTAGAACCAAACATTAATATTATAAACCCTATGAATAATATTATGCCCTAGGAATATTAACCCTTAGATTAATAAACCCAGGGGATTAATACTAAAAACCCAATGGATTAATACTAAAAACTCAAGGGAATAATTTTAAACCCTAGGGATAAATATTATAGAACTAAGAAATAAAAACACTAAGATAGATATTATAAACACTAAAACAAACATGATTGACCATGGTTTACCATTGTGGATTTTCATACTAAGACAATCTTTGTCATAACTCGATGGTGGACCATGGTTGATTTTCATATTGAGACAATATTTAGCACAATGTGACAATGGACCATTGTTGGAGATGGTTGACCATGATTGTAAACTCAAGGGATTTATATTAAACCCTAGGATTAATATTACAAACCAAATGAATAATATTATACCCTAGGAATATGAAACCTTAGATCAATAAACCCAAGGGATTGATATTATAAACCCAAGGGATCAATCTTATAACCCCAAGGTATTATAAATCAAAGATAATAATATTAAACCAAAGGGATTAATATTATAAGCGCAAGGTATATAAACCCTAAGGAAAATATTATAAACCTAAAATAAAAATGGTTGATCATAGTTGACCATGGTTCATTTTCATATTGTCACAAAGTGAAATTAGACCATGGTTGACCATGGTTGGACATGATTTATTTTCATATCAAGACAATATTTGTCACAATGCAACATTGGACCATGGTTGATTTCCATATTGAGAAAATCTTTATCACACTGTGATGTTAGACCATAGTTGACCATGATTACAAACCCAAAGGATTTATACTAAACCCAAGAATTTATATTCCAAACCCTATTGTTGAAAATAGCAATGAGAAATGCTATAAATAGCATTGCTATAAATAGCATTTCAGGATATACTCCAACTCTGATGGAAATAGCAAAAACTAGAAATTCTCAAAATAACATTGCTATAAATAACATTTCGGGATAGATTCCAATTTTAATTAGTCCCTGAATTAAAATTCGAATTTGGTCTCACCAATTGTTTGAAAAATAATTAATTAATTCATCTTGAGTTAATTAGTTGGAAAAATTCAAACATGAAGTCTTTGTGAAGACGTGCAACAATTATCCCTTTGATTGAGGAAGTTATCCCTTAATTAAGGAGATAAAGATGAGTTGTATTTGAGTTGTAATTAGTTAGCTCAGTTAACTGAGTTAAGTCTAGTTAAATTAATTCCAAACAATTGGAGGAACTAATTAAGAGTTCAGTCAATTAATGCATGCATGCATGCAACTAGTGTTCTCCAGATAACTAAATATTCTCTCATAAATAACTCATGCATGTCAGTTCAGATAGAGACCCAGTTTAGATTAAAGGAAGGGAAAATGTACTATGAGTTGGAGGAATTTTCCTATAAAGGAAACGCATCCATGCAGAAGGAATTATCTCCTTCAAGATTGCGTAGTTATTTCTGAGTTTGGTGAGTTGTGTGAGAGGTGAATTCACACAGGTGGCACCCAGAGGACCCAGGAGAAACTGCGCAAGGAAATAGGAGGCTTGGAGGACTGAATGAAGGCACGGGTGTTGTATATTCTTTCTATGAGAAGCAGTGAGGGATTGTACTGAGAGCTGGATAGCTTGAGAGCTAAAGCTTTTTGTAATCCTAAGATATTTCCACTTATATGATAATACATAGATCGGGGTTTTTAGCTGAGGCTTTCTCCAGAGTATTCTTCTGTGTTTCATGTGTATGATTTCTTCTTCTTTGTTATATGTGTTCTATTTGATCTTGCTCAAAATAAATTAAGCTTCCACAAGTTTGTTTGTAGAAGTAGATTAAGTATATTGCTTTAGTTACATTACATTATCAGTTTAATCTACAAGAAAATTTCTACATGGTATCAGAGCTAGCTGATCTACAGTGAAATTTCTACATGGTATCGAAGCGAGGTTTTGTAGAAAAAGTTCTACAAGTTTCTCAGAGCAATGAACAATATACGAAGAAGAGAATTCGAAGTAAAAAAAAAAAAAATGTGTCGCGCATTTTCAGAGCAGATCTAAAAAATTTTGTGCAAAATTTTTAGAAACAAATAGCAGATTCAGATTGCTTGCGGAAGAATACACAAATGCAAAAAAAAAAAAAATCAATTGAATCAAAGTTCGGATGAGGGAGATATTATTGATTTAAAATCAGCTCTTTTTCCAGAAAATTTCGTGACAACGCGAAATATGAAACAGATTGGTGTGCTAGCCAAGAACCTGTATGCACTTGAGGTATAAGATGCATGCTAAGCCTTGAGGAGCAAGACAAAGGTTAGATACTTGGTGGTTGAGAGGGAGAGCAAATTACCTCTCAACATGCAGTGCCAGAAGAAGTCCCAGACAATTATGGAGGAGCCACAATTGGTGAAGCAACTTCACGAGGTTGTGGAGTAGCCACAACTAGAGAAGCTGAGAGGAGACCGAGTGGAGTCATCCACTCATGAAGAGACCTCCAATAGGGGGGAATTTAGAGCCATGTGGGAAGAGGGATCACATGCAGCCATACCTTCAGGTTTGAGGTGGGGCAATGTGAAGTGATAGTCCCAAGAAGGCTGAAATAGGGGCAGGATCCTTGAGGTACCCAGCCTCTTTGATTAGACCTTGCCACGGGAGCCCCAACGAGGAGTAGCAAGACTGGCTAAGTGGGTAGAGATAGATGTGGATGGAGCGGCAGAGGAAGCTTCAACATCAGAGGGTGATTTTAGCCCAACAGGGAGGTCAGTTGAGAGATCAATTACTTACTTCTCAGTAACTGAGTTGCATTGTAGTAGTGGGAAGCACGATGCAACATGATGAGAGGAGGTGCAGTGCAGATGCAGTGTTGGGAGATAGGACCAGCAGTAGCACAGATGCAGCGGGAGGAATCAATGTGATTGATGCAGTTAGAGATCAAAGTGACAGAGGCTACAGAAGTCAGATACTGAAGGGCACAGAGGTGCAGAGCTTTCAGTCGACAGAGGCAATATCAGTTAGATACTTTGATGATAGAGGCATCATTCTGATTCAGGTTGGCTATTTTTTGTGTTCCTAGAGATGCTAGAGCAACAACACTTGAGAGAAGTGTTGCATGCAGAACATTCCAAAGGTTCAGGATCAGGTTCGAGTTGAATGCCTTTCATGTTGAGAGGGAGTGTTGAAAATATCAAAAAGAAATTATAAGAATAGAAATGCTAGAAATAGAATTGCTATAAATAGCATTTCAGGATATACTCCAACTTTGTTGGAAATAGCAAAAAATAGAAATGCTAAAAATAGAATTGCTATAAATAGAATTTCGGGATAGATTCCAATTTTAATTAGTCCCTGAATTAAAATTCGAATTTGGTCTCAGCAATTGTTTGAAAAAAAATTAATTAATTCATCTTGAGTTAATTAGTTGGAAAAATTCAAACATGAAGCCTTTGTGAAGACATGCAATAGTTATCACTTTGATTGAGGAAGTTATCCCTTAATTAAGGAGATAAGGATGAGTTATATTTGAGTTGTAATTAGTTAGCTCAATTAAATTAGTTAAGTCCAGTTAAATTAGTTCCAAACAGTTGGAGGAACTAATTGTGAGTTTAATCGGTTAATGCATGCATGCATGCAACTAGTGTTCTCTAGATAACTGAATATTCTCTCATAAATAACGCATGCATGTCAGTTCAGACAAAGACCTAGTTGAGATTAAAGGAAGGGACAATGTACTATCAGTTGGAGGAATTTTCCTATAAAGGAAACTCATCCATGCAGAAGGAATTATCTCCTTCAGGATTACACAATTATTTCTAAGTTTGGTGAGTTGTGTGAGAGGTGAATTCACACAGGTGGCAGCAAGAGGACCCAGGAGAAACTGCGCAAGCAAATAGGAGGCTTGGAGGACTGAAGGAAGGCACAGGTGTTGTCTATTCTGTCTATGAGCAGCAATGAGGGATTGTACTGAGAGCTGGATAGATTGAGAGCTAAATCTTTGTGTAATCCTAAGACATTTCCACTTGTATGATAATACAGAGATCAGGGTTTTTAGCTGAGGCTTTCCCCAGAGTATTCTTATGTGTTTCATGTAAATGGTTTCTTCTTCTCTGTTATATGTGTTCTATTTGATCTTGCTCAAAATTGATTAAGCTTCCGCAAGTTTGTTTGTAGAAATAGATTAAGTATATTGCTTTAGTTACATTCCATTATCAGTTTAATCTATAGGAGAATTTCTACATGGTATCAGAGCTAGTTGATATACGGTGAAATTTCTACACCTATAAATAATATTACACCCTAGGAAAATAAACTCTTAAATTAATAAACCCAATGGATTAATATTATAAATCCAAGGTAATAATAAACCCAAGGGATCAATACTAAAATTCCAAATCGGTTATAAACCCCAAGGGATTAATACTAAAAACGCAAAGGATTATAGACCCAAGGGAATAATAAACCTAAGGGATCAACTCTAAAACCCTCAGGTGCTATAAACCAAAGGGAATAATATTAAACCCAAGAGATTAATATTATAAATGCAAGGTATATAAACCCTAAGATAAATATTATAAACTCTAAAATAAACATGATTGATCGTGGTTGACCATGGTTCATTTTCAAATTGAGATAATATTTGTCACAAAGCGACATTGGACCATGGTTGAGCATGATTTATTTTCATAAGGGGATATTTGACACATCGCGACGTTGAACCATGGTTGATTTTCATATTGAGAAAATATTTATAACAATGTGACATTAGATCATGGTTGACCATGATTATAAACCCAAGAAATTTATATTAAACCTAAGGATTCATATTTAAAACCCTATGGATAATATTACACCATAGGAAAATGAACTCTTAAATGAATAAACCCAACGGATTAATATTATAAACCCAAGGGATTATAAACCCAAGGGAGTAATATTAAACCCAAGGGATTAATATTATAAACCCTAATATAAATAATATAAACCCTAAAGTAAACATGGTTGGTCATGCTTTACCATTGTTTATTTTCATATTGACACAATCTTTGTCACAATGCAACATTGAACTATGGTTGACGATGATTTATTTTCACAATGAGACAACATTTGTGATAATGTGATGTTGGACCATGGTTATCACAATGTGGCATTGGACCAAGAGACAATCTTTGTTAGAATGTGACCATAGTTATTGACCATGGTTGATTTCCATATTGAGACAATATTTGTCACAATGCAACATTGGAAGATGGTTGATCATGGTTGATTTTCATATTGACACAATCATTGTCACAATGCGACATTGGTTGATTTTCATATTGAGAAAACCTTTGTCACAATGTGACGTCGGACCATGGTTGACCATGATTATAAACTCTGTGAATTTATATTAAACCCAAACATCAATATTATGAACCCTATGAATAATATTATACCCTAGGAATATGAATCCTTAGATTAATAAACACAAGGGAACAATAACCATGGGATTATTAATAAAAACCAAAGGGATTATAAACCTAAGGGAATAATATTAAACCCAAGGGATAAATATTATAAAGCCAAGGTATAAAAACCATATGATAAATATTATAAACCCTAAAATAAACATGGTTTACCATGTTTTACCATCGTTTATTTTTGTATTGAGACAATATTTGTCATAATGCGACGTTGGACCATGGTTTCCCATGGTTGATTTTCATATTGAGACAATCTTTGGCACAATGTGACATTGGACCATCGTTAGCAATGGTTGACCATGATTGTAAAACCAAGGAAATTATATTAGACTGTAGGATTAATATTATAAACCCTATGAATAATATTTTACCCTAGGAATATGAAACTTTAGATTAATAAACCCAAGGGATCAATTCTATAACCCCAAGGTATTATAAACCAAATGGAATAATATTAAACCCAAGAGATTAATATTATAAGCACGAGGTATATAAACCTTAAGATAAATATTATAAACCCTAAAATAAACATGATTAACTATGGTTGACCATGGTTCATTTTCATATTGAGACAATATTTGTCATCGAATGACATTGGACCATGGTTGAGCATGGTTGATTTTCATATCGAGACAATCTTTGTCACATCGCGATGTTGGACCATAGTTGATTTCCAAATTGAGAAAATCATTGTCACAATGTGACAGAGGACCATGGTTGACCATGATTATAAAACCAAAGGATTTATATTAAACCCAAGGATTCATATTTTAAACCCCATAAATAATATTACACCCTAGGAAAATGAACCCTTAAATTAATAAACCCAACAGATTAATATTATAAACACAAGGGAACAACAAACCCAAGAGATCAATATTAAAAGCCAAAGAAATTATAAACCCAATGGAATAATAAACATAAGGGATTAATACTAAAAACCAAAGGGATCAATTCTAAAACCCCGAGGTGTTGTAAACAAAGGGAATAATATTAAACCCAAGAGATTAATATTATAAATGCAAGGTATATAAACCCTAAGATAAATATTATAAACCCTAAAATAAACATGGTTGATCATGATTGACCATGGTTCATTTTCATATTGACCACTGCTCAATAACCATCTATATAACTATGTAGACAACCAATCTTCAAATTTATTAATGATCCAATGACAATCTTTAATAATATATCTATTTGGTTTCAAATTAAAACCAAGATATTTGAAACCTAAGCCCAAAGGGGATATACGAGAGATATACCTATGCTAGCAAATTCCTCAATATGATTTTGATAACAAGATACATATAAACATAGATTTGATTTTGTTCATGTATAACTTAGCATTTAATTTAGATAGCTAATCTATCATCTCATTTTTCTAAAGGTTTGATCTGGTGACTTGAATAAGGAAGGCTTTTCTCCCTTTTTACCAAAATCTTATTTCTTTCTTTTTAATCTACATTATTTATGTTGTTTAGTCTTTGGTTTATTAACATTGTTTTTCAGTACAAACACCATAAAATGTCCTCATCCGTGTGGTGTGCTCGAGGAAACGTGTTGCTTACGTATTAACTAAGAATTTTCGTATTTGGCTTATTTCTACACTCCCAATAATCATATACATCGTATTAGAAAGCTCTATGGATTTTTATAATTTGAATAGTGTACTTTTGTGTGCATGTTAAAAAAATTGGAAGAGATTGGGAGAGCGATTACACACCTAACAAATCACACTTGTCTATTTATTGATTACATAAGGTAATTACTTATATAAGAATTAGATCACTGTTTCTAACAAATTATGTCTGAGACATGATCCGACTTTAATTCATAACTTAGGAATCAACAATTTTTTGACTGATGCTTTGGAACTCACAACAACACATCAAAGCATTACTTCCAACACCCTCCCTTAATGCTTACATGGAAAACATTGAAAACACATATTACAACAAGAAGGATAATTTTTGTCTAAGTAGTCTTCATGAGCACTCACATCCACTCTCGAATCTCGCAAATATCGCTCTTTTCACCACCACATCTTCGAGTTGTCACTTGACCTCCATTTAAAATGTAACTACCTCTGACCATCGTTGATGAGCTTTGCAAGATCAACAATATTGACACCTCGGCTCGTCAGGGCTTCGGTGATAAGAGTTGTCAAGTAATGAAACATCTTATAAACCAACCACCAACTATCAGATATTTCTCTTTCAGCTATGGATACTGAATGTTTCAAAAGTTGGTCAAACAACTTGATTTTACCAACACACGAGAATTGATGTTTCAGATACCCAGACTTTCAGTTTAAAAACTACCAACCATTTTTATAACCAATAAAATCATGCAACAATTGAGGTTTTAGACATCACAGCTTCCACTTTAAAAACCCAACCATTTTTATAACCAGCACAAACACCAACATGATCTCTCACTTTTTTTTTAATAATAAAATAAATCTCAAACCAACATTAAAATAACCTTTAAACTATAAAGTTAAAAATAAATAATTTGGCTGATTTACAACTCATGTTGTGCTGCCTTCTCCTTGAATTCCTCTCACACTAATTCCAAGGGGCATTCTAACTCAGTGGGGTCTCAAAACGCTGACTATTTGTTGGCATGTGATACCCTCCAACTGTGCACGCCTCCTTCACCATGTGCAGAAGGATCAGAGGGGCTACAAGATAAAGACGAAGACATTGATCACATGTTGGTCGATTCCGGTTGCAAGGAGGATGTCATAATACTCTGGATAGCAACGTTTCAACATGTCTTTCAGGCCCTCTGTGTTGTTTATCCACGCTAGCCCCTTCTACGTATACACTTCTTTCTCGAAATCATTGGTGAAAAAGCGATCTGTCTCCAATTGACGTGATGCCATGAGCGAAAAAATAAAAAAGGTTGTCTCTTTGATTCCAAAACCTTTACTTTTCTTCGTTGTCATCTCTTGCAGATTTTAGATCGGAAATTTGGTTCTTCTCCCAAGCTACGACAACTTGACTCAACTAGTAGGACTCCTTAATTTCATTCAAACGTCGATTTAACTCACAACCTGTCCATCTCCGCATATTCATGGTGGATCTTAGACAGGGTTGGATATGTGCAGTCACCAGATAACCAATTAATCCACGGCAAATTGTTTTCCTTTGCCACAGCTGCGGCACCAGCGAATTGATACTATGGCATGCGATGGTGGATATCCTCAACCAATTCCATGACCGACTCCTCCTCGAGCAAAGCTAATTTACCCAAACTTTTTCAAACGACAAAAATGGAAAGTTGTCTCTCACGCGCTCACCACCGGCTAACAGCCACATGTAAACCTAATTGCAGATCTTAATTAAAGCAACGTTGACTGTGAAGATTCCAGCGGCAGCATCATGCCGTTTCTCATAAAACCTGATCCGTGCACCACACAACGACTTTAAAACAAACAATTCTCACAAAACAAGATTGCAGGAGCTTTCACGATCTAGATACCATGTTAGAAAAATGGGAAGAGATTGAGAGATTATACACCCAACAAATTACATTATTTTTCTTTTATTTACGGATAACATAAGACATTACATATATAAGAATATTAGATCAATAAGACATTAGATATATAAGAATATTAGATCATGATTTGATAAATTAGGACTCTAACCAATAATTTAGAAATCAATATTTTCTAGATTAATATTTGCAAACTCATACTGACAACTCACAATAACACACAAAAAGCATTACTTCTTATGAAAACATTACTTCCAAACCATACCTAAAATGACAGAGATACCATCCATACTTATGACTCGTAGGGTGTATTGGTTATCGTGTCAACCTAGTATTGCTGTTATATTGACTCCATGATCACGAAGTTGTCACATTCACGGAAACTGCTGTTGCAGACCTCAAAGCAACAGCAGGCTTCAAAGCCTAAGCCGTGATGTTAATTTTTTACAAATATTATCAACCAGAATTGTCTTCGCGCTAAAATTTTCCGAATCCGTCCGCCCGTGTGATGCCATCCCTTACGGCATATGTATTGATTTATGGACCACTGACAAGTCCGCTAAAGGGAAAGGAACAGCGATCGAACAAAATTAAATTATTTGATGTTTTGCCAAAAAATAATTTAAAGTATTGACTTGAGAAGTTCAATTTAATAGAGTATATCATTGAATTATTTAACGATGCACTCTTCAATGTCACTCACTCTGTTGCAGTTCGCGATCATTTTTTTCGACCCAACGCTTATTCGATGCCTATCGTCTCGTTTTCTCCTCATGGAATTATCTCTTCATTTCGACGCCTTCTTCCTTCCCTGCCTCAATACCTCTTCTTCCTTACTCTCGGCTCTGCCTCTCTATTACCCTGTTCCTTAACCTTTGACGCGCAATATCAGTATTGTCAAAATAACACTAAATGTGGACCTATGGAGATACAGTATCCTTTCGGTGTAGGAAATCGTGGATGCGGCGACCCTAGCTTCCAGATCAACTGTGTGCAGAACTCAACTTCTGTTATCCCGATTCGTGGCCGGAATTACACAGTACTAGCGCTTCTCCCTGCTACTACACTAGTTATTACCAGAGGTCAGGATTGTCAGTTTTTGGAGAATCATGGGATTAATAATTCTATAGAGTCTTCAGAATTTGCAGACTCAGTCTTCACATTAAAGGGTGCAGCGAACCTGACTCTATACGTCTACAAATGTAAGGAACAGGATCAACTACATCTCCCGAAATGTAATGCTACTGTCTATTACTCGTACGAGAAGGGCAATTTGACTTCGAGGTGTTCTGTGGAACAACTACCAGTTTATGGGGCATTAATACAAGCAGCTTCAGTTCCCAAAGATGATAAGAGGTGTAGCTCATGTGAAGCAAGTGATGGAATATGCGGTTACAACACTTCGGTTTCAACTGCGACTCCTCCGTTCCTTTGCTATTGCAAGGATGGACCCCGTACTGACAAATGCCCCGGCCATGGTATGTTTTATCTTAAATTTCAGCGAAACCACTTGGAACCGCTAGTTTAGTTAAGGTGTTATGAATTTAATGTTTGGGACCAAAGAAATAGGGTTGTTATAGGTAACAATATATGGCTCATCTTCATTCCCGTCATTTTGAAGATTTCAACGTTAAAATCAATAGGTATACATTCTGAACTCAAAGCAATCTTATTAGATGTAGATTTGAATCCTTCCCTTTATTCCTGATACACGTTACGGTTGCATTACAGGTACTCGAAACAAAGTCATTATAATAATAGGTGAATCTAGTATTTCTTCCACTTCTGTTTCTCCGTTCTATGTTTCCTCTTCCGTTTCTCCGGTTTCTGTTATTCTCTTCGGTGTTTGCCGTATTAATAGATCAATCTCTGCATTCAACCGCAGGTTGCTTCATAGGAGTTGCGCTTACAGCGGGACTGTTTTTGGCGTATTATCTGAAGAATAGGAAACCTCCTCCTGACGGCGTTCTTCCTACACATTTGAGTGAGCTCCAAATGGAAAATTTACAAATATTCTCTTACGAAGAGCTTCGTCAGACTACAAATTGCTTCCACAAGGAGAACGAACTTGGCGTTGGAGGGTTCGGGGCAGTCTATCTGGGTAAACTTTGGGGCGGAAGACTTGTGGCCGTAAAGAGACTTTATCAGGATAACTCTAGGAGACTGGAGCAGTTCATCCACGAGGTGAAGATATTTTCGACGTTGAACCATCCACATGTTGTTCGTCTTTATGGCTGCACCCCTCTAGACAGTCCAGAGCTGCTGCTCGTATACGAATTTGTCCCAAATGGAACCCTGGCCGATCATCTTCATGGCGATCGCAGAAATCCCGAGGGATTGCCATGGAATACTCGCTTGAAGATTGCTATTCAAACTGCCGAGACGTTGGCTTTCCTTCACGCCCTTGATCCCCCTATATTACACAGAGATGTAAAATCCTCTAATATTCTCTTGGACGAGAATTCAGATATCAAATTGTGTGATTTTGGGCTTTGCAGGGTTGTGCCTGTAGATGCCTCACATGTCACTACGATCCCACAAGGCACGCCAGGGTATGTTGACCCAGAGTACTATCAGTGCTATCAGCTGACCGAGAAATCCGATGTCTACAGCTTTGGGGTCGTTTTGATGGAGATTATCTCTGCCAAACTAGCGATGGACATAAATCGGAACAGAAGGGAAATCAACCTTGCTAACTTGGCGATAACGAAGATTCAAGAAGGAGCTTTGCATGAACTAGTCGATCCGCAGCTAGAAATTGAAGTAAATCAAGAGGTGAAAATAATGGTAAGCGCTGTTGCAGAACTGGCCTTCCGATGCGTGGCGTCAGAGAGGGATGACCGGCCGGATATGGAGGAAGTTGTTGCTCAGCTTGAGAAAATCAGGCATTCTTGTGGTAATTAACTCGTCAACATCGGTTGGAATCCTTTTCGAACAATGAAAGAGCCAAACACAGCGCCATCGCTTCCCATCTCTGTCCAAGGCTGCACAAGTTACCGAGGACAAGCTCCACTCCAAACAGCAGTGCAATAATTTCTCAGTAAAGTTTAATCTGCAATTTTGTCTTCGCATAAAATTTAAGCATATGGATATAACTGCCAGAGTTAATACTCCATTTTATTATGACTCGTTTTGTATTTCGTAAATGTTTTATGGTTTTTCGTTATGTCAAATTGAAAGAAAAAAACATGAATTTAGATTTTCTTTGAAATGTTTTCTTTTAAACAACGAAAAATTAAATAGCTTTTCATAAGTGAGCGCAGTGACATACAGTATCCCTGCTAGGAGGTTTTTATATATACTGTTTTTTGTTTTTTTGGTAATATACATGATACTGTATCAGAAGGAAAACAATTTACTCATAGTAAGAATAGATGCATATTTAGCGTTGATAGATAGGTTGGTAACATACTTTTTTTGGATGGCTTTGAAAAACTTTAGATGGTTAAGTAACCCGGGTTCCCTTAAGAGCGGGTTGAGACCTGTCCAACTTTGTATTATCTTTTATTGGCAGTAATGGAAAACAGAGTATCGCCTTACCTTACAAAAAAAAAAAGACATACAGTATCCCTGCCGAGCTATTAGTCACTGACGTACATAAAATTTAACAATTTTTTTACAGGTTTATAAGGTTGTTAAAAAAATTTAGATGGGTTTGTTTAGTTTAGTATTTTTAAAATTTGGTATGAATTTATTGAAATTACAAATTTGATTAGTATCTCTATATAAAAATGCTTTAGGGAGTTAGTTTTCAAATACAGTCAAAAAAATCTCACCAAAAACAATTCTATAAATTTTTGGTGTTCCAATGTGATGACTTATGTTGCGGCCCCACATAAGGCTCCATTATGTAAAATAAATATCTTCAAATACTTGTGCTGCCATAAAATTGAAACAATAGCAAGCCACCATACTATTCATCAATAAATAAATAAAATATACTTGTTTCGATCCAACTGTAAACATATACTACCCAGCATATTTATAAATCAATAATATTATAAATAAACTTCCCAAAAATAATATAAAAATATTTTCCATTCAATCATAACATAATAAATAGAAAAATAAATAAAAATATTTACCATTCAATCATAACATAATAAATAGAAAAAAAATAATATATACATGATTATAAATCAATACTACCCATATGCATCAACATCACCCGGTATATATCTTCAATTTTCTTTCCACCTGGTCTCCTTAGTTTTCTTTATAGTGAATGACATTAAGGCTATAATGAACAATATATTCTCCTTAGTTTTAGTTTTCTTTATAGTGATTGACATTAAGGCTATAATGAATAACCAACATTGTGATAGAAAATTTTAATGGTACTTATGTTTATTTTTATTTTTTAATTACATTGTTGGTACTCATTCTACCTTTATTTTGTTCTTCCCAAAAAACTATTTTGATAATTCAATCTTGGAATATTTTAAGGTTATCTACAACGAAAATTTTTAAAAATTATAAAGACTATTCACAATATTTTTTTAAAGATAATATTGAATTAATTGGGAATGTATTTAAGGAAATTTGAAGTCTAATTTTGTTGATTATTTTCTATTTTTATATTCTCCAACTTATTATAATTATGAGATATCTATTTGTTTAGAAATTACAAGTCACTATTATAATTATGGGAATCATTGTTATTTTTTTTATCTAGATTTAAATTCAAATTAGTAACATAATAGATTATAATGCCTTGATAAATATTGTTGCAATAACTTCATGTTTATGAATATTGTTGTGTTGTCTTAGAACCTCATATACATTTAAATAAATATACCTATTTATTGGCATGGTATCAACAACTTTACTTTTGCTTTCATATACATTTAAAAAAATAGACTTGTGCATTGGCTTAGTATCAACAACCTCACACTTACCTCTCACGATTTAGAAAGAATTTTATTTCTTTCTTGGAAAAATAAATAAATTATAATAAATTTATATGTGTGTGTTTTTTAAAAATATTAATATAAAATTTTAGGCATGGTCACAAAATCAAATATTTTCATGAACATCTCTATCCAAAAAATATAATTTATGGATACATCTAAGGCATACCCCAATCTTACTTAAATACATAAATCATATTTATAGAGTATATCCCTAGATTTATGAAATTATATATTTTGTAATACTAAGCTAAAGTTACAGATCTAAGCTAAAGTATATAAAAGGATTTAAAATTTTGTAATCTATTAATAATAATAATTAAATATATAAAAATTTGTGGTGATTATTGTAAATAATTTTAAATGTTTTTAATTGAATCTAAGTTAAAAAAAAATAACAAAATAAAAATAAAAATAAAATTCTTAAAGATGTAAATTTCAAAACAAGAGGGAAAAGAAGTGGCATTGCCACCCTGACAAAATATATCATTTTTTACTTAGAAAAAGAATGGCCTTGAAAAAGAAAATATTTAATTACATATTTTTAAAATTAAAAAATAATTTTTTATTTTTTAAAATATATATATTTTTAAGTGGTTGATGCCTATTTTATGTGATTTTAAATTGAATTATGAGATATTAAAAAAAAAAAAAAAAAAATTGTGATAACTTTGCGATTTAATACCATGTGATAGATCCCTGCCATTTTTTGCAAAATTAGCATTTTCAAGTAAGAAAAAATTACAATGTAATATCATGTGATATATCCCCGCCTTTTTTCGAAAAATTAACAATTTCAAGTAAGAAAAAATAATTAAAGATTTTCATTATTCATAAATCTTTTTGATTATTTTTTCTATTCTTCTCATTTTAAATTTTTTAATTTAAAAAAAAAAATCTTAATTACCAGGTGCAAGCCTCGGAAGTGATGATTGAGGCTATCTGATTCATTTCACTAGTTTCAATCCCACTTCTTCACCCCTGTGAGCATCACCTGATGCAATGAATGCTAAGTGAACTATTCAAAATCATGAGAAAGTAGTCGGTTACAACTAACTCTCATGGAAATGGTCATACGTGAATGACTTACTTAACGCAGTTGAATCCCAAAATAATATCTAATATAATGCACTGTGTAAACCCCCTAATACTTAAATTCAAAAAGAGTGAAGGGATCTAGACTACTTAAATGGTTCATGAGGCAAAATACTTGCTAAGGTTTTGCAAATGGGGTAGCAAGCTAAGTGGGCTTGATTGTGGGGAAAACTCCACAGTTAAGCGCGCTTGAGCCAAAGGCAATCTGGGATAGGTAACCTCCCGGGAAGTCCTGGTTACCAGGTGCAAGCCTCGGAAGTGAGGATTGAGGCTATGTGATTCATTTCACTAGTTTCAATCCCACTTCTTCGCTCCTGTGAGCATCACCCAATGCAATGAGTGCTAAGTGAACTATTCAAAAATCATGAGAAATTAGTCAGTTACGACTACCTCTCATGGAAATGGTCATACATGAATGACTTACTTAATGCGTTTGAATACCAAAATGATATCTAATATAATGCACCTCGTAAACCCCCTAATACTTAAATTGAAAAAGAGTGAAGGGATCTCTACTTGAATGGTTCATGAGGCACAATACTTGCTAAGGTTTTGCAAATGGGGTAGCAAGCTAAGTGGGCTAGATTGTGGGGAAAACTACACAGTTAAGCGCGCTTGAGTTAGAGGTGATCTGGGATGGGTGACCTCTCGAGAAGTACTAGATACTGGGTGTAAGCCCCGGAAGTGGTCCTGGTTACCGGGTGCAAGCCCAGAAGCGATGATTGAGGTTATGTGATTCATTTCACTAGTTTCAATCCCACTTCTTCACCCTTGTGAGCATCACCCAACACAATGAGTGCTAAGTGAACTATTCAAAAATCATGAGAAATTAGTCAATTACGACTACCTCTCATGGAAATGCTCATACCCGATGCAATGAGTGCTAAGTGAAATATTCAAAAATCATGAGAAATTAATCAGTTACGACTACCTCTCATGGAAATAGTCATACGTGAATGACTTACTTAACGCAATTGAATCCCAAAATAATATCTAATATAATACACTCTGTAAACCCCTAATACTTAAAATCTTAATTACATTTTTTTTCACCATATATTCTTTCATATTAAAATGTTAATAATTATAAATTTTTTATATTTCTATAATTTTAATAAAATCAATTTCTTTCCTTTATTAATTTAAAATATATATATATATATAGACAGACAAGCCCAACTAACATGAAACTTTTTTATTATTAATTAATTTCTACATTGTTATTAAACCACTGTTTTGTTTTCCGTCTGATGTAAATTTTATAACTTCTAGCATTGTTATCGAATAGAGAGGATATATGGTAATAAACCACTCTTCTATGTGAATTTTGTTTTATTTTGAATTATCAGTATAATTTTATAACATTTTTTTAAATATAATTTTTTTTTCAAAATTTAAAGATAATAAAAAAATACTTAATAATTTAAAATTACCCGTCATAATCAATTTCGACCATTTGGAATTTATTTACGCATCTAATACGTGTAAAACCCATTCAGAACTTAAATTACATAATTAAGGGTCAAAATTTAAATTTAATTTAAAAAAATATCATCAAAATATTTTACAAATACAAATAAAATATTTAAATTAAATAAAAATAAATAAATACAAAACATTTAGATTAAATAGATTATGAATAAAGCTAGAAAAATTAAAATTACTAAGAAAACATAAAGTTGCCTCGTTTGTTTTGAAAAATGAGAGTGCACTTCATTAGAAAGTATGAAGTTTGTATATGCCATATGTAATATATAAGTAAGAGAAATTATGAAGTTTGGATAGGGAATAATGGGAGTGCACTCCATTAGCAATTATGAAGTTTGAATAGGCTATATGTAATGTATAAGTAAGAGAAATTACGATGTTTGAATAGGCAATATGTAATATATAAGTAAGAGTAGGATTTTTCATGATTTATATAATGTGGTTGTTTAATTATTTTTTTTAGAATTTTTTCTTTAAAATTTACAAAACAATTTTAATTGTTTTTTAAATTAATAAAAGATTAAACAATCCATTAAAACCAAATTTCACAAATATCACTTTACGCACTTGCTTTTTCCTTAAAAAAAATTTTAACATATCTGTTAACGAAATCAAAAGCATTATACAATCATTGAATTTATGGATCTCCTTTCCATTGTTTCTATTTTCAGAAACATCTTTGAATTAAGCAAGGACATATTGTAAAGTAAAGCATGATTATGAACATTTTTAATGATGGGTTTGTTGGCATAAGATATGGGTGTTATTTTTTTTAAGGAGGTTCAAAGATGTTAGGTTTATTAATATTTTTGGATTTTTAATTTTTATTTCAGGAAGAGAATTGAATTTCCTTTGGTTTAATAATTCAACTATATTTTATATAGTCTAGAAAGTTTATTGGACAATTTCATTTATAAATTAGTTGTAGAAAGTTTATTAGACAGCTTCATTTATAAATTAGTTGAAGGTGTGTTCATTTATATAGAGTCTTTTTAATTAAAACTAGAACGAGGAAATTTGTGGGTTGTAAACCAATCTTTATTATTTGAGTGAATGTTATAAGATTCTATGGCATTTCCACAATGAGTTAGTTTCAGGGGAAATTTTGATCGTTTTCTTGATACTTTGAAGGCGGTTCCTATAAGGAATAACGTTAATGCAAAATTGATAAAGAAGTAGGAGTTTATCAATTTGGTTAAGAGCCTTTGGAGTCCATATGACAATATGGTGGTGGAATGGTCTTCCCTACTTTATAGTGACAAGGGAATTTGAAAAAAAAGTAAAAGGGAGTTTAATAATTGGGATTATGCAAAAACAAAAAAGATGAGCATAATTTAATGGATGTGAAAGAATCTCTAGCTAGAATCTATGAATTAGATGGAGTGGTATTTTTGTTCAGATAAACTAAACTAAAATTTCCAAATTTATAAAACAAACAAGCAACAATTTATTGCAAAAAATGGCTACTTGGAGGTTAAAAAGTAGGGTTCCTTGGTGGAAAAAATGTAGTGAGAACTCTGAGTTTTTTCATCAATTTTCAAAGCTAAGGAGAAATATTAATACTATTTAAGATTTTGTAGTTAAGGAGAAATATTAATATTATTTAAGGTTTTGTAGTTAAATGGGGGGCTTTGATCAAATTTGAAGAGTTAGCTACTATAAGGGTGTAACATTTTCATAATCATTTCAAGGGTAGAAGAGGGTTTCAAATGAAATGGTTATTAGAGTGACACAATACTTCAATACACTGATCATAGAAGAGGATACTATATCATTAGTTGAAGAGGTCTCTCTATAGGAATTAAAAGCCACTCTTTGTAGTCTTTAAGAGGATAAAATTCCAAGTCTCGAAAGTTGAACGATGGATTTTTTTATGTGTTTTCTAGAATTATTGGAAATTAGATTGCTTCTAGTGGTAGAGGATACAAGGTTGTGTGGAAGAATGTTCATGACCCTCTTCTTCTAAAATTAGATATTACATCCTCCTTTAAGGATATATGTCATATATTTATGTAGTACGTTTTATAAGATAGTGGTAAAGGTTTTGGCAAATAGGGTAAAAAACATTTGTTCAAAGCGATTTTGGGGGAGCAATTTCGTTTCCTAGCTAGTTTGTAAATTCATGCGGCTATTTGTGTTTCTCAAAGTGATATTTACAAAATTAAATTAAGGAATTTAAAGGTCGAGGTATTAAAATCAGATTTACCAAAGGCTAATGACAAGCTAATTGGCTTTACCTAAGGTTATTGATGAAACATTTGGACTTGAGGTACCTTTTATTACTAGGGTGATGAATTATGTAACAATGTCATCTTTCTTGATTCTCATCAATGATGCTTCTTTAGGTTTTTTAATGAAGATATATTGAGAAAGGATGATTCTTATTTTCTTGTGGTTGATGGGATTAGCAAATAATTAACAAAAGCAAAGAGCTGAAGGACCATCAAAGAAGTTCATATGGGGTTGAAGCTACATAATTCACATCTTTTATTTGTATATGATGTACTATTATTTTGCAATGGAAATAGATATGACATAACCAAGTTGTGTGACTTTATTTATTTGTATTGTAATACAATAGGGATGGTGGTTAACATCAGTAAATCTTCAAGCTCATTTTCAAAGTTGGAGGAGGAGGAACAAGCTTTTTATCTATTCATCTTTCCTCAAAAATGCATGGATTTGGAAGATGTGATGAAATATTTAAAGTTCTATCTAAAACCAAATAATTATTTGGAATAATACTCGAATTGGCATGTACCCAACTAGAAAAATAATTAGCATGTTGAAGTTACAACTACTGATTGTGGGGAGGATGACCCATTCTTGATAAATCCATTCTTGAGGCGATTCCTATATGTTGGATGTCTATGTCATGGATTCCAAAAGAAAATTGAAAATATTAGAAGGATGAGTTTCAAGTTTTAGCAGGGAGGATTAGCTAAAGAAAGGTTATTTCAGGGGTAAAATTATAGACATTAGTTATATCAAATTTGGTGGGAGGATAGGGCCTTAAAACCATTTTCCTTTCCTCAAAAGTTTTGGAAGCTAAGTGTGTTTGGAAGCAAGTTCTAGACAAAGGGTTATGGTATCAACTGGTGATTCAAAACTATATTTATCTATATTTATTTCAATAATGAAAAAAAGGGTTGCTAAAAAAATGTTGATTTTGTGGGTAAAGTGGTAGACACTAATTGTATCAAAGTTGGTGGGAGGATGGGGCCTTAAAAATATTTTCCTTTCATAAAAAAAATTTGGAAGCTAATTGCGTTTGGAAGCATGTTCTAGATGAAGGGTTATCGTGTGAAGTGGTGATTCAAAAATATATTTAGCTGGATTTATTTGAATATTGAAAAAGGAGGGTTGACAAATCTAAGCATAATGTATTAGTGATGTGGAAGGTAGTTACGAAGAATTTTCCTTTGACTTGGAGTATTGGGGGTGGGGGCGGGTGAGTAGCATAAAATGTGGGTGAGGGGACTCCGAGTCAAATTAGGGAGAATGCATCAGTTGGGAGTGTAATATCCCTCTTAGTGCAGCTCAAATGATTTAATCACTACGGGAAAGAAGTTTTTACATGGTTTACCACATTGTAAATCCACTTACAATTTCAATATGGAAGTAGGGGTGTCTCATGGTAGGCAAGCTCGACTTCATAAGATTCAATGAAAATAATTTATGGAATGGTTTTTTATCATGCTTGCAAAGGAGTAATGTTCAAATCCAATCATGTTTTGAGGGTTTACACATCTCATCATGGATATATGTTTTTAAGTATAAATCAAGGAATAAGAGAACTTAAATGGTGGTATCCTTTGGAAGTCAAAATGTGCTTCTAAAGCAAAGGATTTTCCTTGGAATTTTTTTCATGGGGCATCCCATGGGGATCCTGATGTTGTAGAAGGCGAGGGATTTTATTGCTTGAAGATAATCCTTTGATTAAGCTTATGGAAGGAATCTAGGAATGCATAACTAAGGGCACTGAAACTAGTATTATTTCTAGCAAATGAAAAATAAATTAATTCTTTAAAAGTGTTTAATCATTCTTAGGTTGTCATTAAATGACTAGAAGATGAAAAAATATGCCGCAATATATTTTTAATTTTTTCCTTGGAAGAGGTCAAAGTTTTGAGAGTGTTTTTTAATGTGAACATGGAGAAAAATATGAACTATGAAAGCCAATAGTTTTTCCAAAGCTAAAAATGTAACACAACAAAGTAAGTGGAAGATGACCAAAAAAAAAGGAATAAGAACATTTTGGAATATTATAACCCTCCTTTTTATGAAGTAATGGTGAAGCAAAAAATGCTTCTACTAACATTTTTTCTTATTTCTAATTAAAACCTACTCTTAAGCAATTTTGATCATAATATTTATTATATTTCTAGATATTAAAAACATATATTCAATATGGAAAAGATATCTATTTCTAAATGAATAAGATCTAATAAAGTTGAAAAAAAAAAAGCAAAAAATAAATTTGAATTTTTTTAAAATATACTAAGTATTATATTATTTTTATACCTACTCGAAAGACATGTTATATTGTAAAGAGTTTATGGTATAAAAGCTTTAACCTCTCAAAATTTTGTAACGATTTATAAAGTTTATTAAAGTTTTTAAAAATTATTATATTGAAAATAAAAAATTAATTTCTAAATTTTTAAAATTCAAATTCTTTGTTTTTATTCGTCAATGCGTAAGAAGTTACTAAGTTTATGGGGTTTAAATTATAATTGTTAAAAAGAAATTATTTATAAAAATTAAAATAAAAAATTATAGTACCACCAAGTATCTATAAAATTAATTATCACTATCACCAATCAATTAATACTGACGAGTCAGTGCTTTTGTCGAATAAACTAGTCAATACTTTTCCTTGAAAATTTATAGTGATTTTTATTTTTTTTAGGTCAGTTAAACCTTACATTAAAAATTAACGTAAAGTGTGACACTTTATTCATTAAATAGGAATGAATCATGCTCCGCTCCCTTATTTTAATTTGTAATAGTAAGGCTTACACTAATAATTGTTGCTTTCCTTTCATTCCCTCTCTATATAATCAAACTGAGGTTATTCAATTGAGCACTAGAAAAATGAGTAAGCAGTCGAGAGACACCCTTCTATTTCAAATCCCACCCTATTAATAAGTAAATTGGTTAAGCTGAAACTATTCAGAAGTCGAATAAATGTGATCTCCCTGTAGAATTCCCCATTGTAGATCAACAGATTATGTAATATACTAAAGCAAAATACAAGATCTACTTCTACAACAAACTTGCGGAAGCTTAATCGATTATGACCAAGATCAAATAGAACACATATAACCGAGAATGAGAAAGCAATCACACATGAACACAGAAGAATACTCTGGGGAAAGCCTCGGCCTAAAACCCCAATCTTTGTATTATCATACAAGTGGAAATATGTTCAAATTACACAAAGCTTCAGCGCACAAGCCATCCAACACTCAGCAAAATCGAACAATACAACTCATAGATTGAATAGACACAACATATGTCATCCTCCAGCCCTCCAAGCCTCCTACTTCCTTGCGTAGTTTCTCTTGGGGTCCAATGCTGCCACTTGTGTGAATTGGCCTCATCACACAACCATCAAACTCAAAAGTAACTGCGCAATCTACAAGGAATGAATTCCTTCTGCATGCAAGAGATATCCTCCAAGGAATATTCCTACAACTAATAGTACACTGTCCCATCACCTGATCTCAGCTAGGTCTCTGACTGAACTGACATGCATGAGTTATTTATGAGAGAATATTCAGTTATCTAAAGTGCGCAGTCACATGCATGCATGCATTAACTATTTGAACTAACAATTTGTTCAACAAACTATTTGAACTAATCTAACTGGACTTATCTCAGATAACTGAGATAACTAATTACAAATCAAAATACACCTCATCTTGATCCCCTTTAATCAAGGGATAACTTCCTCAATCAATGGAGAAACTATTGCATGTCTTCACATAGACTTCATGTTTGATTTGCTACAACTAATTAACTCAAGATGAATTCATTAATTGTTTTACAAACAACTACTAAGATCAAATTCGAATTTTACTTCTCAATTTTAGTTCAGGGACTAACTGAAATTGGAATCTATCCAGGAATGCTATTTATAGCAATGCTGTTTTTAGCATTTCTATTTTATAATTCCTTGTTGCTATTTCCAACACTGGTACCTGAAATGCTATTTATATAATTTCTAGTTTTAGCATTTCTTGTTGCTATTTTCAACACTCCCTTCCCCGAAGGGGATGCCTTAATCGTTGGTCAAGTGGTGGAGGAGGCGACGACGGGTCCTGTCTGGTCTCCACGCATGCCCCAACCCCATGTTTAATAAACATGAAAGTAGGGACCAGTGTGCAAGGCTGTCATTCATGATGATGGCTATTAAATATTGTCCTTGGTGTTGGTTATAGATTTCTTGATCATGGTGGGAGATGGTAGTGTTGTGTAGTGCGGTAAGGGTTGTGGAGCTCCTACATGCTTTGCCAAGGTCTAGGCCTTAAGGGAGAGGTGGAGAAGCCAAGAACTGGTGCACAATGGAAGGTGTGTTGGTAGCGCTAGATGATCCATGGGACCTTGGAATGTCCAGGGAGAATGAACCAGTTGGCATTATCATCAGCCCAGTTCATTTGCGTGACACGGTGCAGGGGAGAGGAGAAGAGCGAGGGCTAACAAACCTTGGCCAAGCACTAGTAAATTATCCTCTTCTGGTTCGTAAGCGGTGGGGAACTTGTTTGGGAGACTCGTGGTTTCGGACTAATTGGAACTTGTGGGAGGACTTTGGTTTCTTAGGGTCCCCGGGAGGAATTATAGTTAAGAAGGGCTCGACTAGCTGGGGGAAATACGCAGAGTCAAGTGTAGAAGAGGTAGCGAGACACCACGTTTAGCTTCTGAAGCCCTATGATGAGGAATCCTCATCTCGCTTTGCCTGCGTATGGAGAGTTGATTACAGTGATGGTCGGTGCAGGATAACCCCTCAATTCTCCTTAGAAGCAATGGTAGAAGTTACATTCTTTTTTGTTGTTGTGTGGGGTTAGGAGGGTTTTTGTGTTTGTCTCCATTTCATGTCTTTTTGGTATGCCAGGATGCCTCGCCACTGAGGGAGACCACGCGTGTGGGGGTGGAAATTTGTGGCAAGGTTATTAGTCGAAGTGGGACAATGATGCCTTGTTAAGTTCGTGAGACAATCGTGAGATAGAGGAGAGAGTTGATGGCTCCCTAGGGCATGTGGTTGCTCTAATGATGGTAGAGTCTATTGTTGCTCAAATCCTGAACATTAAATTGAACATGGACAACCTTAGGAACCAAAGGTATGATGACCGTAACGAGCTGGTAGCTTTTATCAATGACATTCAATTTGGACAAAGTGAAATCATGGAACAATTGGATAATATGGGACACCAGCAAAGGCACACCAATGACCACCTTCACAGTCTCAAAGCGAGGGTGGAGCATATTGATTTTCATATGCACGAATATGTTGGCTATTTCACATCTCCCCTATAATCCCCCCAACTCCCCTCCCTAATATGATGCGTTCTATTATGTTTCTCTTTTTGTTTACAATATGTATGTCATGACTCCTCGGCTGCTAGAAAACAATACATGAAGCCAGTAGCTCATGTTATCCTCCAAGTTCCAATCTCAACAAGACTAGTCAGACTAAGAGAAAAAAACTTGTTGAGATACATTTTGTACTCTCCAATGTTAATATGATGATTAAACTTTAATTAACAAAAAATTGTTATCTCCCTAACTAATGCCGCCACTACATTGAGGCTTTACATTATAAGGATATGAGATTTATATGAAGACGATTATATAGTTTACAATGTCTATTTATTTGTTATGCTAATGATTCACGACATCATTAACATTAAGAGCATAAAAGTTTTAATAATTACTAAAATAATATATCGTTATCTTAAATATTAGGTGGATCTTTAACCAAGATAAAAATAAGTTATGAACTTTTTAACCTAATATTTATAGGTATTATAAGATTATTAGCATGTAGGGAATAAAGGTTATTGTGTTTTGGTACAAACTCATTACAGATGCCCTACATATACATCTTTAACAAAGGTTTTCCAACAAAATCAAGTGTTTTTAAATAGCTTTATTAATAGTTAAATAGTTAAATATGTAGCCATTTTCTAAGTTATATTAATGAATGTCATTAGTATATTTATAAAGAATTTTTTTTACTGAGATAAAATTTTATTAAAAATAAATATAAATGCAATTTATTTTTGTAAAAATAAAAATACATAATTAAGGCACATGTTATTTTATTATTATTTATTTTAGGTCATTTCTGTGAAGAAGGATATGTAGTAGCTTATGCTACAATTAGGAAAGAAAGAAATTAAGGTTTATAGTGTAATATATATTTTTATTAAATTTATTTAAGTATTTTTATGTTTTTATATTTTGTTTCTTATTCTTATTTTTATTTAAAAATAATTTCCAATCATAAACTATATAGAATTCATTAACTATAAAAAAAAATAATTTGATATCAATTTACTTTCAAAATACATTTTATAAAAATAAACACGATCACAATACTTAAAATATATTATTGTTATATTACATCTAACAATATATAATAATATATTATTTTTATATATACATCTAATAATATATAATGAATATCATAAAAATTAACAATACATCAATTATATTTATATACAAATAACAAGAAATTTAAATAAAAACACGTAGAAGGAGTTGTTATTGCTCACCATTCTTTATGTTTTCGTCAACACTTTCATAAATAGGAGTAAAAATGTATATGTGGAGACTTAATGATATAATTTTACTTAATAAGAGTCATTTTAACTACAGATCTAGCAAGGGCCAAGAAAGATCAAACCTATTGAGCTACAAAAAAAGAAAAATTTGAATAATTTTTTTTGCATCTCTATAGATTTGATCTCAATAGAAGCTATATACATGTATATATCATGTGTAATTTTTCATTGTTTAAGATATGTTTTTTAGTGTATAAAATAAATTCAATGTCTTCAAAAATTTAATTGGACATCAAATAGTGATATTGTTTAAAATGTTTTAATCTTTCTAGCCTTTTACGTTGTCAAAATTACAGTGAGCTCGGAGGCTTCTCTCCAAGCTTTTTGAGCATAGGAATAAAATCTTAAATCAAACTAAATAATTCATTTCTTTAGGTCCGATAGACCAAAGTTTGGTCTGAGTGGACGTTAACCATCATCATCATCATCATCATCATCATATATATATATATATATATATATATATATATATATATATAGAGAGAGAGAGAGAGAGAGAGAGAGAGAGAGAGAGAATCCTAGAGAAAGATTGAGCAAATCCAAAAACACTTTATAACTTATAACCTGAAAATTAAAAGCAATACACCCTATCCTATTCTCCTTATAGAAGTAGGTCTTTCCCCTATCAAGAGCCTAGCTATGACTAGGCTTCTGGTGTACAAGCACAAACTCAATAACATAGGAGACCATAGACTTCCTAAGCTAGCTTTAAATTCCAGCCAAAACCACCTAAGGCTCAAGTGGGGGTGGTATAAAGACACGAGGGCCTAGTTAAACCATTGGGAGATCAACGAGAATGATGCGCTGCAAAACATTAATAACATTAAAAATATTGTTACTTCTAAGTTCAAAGAAAAGATGTGGTGTGAGAAAGATTTAGCAACTAAAAGAAAATTAAGTTATTATAAGAAGGTCATCAACCCCACCCTAGAAGATCAAAAGTATCTCTCTGTTTTAACTAGCTCAAAGAAGAAAATTAATATAGTGAAGATTAGAACGAACTCTCATGAGCTCCATAGTGAAATGGGTCGTTGGGCAGTTCCTAAAACACCATGGATGGAAAGGATCTGCCATCTCTGTGAGAATAGGAACATCGAGGATGAAAACCACTTCCTCTCAAAGTGCCCCGCGTACAACCACATTAGATCTCAGTTTCATAATCTCTATCACAATACTGACCTTCCTAGCCTTTTACAATGTCAAAATTATATTGAGCTCGGGAGGCTCCTCTCCAAGCTTTTTGAGCATAGGAATAAAATCTTAAATCAAACTAAATAATTTGTTTCTTTATGTCCAATAGACCAAAGTTTGGTCTCAGTGGACGTTAACAATTATCATCATCTTCATCTTCATCATCATTATATATATATATATATATATAGAGAGAGAGAGAGAGAGAGAGAGAGAGAGAGAGAGAGAGAGAGAGATATTCAATTTCTTTATATAATATATTATGTTGTTTCATATGGACATCAGAATAATTTATATATGGTTGAGAGTCGAATACTTTTACCACTTTTTCTTAGTATGGCTAGGGTGAGATTAATTTATAATAATTTTAATTAAACAATCCAAATACCTATATAGATTTTTGTTTTTTATTATATAAAAACTTTTTTTATTTAAGTAATATATATATTTTTTAATTTAAAAAAGATACATCTCAACTTGAATTTGAGCGTAGACAAAATTACATATTTCCCTCATATCGGATTATAGCTCATTTAATAAGAAATTAGTAAAAAAATATTTTTTTTTGCTAAGGCAAAAGATGTTCCTTTTATCACTATTAAATGGAAAATAATTTACAACATTTACAGCTGTCCATCGAACCATGTGGACCCCGGACAGGGAAGCACACCCCTTACGGCATGGTCCCTAACCTATGACTAAGACCACACTACCAACCTAGAAAACCGTGACTATCCCAGTCACCACTGGACACAACAACGGAAGAGAATTTACTTCTCGAGGACGTGCTAACTTTTCCTCCCATCCCCACATAACTGCATCTAAAACTGATGGCCCATGAACATATCGCTTGGCCCCCTAAGCTAGAATTACAAACCGAAAAAAATTGACTTTTCCAAAAAGCCGCTCACTGGATAACGCTTCACCCCAAGCAAAATGCACGATAAAATCTAACCGTTGCTCAACCCCTCGACAAACAACGGATGAGAACCATCTCACACCACTAACTTGTTCGAGCTTTACCGTGCGATGAGGACAGTTTATCTCCCCCTCCCTCCTCCACGTGTCGACAAATGAATGGAGTCGCTTTCGAGTGACATAAACCGCCTTACGATTGAGAGTGGTGTGATCACCCTTAAACCGCTTAGGAAGTGGTATTTCCTTCCTCCTGGTTGAATCCTAGGAAAAAAGGTTGCCATCATAATTTTGAGCACCTTTCAAGTCTTTAGGAGTGATGAGCACACCGATCCACACCGTCTTGTCATGGAAAAAATGTCTGCAACCGGGATTTGCGTTGACATTGTTGGAACAAAGCCAGTTGCCTATCCTGTGCTGGTGAATCCTGAGATTGGAATTCTCAGTGCTGCTGATGCCTGCCTCAATATGCCTTCCATCCACCTGAATGACCAAAAAGGGGGGATCCAACCAAGAATAGCTCATTGAGACCTTTGCTTTTCCGTAGTATCCCGAAACCCTTCTTTGTCCTCTTCAGCTAGTTTAAGAGTAAGAGTTTTCAGATTGCCATATGGCATTCCTTGCCACCCTATCACAACTCTGCTTTCCTTGCAGCTAACACCCTGGTTGGCCAAGAAATCCACCAGCTTGTTAGCCTTTCTGCGCACATGATTGAACCTAACTGAGAAAAGCCCCTGAAGGTGACCCTGAATTCTCTGGAAAACACGAAGTAACTTCCATTGCTGTGAGACTTTCTCCGGCTCAGAACCACAATTGATTCTTTTAACCGAGTTAATGACTAACTCAGAATCAGCTTCGATGATCACGTTGTGGTAGTTTTCCTGCTTCAACAAATCTAAGCATTGCTCCATAGCCATTAATTCCGCCATATTATTGGTTGCTCTCCCTAAATAACAGTGGAAGAGAGTGAGGATGTTACCTTCTTCATCCCAAAGACCTCCCCCAAAGCCAGCTATTCCGGGGTTGCCTTTCGAGGCTCCATCTATGTTAAATTTCAAAAAACCTCTTGGAGGAGGTTGCCAGTATTCTTTTTCTGACTCCCTTTTTCTCACTGTTCTGTGCTGGCTTAGGGGATGATCCCCTGCAGACCTAACAGCTTGAGAGTTCTCAAGTCAGCTCCTGTGGGAGGGTTTTAGGAAGATCTTTGACTATTGAGTTGACCGTCTCCTTGATCTGCTTTAAGATCTGATCAAACAGGTGAGGAGCGGGATTCTTTTCATTTTTAAAGATTCTCTTATTCCTTTCTTTCCATATATTCCAAATAATAAAACTTGGCATGAGAGCCCAAGCTAGGTTGAGAACTTCATTTTCTGAAAAATTTCTCCTCCATCTGTTGAGGGTGTTGTGAATACTCTCTTTGTCCCTGTCAGACTGTCGAAAGGTGATGGAAGAAGCATCCCATAGTCTAGAGGTGAAATTACAACTGTTCAGAAGATGTTCCATAGTTTCCTCTTGGGCTCCACAGAGCTAGCATATAGAAGGTCCAAATATTTCCCTCTTTCTAATGTTGTCCCAAGTCAAGATTTTCCTTTGAAGAACCAACCACATGAAGAGTTTGATCTTCATCCAATCTTGATGTTTCCAAAGGTTAAGCCAGGTTTTGTTCGGGGCCTGGGTAACCAGCTCAAGGAGAATACTTTTTGCTTCCTTAATATTGAAGCTGCCTTTACTGTTGTTTCCCCATCTGATTTGGTCTTGCCCTTCAGACACCAAGATCATTCTTTGTTCCAACATTTTTCCAAGAGCCTCTGCTTCTGTTTCAAGTCCTCCATTTTCTAGTATTGTGGGTATAATCCCAAAAATATTTCACTCTAGTCAAACCTTGGCTGTCCGTCTCATGCTTCAGGTTCCAAAAATCCTCTCTTAACAGTTTTGGTTCTTGTTGCCAGTTGTCCTCCCAGAAAAGAGCAAGGTCTCCTTCTCTGATTTCCCAAAAGCGGTTTTGTTGAACTAAACCTTTGTTCCCCCAGGCTTTATTCCAAATGGCAGAGCCTTTTATGTTACCAGACATCCTTATGAGATCAGTGTGATGCCAAGATTTAGCATATTTTTCTTTCCATAAGCTTGCTCATTGCGCCTTGGGATTTTTCACCCACCTCCACTAGAGTTTGGCCCCTAAAACCTTGCTTAGGATCTCCTGGTCATCTAGGCCAAGGCCCCCATGATTCTTGGGTTTACAGATCTTTTCCCAAGAGACCAAGGCCCACTTCTTTCTAGCTTCCTCCCTGCCCCAGAGAAAGTCTCTTTGGATGTTTCTGAATTGTTGCAAAACTCCCTGAGGGGCTGGTAGTGCTGAAAGCATGAAAATTGGTATTGATTGGAGCATCGCCTTTGTCAACACGAGTCTACCTGCCAGGTTTAAGGATCTTCTCGTCTAATTTTTTACTTTATCCTGCATTTTGTTGATCAGCGGTTCCCAAATGCTTTTGTGCAAGGGTTTTGTTGTGATAGGAACTCCTAAATACTTTGAAGGGAGGGAATCCCTCTGAAAGCCTAGAATTCTAGAGATATTTCTCTGAATAGCAATATGAGTATTAAAGAAAAAAATTGGATTTGGAGAGGTTAACTTCCATACCTGAAGCCAAGGCAAAATCATGTAGAATTTGTTTATAGGCTCGAGCCTCTTTGACGGTGGGGATACCTTGTAACATGGTGTCATCAACAAATTGTTGATGAGTCAAAGCCTGACCATTCTCCTTCAGTGGAAGCCCTTGAATTTTTCCCATAACTCTGGCATGCTTGATTGACCAGCCAAGACCTTCCATCATTAGTATGAATAGGAAGGGAGAAAGTGGATCCCCCTGCCTCAGCACTCCTGGAGGAAGAAAAATCTCAGAAGGAGAGCCATTAACCAAAATTGAAAAACTAGAGGAGGTAACCAAGGCCATGACCCATCTGACCCAGTTGTGATCAAAACCAAATGCCTTTAGCACTTGCCTGATATAGGACCAGTTCACCTTATCATACGCTCTTGCTATATCTAGTTGCAAGATCATACCATCTCTCCTCGTGCTGGTTAAAGAGTGAACCACCTCATGAGCTTGAATAATATTGTCCAGAATTTGTCTGCCTTCAACATATCCTGATTGTTCCCCCGAAATCAGGGAAGGCAGCAGAGGTTTAAGTCTGTTGGCCACAACCTTGGATATTATCTTGTAAACCACATTGCAAAGTGTTATGGGTCTGTACCTATTTGGTGTTTGAGCATTTTTCTGTTTAGGAATCAGGGATATGAAGGAGTTGTTGAGAGCTCTCAAGATAGTTCTGTTTATCCTAGAGTCTTCCACCACATTCAAAATATCCATTTTTACAATATTCCAGCAAGCTTTAAAGAAATCAACATTGAAGCCATCCGGGCCTGGTGCTTTGCCATTCCACATTTCGTTGAGAACTTCATTGACCTCTTCTTCAGTCACTGGTCTGTTGAGGTTGAAATTGTCTTCTCTTGACACTAGCTTAGGTATATTCTTTATTAAGTCCTTGATATGATTATCTCTTTCTGGATTACTTTCCTTGGCTATTTTTCAGAAGTGGTGAACTAACGCCACCTCTATATCTTCATGGGATTGAAGGAGCTGTCCATCCTCCTTTTTTATTGAAGAAATTCTATTGTGTGCTCTATTCGCCATGGTGGATCTGTGAAAAAATCTTGTATTACGCTCTCCTTCTTTTAGCCATTGGACTCTAGATTTTTGTCTCCAGAATATTTCCTCTTGTTTACACAAGTTCTCCCAGTCTTGGTGATGTTTCTCCACTAGATCATTTTTGTCTTTATCGAAGCCTTTCATGATCATAGCTTGGTTGAGTTTCTGCATTTTGTTTTCTACTGATTTCTTTTCAGCAAAGATATTGCCAAAATCCTGCTTATTCCATTCTTTAAGCCTCATTTTTATGTGTTTTAATCTTTTATGAAGCATGAACATTTTGGTTCCCTGAATCTGAAGATCTTCTGCCCACCATTTTCCAATATTACTGATGAAATCTGGGTGTGAAAGCCAAATATTCTCAAATCTGAAAGGTCTGTTCTGGGGGGTGCCAATACCCTAGATCTCCATTTGAATTGGCCAGTGATCTAAGCCTCCAACGGGAAGAACAATTGCTGTTATTTCCTTGTCTAATATCATTAGATCCTCAGAGATAATGAATCTATCTAACTTGGATGCTACCCGAGACTCCCCACCTCTCTTGTTATTCCAAGTGAAGAAGCCATTGTTTGTTTCCACATCCACTAGTTTCATATTCTCTGCAAAGATTTGAAATGCTAAAAAATCTTTACTTAGTGCTCCGGTTCCACCTTTTTTTTCTAAAAGTGATTTTATCATATTGAAATCCCCTCCCACGATCTAGGGTATTTCGGCATGTCTCTCCCTGAGATTCCCAAGGGAATCTATTAGCCTGGGTTTCTCCTCTATTCTTTGAGGGCCATACACATTCGTGACTAGATAGGTACTCCTGTCCCCTACAGGCTGAATCACTATTGATAAATAATTCCTTGCAGCTTTTACATCGATTATGTCAACTCTTTGAGGGTTCCAAAGAGTGAGAATACATCCTGCCGCATTCTCTACTTTAACTTCTAGATATTCAAACCTACTGAGCCATTTGTTGTGTAGTTTCCTTAACTTTTGAATGGAACATTTCGTTTCCTGGATGAAAATTATATCTGGAGCAGCCTGTTTCATTCTATTGCTAAGTAATCTCTGTTTTCTTTTACTGCCTAATCCTCTAATATTCCAAGAAAAAAACTTCATGATTAAATATCTGTGAAGGAGTAGCTGGTAAGATCTTTCATCTTACGAAATCTATCATGAGCTTCCCACACACCATCAGTAGCTCATTATGTTTCTTTCTGCCTCTCTTTTTTCCTGGATTTCTGGGTGCTAAGCCCAGAGTAGATTTTATCGTTTTCACTCCTTCGCTACTTACCCTGCTTCTGTTTTTAGCTCCCTCTGAACCCTTTTCCTGGGTTTTCCATAAATATAATTGCTGTATTCTATTGAGCTCCTCCTGAGGTAACGATTCTACCCCACTGGATGTACCCTGAATTAAGAATCCTTCCAGATCGAGGTGCTCTCTTTCCAGGATCTCCTGTAGCTTAGTTTCCTCTAGTTCCATTTCACTCTGAGTCATTTCTTGGTCCATCTCTGGTTCTGTGTCACTCAACAATGTCCCTATCTGCTTATCATTTACCTATTTTTATTCACGATGTTCTTCTTTTTCCTCCTCTCCCATACTTCCTTCATTTGCTTGATTTTCTGTTGTTCTTTCTTCTTCCTCTTCCAAAACTTGGAACTGGTTCCGCCTACCTTGTTGTCCCTCCTTTTGTTGTAGCTTTTGCCCTCTTTTGCTACCCTTTCCTTTATGTACCACCTTGTGAAAGCTGTCCGGTTCTTTCATTGCATTATGTTTTCTTTTATTCTCTGTTTTACCTAGAGGGCAATCTCTGAGAAGATGGCCATGTTCATGGCATCTATGGCATCTGAACAGAATATGCTCGTAGTCCACCGTTTGAACCCACTCTTCATCAAAAGCTTCCAATATCACCTCATCCGGCAGAGCTCCTGATAGATCCATCTCAACACATATCCTAGCAAAGGAGGTATATTTTCCCCTTCTAGTGGCTTCTGAAGCTTTGACAAACCTACCTAATTTATTGCCTATGGCAGCTAACGATTCAGGTTGCCAGTAGTCAAGAGGTAGAGAATAGAGTCTTACCCAGACCGAGACTGAAGTGAACGTTTCTCGTTCCAAGACAAAGTTCAACTTCCATGGCCTCATATAGAGACCTGTTGCTGCATAGAAGTAGGGCCCTCCTTCAAACACTCTGTCTTTATCCTCAATACTTGTGAACACCACTGTAAAGAAACCCTTTGACCCAAGGTGTAGATCAATTCTCCCTTTAGGTTTCCAGTGGTATTTGATCCATGTTTGTAAAGCTTTTTCTGTGGGCCATAGTCCCATGAATTTGCAGATGATTGCATAGGTTTGCATGTGCTCCTTGTGCGCTTGCAGAGCTGGATTATTTAATACAACTCTGGGTGTTATGTTAGCTTTGGGTTTACAAGGTCCCTTTTGTTTTTTTCCTTTTGTTTCCTGATGTTTGTCATCTTCCTCCTAGTCTTCAGTGCTGCAGTTCTCTTTTATTTTTGTTGCTTCTTCCTCCTCTTCCAGGTTACTTGTTCCTTCTCCCATTACCTTTCTGACTTTTTCTGGGGGCTTCTTGCCCTTGCTAGCCACAACCTCCTTGTAGGAGGGAGCAGATCTCCCACCTGAGCCTCCCTCCATGGATGAAAACTCCCGCTGCAACCCATAACCCTGGTCTCTTGCTTATTTTCCCAAAACTCCCATCAACTGTTACCGCAACCCACTAACCTTCCTAGTAAAAAATATTAATAATAAATTAAAATAATTTTCAATTCAAATAACAAATAACTATAAATAAAACAATTTTATTTTTAAAATTAATATTTTTTGTTGAAGATATTTATCTATATCAAATTTAATTTGTTATTATTTTTATTTTAATTTAACCATCAATTATTTTTTAATAAAAGACAAATACTAAATAACAATACTACATATACTTATTTAAAAAAGAAGAAGAAGATGAAAAAGTCAGTGCATATCAATATCATTATTTCACGCAATCATGCTTTGCATTAATTACAAGGTTGGAGTGATTTGATTTTGTCAACTCATTTAACTGTCGTCTCCGGCGTGAATCCTTCGAAAGGTCATTAATAGATAATTTGATAACTTTGACTAAATAATTTATGCTGTTTAATTGGTCTTTAATAAAATAACCATGGATTGTTTGGATTCTCGAATATCTTTCTTGCATAATGGAAATAGGCAAGGTCGCTTTAGCAATGGCATAATTATAAGATTTAATGTTTATAAAATTTTAGTCATTTTATTTAATTTATTTTATTATGATATTAATATTTTTTAATTAAATTTAAAAATGTTATATAAAATATTAGAAAGTGATGATGAGAAGTTTTAATGTTAAAAGTATTCTTTTTATAAAAAAAAAAAATATTAGGATTTTTTTCGTTATATTTCTTTTTTTTCTAAAGCAAGTGTCGTTCCTTCTATTTCATTAAGCCAGAAAATAGTTTACATAATGTACAAACGTCCACCCGACATCGTGGACCCAGGAAAAATAAAATACTAGCCGCCTAAGGCATGACCCCCAACCCTACAAATGTAACCTCCGAACCCTTGGAATACAAACCATATTTGTGCCATGTGGTTAGAAGAACGTATGAAAAACCACGGAATCTCCCGCGCACCAGCCCCCAGACTTGCATCTTTAATCAAAACCATCCATTCTCCTCGCGCAATCCAACGGCAGAGGGAGAAATCGCCCAGCGAAGATGTTCGGTGTTTAACGACCCCACCCCACCAAACTGCACGATCATTCTTGTCCGTTGATCCGCTCAACGAAATCCAACGGTTGAGAGTAATATCGCATGGTACAAGGTCTCCGGACATTAGTGTGCGATGGAGGCGGTATTCGTTTCCACCCCCTGCCACGTGTAGGAAGTTGAATGGAATCGCTTCCAAATCGCTAAAACCATTTCCCGCTTGAGAGCCATGCGATCAGCCAAAAACCACCATGGAAGTGGTTTTACCTCCCGGAAAAGGAAATTCGGGATAAAACGGCTGCTGGAAAAGACGGGATTCCATCCCTCGCATTCTTTCTTCTTTGCCTGAACCTGAAACTATGGAATGTTGAGATCCTTCCCACTGTTCGACTACTCGATAAACTGAGATATCTGGTTCGCGTACACTGGGGTTTTCTGAGGTCGACAGTGGTCAACCCCCCACCAAAGAACAGTCTACAAGACAATGTTGAATCATACTGAGGTCAAATCATTTCAAACTTGCCTCCTTGGCTCTGTATTGAAACCCTTCCCTATCCTCTTTCGCTTGCTCGTAACAAAGAGCTTTTAGTCTGCTTTGAGGCAACTCCTGCCACTCCATTGAAACCTTGCCTTCTATACAACTCACACCTTGGTTGGCAAGAAGATCCACCAGTTTATTGGCCTTTCTGCGAACATGGTTGAAATTTATTGTGTGGAGTCCTAGGAGGTGACCCTGAATTCTTTGGAAAACCCGGATTAGCCTCCAGTGTTTTGAGACTTTCTCCGGCATTGTTCCACAACTAATTCTTTTCACCGAGTTAATGATTAACTTAGAGTCCACTTCTATAATCACATTCAAGCAATTGTCCTATTTCAGAAACTCTAAGCATTGCTCCATAGCCATTAGTTTAGCCATGTTGTTGGTGGCTTTTCCTGCAATTTAATGTTATATTCAAAAATTATTTAGAAAAGTGTTTCAAATTCATTACAATTTTTCTAATTTGTAAGGTTATGAAAATTGTTAGGTGGAAAATATTTTGAAAATTAGATTTAATATAAGTGTAAGATGAACAACTTAAGAAAAATGATTTTCATCTTCATTTTTTGTCATAAATGTGACACTCATCAAAGTCTAGTGCTATTATAAATTTCATGAGAATTTTCTCTTATTTTAACAATGCCCATTTTCGTCTTAATATTATTCAAGACCGTGATATAATTTTGATTTTTGAAATTAAGTTTGATCACCTCTTTATATTATTTTAGATTTTTTCCTTTTTCTAACTTTTTATTGCCCCACACTTTCTTCTTAAAATTTGAAATAATAATATTTTTTACCCTTACATATTACACTTATTTATTTTATAAATATTATAAATTAAAATAACTATCAATTCAAATAATAATGTAAAACAACTTTTTCTTAAAACATTTATCCATATCAATTTTAATTTTTTATTATTTTTATTTTAATTTAACTATTAATTATTTTTACATAAAAAAACCTAATACCAAACAACAATACTGCTTATTATATTGGTTTATTTTATAAAAAATCAATATATAAATCATTTTATGTTACTCCCTCGCTTGCTTTGCATTAATTAGAAGGTTGGACTTGTTTGATTTTGTCGATTCACTTAACTTGTCGTGCCTGGCGTGAAGCCTTCGAAAGGTCATTAATGATAATTTAATGACTTTGACTAAATAATATAGTAAAGAATTTATGCTTTGTTAATTGGTCTTTAATAAAATAACAATTGATTGTTTGGATTCTCGAATATCTTTCATGCGGAATGGAAAGGTCGCTTTAACAGCGGCATAATTGCAATGTTTAAATAAAATTTGAGGTGTTTATAAAATTTTAGTCATCTTATTTATTTTATTATGATATTGATATTTTTTTAAATAAATTTGAAATGTTACATAAAATATTAAATTAAAAAGAGATGATGAGGAGTTTTAATGTCTATTAAAAATTATATATTTTATAAAATTTAAAGTGAATTGTTTTTAGTGTGATTTTTTGGAAGTTTTTTTTGGCTTTTTTGGTTTAATTTTTTTAAAATTCGGCAGGAATTTACTGAAATCATAAGTTTGATGGGTAACCTCTACATAATCGAAGTTCCATACAGGCAAAAAACTAATTTAAATAACACAAATGAAGATTTTAACTCAAACTTTTCCACATGATTCCGACAATGGAAAGTCCAAAAAGTAGCACTAAAGACAACTCCAATTTAAAGAAAGTAAAAGATTATTTTGATTATTTGAGGTAATTTAATGTTATATTTAAAAATTATATAAAAAAAGTGTTTCAAATTCATTAATTTTTTTTTAATTTGCAAGGTTATGAAAAGTGTTAGTGTAAAAAATATTTTGAAAATTAGATTCAATATAATTATTAGATAAATATTTTAAGAAAAAATGATTCTCATATTCAAATTTTTTAGTGTCACAAATGTGATAAACTCTTCTATTTTACTGTGTTTTGGTAATTGATCAAAGTCTACTGTCACTATTAATCTCATAAGAATTTGCTCTTATTTTAACAACATTCATTTTCTTCTTAATATTAATCAAGATTGTGATATAATTTTGATTTTTGAGATTATGTTTGATCACCCCTTTATAAAATCTTAGCTTTTTTTCTTCCTCTAACTCTTTATAGTCTTACACTTTCTTCTTAAAATTTGAAATAATAATAATTTTTAAACTTGTTTATTTTGTAAATATCAATAAATTAATAAATTCAAATACTTATCAATTCAAATAAAAAATAACTAAATAAATAAACAACTCCATTTTTAATATCTTAATTCTATATTATTTTTATTTTTATTTAACTAACAATTATTTTTATTTTTTTCATTAAAAAAAACCAAATACTAAACAGCAACAATCCTACATATGCTTACATATTTTATAAAAAACCAAAAAATATATATAATCATCATTTTATTTCATGCCCTCACTTGCTTTGCATTAATTACAAGGTTGGACTTATTTGATTTTGCCAACTCATTTAACTGTCGTCTCCGGGGGGAATCCTTCGAAAGGTCATTAACGGATAATTTGATAACTTCAACTAAATAATAGCCTTGGTAATTGGTCTTTAATAAAATAATCATTGATTGTTTGGATTCTGGAATATCTTTCCTGGCCATGGAAAGGTCGCTTTTACAGTGGCACAATTGCAATGTTTAAATGAAATTGGTTGTTTATAAATTTTTAGTCATTAAATTTATTTTATTATGATAATAATACTTTTTTACTTTAATTTGTAAAAAATATTAAAGAAAGAGGATTGGGAGTTTTAATGTCTATTAAAATTGATATATTTCCTAAAATTTTAAAAGTAAAAGATGGTTTAGATTTTGTTGGCAATTTAATCTTATATTGCTAAAGTATTTAGAAAAGTGTTGTAAATTTATCATAATTTTTTTGTAATGTGTAAGGTCATGAAAGTTGTGAGCGGAAAAAATATTTTGTAATTTAGATTTAATATAAGTGTAAAATGAGTAATTTAAGAAAAACGATTTTCATTTTTTATTTTTTTAGTGTCACAAGCTTAACAAACTTTTTAGTCTTATGGAAATTGATCAAATTCTAGTACCAATATAAATCTTATAAGAATTTACTCTTATTTTAACAATGTTCATTTTCTTCTTAATATAAATTAAAACAAAAATATAATTTTGATTTTTGATATTAAGTTTGATCACCTCTTTATAATATATTAATTGTTTTTCTTCTAACTCTTCATAGCCTCGCACTTTCTTCATAAAATTTAAAATAATATTTTTTACACTGATTTATTTTATAAAAAATCAATATATAAGTACATAATCATTTTATGTCACTACCTCTCTTACTTTGCATTAATTCCCAAGTCGCACTAATTTGATTTTGTCAACTCAATTAATTGTCGTGACTGGTGTGAATCCTTCCAAAGGTCATTAATGGATAATTTGATAACTTTGACTAAATAATTTAGTAATGAATTTATGCTTTGTTAATTGGTCTTTAATAAAATAACCATTGATTGTTTGGATTCTCGAATATCGTTCGTGCACAATGGAAAGGTCACCTTAACAGTGACATAATTGCAATGTTTATATAAAATTTGATGTTTATAAAATTTTAGTCATCTAGTTTATTTTATTATGAGATTAATATTTTTTATAAAATATTAAATTGAGATGATGAGAAGCTTTAATATTTATTAAGATTGATATATTTTATAAAATTTAAAGAAAGGTAAAAGATTTGGATTTTTTTGGTAATTCAATGTTATATTTAAAAAATATTTAGAAAAGTGTTCTAAATTTATCATAATTTTTTTAATTTGTAAAATTATAAAAGTTGTTAGTGTGAAAAATATTTTGAAAGTTAGATTCAATATAAGTGTAAGATGAACAATTTAAGAAAAAAAGATTTTCATTTCCAACCTTTTTAATATCAGAAATGTGACAAATTCTTTCATCCTATTGTGTTTTGGAAATTGATCAAAATCTAGTGTCACGATAAATCTCATGAGAATTTGTTCCTTTTTTAACAATGTTCATTTTCTTCTTAATATTAATCAAGAAAGTGATATAATTTTGATTTTTGAGATTAGGCTTGATCACCTATTTATAATATCTTAGTTTTTTTTTCTTCCTCTAACTCTTTATCGAGCCACACTTTCTTCTTAAAATTTTAAATAATAATATTTTTAATCACATATTCTAATTAATAGGAAAACTACCATTTTCTGAGTCATTTTTGTGGTTAATTTTGTTCAAAATATGATACAAATCTTTAAAAATCATAATTTTAAGTTGTTTAATTTACAAAGGTGGAGTGCCTTAGGGTTTTTCAAGGTGCTTAATCCATTAATGAATACAAAAGTGTATCACAATCTCGCTAAAAATTATATTGCTAGGTTCTTTCAAAAAACCATTTTGTCTATTAGATTACACCTTTTTTATTATTATCCTTAAATTTTGAAGTAATAATATGTTTAATATTATCTTTATTTTACAAAATCATCTCTCTTTTTCAATGGTCAAGTTAGAATTAGACATCTTTATGCAATCTCTACTTAATCTTGAGACTCAAACTATTAGAAACACTTTTAAAAAACACTTTTCCTATTACAAATCTTGTACTTTAAAAATATATTTTTTAATAATGTTATGATATAAACATTACAATTATAAAATTATTTGAAATGTGTTTCTTATGTAATTATAAAATATGATTGCATAAAATATAAAATATTTCCATATTAATATTAAATAAATTTCATATTTAATAAATACATATGTAAAGTTTTTTATCAATTTAATTGAATTCATTATTAAAAAACTTTAATTAAATTTTAAAAAATATTAATTATTTTTTAAATATCTTTAAAATTATATAAAAAACTAAAGACTATTCCATTACGAAAGATTACAAATAAATATTTTAATATTTTTAGATTATAATTATAGAAGAAGACCTGCAATATAACAGATGTAATACATAATGATAATAAAATATGACTCATAAATACTTGCAACGAATTTTATTTTATTTGATATTATGGGATGTTAAAACTTTTATCAAACTAATATTTTTGGAATGAGCATTTAATTCTCTCTAGGCATTTTTATATCGACCATAGGTGGGTGCGTGCAGTTGACTTTTTTTTTGAGGATAGGGTTAAATGTGGAGAGAATAAGTAACGAAAATGTTTTGTTTGAGTTTGAGTTGTTATCCACGACTGTAGTGATATGAGCAGAGAAAATTATATTTAAAGTAACACAATTATAATTATAATAAATGTGGTTAATTTAGTAAGCGTTAATTTAATATATATTTTATTTTAAATTTAATATTATAAACTATAATATGAACTTTAATACGATATTATGATTTTTAATATTAAATATTAATATATTAATTATATATTAAGAAGATATTGTATTAAAAAATATTAAATTTAATGGATTTAGATTATAAACGGACGTTAACGATCATCATCATCATCATCATAAATTTTAGGAAGTAATATTATAAATTTAAAGGAATAATATTAAATCTAAAAGATAATTATTAAAGACACTTTAGATTAATATTATAAAATTAAGGGATTATTGATATTATTGATAAAAAAAACCTAAGGGAATAATTTAAATTCTATTAATACCTTTAGATTAATAAACGTGATATTATAAACCCATGAGATTATTACTAAAACCTCAAGGGATTATAAACCCAACAGAATAATATTAAACCTAAGAGATTAATATTATAAACCCAAGGTACATAAAATCTAATATAAATATTATAAACCCTAAAATGAACAGGGCTAACCATGATTGACCATGGTTCATTTTCATGTTGAGACAATCCTTGTAACAATACGACGTTGGACCATGACTCACCATCGGTGACTATGTTTGACCATGATTGATTTTCATATCGATACAATATTTGTTACATTGCAACATTAGACCATGGTAGATTTTCATATTGAGACAATCTTTGTCACAATGCGACGTTGGACTATGTTGACCATGATTGATTTTATAAAACATGGTTGATCATGGTTGACCAATATTGATCATGGTTCACCATGATTGATATTATAAAGCTAAGAGAATAATATTAAACCTAAGGGAATACTATAAACCCAAGTTATATAAACCCTAGGAAAAAAAATATAAGCCCTTAAATAAACATGGTTGACCATGGTTGATTTTCATAATGAGACAATCTTTTTCACAATGCGAAGTTGGACCATGGTTGACCATGATCAGTATTATAAACCGAATGGAATAATAAACCCAAGAGATTAATACGAAAAATCCAAGGGATTATAAAATCAACGAAATAATATTAAACCCTAAGAATATGAACCCTTAGATTAATAAACCAAAGGGATTTATATTGTAAAACCAAGAGAATAATATTAAATTCTAGGAATATGAACCCTTTGATTAATAAACCCAAGAGATTACTATTTTAAACCCAAGGGATTAATACTAAAACTCCAAGTGATTAATACTAAAACTCCAAGGAATTATGAACACAACGAAATAATATTAAACCCAAGGGATTAATATCATAAAGCCATGGTATATAAACCCTAAGATAAATATTATAAACCCTAAAATAAACAAGGTTAACCATGGTTGATTTTCATATCATGACAATCCCAGTCATAATGCGACGATGGACCATGGTTGATCATGGTTGATTTTCATAGTGAGACAATCTTTATAACAATGTGACATCGCACCATGGTTGGCCATGACTGATATTATAAACCCAAGGTATATAGACCCTAACATAAATATTATAAACCCTAAAATAAACATGGCTGACCATGTTTGACCATGGTTGATTTCCATATTAAGACAATCCTTGACACAATGTGAAGTTGGACCATGGGTGACCATGCTTGACCATGATTGATTTTGATGTCAAAAAAATATTTCTCACAATGCAACATTGGACCATGGTTAACTATGGTTGATTTTTATAATGAGACAATATTTGTCACAATGTGACATTCGACCATGGTTGACCATGGTTGTCTATGATTAACCATGGTTGAAAATGATTGGTATTATAAACCCAAAGGATTAATATTATAAACCCAAGGGAATAATAAACCCAAGGGATTAATACTAAAAACCTAAGGGATTATGAACCCAAGGGAATAATATTAAACCCAAGGGACTAAGATTATAAACCCAAGGTATAAAAACGCTAAGATAAATATTATAATCACTAAAATAAACATGGTTGACCATGGATGATTTTCATATTGAGACAATCCTTGTTACAATGCAACATTAGACCATGGTTGATTTTCATATCAAGAAAATCTTTGTCATAATGTAACGTGTGAACATGGTTGACCATGGTTGACCATGGATGACCATGTTTAATTTTATAAAACATGGTTGGCCATGGTTGGCCATGGTTGACCAAGGTTAACCATGATTCACTAAACCCAAGGGACTAACATTATAAACCCAAGGTATATAGACCCTAAGATAAATATTATAAACACTAAATAAACATGGTTGACCATGGTTTATTTTCATATTGAGACAACACTTATCACAATGTGATGTTGGACCATGGTTGACCATGATTGATTTTCAAATCGCGAGAAGGTTTTGTCACAATGTGACATTTGACCATGGTTAACCATGGGTGGTATTATAAATCCAAGGGAATAATAAATGTTAGGGATTAATACTAAAAACACAAGGGCTTATAAACCTAAGCAAATAATATTAAACCCTAGGAATATGAACCCTTAGATTAATAAACCTAAGGGATTGATATTATAAGCCCAAGGGATAAAAATTATAAACTCAAGGTATATAAACCCTAAGATAAATATTATAAACCAAAAAATAAACATGGTGGACCATCGTTGATTTCCATATTGAGACAATCCTTATCACAATCCAACGTTGGACTATGGTTGACCATGATTGAACGTGGTCCACAATGCTTCATATTATAAACCCAAGGGAATAATAAACCTAAGGGATTAATACTAAGAACCCAAGGGACTATAAACCTAAGGGAATAATACTAAACCCTAGGAATATGAACCCTTACATTAATAAACCCAAGGGATAAAAACTATAAACCCAAGGTATATAAACCATAAGATAAATATTATAAACCCTAAAATAAACATGGTTGAGTTCCATTTTGAGACGATTCTTATCACAATGCGACGTTGTACCATGGTTGACCATGATTGATTGTCATATCGAGACATTCTTTATCACAATGCGACGTTGGACCATGATTGATTTTCATATTGAGACAATCTTTGTCAGAATGCGACATTTGACCATGGTTGACCATGATTGATACTATAAATCGAAGGGAATAATAAGCCCAAGGGATTCATATTATAAACCCAAAGGAATAACAAACCTAAGGGATTAATACTAAAAACCCAAGAGAATAATATTAAACCCAAGGGACTAATATTAAAAATCCAAGGTATATAAACCTTAAGATAAATATTATAAAAACTAAAATAAACATGGTTTACCGCAGTTGATTTTTATATTGAGACAATCCTCGTCAAAATGCGATGTTGGACCATTATTGACCATGGTTGATTTTCATATCCAGACAATCTTTGTCACAATGAGGCATTTAACCGTGGTTGACCATGTTTGATTTTATAAAACATGGTTGACCATGATTGACCATGGGTGATCATGGTTGACCATGTTTTTACATGGTTCACCATCATCGTTGATCATGATGAAAGACACTTTAATCAAGGTTGATCTTGGTGATGAAATTCAACCATGGTTAATCATGGTTGACCATCATTGACCATGGTTGACTATGGTTGACCATAAAGACATTAAGCATGGGAAACCATATTCAAGCCTCATTAACCATCGTTGATCATTATGCACCGTAGAGACAATGATCATCATAAAGACCATGGTTGATGATGATTAAGAGAAATCTCAATCTTTAATTTGGGATCCACTATTAAGAATATTTTGTAATATTTCATAAAGTTTAAATTCCTACTATCCACCTTTAGTTATTGAAATTTATTCAAATATTAGAGACTAAATTATAAAATAAACAAACATACTGAAGTAAATATTTTATGAATATCCAATAAAGATTAAATTTATTTAATATACTATAATTATTAAATTAAAAATCAATTTTATAGACTGAATTATAAAATAAAGAAACACATTCACGTAAATATTTTATTATTAGTCAATAGAGATTAAACATATTGAAGCAAATATTTTATGAATATTTAATAAATTTTAAACATATTGAAGCAAATATTAATTAATCAATTTCAAAAACTAAATTATAAAATAAAAAAACATATTCAGGTAAATATTTTATTAATATTCAATTAAAATTAAATCTTTTTGGTTTACTATAATTATTAAATTAAAAATTTAAATGCCTTATTTTAAAATAGTTATAGATATCAAGTTGTAATTCCAAAATTTAACTAAAGTGTTTTTAAAATATTAATAATACATTGAAATAATGATAAATTTGTAACCCAGCAAGGGCTTTGAGGCTCGAGGTTAAAATATTAACCCCGTGTTAAATTTGTAATTTGTAACCCCACAAGGGCCTTCAGGCCGACACCTAAAATATTACTTTGAATATTATTATATGTGAACGTATTATTAATATACAAATTTTAATATGATAAAAAAGTAACTATAATAAAAAATAATATATTTATATTAATTGTATAATTTAAATATTATAAACCTATAGTGGTATTTGAAATATTTTTAAATCCGCACTTTAATTAAATTCATTAAATAGCTAGATAAAAATAAAATTCTATCATTATAAAGAAAGTTATTATTAACCAAATTTCCAAAGTGTCTGGTTTATAAAGATTAGCGATTTGGACTTAAAAGCATGACAATCTACGAAAATGATATACAAATGAAGAAGATATCAATTGATTTTAGAATAAAATTTCAAAAATTCTATAAGGCTATTCAAAAAGTCTATTTTTAATTTAAATTTTTAAGCTGTGATTTACGATCACTGAGTGGTCGCTACATCCACGAGAAAATATTGGGGCAGTTCCACCCGAAGGGATCTGCCCGTCGGTCAATCTTAATAGGCCTAACCCCGAGGGCGTCGAGGAGATTTGACCCTGTGACCTCCCAACTAGGAAAGCACTTTAGCAACGGGAACTCAACCAATTGAGCTATCCTTTGGGGCTTCTTTTAATTTAATTTATACTTGTCCTGATGATGAACCACATTGGTTGGTTCGAAACACGTCGACAAATGTCTCTCTTTATGTGATTTACGCCGAAATTCTACTTATAAAAAGTTATATTATTATTATTATTATTTTTAAATAAAAAAATGTTATAATTTTTTTTATTTAATTTATAAATTATATTTTTACTTTATATTTAATTATGTAATCAATAATTTAATTATATATAAAAAAATGTTAAAATCATTAAAAATAAATAAATGGTCACAGCACCTATACAACTTGACTTGGCTACTCATCTAAAAACCAATAATAACAACAAAGAATTTACAAGATATATAACCTGATTTTGCGAATCATCTAAAACAATAATAACGACAAACCATTTACAGGATAAAGAGACCATAAGATTTGACAGAACATAAAATTGTTGACAAGTCTAGAGATTGTTACAAAACAGCAACCCAAACCCAGATTTCAATAATGTGGAGCTTTCTATACCGTTCAAATATGTGGAAATTTATTTCTCCCCACACCAAATATTATTAATTTTATAGAAAAACATTAATTGAGATATTGAGATATTGACCTTGATGAACATGACACCCACACCATTTTCTATTTTTTAATTTTATTTCCCCTAAACATTAAATAATAGACATTTAAATAATTTATTTTTTAAATATAATTTTCCCTCTCAGATCACCACAGTCGTCGATAGCGACTCAGATGAAGCATATACTCCGCATATTCTCTCCACATTCAACCCCGCCATCAATTTAAAATAAAATAAAAAGTCAATGACGCCCGATCCACCTGGAGTCGATATAGGAAATTATCTCCGCATTTAATCCCCGCTGTCAATTTAAAAATAAATAAAACGTCAACAACCCCCTTCCAGTTGGGGTCCATATAGGAACGCCTACGGCGAAATATTGATATAAAGTCTAGCATTTTTTATTTAAGAAAATAATAATTTAATAATTAATATATAATATTATTTTATTATATAATTCTCTTTAAAACAAATTAAAATATATTTTATTATAAATTAAATTAAAAGTAGACATTTTGAATAGTCTGCTAGACTTTTTGAAACTTTATTCTCAGACCAGTTGATATCTTCTTCATTAGTATGTCAATCTTGTAGATTGTCATGCTTTTAAGTGCAAATCACTAATCTTTACAAACCAGATACTTGGAAACATTATAAACCAGAAATTTGGAAACTTTGTTAACGATAAATTTGTTTATATCGATAAATTTGTAATTTTTATTTAATTATCTAATGAATTTAATTAAAGTGTAATTTTGAAAATATTTAAAATATCATTATATTTTTAATATCTAAATTATACATTTAATATAAAAATATTATTTTTTATTATAGTGACCTTTTTTTTATTATATTAAAATTTGTATATTAATAATTCATTCAAATATAATAATATTTAAATTACTATTTTAAGCAATAGCCTAAAGGCCTTTGCAGGGTTACAAATTTAACATGGGTTAATATTTTAACCTCGGGGCCCCTTGCGGGGTTACAAATTTATCGTTATTTGAATGTATTATTAATATTTTAAAAACAGTTTAGTTAAATTTTGAAATTACAACTTGAAATGTACACCTATTTTAGAATAAGGTATTTAAATTTTTAATTTAATAATTATAGTAAATAAAAAAATTTAATTTTAATTGAATATTAATTAAATATTTATCTAAATAAGTTTGTTTAGTTTATAATTTGGTTTTTGAAATTGGTTTTTAATTTAATAATTATAGTATATGAAAGAGATTTAATCTTTATTGAATATTCATAAAATATTTACTTCAATATGTTTTATCTTTATTGAATATTAATAAAATATTTACCTAAATATGTTTGCTTATTTTATAATTCAGTGTCCAAAAATGATTTTTAATTTAATAATTATTATAGATGAAAGAAATTTAATATTTATTGAATATTCATAAATTATTTACTTCAATATGTTTGTTTATTTTATGACTCCATCTCTGATATTTGAATATATTTATCAATAACTAAAGGTGAATAGTAGGAATTGAAATTTTATGAAATATTATAAACTATTCTTAATAGTAGTTAACAAATCAAAGATTGAGATTTCTTTTAACCTTCATCAACCATGGTATTTATGGTTAATTAATGTCTCTACGATGGACAACGATCAACGATGGTTAATCATGCTTGAATATGGTCGACCATGGTTATTGTCTTTATGGTCAACCACAGTTAGCCATGGTCAACCATGAGCAACCATGGTCAATGATGGTCAACCATGATTAGCTATGGTTGAATTTCACCACCAAGATCAACCTTGATTAAAGTCTCCATCATGATCAACGATGATGGTCAACCATGAAAAATCATGGTTAACCATGATTAGCCATGGTCAATCATGGTCAACCATGGTCAAATGTCACATTGTGACAAAGATTGTCTCGATATGAAAATCAACCATCGTTAATAATAGTCCAACGTCGCATTGTGACAAGGATTGTCTCAATATGAAAATCAACCGTGGTAAACCATGTTTATTTTAGTTATTATAATATTTATCTTAAGGGTTATATACCTTGTGTTTATAATATTAGTCCCTTGCGTTCATAATCTCTTGGGATTTTAGTATTAATCCGTTAAATTTATTAGTCCCTTAGGTTAATAATATCAATCCTTTGGGTTTATTATTCCCTTGGATTTATAATATCAATCATGGTCAACCATGGTCAAATGTCAAATTGTGACAAAGATTGTCTCAATATGAAAATCAACCATGGTCCAATGTCGCATTGTGATAAAGATTGTCTCGGTATGAAAATCAATCATGGTCAACCATATTCCAACATAGCATTGTGACAACAATTGTCTCAATATGGAACTCAAGCATGTTTATTTTAGGGTTTACAATATTTATCTTACGATTTATATACCTTGGGTTTATAATTTTTATCCATTGCGTTTATTATCCCCTTGCGTTTATTAATCTAAGGGTTCATATTCCAAGGGTTTGGTATTATTCCTTGGATTTTTAGTATTAATCCCAGCGTTTATTATTCCCTTGGGTTTATAATATGAAGGACGGTGAACCATGGTCAGTCATGGTCAACCATGGTCAACTATATTCAACAATGTTTTATAAATTCTATCATGGTCAACCATGGTCCAACGTCACATTATGACAAGGATTGTCTCAATATGAAAATCAACTATGGTCAACCATGTATATATTAGTGTTTATAATTTATCTTAGGGTTTATATAACTTGGGTTTATAATGTTAGTCCCATGGGTTTAATATTATTCAACCATGCTCAACCATGTTTTATAAAATCAATCATGGTTAGCCATGGTTAATCATGGTCAACCATGGTCAATCATGGTCAACCTTTATCAACCATGGTCCAATGTCGCATTGCGATAAAGATTGTCTCAATATGAAAATCAATCATGGTCCAACGTCGTATTATGACAAATATTGTCTCAATATGGCAATCATGAGAAATCATGGTCAACCATAGTCAACCTTGGTCAACCATGGCCATCCATGGTCGAACTTCGCATTGCGATAAAGATTGTCTTGATATGAAAATCAGCCATGGTTAAGCATGGTCAACCATGCCCTAACGTCATATTCTAACAAAGATTGTCTCAATATGAAAATCAACCATGGTCAACCATGTTTATATTAGTGTTTATAATCTTATGTTTTATATAGCTTGAGTTTATAATATTAGTCCCTTGGGTTTAATATTATTCAACCATGGTCAAGCATGGTAAACCATGTTTTATAAAATCAATTGTGGTCAACCATGGTTCAATGTTGCATTGTGACAAAGATTGTCTTAATATGAAAATCAATCATTGTCTCAACTATGGTCCACCATCACATTTTGACAAGGATTGTCTCAATATGATAATCATGGTCAACCTTGGTCAACATTGGTCCAACATCACATGGTAACAAAGATTGTACCAATATCAAAATCAATCATTGTCTCTGTCACGCCAGGAGGTAACTTCTCAAATAAACTGTGTTTATTTATTAGGATTCCTCATTGTTATATACACAAGGGAGTGAATCTTGGGTTTCACCTGCCATTGAATCTTCATTTTCCATTATTTACAAGTGTTTACCCAATCCCCATGATTAGGTGTCAACATCCCCCCTTAATCTGAATGGATATTGGTGAGCCCAAGCATCATTCTGAATCTTTCAAGATTTTCTCTTCCAAGCGCTTTGGTGAAGATGTCTGCAATCTTCTCATTAGTGGAAAAATGGCATAGATGGATAGCCTTGGCCTCAACATGATGTCGAATCAGATGGTATTTTTTATTGATGTGCTTCGTTCGACCATTGAACTTTGGGTTCTTTGCCAACTTTATTGTAGAGGTGTTGTCAATCATGAGTGGAGTTGAATGTACTTATTTTACTTGCAAATGTTCTATAATTTTCCTCAGCCACACAATTTCTTTTATTGCCTCAGCTGCTCCCACATATTCTGCCTCTATTATAGAATCTGCTAGAACTGATTGCTTACGCGACCTCCAGGAGACAACTCCTCATCCAAGAATCATAACATAACTGGAAGTACATACCCCAGTTTCTTTGTCTCCATCAAAGTCTGAATCAGAGTATCCAATCAAGCTGAAGTCACCAACCTGTGTATACTTGAGTCCAAAGTCTTGAGTTCCCTTCAAGTATTTTAGAACTCTTGCAGCAAACCAATGTCCCTCACAAGGATTTTGCATAAACCTGGAGAGGATTCCAACAACAAACAAAATGTCTAGTCTGGTACTAGTCAGGTAGTTCAGACTTCCTACAAGTTGTCTATACTTTGTTGCATCCTAAAATTATTTTCCTTCACTGGATGTGAGCTTTAAGTTTTGTTCCATTGGAGTAGTCAGAGGATTTCACTTAGCCATGCCAAACCTGTTCAACAGATCTCCAATGTACTTCTATTGAGAGAGGAATATAGACTCTGGATGTTGACTTACTTCAATACCAATATAGTAGTGAACATAGCCCAAGTCAGTCATTTCAAAACCTTTCCTCGTGTCCTTTATGGATGCAATGTAGCTATCATTGTTCCCTGTCATCAAGAGATCATCTACATATACCACAAGATATACAACTGGTTTTTCAACTTTCTTGACAAACAAAGTTACATCATTAAGATCATAATGTTTGAAGTTGAGTTTCAAAAGATGCCCAATTAACTTTTCATACCAGGCTCACGGTGCTTGCTTGAGGCCAAACAAGGATTTCACAAGTTTGCATATTCTATGTTCATGTCCTTGCACAACAAATGCTTCAGGCTAGGACATAAAAAAATTATCTTTTAATCTCCATTCAAGAAAGAAGTTTTTACATCCATTTGATGGAGTTTCAACCAGTTTTGAGCTGCTAAGGCAAAGAGTGTTTGGATGGTAGCCCTTTTTGATGTGGGGGAAAAGTTTCCTCATAATCAACCCCTTCCTTCTGTGCAAAACCTTTTGCCCAAGCCTAGCTTTGTGCTTGTCAAGTGTGCCATCAACTTTATACTTTTTCTTGTAGACCCACTTGCAGCCAATTGGTTTGGTTCCCAATGGAGGATCAACCAACTTCCAAGTGCCATTATTTATCAAGGCATCATACTCCTTTTTCATCCCTTCTTTCCATTCATCATGATACACGACTTCTTTGAACGAAGTTGGTTTAGAATCTGTAGACAAATTCAATTCAGAATCATAAGAAACATCCATATCAACAGGTGAATCAGAATCATCTACATCACCTCCTTTTTGCCTAGATGAATTTCTTGTTCCTGTCTCTCCAACTTCATCAAGATGAACACTTTCAAGTGTCTTTGTCAGCCACTTTGGGGGACCTTTCTGAGATGGTCCAGGCTGCTCAATTGATTAAGTTGGGACTGAATCAAGATTGAGTCTCCAAATTCTGTCAATCACATCACTCAAAGTATCATCAGTCGTTGAGGTTTCATGTGGGGGTGAGAGCACTTCAGAATAATATTCCACAGATTTATCTAGTATAGGAATCCCCCCTTCAAGATGTGGAATATTATTATCAAATTCTTGAAATGATTTTGCATTTCTGAATCTATTCAAGCGATCAAGTTGTCACTCAATAACATTATCGGCTTTGGAAGATTCAAAAAGTTACATCTCCAGATACAAAAAACTTTTTATTAACTTCATCATAGAGACGGTATGCTTTGGAGGTCTTTGAATACCCCAAGAAGATACACTTACGACTCCTTGCACCAAGTTTGTTTCTATGTACTTTTGGTATCAAGGCATAACAGGTGGAACCAAAGACCCTAATATGATTTACCGAAGGAATGTAACCATACCACATTTCATAAGGATTCTTGTTTCTAATAGAATTAGATGGACATCTATTCTTTACATATACAACACATAGAACTGCATCAGCCCAAAACATGAATTTTACATTCTTGAAAAACATCATGGAACATACCATATTTAAATTGTCCTATTCATTCTTTCAACTAAATTTTATTGGGGAATATCAATGAAAATAGAGCCAATATGAGATTTCTCATCATTTTCAATCCATGTATGAAAGTTCTTGAATGTTTGAAAATCATCAAATTTGTTCTTTAGTAAATAAACCCAACACATTCTGATGTAGTCATCAATAAATGTCATCATATATTTATTTCCATTTGTAAAAGGAACAAGCATTGGACCGCATAAATATGAATGAATGAGTTCAATTTTTCTATGTGCTCTAGAATGTGAATCTTGAAAAGACTGTTTGCTATGCTTTCCTAGAATGCAAGCATCACATTGCTTAAGTTTCCTAGGAATTGTAGGCAAACCAGTAACACCATTTTGCTTCAACAAGTGAAGGCTGTCATAGTTCAAGTGTCCAAATCTAGCATGCCATAATAGATTTGATGGAAATGTACCTTCATCATAATGAGAACTGTATGAGAAATTTTGTGCACGAGTAGAGGTACCTTGCATCTTGAGAAGCCTTTCTTCTTCTATCCCCGTCATGACAAGTAGTGATATGCTGCTTTTCTCACCTCAACCTTGCCATCAAACATATGAATGGAGTTTCCTTGCTGGTGGATGTGGACCAAGAAAAATAAGTTTCTCCTCAGTTGTGGTAGATATAAAACATCATGCAGAAGAAAGACTGGAAGACTAGGCAATTTGAGCCTGATTGTGCCAAGGCCTAATGGCTTGAGTTTTGATTTGTTTGCAAAGTATACTACTCCATCAACATTGTTAGTAAATTGTTCAAAAAAATCTCTTCTAAAAGTCATGTGGAAAGTTTCTCCTGAATCAAGCAACCATTTATTTTTTCAAGAAGCAAGTGAAGCATTAAACAAATCTTCATTTACTCCAATATTACATTGTGCCACAACATAGTGAGCAGATTCAGGTGCTTTACCTTTCTCTTTGACATTGGTTTTACCTTTGGGTTGATTTCTTTCCTTCTCAATGGTTTCCCAAGGAAACTTGCATGTGGATGCATCATGTGATCCATCTCTATTGCAACGTATGCAATGCAAATCAGACTTTTCTCCTTGAGAGATTCTACCCCCTTTGCCTTTGAAATTTCTTCTTCCTCTTCTCTTCAACCACCTCTACCTATGGTAGAATCTTGAGCATGATTCTTTAGAAGATTGAGGAGCTATATTTTTCCCAAAATCTTTCTCTCTCTCAACAAATTTATTCACAAGGGAGTCAAAGGTAATTTCTTTGAGGTTTCCATTTGCTTCCAATGACTCAAGATGATTTGAATAAGTGGGATAAAGTGCCTTGAAAAAAGTTATTAGAGGAATGTCTAGTTCAACATTAGTGACTTTGATATCATGCATAATATATTTTACTTTAGATGCAAGAGAAATACGATCATCATTTTGTAATTCAAGGCTGAAAAATTTAATCATCAGTTGAACAACTTCAAGCACAGAGTGTTAGTCATAGAGTTCCTTCAATTTTTGTAAGGCTTTAAAATAATTCAAAAATGGTGAAATATGGTGACTCACCTATTCATTTATAGATGTTGCAATCAAGACATAGGACTTGTTGTTCTTGTTTTCCCAAGTGGAGAATTCCTTGTTTGAGGTAGGCTTTTCTAGTTCATTGTCTCCTTTTGTTATGAAACCAGCTCACAAAAAGATAGAAAAGATAGGTCAATGCCTTAGAATTCAGCCTCTTCGAGGGGGAAACCTCCTTTACATTACATAAATGAACAATTCTTGGATGATACAAATGACAAGACCTCCTTTCTATATATAGGAGTCTAAGGAGTCATAATATAATCAGAGCCGGCATAACAATAATAATGTAAGGGCACAATAATAACAATAGTGGGCTTCTATGGGGCACAATAGTAACAATATGGGGACTACATGGGTACAATAATATATTAAGGGGGTTGTACTAATAACAATAAGGGGTTATACTAGTAGTATAGGGGCCTAACACCTTCTCCAACACAAACTCCTTTCCATAACCCATTAAAAATGAGAGTATGTTTGATCTTCCGCGACCATTCTAGATAGTTCTCTTTGCCGGTGAGAACCACTCCCATAATAGATATCAACGAATGCATTTTAAAATCTGTGTACTGTAAAAATACTTATGTTGCCAATATATAAAATTTGCACCTCTAGTGGTAAAAAATGCAGTTATGGCGTAAAAAAAAAACAATGTGATATGTATAGATAGAGGTATTATTGGGGGAGGGTATATTTGGGAGAGAGATTATGTGGGGGAAGGAGTATATGGGGGAGGGGGTTTATGGGAGGGTGTATATGTAGGAGGGGAATAGTTTTGTGAATAGAGTGGTGTTGCGAGCAACGTATATGCAGAGACAAAGGTCCTATTGGGATATGCTGAGGTATTAACTATGATATCAACAGAGGCGCAACGAATAGAGAGCCAACTATACAGTAGGGCCGAGCGGGGGAGAATCGAATGAAATACAACCTTATTCCTTGCCCGTGCGAGGAAGGAAGTCGTATTGTGAGGAGCAGGTGGAGGATACAGATAATTAATCCTCTCATTCTATGTGCAAAACCCTTTGGTCTAGTCGTGTTCAACAGTCGTTCATAACGGTGACACAAACAGTGATACCACCAACCAGTATACACATTAATACCATAAAACTCAATGTAATAACCACAGGAGGTAACTCGCTAAAAAAAAAATAAAAAAAATCGACATACCATAAAATTGATCCTCCACTGCAACACAGGTTTCGATCCTCTAGGATGCATAAAATTGATCTTCAAAGGAGCTCAACGCAGTATTGAGGCCATGACCATATCGTCCTCCAATGTGACATTCACAACTTTCACTCAATAACACACAAATATCAAGAGATGGTTTACGAACCATTCCAACACATAGCACTTCAATGCTTCCAGCTTCATGACCAGTGACTAGATGCATTCAATGGAAAAAGAATAAGTAGAGAATGTTGAAGTAGATAGGAGTTACTGGGCAGAAAATGCTAAAAATGGGGCTGGCTCTGATACCATGTTAGACTAGGAGGTAACTCCTCAAATCAACTGTGTTTATTCATTAGGATTCCTCATTGTTATATACTCAAGGGAGTGACTCCTGGGTTTCACCTCCCGATGACTCTTCATATTCCATTATTTACTATTGCATTATTTAGAAGTGTTCACCCAATCCCCATGATTAGGTGTCAACAGTCTCAACCATGGTTCAACATCGTATTATGACAAATATTGTCTCAATATGACAATCATGGTAAACCATTGTAAATCATGGTGAACCTTGGTCAACCATGGCCATCCATGGTCAATCATGGTGAACCTTGGTCAACCATGGCCATCCATGGTCAATCATGGTTAACCATGGTCAAGTGTCACATTGTGACAAAGATTGTCTTGATATGAAAATCAACCATGGTCAACCATAGTCAACCATGTTTATTTTAGTATTTATAATATATATGTTAGGGTTTATATACCTTGGGTTTATTATATTAGTCCCTTGGATTTAAAATTATTTCCTTGGGTTCATAATCCCTAAGGGTTTAGTAATAATCCCTTGGCTTTATAATATCAATCCCTTGGGTTTATAATATCAATCATGTTCAACCATGGTCAATCATATCGAACCATGGTTAATCATGCTCAACCATGGTCGAATATCGCATTTTGACAAATATCGTTGTTGGGTCTCCAAAATGTGATCCACTTTCACCTTCATTTCCATCATTTTACCCTCATTCTGTAACTCTATATCCCCATAACCTTACATTAAGTAACCATTTTCATCATTACATGGGTTTATCATTATTATTTTCCAAGTCATTGATTTTAAGTATTATAAGTGAATTTGTGATTAAATGTTAGGAAATTAACATATTTTCATATATATCTAAAAGTGTTATGAGTTTTGTGACATTGTATGTATACTTGGAGATTCTAGAAGGGTCATATTTGGCCACCCAACCACAAATTCGAATTTGAAATTCCAACTCATGAAGATTTGTAGAATAATTTTAGAAGATGTGGATCATTAATTGTGCACATTCAAAGGAGAAGAATCATGGATAAGAGGATTTGTATATTACATTTTTAAGTGATTGGTTGTAACCACAAAGAGATAAATGTGGATTTAGGAGAGATCTAAGGATCTATACCTATTGTATGGTTATCCACAATTTTTTTATAAATAAGAGTGCACCCTTCATACAAAGGGTTCTTAGTTGTCAATTATAACTAGTTAGTGTTGTTGTTAGTGATAGTTGCTAGTTGGAGGTTCCAAGTTCCATCCATGTGGTTTGTAAAGTGAAGAGACATAATTCTTGTAATATCTAGTAACTTCATCTTTATGAAATACATACTGCCAATTTGATCTCCAAGATGTGATAGTTTGTTTAGTGCACTTGGTGAGGAAAGGAGGCCCCCCATCAACCACAATTTTCACATCTTTGTACATATTGGTAACATAGTGTAGTTGTTTTATTTCATTTATTTTCATGCAAGTGCTCTTTTACTTTCAACAAGTGTGGTTTAATTTTAGTAAGTGTGATTTGCTTTCCAACAGGTGCGATTTCAATTATGCAAGTGTGGTGTGATTTCAATTCTGTAAGTTCGATTTGAATTTCAAGCATGTGTGATTTCATTTATTAAAGTGTCATTTAAATTTCTTTATATTTGATTTGGTTTGATTCGAATTATATTGATTTTTTTTTTTGTAATTAGTTTTAGTTTCATTAGATTAATCTAATCTGAAAGATAACCACCTAGTATATATAGTACAGGTATACCTCATCAATTTACAAAACCCCAAGTTGACAATTAATGACAGGGATTTAACTTACAATTAAATCACCCAACATTTTGGCGCCATTGCCGGGGAGGTATACATAGGTGCTTAGTTTGAAGATTAGACAACTCATTATAGTTGCATTCATTTTTTGATGCATGGTTAAAAGCATGTTAAAATCATTTTGCATTTTAGATTTTAATAAATTTTCAAAACTTCGTACTAATCTGTGTGCATGACAAGAATTATCAACCAGTTGAAGTAATTCACAGGAAATTAAGGAGTTTGAAGAATGTCCTTCCAAGAACTAACTCGCATCCCAGAAACAACTGGGATATCTTCTTTTCAAGAGGAGTATATTTTAATTGCATTCCAAAATTTATCTGTCTCTCCTCCTCCACAAGAAGATCTTCAAGTCTCTTTTGATTCCTCTTGTCAATTTGTTGAAGAGGCTGAAGAATCATGCAATATTGTTGATAGGGAGAAACTACTAAAATTTGAGGAATCCGTAATAAAGGAGGGTATTCAAAGTGATTTAATCCAAGAAAGGAATCAGGGATGTCATGGCCTTATTGAAAGATGGTTTCAATCAAGGATTAAATCAACTTATTTCTTAATTGCATTATCAAAACAATTGGTCTTTCATGCTTTGATGTGTTCTAATGAATATTTTTTAAAAATAAGCATGAAATCATTTTACTCTTGTTGCACACATGGTTACATTGGAAATATGCATACAATTGAAACAATTTTTATATTTCCAGTAGAATAATGTAGAATAGAGTAGGATAGAATCAATGAATAAAGCCAAGTTTGGTAATGTGATTTTTTATTTTATTTTAAGTTTTTAAGATAGATTTCATTTTGTTTTCAATTTTATTTATTGGCGGTGCAATAAGAGCCACCCATTTGACTAATAATTTTCAGGAATATGTAGAAAGAGAAGGAATATTTGAGAAGAAGGAGAATACATAAGAGTTTTGAGAGCCACAATTTGAATTTAGAGATCAAATATTTGTGCTTTGTCTTTTAATTTCACATTCTAAATGAATAAATAGCTTCAATATTGCTTAGTATTCTCTCTTCTTGCACTCTCTACAACCTGGAATATCAGAAAAGACAATTGAACAAAGTTAGTTTTAAAAATTTTCAATAAAAATTGGATAAGGTATCCAAATTCATAATCAAAAGTATAATTACAATATTTTTGAAAGCTCAAATAGAAAAATCATGTGTCCAATGGATCCAGGACCATCGTAAACCCCTATTTTGACTCTTTTTGCACCTCATTTTGCCAAAAATTGAGAAATATATTGTTGTTTTACGTTTTTGTCCAATTTCGCTGTATGTAAGCCTACAATTTGACCCAAACCTGGCTTGTGCGCCCAGAAAACAAGAACGATGTGGGAATCTGGCCTTCCCAATTGGTGGTTGAAATTATAGGATGGTTAAAACCGCCCCCAATCCTCCGCACCTGTGGTCATATTACACTACATAGGACCATGGGCTAGGGATTAATCCTAACCCCTTTCCCAAATAATGTGTGCAATAAAGTTTAAATAAAGCTTTTGTGTCTATAATAAATAAGAAATAATGTAGTGGAGTTGGTAAAGAGCTTTGATGCTTCTCATGAGGTTTTGGTTCGATACTCATGGAGGGCATTTTCGACCCTTAATAAAAAAAAATTCACCACAAGTATGCCACATGGAAACCAATGGTTGGTCCACATGGCACTTCCTCGCTGGCCCACCGTAACAAAACTGTTGACCAATGAAAAAAACCCATGTGTACACTAGTCAAACAGTGCCAAGTGTTAAACAACCATTGGATAATGAAGGCCCAATAAAAAACTTCCAAATATCATGACCTAGTTAGTGTAGAGACTACTCACTCGGCATTCCTACAACTCAAAAATTCAATTTTTTTTGTTGTTTCACAAAACGATCAGAACACGATTCCGGGAGCATCCCAAGTCGGATTTCAGCGAAACAAAATGCATTGGATTTAAAGTGATGTGATATATGCTTTGGCGGTGGTTTCAAGTTAATACAAGAATTTTTTATTTTGAGCATTTTCTTGATCCATGAGATCATGGACAAGGGTGGAGCACTATAGAAAAAGGAAAAAAGTAGTTACAAACTTATAATTTCATAAAAACCTGCAAATATTTAAAAAACCTAACTGCAATAGTTCAAAAACCACCACCTGAGTCTAATTGCAAGTTGTAAACTGGCAAGGCAGTGTAACGATCCATATTTTTGGTAGCTGCCGAATCTTCACAATTCAATAGCCTATGCAAATTTGGTTTGTGATTTATTTATGAAGCATTAAGTGTGTGGAGAAGAGGTATCAAGCTCAAAATTGGTTAGAAACAAAATGAACAAGTCACCAAAAAAACAATAACAAGTGATCCATGGTATTGATCACGTAAAAGTGCATTTAGTTTTTTGTTCGTCAATTTGTTTTATTAGTATTATTTCTGAGTTTTTTTTGTATATATCAAATGAAGAGGGACTAATTACCTCTCTCTTTTGATAGTCTTACATTTTATTTCATAAATTACTAAGTTGTTTGCAGGTTCTAGGACGATGAAGGAAGAGCACTATATGCATGAGTATTTAAAAAAAAAAAAACCAAGTTTCTTTCAGAAGAGCATGATCATTCAATTTAAAATCAGATCCACTACACCATTGCTACTAAAAACATACCAATTTTACCATTAATACACATTTTTAGCATGCAGTTGATCCATAACTGTCCATCTCCCTACTACCAAAAACTCATTTCCCGTTATAATCTCCATATTTTTATGCCCAATTTTCACTCACCCTTAACCCAAAAATAAAATCATTCAACTCCCTTAAAAAGTTGAATCATTCCATTTTTCATTTCCTTCCCATCAAATAAACCTTGCTTCAATGCAAATTTTCCATCTATAGTTCTTCAAATTATTATTTCATACTCACGTTATGATGGAGGATTCATTAAGGCCTCCCTTATAACAAGTTTTGACCCATCCACTCCGACACATCATCTGGGATCAAAACTAGAGATCTGTCAAGTACCTTGAGGCTTGCATGCCTTAATGGAAAGCTCTATCACTAAAAACAGTGGGAATACATCAATGTCTTTTGCTTGTTGGATCTTCTAGATGACTCGATTATGACACATCTATTCATACCTAGTAAGATGTATTTAGGCATCTTGACTCTCATCGACATCAATGGTGAGTAGTCTTGTGTTGGTTATTGGAATTCATTAATGGCCAGTAATCAAACAATTTCTTTTCTATGTTCGACATCAACACATCTATTCCCATAGATAATAATTATGCCATCGAGTGGGAATGAATGAAGACTACATCATTTCAACAGTTTGGAGTAGGACTCAATTCAACAACCATAACAATAAAGATTCCAACCTCATCCTCTGTTCATACAACCAAGAGAAAGAAGAAGCAAGATCAAATTCTTTTACTTCATATTCCGTGATCCAACAACAACAACCACACTCTTTGATATACATAGCTGGTCCACTTTTTAGGTAAGTGAAGGTATGTAATTTTCTAATCTTTAATCATGTGATTCCTTAAATGCTAAAATTGTGATTTTGGAAAATCCCTCACCACATTCACATTCCCTTTCTCATCTGGAAGAAAACTGAAAACACCTTAAGTTGGGGGGGAGGGATGTTCATATTTCATGCCACATGTCACAGTTCATTTCATCCTAACCAACATATTTTACCAAATAAACTATTATGGAATTTTGATTATATATATATATATATATATATATATATATATATATATGTTTTGCAATGATCAATTGATGAGAACGTTAAATGGATGACAATCAAAATCAGACTTAAAAAGGGATTTTTCAATGTTTTCAAGTATTTTGATGCAACAAAAATAAGAAAAGTATTTTTACACAAGAACCAATAATTGTTTGGTCAATTTAGTGTGTCCTAAATTGCTATTTGAAAGAAATTTTTGCTCATACCTTGGAATCCTTGTCATTTGTTGTCCATTAGCCTTTAATCAACTGCTCCTTATTGATGTCTGTATATGCTCCATGTATTCATAGCATATGCTCAGTCACACCTGCATTTTCATGATTATTGCACTAACATTTTGACTGTAAATTTGAAAAACAGATTCGTGGCTGCGGAAATTGCTTCTGGTTGCGGAAACTGATTCTAGCTGCGGAAACTGACACTGCGCCCACTTGGCTGAATAAAGATAGTTAGATAATAACTAACTGAATGGAAATGGTCATGAAAGAGACATTTAGTGATGAAATGGATGAGATGGAGTGAGATGAAGTGGAGTGGAGTGAAATGAAAATGAAATGGAGATGGAGTGGGATGGAAATGAAGTGAAGTGAAAATGGGAAAGAGGGAGAGATTTTTTTTGGAAAATATAGTGTCAGGTGTCCCTAGTTTTCAATCTACATTCTATGTATAAGACTGCCAATCAGTGATTGGTTTTCAGGCTTATACAATTTTTTTTTTCTTTTTTTTTTTTTAACTGAAAGAAACAAAGGCTAGGCTGGTGGGGAAGAAGGATTCTTCTTCACCAGCCTTATTGCAGAATTCTCTTGAAACATTTTGACAAATTCCTCTTTTGAGAGTGGCTTATGATAAATTTTCAATCTGTGGCCATTCACAATAAGAGAAGCTTGAAATTCATCAATGGTCTTGATTCTTACCGCTCCATTGCTAAAGACATTGTCAATCTCATATGGCCCAAGCCAATGGGCCTGAAATTTACCTTTGAAGTCTTTAAACTTGGAATAAAATAGTAATTCCCAATCTCCCTCTTGAAACTTTTTCTCTTTGATGTATCTGTCATGCCACTTAGCTCTTTGATGTTGAACTAGATTAGTTCTTAAGATTGCTTCTTGTGTGATCTCATCTAGCTCATTCAGATGCTCCATTCTGTGCTTTTGGGCTTCTGATAGATCCATCCCCAACTGTATTACCATCTTGAAAGTTTTGACTTGAAACTCAATGGGGAGCAGGACTTGTTTCCCATAAACAAGTTCATAGGGAGAATTTCCTGTTGTATTCCTCCATGTAGTTCTGTACGCCCATAAGGCTTCAGGGAGCCTTTCTGCCCAATATCTTTTGTGTAGATGAACAGTTTTGGTGATGATGCTTTCAATAACTTTGTCTGTAGACTCCACTTGGCCATTTTCTTGCGGATGGTAAGGAGTAGATTTTCTGTGCTTGATTTTGTATTCTTCCATCAGCTTCTCCATCATGTTGGATGTAAATTGACTTCCCTGATTTGTTACAATTTCTTTTGGGACACCAAAGAGAGTAAAAATATCCTCATAAAGAAAATTAACAACTGAATTTTCAGTAGCAGAAAGTAATGCTTTGGCTTCTACCCATTTACTGACATAATCAGTGCATACCAATATATACTTCTTCAGTTTAGATGGTGGATTAATGGGTCCAATGAAATCTAAAGCCCATTTTTCAAACGGTTCGATGAGTACCTGTGGTTGTAATGGCATTTCATTTCAAAGAGTCGGTTTCCCTACTCTTTGGCAGCTGTCACACCTTCTGACATATTGTTTTGTATATTTGAAGAGGGAAGGCCAATAATATCCTAAAGAAAGGATTTTATAGGCCATCATTTTGTCAGCAAAGTGTCCACCGCATGGTTCATCATGACATGCCTTGAGGATGTCAGGAATTTCATCTTCCCGAACACATATTCTGATCACACAATGTGGCCTTGTTTTAAACAATTCGTTAGAAATCCATGAATATTTTGAACTCTCCTGAATAATTCTTCTTTCTTCACTAGGAAATAGATGTGGAGGTAGCTTCCCTGTAACAAAATAGTTGACAATATCTGCATACCAAGGAGTCTTAGTAGTTACTGAAAATAAATATTCATCTGGAAACTTATCCTCTACAGGAGAATCTTCATTAGTATTTTGGATCCTAGACAAGAAATCAGCTACTGTATTTTGTTTCCCTGGTCTATCCAACACAGTAATATTGAATTCTTGTAAAAGTAAGAGCCATATTGTAACTCTGCCATTAGTAACAGGTTTTTTCATTAGATATCTAATCGCAGAATGATCAATATGGACAAAAGTTTCATAGCCTGTTATATAATGTCTAAACTTATTGATTGCATGAACAACAGCTAAGAACTCTTTTTCAGTCACAGTATAGTTCAACTCAATGGGAGTCAAATTTTTACTGTTATAGTAAATGGCATAAAGAACTAAATCTTTTTGACCCAACACAACTCCTAGAGCTGTATCTGAAGCATCTGTAGAAATATGGAAAAGAATTTTCCAATTTGGTCCTCTCAAAATGGGTGCTTCAGATATTCTTGCTTTCAAAGTTTCAAATGTTGATTGACAATCAGGATCCCATTTGAATTCACAGTCTTTTGTAAGTAATTTGAAGAGTGGAGATGCTCTTTTGGTGAAGTTTTCTATAAATATTCTATAGTACCCAGTAAATCCTAGAAAACTTCTAACATCTTTTTGACAATTTGGAATAGGAAACTTGGAGATGACTTCAAATTTTGATCTATCAACTTTAATCCCATCCCCTGAAATATGATGTCCCAAAACAATACCTTCAATAAACATCATAAAGCATTTTTCATGACTCAATGAAAGGTTTGTTTCTTTACATCTTATAAGGACTTTTTCCAAATTCTCTAATGCCTCTTCAAATGAATCACCATAAACTGTAAAATCATCCATATAAACCTCTACACACAATCATGGATTAGATCAGAAAAGATTCCTAGTACTACCCTTTGAAATGTTGCGGGTGCATTACATAATCCAAAAGGAAGCACTCGGTAAGCAAAAGTTCCCCATGGACAGGAAAATGTGGTCTTATCTTGATCTTTAGGTGCTACCTGAATTTGATTATAGCCACTAAAACCATCCAAAAATGAAAAGTACTTTTTGCCTGCTAGAGTATCTAATACCTGATCGATAAAGGGTAAAGGAAAGTGATCCTTCAAAGTTGCTTTATTCAATTCACTATAATCAATGCATACCCTCCATTTACTTTTTAGGTACTATAACCAAAGGAGAAACCCATCGGCTATCTGAAATTGGATAAATGAAGTTTACATTGAGTAGTTTTTGGAGCTCTTCTTTCACTATCTCCCTAGGGTTTGGATTCATCCTTCTTTGAGGTTGTCTGATTGGTCTACTATTTTCCTCGATGTAGATGTGATGAATGCAAGTCTTAGGGTCAATACCTTTTATATCAATATACTACCATGCAAATGCAGTAGAATGTTTTTGCAAGATTTTGGTTAGCTCTCCCTGTTGTGATTTTTCCAAGTTTTTGTTGATATTCAATGTTTTACCTGGAAAGATCTCAATGGCAGAACTACCAAACTCTTCCATAGAGTAAAGAGACATTTGTCTAGATGATAGATACTCAATGTCAGAATCTAACTGAAATTGTGTGTGGTCATATTCTGAAGATGTTTCAAAATTTTCTAATGTGTTCAGAATTTGACTATCTTCACTGATTTCAGAAATGGTAAAGATAGGTTGTATAGTGTCCTCATCATTGACCCATTCATTATCTCCTACTTCTGTAATTGCTTTTGCTGGAGGATACAATTTGAATTTCTTTGTCGAATTACCATCATAAATATACATATCCTCAGATCTACAACTGATAAAAGCATCAGCTGTGGCTAGCCAAGGTCTTCCTAAGATGAGTGGGTGCCCTCTTAGATTACTCTTGGGAGTTAAAATCATGAAATCTACTGGATATTCCCAAGAATCTAAGGAGACCGAAATGTCTTCTAATACACCATCTGGTTTGATAATGGATCGATCTGCAAGTTGCAGTAAAGTAGGTGTAAAAAGAAGATTAGAAAGTTTTAGCTGTTCCATAGTCTGTCTACTCATAATGTTGATAGCAGCCCCTAAATCAATCAAAGTATTTGGAATTTCTACCCCATTGATATTTGTTTTGACAATTGGACTACTGGGATCTACATACTTCTGCATGGTAATTTTTCCCATCATGATATCTGTAATTTTTCTTACCAGGTGGATTCTTCTTGTATCTCTTGGTTTCCTGCCTTGTCTTTTGAGACTCAACTCCTTTATTGTTTTTGCTAGAATAGGAATTTCTCTAATGGCTTGTAACAAGGGAATCTTGATACAGACATTCTTTAATTCATCTAGGAAATCATAGTCAGGCAACAAGATTTGTTTTTCCACTCCTTTATCAATTTGTAATCTTTCAGGAAAAGGAGGTGTGGATAAAGATGCAGGTGGCTCAACTATAGGAGTTGTGGGGGTTGACTCTTTTTCTTTTTCTTTTTGAGTGCTTGGGTTTTGAAGAGATGCTTCAGAACCTTTATTGGCTTCAAGAGAATCTTCCTTAGAAATGCTTTGCTTTTGAGCATATATAGAAGGCTTGTCTAAAACTCTACCAGATCTGAGTTGTACATCATTGAGAGGAACAATCATATAGGTAGGAAATTGTTGTCCTTCTACCATGTAAGCATTTTGAGGGTTTTTATTATTGGGGTTTGGCAATGGCTGGGAAGGTAGTTGATTTGTCTTTTGTTGGAATGGAAGCAAGAGTTGGGAATTTGGATTCTGTTGAGAAGGTTGTTGTTGTTGTGGAAATGGAAATGAAAGTTGTGGATTTTGATTTGGAAGTTGTGGAGCTTGTTGATTTTGAAAAAATGGAGGATATTGATAAAATTGAGAAAATATCCCATACGGATTTTGTGTACCTTGTACCCATGATTGCAATGGGTTTTGAGGTTGGGACCAAGGTTGTTTCCAAGGATTCCAATTTGGTGGGGGTTGGAAGTTTGTGGGGTTGTTAAACCCTTGATTTTGTTGCCCCTGCCAAGGTCTCCTTGAAACAAAACAGAGAGACTCAATTGAATTTGGGTCTTCTTGAAAGACAGCTTTGAGTCCAGGAATTGAAGGACAATCCTTATTCTCATGGCTTTCTGAACAAATCACACATGTTTCTACAACTTTTGCATCCAAGGGGAATTCCCTTAGAGCATGTTTCTTCCTACATTTCGGACAAAATATGGCCAAAGCTTCAGCTTCTGCTTTCTGCTTGTTTTGTATCTTAAGGGTGTCTAGCTGCTCACTAAGACTCCCTAAAATATCAGTTTTGAACTCATCAAGCATGTTGCCAATCTCAGCCCTACTTACTGATCCAGTTGCAGATTTTTTTGCTCTAATGAGAGAAGGATCTCTAGGCCCTTTTCCAGTTTTAGATTTTCCCCTTGAGATATGGACACATAGCTCTGCTATATCATGAAGTGGAAGTTGAGATATATCTCCTTTTCCCATTATGTTCAAAATATCTATCCATTCATCTCTAATGGCTTTTAATAGAAGGGCTTTCAAGGTTTCCTCATCTAAGTTATTCATTTTTGCTCTTTTCAGGTTGTATTGAAATCTTTCAAGTAAATCCTCCAAGTTTTCATCTTCTTTTTGCACCATTTTGAATACCTCATCCTTACGATTGGTGGGCATACAATAGTCCAGGTATCTATCCAAAAATGTTTGTTTCATATCATTCCAAGTCCTAATAGATTGAGTGACTAATCCCATGAACCATTTTAAAGCAGCTCCCTTCAATGTTGAAGGAAAAAAATTGAGCTTTTGAGAGTCTTCCATATAATCATAAGTTCAGCACATGACTTCAAACTCAAATAGAAATGTTTCAGGATCCTCACTTCGCAACCCATAAAAGTTTGGGAGGACAGATGGTGAGATGTTTTTCATTGTTGTTCAAGATTCCTCATCAACTATAGGAAATCCAAATGAGTTATCTCCATCCCTATTTCCACCATTGTTACCTCTACCTCCTCCATTGTTTCCTCCTCCTCTACCTCTACCTCTACCTCCTGCAATCCGTTTACTACTTCCTCTGTAATGATAGTTTCCTTAGAGATTTTAGAGTCCTTTGGTTCTTCTACTAATGACGAATGAGGAGGAATTTCTCCCTCTTCTTCTTTAGGTGATTCTACTTCCTCAATTAAAATGTGTTTTCCTGTAGAAGTAAAGAAAGGGTCTTTTCCTAACTCAAATTCGGTGGATAGTGTGGGAGAGTCTCCTAATTCAGCTACTGCCTCTTGAATTACAGGAATCCTAAGGCTAGGAGTGTGAGTTGGAGATGATGGAGGTGTATCTTGTCTATACCTTGAAGTAGATGGAGTTGTAAAAATCGAACTCTTGGCCCTAGCTATAAACCTTCCCCTAGAATCTCTTTCTCTATGCATGTCATTTTTATTTTGATTTTTCTTCAAGTCGGGCTAATAATTATCTTTCTGATCTTCCAGGTCACTCTAGGTGCAAGAAGAGAGCATACTCAAGAAATTATTAAACCAATAACTCTTTTTTCTGATCCTCCAGATCACACTTGGTGCAAATGGAGAGCATACTTTGAGAAGTTATCAATTTTCACCTTCCTTGAAATTTTCTTCTTGTTGTTGTTTTTTTTAAGAAATTGGCTACCTAGTTTCACTTCCCCGGCAACGACGCCAAAATTTTTGGTCAATTTAGTGTGTCCTGAATTGCTATATAAATTGTTAATCCAAGAGTCATAAACTGCTGAAGTGAAGTGCATTGTATATGCAAGATAACCGATTTCTTACTTCTTTGTCGTTTTTTATTTTTGGTTTGTTTTTGGGTTTATCTTTTGTTGATTCCCTAATGTGAGATGGAAAAAGTCAAGTATGGATTTAAGTGTTCAAGGCAATGGTGACCTCTAAAATAATTTCCAAACTTCAAAATTCTCAAAAAGGTTTTAAAACTTGCAGTGATGAAATCAATTCCTAAGAGAAAATAAAAATGTACCAAACAGTGAACTAGTGACAATGAAGCCCAGTATCCTTGCTGCTGTATAAAAAGAGAAAAAAAAAATGAACTCAAAGCAATTCAAAAACTGTAAGCAAAGTAAACTAAATCATACTACTTCAACTCATATTCTGACCCCTCACCATTCAACTCGCTCTGGCTATAGGAGGTAATCATAAACAAATTGCGTAATCTGATATCTAAATTGGATAAAATGAAACTAAGATCAAACTACACATTCATACTTCAATCCCTCACCATTCGGCTTGCTCTGGCTATAGGAGGTAACTGAAAATGGCATGAGTAATCTAATCACTAACTTGCAGGAGAATAAACTAAATCATATTACATCAACTCATATTTTCACCCGTCACCGTTCGACTCGCTCTGGCTATACTATATAGGAGGTAATCATAAACAAATTGAGTAATTTGATATCTAAATTGCATAAAAGTAAATGAGCAAGACAAAACTGAAAGAAATAAACAGTGTTGGAATTAGAACTCAGAAAATAAATCAGCAGAAGGACAAGATGATTTCATGTCATTAGTCATTAAAAAGCTATGTGAAATTGCCTGGGCTGTCTATAAGAACCTGAAAGAAAAACACTGATCAGTTAACAGTCATTAGAAAGCATAAAAGAAACTATGGAAAACAACTATCATGAATACCAAAAACTGTGTAATATATACAAGCAAACGATTATGGCATGAGTGACATAAAAGAAGAAAGCATGAAACTATACAGTAATTACAGAACCTTGGTGTATAGGGGCCCTCTGCAACCTCGGCCAATCAACAATCAATCACAAATTTAACTTAAGAACATCGTCTTATCATATATTAAAATGCAGTCATAATATAAAGATAGAGCACAACACAGTGAGCTCGTAAAATAGTCAAAATTACATATACCAAGCTAACTAATATGCGTATGATAATGCGTTATTTATAATTGAAGATGATACAACTACTTCCTAAATTCTGCGCTGCTAAATAGACACGTGAATAACCACGTTCGGAGATCTAGGAATATGGTAGCTGTGACAATTAAATCCAAGGAGTTGTGGCTGTTAGATTTGGTTCACGGAGCAGTCCACAGGTGTTAGCACACCTCTTGAGATTGAGGAATTTGCCACACAAGTCTTCACGTGGTGAAAAACAGAGTCCTGCCACCGCAAAACTCTTAGGTTGACCACCGCTTTGACTGTCCTTGACCATGGCCTTTTGTGAGTGATTCGGCTGAACTAAGGGGACACGTTCCATGTCCACATCATTTGCAGCTTGTCCATGTGGCCGGGTTCTCCAGTAGACACCTGTAACATAGACTTCAACAAAAAGGTTGCGGAAACTGACAAGATTCCGTAGCTGACTGAGCAAAAATCTAGATCAAACAACAGTCACAAGACATAGTCAGGAAACCATTTTATAAGCTATTTTTAAACTAATATGCAATGATTTGACAGCTTGGTGGTTCAAGTAACTGGAAAAGAAGGCTAAAAAGGTGTATAGGGAAGATGCAAGTTTGGGACTCAACAATACTCATAAAATTTTGGTTGTCACACAAGAAGCAACCATAAAAATATGTGTTGCAATCAAATGTATTTCAAAGTAAACTTTTCAAAAAGAGCATAATTATCAAATGATATGATTATGAAAAGTTAAAAGATAATCAATACAAAACCAAAGTTGATATAGAAGAAAACATTTTAAGAAGATAAACTTATGATTAAGGGAATCAATGCAATAGTTTCATGAGGACATGCAACATCTTTAGTTGGGGGGTATGTTGAGTCTCCAAAATCTCATCCACTTTCACCTTCATTTCCATAATTTTACCCTCATTATGTAACTCTATAACCCCATAACCTTACATTAAGTAACCATTTTCATCATTACATGGGTTTTTCATTATTATGTTACAAGTCATTGATTTTAAGTATTATAAGTGAATTAGTGATTAAATGTTAGGAAATTAACATATTTTCATATATATCTAAAAGTGTTATGAGTTTTCTAATATTATAGGCCTACTTGGAGACTCTTGAAAGGTCATATTTGGCCATCCAACCGCAAATTCTAATTTAAAATTCTAACTCATGAAGATTTTTGGAATAATTGTAGACGTGGATCATTAACTATGCACATTCAAAGGAGAAGAATCATGGATATGGGGATTTGTATCTTACATTGTTAGGTGATTGGTTGTAACCACAAAGAGATAAATGTGGATTTAGGAGATATCTAAGGATCTATACTTATTGTATAGTTATCCTCAAATTTTCTATAAATAGTAGTTCACCCTTCATACAAAGGGTTGTCAGTTGTTAATTGTAACTAGTTAGAGATAGTTTCTAGTTGGAGGTTCCAAGTTCCATCCATGTTGTTTTGTAAAGTGAGAAGACAAAATTCTTGTAATATCTTGTAGCTTCATCTTTATGAAATATATACTACCACTTTTATCTCAAAGATGTGATATTTTGTTTAGTGTGTTCGCTGAGGAATGGTGGGCCTTCATCAACCATAGTTTGCACATCTTTGTACATATTGGTAACATAGTGTAGTTGTTTTATTTCATTTATTTTCATGCAAGTGTGCTTTTACTTTCAGTAAATGTGATTTCATTCCAGTAAGTGTGACTTACTTTCTAGCAAGTGTGATTTCAATTATGCAAGTGTGGTGTGATTTCAGTTTTGCAAGTGTGATTTTAATTTCAAGCATGTGTGATTTCCTCTATGCAAGTGTGATTTCAATTTATTTATATTTAGTTTGGTTTGATTTGAATTAGATTGATTTAATTTTCTTTGTAATTAGTTTTAATTGCATTATATTAATCTAATCTGAAAGATAACCACCTAGTACATATAGTACATGTATACCTCGTTAGTTTACGAAACACCAGGTTGACAATTAATGACAAGGATTTAACAACAATTAAATCTCCTAAAATTTTTGTGCCATTGAAGGGGAGGTATAAATCGATGTTTATTTTGAAGTTTAGACATCAGAGGTATAAATCGATGTTTATTTTGAAGTTTAGACATCATTATAGTTGCATTCATTTTTAGATGCATGGTTAAAATCTTGTTAAAATCTTTTTGCATTTTAATAAATTTTCAAAAATTTGTAGTAAGTTGTGTGCACGACAAGAATTATCAACCATTTGGAATAATTCACAGACAATTAAGGAGTTTGAAGAATGTCCTTCCAAGAACTCTCTCAAATCCTAGCAACAACTGGGATATCTTCTTCTCAGGAAGAGTATATTTTAACTGCATTCCAAAATTTATCTATCTCTCCACCTCCATAAGAATATCTTCAAGTCTCTTTTGATTCCTTTTGTCAATTTGTTGAAGAGATTGAATAATCACACAATATTGTTGATGGGGAGAAACTACTAAAATTGGAGGAATCCACAATAAGGAAGGATATTCAAAGTGATTTAATACAAGAAAGGAATCAGGAATGTCATGGCCTTATTGAAAGATGGTTCCAATCAAGGATCAAATCACCTTATTTCATAATTGCATTATCAAAACAATTGGTCTTTCATGCTTTGATGTGTTTTACTGAATATTTTTCAAAACTGAGCATGAATACCTTTTTACTCCTGTTATGCACATGTTTACATTGGAAATATGCATACACTTGAAGCAAATTTTCTATTTCCAGTAGAATAGAGTAGGATAAAATCAATGAATAAAACCGAGTTTGGTAATGTGTTTCTTTTTTTTCTTCAGTTTTTAAGTTAGATTTCATTTTGTTTCAATTTTATTTATTGGTGGTGTAGTAAGAGCAAACCAGCTAACTTATCATTTGCAGGAAGATGTAAAAAGAGAAGGAATATTTGAGAAGAAGGAGAAAAAATAAGTGTTTTGAGAGCCACAATTTGAATTTAGAGATTAAATATTTTTTCTTTGTATTTTAATTTCACATTCTAAATGAATAAAGGGCTTCAATATTGTTGATTATGCTCTCTTATTGTGCTCTCTAAAACTTGGAATATTAGAAAAGACAATTGAACAAAGTTAGCTTTAAATTTTTCAATAAAAATTGGATAAAAGATCTAAATTCATAATAAAAGGTATAATTATAGGGTTCTATAAAGCTCAAATAGAAAAAAAATAATGTGTCCAATAGATCCATCACTATCGAAAACTCCCGTTTTGACTCTTTTTGCACCTCATTTGGTCAAAAATTGAGAAAGATATCATTGTTTTAAGTTTTTTCCCAATTCTGCTATTAATAAGCCTACAATTCGAACCAAGTCCAACTTGTGCACCCAAAAAAATGGGAACAACGCATGAATATGGCCTTCCCAACTGACATCTGAAATTGTAGGAGGATTAAAACCGACACCAATCCTCAACACCTGTGGTCATATTATGCTGCATAGGACCGTGGGCTAGGGCTTAACCCCGATCCCTTTTCCAAACAATGCGCGCAATAATGTTTAAATAAAGCTTTTGTGGCTATAATAAACAAGAAATAACTTAGTGGAGTTGGTAAAGAGATTTGATGCTTCTCATGAGGTTTTGGGTTCGATTCTCAAGAAGGGTAGTTTCGGCCATTAATAAATTTTGTTCACCATGAGAATGCCACGTGTCAATTCCTCGTTGGCCCACTGCAACAAAACATTGACAAATGAAAAACAACAATGTGTCCACCAATCAAAAAGTGCAAAGTGTCAAACGACCATTTGAAAATGAAGGTCCAATAAAAAATTTCCAAGTGTCATGACCCAATCAGTGTACAGACTACTGACTGGGCATTCCTGCAACTCAAAAATTTATTTTTTTGTTGTTTCACAAAATGATCAGAACACAAATTCGGGAGCATCCGAAGTTGGATTTCAGTGAAATCAAGTGTGTTGGATTGAGAGTAATACGATCTACACCTTTTTGCGGTTTTCAAGCTAACACAAGAATTTTTAATTTCGAGCATTTTCTTTATCCACGAGATCATGGACAAGGGTGGAGTGCTAGAGAAAAAGGAAAAATGCAGTTACAAACTTAGACTTTCATAAAAACTTCCAAATATTTAGAAACCTAATAGCAATAATTGAAAAACCACCATTTGAGTTTAATTGCAAGTTGTAAAGTGGCAAGGAAGTGCAACAATCCATATATTTGGTAGTTGCAGAATCGACACAATTTAGTAGCTTATGAAAATTATGTTTATGATTTATTGATGAAGCATTAAGTGTGTGGAGAAGAGGTCTCAGGCTCAAAATTGGTTGGAAATACAATGAAGGAGTCACCAACAAAACAATAACAGGTGATCCATGGCACTAATTAGGTAAAAGTGCATTTAACTTTTCATTCTTGAATTTGTTTTATTAGTATTATTTCTGAGGTTTTTGTGTATATATCAAATTAAGAGGGACTAATCACCTTTCTCTTTTGATAGTCTTACATTTTATTTTCGAAATAGCTAAGTTTTTGCAGGTTCCATGATGATGAAAGAAGAGCACTATATGAGTGAGTATTTAAAAAAAAAAGAAAGTTTCTTTCAGAAGAGCATGATCATTCAATGAAACATCAGATCCACTACACCATTTCTACTAAACACATACCCATTTTACCATTGCTACACATTTTTAGCTTACATTCGATCCATAACTATCCATCTCCCTACTACCAAAAACTCATTTCCCTTTGCGATCTTCATATTTTCCTGCCCAATTTTCACTCACACTTAACCCAAAAGTAAAGTCATTCAACTGCCTTACAAAGTTGAATCATCCCATTTTCCATTTCCTTCCCATCAAATAAACCTTGCTTCAATGCACATTTTCCATCTATTGTTCTTAAAATTATTATTTCATACTTGCATTAGATGACGAAGAATTCATTAAGGCCTTCCTTCTATCAAGTTTTGACCCATTGACTGGGACACATCATCTGGGATCAAAACTATAGATCTTTCAAGTACCTTGAGGCTTGCATGCCTTAATGGAAAGCTCTCTCACCAATAAACAGTGGGAATACATCAATGTCCCTTGTTTGTTGGATCTTCTAGGTGACTCAACTACGAAACATCTATTCATACCTAGTAATATGTACTTAGGCATCTTGACTCTCATTGACATCAACTGTGAGTAGTTTCGTGTTGGTTAATGGCATTCATTAATGGCCAGTAATCCAACAATTTCTTTTCTAAGTTCGACATTGACACATCTATTCACACAGATAAGAATTATGCCATCGAGTGGGAACGAATGAAGACTACATCATTTTAGAAGTTTGTAGTAGGACTCAATTCAACAACCATAGCAATAAAGATTCCAATCTCAGCCTCTATTCAAACAACCAAGAGAAAGAAGAAGCAAGATCAGATTCCTTTAGTTCATATTCCATGATCCAGCAGAAGTAGCCACACTCATCAATATACATAGCTTGTCCACATTTTAGGTAAGTGAAGCTATGTAATTTTGTAATATTTAATCATGTAATTCCTTAAATGCTAAAATTGTGATTTTGGAAAATACCTCACCGTATTCATATTCCCTTTCTTATTTGCAAGAAAATTGAAAACATTATAAGTTTGGTAGAAGGGATATATATATTTCATGCCACATGTCACATTTTATTTCATCCTACCCAACATATTTTTCCCAGATCAAATATTATGGAATTTTGATTCAAAATATAAAAAATATATGTTTTGCAATGATCAATTGATGAGTACATTAAATTGTTGACAATGAATATGGGATTTACAAATAGAATTCTCAATGTTTTCAAGTATTTTGATGCAACAAAAATAAGAAAAGTATTGTTACACAATAACCAATGCTCATAAAATTTTGGTTGTCACACAAGAACCAACCATAAAAATATTTCAAACTACGCTATCCAAAAGGAATAAAATTGTCAACTGATATGATTATGAAAAGTTAAAAGAGAATCAATACAAAGCCAAAACTCATATAGAAGAAAAATATTTCAAGAAGACAAAATTATGATTAGGGGAATCAATGCAATTGTTGCATGAGGACATGCAACATCTTTAGTTGGGGGGTATGTTTAGTCTCCAAAATTTCAACCACTTTCACCTTCATTTCCTTCATTTTACCCTCATTCTATAACTCTAGAGCCCAATAAACTTGCATTAAGTAACCATTTTCATCATTACATGGGTTTATCATTATTATTTTCCAAGTCATTGATTTTAAGTATTATAAGTGAATTTGTGATTAAATGTAAGGAAATTGACATATTTTCATATATATCAAAAAGTGTTGTGAGTTTTGTGATATTGTAGGCATACTTGGAGATTTGAAAAGAGTCATATTTGGCCACCCAACCACAAATTCGAATTTCAAATTCACACTCATGAAAATTTGTGGAATAATTGTAGAAGATATGGATCATTAACTATGCACATTCAAAGGAGAAGAATCATGGATAAGAGGATTTGTATCTTACATTTTTAGGTGATTGGTTCTAACCACAAAGAGATAAATGTGTATTTACGAGAGATCTAAGGATCTATATTTATTATATATTTATCCTCAATTTTTTTTATAAATAGGAGTTCACCCTTCATACAAAGGGTTGTCAGTTGTCAATTGTAACTAGTTAGTGTTGTTGTTAGTGATAGTTGCTAGTTGGAGGTTCCAAGTTCCATCCATGTGGTTTGTAAAGTGAGGAGAGAAAATTCTTGTAATATCTTGTAACTTCATCTTTATGAAATACATACTACCACTTTGATCTCCAAGATGTGATAGTTTGTTTATTCTGCTTGCTTAGGAATGGAGGCCCCCCATCAACCACAGTTTGCACATCTTTGTACATATTGGTAACATAGTGTAGTTTTTTATTTCATTTCTTTTCATGCAAGTGTGATTTTACTTTCAGCAAGTGTGATTTCATTTCAGTAAGTGTGATTTACTTTCCAGCAGGTGTGATTTCAATTATGCAAGTGTGGTGTGATTTCAATTCTGTAAGTGTGATTTCAATTTCAAGCATGTGTGATTTCCTTTATGCAAGTGTGATTTCAATTTCTTTATATTTGGTTTGGTTTGATTCGAATTAGATTGATTTAATTTATTTTTTAATTAGTTTTAATCGCATTAGATTAATCTAATATGAAAGATAGTAGCCTAGTACATATAGTACAGGTATACATCGTTAGTTTATGAAACCCCAGGTTGACAATTAATGACAGAGATTTAACTTATATTTAAATCACCCAACAATTGTCTCAATATGAAAATCAACCATGGTCAACCATGGTACAACGTCGCATTGTGATAAGGATTGTCTCAATATGGAAATCAACCATGGTGAACCATGTTTATTTTAGGGTTTATAATATTTATCTTAGGGGTCATATACCTTGGGTTTATAATTTTTATTCCTTGGGTTTATAATATCAATCCCTTGGGTTTATTAATCTAAGGGTTTATATTCCTAGGGTTTAATAGTATTTGCTTAGGTCTATAATCCCTTGGAAATCAACCATGGTCAACCACGTTTATTTTTGGGTTTATAATATTTATCTTATGGTTTATATACATTGGGTTTATAATATCAATCATGTTCAACCATGGTCCAATGTCACATTGTGACATAGATTCTCTCGATTTGAAAATCAATAATGGTCAACCATAGGTAACCAAGGTCAAATATGACATTGTGACAAGGATTGTCTCAATATGAAACTCAACTATGGTAAACCATGCTCAACCATGTTTATTTTAGTGTTTAAAATATTTATCTTAGGGCTTATAATATTGGTCCCATGAGTTTTATATTATTCAACCATGATTAAACATCATCAACCATGGTCAACCAAGTTTTATAAAATCAATTATGGCCAACCATGGTCCAATGTCACATTGTGACAAGGATTATCTCAATATGAAAATCAACCATGGTTAACAATGTTTATTTTAGTGTTTATATACCTTAGGTTTATAATATTAGTCCCTTGGTATTATTATTATTCCCTTGGGTTCATAATTGTTTGGGGTTTTTGTATTAATCCTTTGGTTTTATTATTCCTTTGGGTTTATAATATCAATCTCTAGGGTTAATTAATCTAAGGGTTCAACCATGGTCGAATGTTTCATTGTGACCAAGATTGACTCATTATGAAAATCAACCACGTGGTAAACCATGGTCAACCATGTTTATAATAATTATTTTAGTGTTTATGTACCTTGGGTTTATATTATTCCCTTGGGTTTAATATTATTCCCTTGGGTTTTTAGTATTAATCCGTTGGGTTTATTATTCCCTTGTATTTACAATATTAATCATGGTCAACCATGGTGCAACATTGCTTTGTCACAAAAATTGTCTCACTATGAAAATCAACCATGCTCAACCATGGTGCAACGTCGCTTTGTCACAAAAATTGTCTCACTATGAAAATCAACCATGCTCAACCATGCTCAACCATGGTGAAATGTCACATTGTGACAAGGATTGTGTTCATATGAAAATCAACCATGTTTAACCATGTTTATTTTAGGGTTTAAAATATTTTTCTTAGGGTTTATATACCTTAGGTTTATGTTATTAATCCCTTAGGTTTAATACTATTGCATTGCGTTCATAATTCCTTGATATTTTAGTATTAATTCCTTGGGCTTAAAATAGTAATCCATTGGGTTTATTAAGAAAAGGGTTCATATTCCTAGGGTTTACTATTATTCCCTTGGTTTTATAATATCAATATGTTGGGTTTATTAATATAAGGGTTCATCTTCCTAGGGTTTAATATTATTCCCTTGGGTTTTTAGTATTAATCGTTTAGGTTTATTATTCCATTTGTTTATAATATTGATCATGGTTAGCCATGGTCAACCATGATCAATCATGGCCAACCATGTTTCATAAAATCAATCATGATGAACCATGGTCCAATGTCGCATTGTGACAAAGATTGTCTCATTATGAAAATCAACCATGCTCAACGATGGTCAAGCATGTTTATTTAGGGGTTTATAATATTTATCCTAGAGTTTATATACCTTGGGTTTAATATTATTCTCTTGGGTTTATAATATCAATCATAGTGAACCATGATCAATCTTGGTCAACCATGTTTTATAAAATCAATCCTAGTCAACCATGGTCCAACATCACATTGTGACAAAGATTGTCTCAATATGAAAATCAACCATGGTCCAATGTTGCATTGTAGCAAATATTGTATCGATATGAAAACCAATCATGGTCAAACATGGTCAACCATGGTCCAACATCGTATTGTGACAAGGATTGTATCAATATGAAAATGAACCATGGTCTACCATGTTTATTTTAAGGTTTATAATATTTATCTTAGGGTTTATATACCTTGGGTTTATAATATTAATCTCTTGGGTTTAATATATTTTAATTATGTTTATATTTGCTTGGGGTTTTAGTATTAATCACTTGAGATTATAATATCAATCCCTTGGGTTTATTAATCTAAGGGTTCATACTCATAGGGTTTAATATTATTCCCTTGGGTTTTTATCAATAATATCAATAATCCCTTGGTTTTATAATATTAATCCAAATTGTGTATAATAATCATCCCTTGGGTTTAATGTTATTCCCTTAGATTTATAATATTACTCCTTAAGGTTTATAGTATAAATCCCTTAGGTTTACTATTTATTAATACAGTATTTTCTTAATGTATAATTAATATATAAATATATTAATATTAGGGTTTATAATATAGGTTTTATAATATTGGGTTCGATATTATGGTTTATAATATTAAGTTTAAAATATAGCATATATTAAGTTGTGCCCTATGGTATATATCAACCACATTTATTAATATGGTTGTGGTAATTAATTAGTGCATAGATGTTGATTAATGGTCTTGACAATGAAATCCACATCATCACATGTTGATGTCGCACACGGCATGAAGCACATTGCATAAACAAACTCAAGGTCCTATTATGGTTGGTTGACGTGCTTTTTTTTTTTTCCGAAGAAAAAGCAAAACTTTTTATTAAGAAACATAAAAAGTTTACATTCCGATGCTGTCTTGAGCCGATCTAAGGGCTCGTTGGTTGCTGTTTTGTTCTACATAGATTGCTGTTACAACTGTTATATCCAACAAAAAACTGTACAGTTATCCTCCCGGCTGGAGGCATAAATATACATCAGTTGAAAACACTTCAGGTTCTAGGGTCTCCTTCGTTGGAGGAAAACAACCCCTTTCAGAAAGTTTTAAAAGGTCTAGTTATACAAAAAGACATAAAAACTGCATATATGATAGACTGTTCTGCTGAAAAAGATCATGTAAAAAGGACAATAATAACCGAGAGAAAGATATATATAAACTGTGGACATAAAAACCAGCAAGAAGTATCCGAGAAAAACTGCTATCAAAAATAATATAAAAGCTGTAGTCATTGTGGTAGAGCATAAGGGGGATGATGAGAAATGTGTGACTGCCCCTGTCTGATCTCTTCTACTGTCCAACTGCCCATATCCTGTTGTAGACCAGCCTTAGAAAGTTGATCCGTGTCTTCATTTTTATCCTTGTAAATGTGGCAGATGGAAAACTTATTAAAAGATGACTTTAAAAAAGTAATTTCTTCCACAAGAGTCTTCAAAATCTGATTTTGACATGATGCATTTCCAATGACCCATTTTATAACATTAAGTGAGTCCCCAAAGATTTGGATTGAGTTGATATTTCTGTGAAGAAGCCAGCATAAGAGAAGGCGCAAATCAGACAGTTCAGCATAGTTATTTGTGCCTGTACCCAGCCCTACAGATGCTTTTAAGGAGTGTTAGAATGAATGTGTATGCACAACCCCGCTCCAGCCTTATTGTTTTGGGATGCCCCATCAAAAAAAGCCCACGGAATGCCCTCTTGTAAGTTGATTTGCTTTTGATTATTTTTAAGATTTTTGGCTTCAGGGGGCGGAATGGCTGAGTATATAGCAGCAACATTGGTAGCAGTGATGGAAGTGGGGATGTCCTTGTCTTGAAACAGGCTTTTGTTTCTAGCCAGCCAAACTCCCCAAAAGAAAATAAGGAGCAAGTTCCTCATGTTCCCCTCCGGGTAGTTTTGCCACCATTTCCTCCAAGCCACTTCCATAGGATCAGGACCCCACTGAGCTTTTATCTTAAGCAGAACAGTAACCTCCTCCCATATCTTTTTTGAGACTGCATAGGTTGAAAAAAGATGATTGATGGTTTCCTCTTCAGACTTGCACAAAGGGCATCGTCCAGGCCCAACTAGAAACCTGGCTTGTAATATGTCCCAGGTTGGAATCTTCCTTTTTAGAATGCACCAAAGAAAGAGCCTAGCTTTTGTTGGGCATTTGAGTTTCCAAATGTTTTTAGCCCAACAATCTGGAGCTCCCCAATCCTTCTTTCCCATTAGGTAAGAGTATCCGTCTTTTGGGGAATAGTCCCCAGTTTTTCCTTGAGCCCACATCAAGCGGTCTTGTTCCTCTTTGATCCAGACATTTGAGCGTTGCAATTCTTTGGTGAAAACCTCCCACTCGTTCTTCCATCTGACATCTATTCCTAAGTCTTCCACACTTTGCCATGCCTGTCCCCAAAAGGTAGACTGACCCACTTTCTCCACCTGATTGAGGTTGGTAATTCCTATGCTGTCTAGATGGCTTAGTAGCCATGGTGACAGAGCATAAGCTTCATTGCATCCTACCGAGGGATCTCTGCCAATTCTGATCTGTCTTCCATCGCCCACTTTCCAAGCTAATCCTTGCTCAATCACTGAAAAGGCTTCCACCGTGGCCTTCCATATGGCGGAGATATTCTTTAACTTTTTATCCTGACTCCTAATCCATTCTTCCAAAGGGACTGGATCGATGTACTTCCTTTTCACCACCCTTGTCCACAGATTCTCCATAGTTATTAATCTCCAACCAGATTTTGCTGCTAATGATAGGCTGAAATCAGGGAGTCTTTTTATTCCCCATCCTCCCCAATCTTTTGGTCTAGCTACTTTGTCCCAGGCTACCCAGGGTAAGATCGAGGACTCATTTGTTCCTGCCCATAGAAATCTGCAACAAGTTCTTCTGATTTTCTCCATTACTCCTTTGGGAATCCAAGTCAAGGTAGCCCAGTATATTGGGATGGCTAACAATACTGATTTGATAAGGGTTAACCTGCCAGCTCTGGAGAGCCACCTGAAGCTCCAGTGTGAGATTTTGGCTTCTATCTTTGCTATAAGCCAATTCCAATCCTCTTTTTTATATGCTGCTGGCTTTAGCCAAAAACCCAGATATTTGAAAGGGGAGTCCAGAGGTTGAAGGGGGAAAGGGAATAGATTAGCCATTCTATTCCTTTCTCTTCTTTCAAAATCTGCCACACAGACTTGAGATTTTCTAGAATTTATCTGCATTCCAGTAGCTTTCAGAAATAGATCGAAAATGCATTTTAACTCCTTAATTTCATTGAGAGATCCATTGGTAAAAATCAATATATCATCGACAAAAAGTAAATGAGTGATGAATAGATTAATTGCTACCTCAATACCTTTTACCTTCTCCTCTCTTCTGGCTTTGTGAATCAATATGCTTAGCCCTTCCGCCACAAGAAGAAATAGGAGGGGGGATAGCGGACAACCTTGCCTGAGGCCTCTTTGGCTGTTAAAAAATGGGGATGCTGCTCCATTGATCAATACTGCAAAACTGACATTTGAGATGCAACCCATAATCCAGCTAATGAAAGAATAATTAAAGCCCACATGAGTTAACAGCATCCTGAGATATAGCCAGCTTATCCTGTCATATGCTTTGGAGAGATCGATTTTGAGTATTGCTCCCTTCTTTTTCTTCAATCTGACACTATGAATAATCTCCTGGGCTACTCCAATAGCTTCATGAATTTGTCTTCCATCCAGGAAACCAAATTGTTCCATTGATATATTTCTTGACAGGATAGGAACAATTCTGAGAGCAATGACCTTTGCTATAATCTTGTATATGCAATTACATAAGGAGATTGGTCTAAAGTCTTCAAAGCTCTCCGGATCATCCTTCTTAGGAATGAGAGCAATAAAGGTAGAATTGAAAGGTCTGTAGACTTCTCCTTTCTGTCTTGTCTCTTCAACTACCTCAGTATTTTCAGAGCCTATTAGATCAAAAAAGTGGAGAAAGAGTTCTATGGTCTAGCCATTGGGGCCTGGACTTTTATCCTTACCCATAAGCTTCATGGCTGCTTCAACCTCCTCCTTGGAGACCGGGATTGAAAGCTCTTCTGCTTCATCCTCCTCAATGAATCTTGGGAAGCATTGTGCTGTTCTTATAACTTCTGCAATGATAGCCTCTCCCGGATCAGAAAAGATTTTCAGGAAGTGTCTCTGTCCTAAACCAGATAGCCCTGGGAAAGAGTTGACTTCCCTCCCTTCTTCATCTTTAAGGCTCCAAATAGTATTTACCGATTTTTTGCCTTTGGCAAAGTTGTGGAAAAACCTAGTATTTTCATCCCCTGATTTTAGCAAGATAGCCCTACTCTTAAGTCTCCACTCTTCTTCCTTGTCCAGGAGGATTTTGTTTTGCAGCTTCTCCAGATGGAGGATTCGGTCCTTTGAGGCCTGCGAGGAGTAACCATCTACCTCAATGCTTTCCATCTGCTTCAGCTCCTCCCTGAGTCTATTCAATTCTTCATCTTGTTTCAGTTTCCTGTCCTTGGCCCAGGAGATTGTAGCTTTCTTCAGTCTTTTGAGATTCTCCATGAACAGGAAGCACTTATCCTCTCCTTTATTGTGAACTGGGTGAATCCAAGTTTCCTTAAACAGGTTACTGTAAGAAGGGTCTTGGAGCCAAGAAGTATTGAACTTAAAAGGGGCGGGTGGTTTAGGAGGAGGAAGTGTAAGATCCAAAAATACAGGGAAATGATCTGAATTCCCTACTTCCTCAACCCACTGTCTGAGAATAGGAACTTTGAAAGCTAAAGACTCGGATAACAGAAAACGATCTAGTATTTTGGCGATCCGGTCCTCCCCTGTCCTTCGATTCCTCCAAGTGGGCTTTAGTTTGTTTGGGGAAGGATCTATGAGATTGTTTTCCGTTAATAGATTAAAGAAGAAAGCTGTGAGGGGATCTTCTCTAGCTGATGGACCCCATGCTTCTACTCTACCAATGGAGAAGTTAAAATCACCCCCCATAATCAATGAGGAGGATTTCAAAATCGATTTTGACATCAATTCGTTCCAAAATTTTTCCCTACGCTGGCAAGGCCCATAAATATTAACTATAGTGATGGGAAAGGTGAAATCAGGAGAAATAACCTCCATTCCCATGACCTGTTTCATCCCCCATTGGTTAATGACCTTAACCCGCCCTTCTTTGATTCCAATAGCAATGCCCCTCGAGTGTCCAGATGAATCAGTAGCAGAAAAGCTCCATCCTGGCAAAAGGGTCTTTAGCATGGATTCAATCTCTGAGGCCTTCCCCAAGGTTTCTTGTAAAAAAATAACATCAACTTTTGAATTAAGGATCCACTCTTTCAAGGCCAGTTTTTTAGGTTTGCTGGCCAAACCTCTGCAATTCCAGGTCGTCAAGATCATTTTATAACACCAACAAGGTGTTGCACTGCTCTAAGAACCCCAGGGATAGAATATTGTTTGCCATCTGCAACATCCAGCTTGGCTTTAAGTTTGGCTTTGGACATGTCTGATTTCCTACCTCTCTTGTTTTTAATACAGCACTGAGAGGGAGACTGTCCCAACCCTCCAATAGCCCTCGGAAGTACAGGCTTCCCTCCCAAGGATCTCAAGTTGTAAGGGCAGGGGGTACGAGATGCAGGTTGAGCAAGGGGAGGCCAGTTTTCTTCACAGTTTAAATCAAGGGACGGTAGAGCCTCAGAGATAGAGTCTACATCCGGGGATATCACATCATGTTCCATTTTTTCTTTATTGTTATTTAATTTAGCTGGAATGATAGGAGACGAGACATTCAAAGAAGCTGAAATATGATCAGGAGAATTACGAAGAGAAACTGGGGTCCCTGAACACATACCCAATTCATCTTCGCCGAGGGGGTTTTGTTCTGCAGGTGTTTCCTTGGCGATCTCCTCCACAACTTCCACTTCTTTCGCGATCTCCTCCACAGCTACCGCTGGGTGAGGGTCACTGGCATGAACCACCTCTCGCATTTGGACATTTTCAGACAGTGGGTCCTTTGGATACTCCTCGGTCTCCATTTCCTCTGTGCCTTGCATCTCCGGATTTTCATTCTCCTTAGTCATCTGTGAGGGATTTGGTGCAGATTCTCTGTAGACTGAAGTCCTCCTGAAGCGTCTCCTTCTTCTGAGCTGCGGACAGTCTTTTGCCAGATGCCCATATTCATGGCAGCGATGACACCTAAACGGCAAGTGTTCCTAGTCTAAAAGCTGCTCGAACACATAATCTTTGTATTGTAGATTGATTTTTTGAGCCAGGCCTCTGCTCGGATTGAGGAGTACCAGCATACGAGCCATCGCTCTGTTTTTAGTCTCCAGAAATGTCATGTCTGCTTCCATGTAAACATCCAGCCTATTCCCAATTGATTTGAAAACAACTTCTGTCCAAAGAAAGGATGGTAGCCCCGGAGCTCTCACCCAAACTGGGAACTCATCCGTTCTCTCTTTGATTGCATCAAAAAGAGGGGTCCATTTCTTCATCAAAACAGGAATGTTCCCAATGTGCCAGTTCCGACGATAAACCCATTCTGCCGAATCCTTGTCTATGAAACTGAGCTTAAACCATCCCTTTGCTAAACATTGGGCTTCAAACTGTAATGGTCTATCAGAAACAAAGCAATTCTCACCCCATGCTTGAAGAAATTCCGAGGAAAATTTCTTACCTCTAGCTCTACCGACCAAGGTACAGTCCGCAACAGCTAGGGTTTCTTCGATGGAAACCTCCATCCCAAGGACCAGATTACCGTCAATCTCCTGAGATCCAATAGGTCTGTGTGTTTTCCTTTTCACCCATTTGCTTCTTAAACCTTCCGCGGATGCCCTGGCTCCCCTGCGCACTTCATTCCGTTCTGGATTCGTCTGAGCATTGTCCACATGGTGTTCTATCTCCGGCTGTGTTTGATGCTGGTCGACGATGCTTGTGTCGAGATTCCCTAGTGGAAAAAGACCAACTGCAGACCCATCGAGGCCTTCTCGCTCCCCCACAGAATAGTCACTATAACCTCCTGCAGAACCTCCTTTTGGTGCTGGAGAGTCTCTTGGCAGAGAGATTCTAGAGAGTGTGGGAAAACCCCCAGGAACCCTTGAATGACCAAGGCCAGAAGAAAGCCCCAACTGCGCTATCTCTTCGAAACCCTTTGAAGGCGCAAACTGGCTTGGAACGACTTTGCCCTTTGGATCAGAATGAAACCCCTCCTCTTTTGACCCTTCCGCCACATTTTCGCTTCCCACCAGCTTAGAAAGGGTGGGAAGATTGGAATTGTAAACCTCTCTGCCAGAATCCTCACCTTGGAACATAAACGATGGGTTTTCCGCCTGGGATAATGCTTCCAACCTTGACAGTTCGTAAGCTCCAAAATAATGTTCCATGTTTTGTGCAGTGGTATCCTTCCCCCACATGGAGAGGATATCTTCCAATTCTGGGTCCAGGTCTACTAGATCGGCGGGATTAACCATGGTTAGATGCCGTTCCAAGGCAAAAACGACAGCCAACAGTCAGAAAGCTTTCACACTTACGCGGCTTCTAGTGAGAAACGGAAAGGGGCGGAAAAAAACTGCAAACAACTGTAGTAGAAAATCTTTTAACATAAAAACCGATAAAAAATTCATGCGCCAGGGAGTAAAAAAAAGGACCACCTCCATCTGCCAGTCGCCTGGACAAAAAAGAGACCCCTGCGCCTACAGCTGTTCGAGGAACCTGGCTTCGAGCTACCTACCCATGACCTGAGCGAGGTTCCAAACGGAGCCCTAGTGTCGAAACCCTAACCTGCTCCATCGCCCTCATCTCGGTTGGTTGACGTGTTACTCATGGCAGAAAAAATTATATAATTAAAATATTAAATGATCTCAACTCCATCCCCCAACGTGGGAAATTATTCGTGGGTGGTCTTCACTTTGATGAAAAACAACTCGTAGATAGCCCCTGTGAGGCTATTTCTTGTAAGGGGTCCGACCTAGAAGATACAATGGTTTTTCCATTTTGAGCTCACAAGTGTCGACCCGAAGACCCTTGCAAGATTCATGCACAGGCTGTTGAAGGTGCCCCCAGCCAATATATTGGCACCCATGATGAATACAATGCAGGAGGAAATGGCGCCTAGGGTGCCATTGTTGGAGTTGATTGTCGTGGCACACACCATGTAGATGAGGCTGGATGTCATTACAAACTCCAACACTAGAGCGTTTACCAACCCCATGCCCGAGGACAACAAGAACACCCCTAATGGCATGAATCCATGTCAAAAATATTCTTTGACACTATACGCCATCAAACGAAGTTAGAAAGAAACCAACGAGTGGAAAAATGGCTTCCCTTGCCATTTACATGGTGTTGTAAGCCATGGAAGCTTGGTAGTCTTAGGTCTTTCGACACACTATAAAAGATATGACACGCTCGCTCTGATACATTTTATCGGTGGCCAAAATCTTTGTAATGATTGTGAACTTATTTGGAGATGAAAACACTGATCCCAAATAGATACCATTGCAAACAAATAGATATCATTGAGATTCATGTGTGATGGGACGATTCAATTCCATTGACCACATTCTCAGGAATGACTGAATCAATTCCAATGGGCTTTCGAGCTGGACATGGAAAAACCACTCAATATTCTGGGTCAGACCCCTTATTGGTGGTGGCCTTGCAGCGATTGTCTTTTATTTGGTTTTCATCAAAGAGAAGTCCACCCATGAACGATTTCCCACGGAGTTTATGTTGGAAGAAACTGAAAGTAATTCCAACTACCCAGAACCAATTTTCAACTGTGATTTTAATGCAGTATCTAGAAAGTGTTGATAAAGGGGCAAGCTTCTTCAGGAAGCCACCACCTGAATTGATATCCAGAAGCTTCTTCAGCTTGTATAAATACCTGTTTGATCAATGAATGGAAGCATGTTGTGAAGTTCAAGTTATGTTCTGTGTTTGTGTGTTTGCATCCTTGCTCTCTCTCTCTGTCATGGTATCATAGCAAGGTTGAGGGCTGAGTGTGAGAGCCTGCTGTGTGTGTGAGTCGAGCACTGAGAGTTTTTTACAAGTGGCGGCAACAAGGTTTGGGGTTCTCGTATGGTCAGATAGTTTGAGCAGAAGACTATGTTTGGGGTTCTTGTATGGGCATATTTTATTGCAATAACAATAATCAAATATCCTCTGCAGTTGTGAGCGAAGATCCTTGTTTTAACGCAACACATTCTTAACTTCTTACGGCTCTGTGGAAATCATTTTTTGTCTTGCCTTTGCTATGTTCATGGGTTTTGCTGTAGGGTTTCGCTCTGGATGTCAATCTTTGAGGCACGCTCATGCTTTCCTGAAGATAGCTACATAACTACAGTGGTTTGTGTGAAGATTACTGATGAAGCGGAGCACTATCAGGGAGACAATACTGGCGCATAGAGGACTGTGTGTCGTGAAGAGCCACTGTGATTGTGCAGATTGCTGGTTCTTGAGCCATGTGCTGCCAAGGAAATCGAGGTGAAGATTTTTTGATTTCCAAGATGAAGTTGTTGTACCTCAAAATAAGCTAGTGGGGCGAGTATTTTTTGTTTTTAAGTTGTCTCTTCAAAGTTCGTTTGAGCAATAATTTAAAAAAGTTCTGAAAAAATTTGGAAATTTTTAATGGTGAAAAGGAGTTAATGTTTTTATGGTGCATGAGTGGTGAAAAGGTTTCTGAGATTTAGTGAAAATTGGTGCATTTGGATTTAGATTTGGTGGCATTTTTGTGATTGGATAAAGTTTGTTTCCATCATGGCAAATTTATTGCTTGACACTTATATGAATGAATCCACCAAACTTGATGGAGAAAATTATGTGAATTGGAAATTCAAGTTAATGACTATTTTAGAAGGAAATAATTTGTGGTCCATTGTGAGTGGGGATGAGCTCAAACCCACTGTTGCAGGTTCTATCCAGATTGGGAGAAAAGGGAGACAAAAGCAAAGGTGTTGCTGCGTATGTCCGTAAAGGACAACATTATTCCTCACATCAGAGATTGCAAGACATCAAAAGAAACATGGGATACACTGAAGGGTTTGTATGAAACAACAAATACAAACTGAATCTTGTTTTTGAAGACTAAGCTTTTATCTCTAAAAATGGAAGCAAATGAAAATATGAGCAATTTCATATCTCGTGTCAAAGATTTAAGTGATAAGTTAGGAGATATTGGTGAAAAGGTGTCTAGTATTGACTTAGTCACCATCACATTAAATGGTTTAGTGCAAGATGATCAAATTTTTGTTTCAAGTCTGGAAACTAGAGAGAAACCCCCTACATTTGATGAATTGACATGAATTCTTCTACAAGAGGAGGAGAGGATGAAGAGCTTTAATTTGGGCTCTAGCAGTTTAGATTTGGCATTGGTGGCTAAGGGAAAATATCCATACAGAGGCAAGCCATGGGACAAGAACAAAGGAGGCAAGTTTCAAGAAAAACAAAAAGGTATGACACAGTCTAAATTTCCAATCCATAAGACAAATGATGAGTGTTATTATTGTGGAAAACCTGGGCATCATTCTAAAGATTGTTATAAAAGGAAATATAATAAGTCTAGGAAAAGAAACAGAAGGCATAATGGAAATTTTGTGGACAAAGATACCTCAATCAGTGATGGATTTAAAAAATCTTAAATTGTTTGTTTCTGATGCTGCGTTGTCTGTCGAAAATGATGATAAGAATGCTTGGTTCATTGATTCTGGTGCATCACTCCATATGTCTTGTAATAAGGAGTGGCTTGATGAATATCATGAAAACATTGATGGAACATATGTTTGCCTAGGAGATAACCGATCACATAAGTTCAAGGTTATGGAGTAATAGGTGTAAATTTGCCTAATGGACAAGAGAAACAGATCCATAATGTGATGTATGTTCTTGATATCAAAAAGAATTTAATTTCTGTTTCTACTATTACTGACCAAGATTTGAAGGTGGAATTTGTTAAATCACAGTGTGTAGTGAAAGACATTCAAGATAAGTACAAGGTTATTGCCACAGGAACCAGAGTTGGAGGCTTGTATAAGTTGGATGTGACCAGGAAAAGTCATCAAGCGTTGGCATCTACAACAATATCAACAGTAGATTTATGGCATCAAAGGTATGGACATCTAAATCACAAAGATTTAATGCTACTTCAAAAGAACACTATGGTTGAAGGGCTTCCTGTCTTGAAGAATGATCATGTTGAATGTGAAGCATGTGTACTTGGCAAGCAACATAGGGAGGAATTTCCTATACATAAAGAAAAAAGGCAAAGGGAAATACTTGAATTAATTCATACTTATGTATGTGGACCTATGAAAACTAGATCTATTGGTGGAGCATGGTATTTTCTTGTTTTTTTGGATGATAGATCCAGATATACATGGGTTTATTTCATAAGAAAGAAGAGTGATGTTTTTGAGTACTTTAAAGAATTTAAGAATATGGTAAAAAAACAAACTGATAATTACATCAAAATTTTGAGATCTGATCAAGAGGAGAATTCAAATCAAGAGAATTTAATCAATATTGTAAAAGCAATGGGATTATACAACAATTTACAGTGCCACATACACCTCAGCAAAATGGAGTTGTTGAGAGGAAAAATAGAACACTAGTTGAATATGCACGTAGTATGCTTCAAGGTAAAAATACCTCTAATGTTTTTTGGTCTGAAGCCATTAATACTGCTGTTTATTTGAAAAATAGGAGTCCAACCAAAAGTTTAGAGCTTAAAACACCTTTTGAAGCATTTTATGGGTACAAACCAAAAGTGAGTCATTTAAGAGTTTTTGGTTGCAAGGCATTTGCTCATATTCCAAAAGATGAAAGAAGAAAACTTGATGCAAAGTCAATTAAGTGCATATTTATTGGTTATTGTGATAATCAGAAAGCATACAAGTTGTTTGATCCCAGTACTCATAAACTGCTTGCAAGTAGGGATGTGGTGTTTCATGAGATTGCAAATGAAGGTGATAAAATAAATAATACTAGTGTGCAACATGATATTGATGATTATGTCAAATTAGATCCAAGTGTTGAACAAGAATAAGAAAAAGCACAGGAACAAGTACAAGTTCAAGAGCAAGTGGCATCAAGGAGTCATGACACTCCAAAGAGAGGAGAGGAGACTTTGCAAAGCTGAAAGAAAGATGAAAGTAGTAAAACTCCAAGAAGGTCATCACATCAAATTCAGGTACTTGTAAAGTATAAAGATTATGCATTAATGTCTTATGAATGTTGTAGAACCTTCAAGCTATGATGAAGCTAAAGAATATGAAGAATGGAGAAATGCAATGAATGAAGAATATAACTCTATAATGAAGAATGACACATGGGAATTAACAGAATTGCCTAAAAACAAAGTTCCCATAGGATGCAAATGGCTTTATAAATCTAAATTTAATGCTGATAGAAGTATTGATAAACATAAAACTAGATTGGTTGCAAAAGGATATTCACAAAAGGAGGTAATTGATTATGAAGATACTTTTGCACCTGTAGCTAAGTTAAACACAATTAGAATCATGATTGCATTAGCTACAAAATATAATTGGAAAATGCATCAGTTAGATGTCAAATCTACGTTTTTGACTGGTGAGTTAAAAGAAGAAGTTTATTTAGTTCAGCCTGAAGGGTTTGTAAAACAAGGAAAAGAGCATCTGGGTTGCAGGTTAAAGAAAGCTTTATATGGCTTGAAACAAGCACCAAGATCATGGAAATGCATGCAAGGTGATTGAAGAAATTAAAAATCAGTTGTCACATGTATTTGAGATGAAGGATCTTGGTGAAATGCATTATTGTTTAGGTTTTGAAGTTTGGAGGGAACTTGGTAAGACACTAATCACACAAAGCAAATATAAAAGGGAAATCCTTAAAAGATTCAATATGATTGAATGCAAGGGAACATCTACTCCTTTAGAACAGAATTTCAAATTGTGCAGTGATGATGGAACCAAAGAGGTGAATGGAACTATGTACCGTCAACTAGTGGGAAGTCTGAACTATCTCACCACTACCAGGCTAGATATAGCATATTTTGTCAGCATACTTAGTCAGTTCATGGCTAAGCCTTGTGAAAGCCATTGGAAAGCAGCAAAGAAAGTCCTTCGATATTTGAAAGGAAAACTTAATTTTGGTATTATGTATACTGATGAATTTGAAATGTGTAGAAAAAAGTTGTACATTGTAGAAAATCCAAATTATGTTGTAAGCCTAGCTGAGACTTAGACCAGCACGCATATCAGTTAAGGGTATGTTTGTTATATAGTTGGAATTAAGGGGGAGTGTCGGAAGAAACTGGAAGTAATTCCAACTACTCAGAACCAATTTTCAACTATGATTTTAATGTAGTGCCTAGAAAGTGTTGACAAAGAGGCAAGCTTCTTCAGGAAGCCACTGCTTGAATTGATATCCAAAAGCTTCTTCAGCCTGTATAAATACATGTTTGAGCGATGAATGGAAGCATGTTGTGAAGTTCAAGTTCTGTTCTGTGTTTGTGTGTTTGCATCCTTGCGCTCTCTCTGTGTTTAGATCATTTAATATTTTATTTATATAATTTTTTTGGGTTCTGCCATCAGTGACACATCAGCCGACCACAATATCTCTTTGAGTTTTTCTATAAAATGTGTTTCATGCCATCTGCGCTATCAACATGTGATTATGTGGATTTCATTATCAAGTTCATTAATCGACGTCTATCAACTAGCATTTGCACCTAATGTTGCAAAGGAAACGCCGTAAGGCATAGTGTGTGGAAGAATATTGAAATGTGAATGGACTTTTTTGAAAGCAAGAATCGATGATAATGAGTTTGAATTGAGGAAGCCATGCCGAAAACCCTATTCGGGGGTTAAAGTGGCTATGAAATAGAATAAAAGTAGTCATAAATATCCATTGAACTTGTTTAGATACCTTAAAGATTGCCTAATTGAAGGTGAAGTTAAACAAATGAATTCACGCGAACAACAACTAGGTATCCATATTCATATACAAAATTTTAAGGAGAGGTATGTTAATCTTTTCAAACAACATTCTAATGTATTTGCCTAGAAATATGAAGACCTTAAACCATATCACGTTGTGATGAATTGAATCTCTGACAGGATATATTCCTTATGACGCAGAGAAGCCACAGGTGGTTGATAAGGAGGTGAAAACAAATGCTTGGGCTCATGAAGGAGCTCTGTATTGTCCTCCAACCCACACTGTTCCTATGCCTATTATATTCCATGGCAACATCGTACACAGAGACATCTCTTTGTCATTACTCCTAGTATGGTAATATGGACTAACTCTGCCTGTGTCACAAATCATATAAAAATGGATTTCAGTTAGCTCCGTGGTCCTTGGAGAATAATAGTATATACAACTTTCATCCATCGTGGCCTCTCAACAGTCCAATTACTTAGCTAATTGCAGACCTTTCTTGAAACATTCTATATGATGCCACTTTTATTACAGGGATGCAGAAATTAGATTTTAGAATGGGAATTGTGCTTCAGTGTTATTTTCATTCAAGCGGCATTTGTGCTAGCTATGTCTTTTGGACAATTATGGTTATTCTAAATGGTAATGCTGTGTCAAGTAGTATGTGCTAGCATTTTTATTTTTATGATGAAAGTTGCATATTATATCAGTTTAAACAAGCATAATCTAATTTTCATGCTACACTGCAATTTTTTTCATAGGCATTGAGTTGTTTTTCTGCAGAGTATCCAGAAGTCTGAATGCCCTAAAGAATTAGAGCCAGCAGAGTTTTTGGCCAGAGTTTTGGCACTTCTGGAGGGTTTTGGCCAGAAGTTTGTTTAGAATGAGAGTAAGAATGATGATGAGCAAACCTGGAATAGCTGCCCATCCAACTGTGGCAAAAAGGATGCCAATTGCTACACAAATTTGCAAAGGGACGGTCCAACCCCAATGCAGCCACCACGGAAACTCTCCAAAACGATATGCATCTACAGCTATGTAGTTTACAATCTCACCAGTGGCATGTCTTCATCTTCCTAGACTGGACAGCCAAAGTTGTTTCTGATATACAACTGCCATCAAGGCCGAACGCATTCACATACCTGTGCGTCTGGAATTGAAGTATTTTTTTTTTCTATTTGCTTAGGTGGGCCAATGCATGTTCTGAATGTAGGGAAGTCTGAAATTCTGTTGACTGTCATTCAATGCGCTTAGGAAGTTTTGTTGTTGGAAAGTTTGATTGGGCTGCACTGAATTAAGCAAGGCTGAAACATTATTGTTGACGTTGTAGCTGTAGTTGTTTTGCATGTTGTTGAATCTCTTTGCAGGGTTGGTTTCATCATCCCCATATGCTAAGGAGAGGGTCCTCTTGAGAGAATTGAATTTGTTGTCATTCTCCACTGCCATGGAAAATTTTAGGGGCTAATGTTCGCCCAGTGGGCTAATTTTCCATGATTTTTCCAAAAAAAGATTCGCCAATTTCCAATTTTATAAAAGACGATTCGCCCAAATTTTAGAATATAAAATTATTTTACCTTAAAAATCGCCAACATTATATAGAGACTATATATAAAATAATTATAAATTTGATTAATTTTACAAATATATCAATAAACATTTATAATTTGCATATTAGGGATTAGTGAGATTCGCCAATGTTTTAAACTTCAAGAAAATTTTCCATCCTTAAAATTTTCCTTGTCCACTGCTATTTCTTCTTGTTTTGGGACAACTTCATATCGCCAATCGCTATTGTTGTCATTGTTATTGCTGAAATTGTTTTGAGAGAGCTTGGACGACTGGACTTGAGGTAGTTTGTTGTTGTTTCCATTGCCATCCATGGCTTCATCGTTAAAAAAACCATCTATGAAAGGATCGTCACTCTCCAATAACCCACTGAAAGAGGCAATTTTCGGCAGTTGTAGTTTGTTTTGCTGATCAATATCAGACAAAGAAGCCATCACTTCATCTGCACTTGGTGGTTCATCTCGTTCTACCCCTTGTACTCTCTGAGAATGACCATTTTTCTTGTAAATTCGGCATAGCACCCAATCATCAAGCTGGACAACAAAAGTGCCATCAAAATCAACAATACCAATTTTAGTTGAATGAATCAATTCCTATTCATAAAGAATCAAAACACAAGAACTGTGAAATGAAAATCATTCATATTGATCAATATTCAAGAAGACATCACTTTGTAGGGTGTGTTATTTGTATTTACACAATTGATTTTTTTGGAGTAGTCTACCTAGGCGAAGGAATTTCCCGGTTTCCATCGTCGCCCAGAAAATCGTCCGGCTCCGGCCGTCGGCAATCCCTCCGTCCTCCGCCACCCTCCCCTAGCTCCGCCACCCTCTGTCCACCGCTCCGCATTCATTTCCTGAAATTTCCTGACAGATCGGATCAGAGCTGGCAATCCTGACATTCTCTGACAGATCGGATCGGCACTGGAATTGCCACAGCGGAGAGTTGATGTCATTTCCAATTCGAAGTGGAGGAATTGCTAAACCGCGGGTTGCTCCCCCAACCAACACGACTCGTCCCCTACAGCTCACTCACCTTCCTTCTTGACTCGGCGCCTGCAGCTCACCACAAAACTCCGGCCCAGGCAATTCCTCCGCTCTGCAACTCACCACGCAGGGGACGTCACCTTCAGGTTCAGGTGTAATTGGGTGAGTGTCGATTTTTAATATTTGTTGGTAAATTGAACAGTGGGTGCTTCACAAGGAGTCCATCCACCATGAGGTGAGCAGAGTTCATTCTATCCACCACAGGCTAATGTCGAGCCACAAGGACATACGGTTAAGATCCATTGTGAAGCCAACCCAGAGTATTGCTTGGCTGCTCGTGGTGATGTTGCAGTGCTTGCGCTGGAAAACCCACATGATCCTCATCAGGTATGTTCATCAGTTTGAGCTACTTTATTTGAAGCTCGCTGAAAGCATTTGTTCATCTAATAATTGATGATTGATCACTATCCTTATTCCCCTGTTTGATAGAACCTTTTGTCAGCAATGGATCAGAGTAGATTCATGGGGCCTTCGAGTCAAGGATGAAGCTGGCTTCCGAGCGTTTGCCTTTGTGAACAAGGCCACCATACATGCTCTGAAACACGGGGATAAAGAATGGGACCAGGTAAAACTTTCTATTTCCCTTTTCCTTTTAGTTTCATTGTTTAATATAGCCTCTCCTCTGGATATGTAGAGAAGTCGTATTCACTGCAATGCTATAAACCACCTTAACTCAGGGTTTCAGAATGCCAGGGTCTTGGGCATTATGGGCTGCAACAAAGCTGTTTACAACGGTGGTCCCCTAATCCATAGTTTTTGTTGAATGTTGTTGAGCAAATATACTTGGCAGATTATAATCATGACAAGGCAGAGCAGTCTGTTCTGTGGACCTTAAGTGCAGATGTTGGAAATAGGTATCAATGTCTGAGGCTTGTGAACAACATTAATTTGAATATGGATGCGAAAGCTGCAAATAGCCATGTTGGAGGAATACGTGATGGAAATGAACTCATCCTCTTTGAGTGGAAGAAACAGAGCAACTAGAAATGGAAACTCCAGCCCATCTATTGTAAGCAATCTAACAATAACAAGTTGTCTTTCAAGCTCTTTATTGAAAGTAGCATCATTTCTGTAAGTTTATCAATAGAAAGGACGGAGGGTTTATGCTACTTGAAAGTTTATCATTTCTGACATTTTCTGTAAGTTTTTCTGGCATCACTTTCCACATTCTTTTGTTTGTAGGTTTGGGTGTTCATCATAAGTTTGATTGGCCTTGCACCTCTTGCTGAACGTATAGGCTTTGGCACTCTACATTTCTCGATTTCTTAGTGGCATTGTCTGATAGACGACGCGATCGTGTTGAAAAGTGGCTTCACTGCAACACTGCAGAATTTTCTGGGAATGCTGATGTACAAAAGTTGCAACTGGAGGCAATTTTATCACTTGCAAAATTGAAACAGGGACTCTCTGTATGTGTTTGTAAATGTTCTGAATGTTTTTGGCGATGTGTTCTAGATAAGGGCCATTCCTCTGATCACTCTTGTATGGGTAACCATTGTTGCGATGAAAAGTGCACATATTGCTCTCTTGAATCACACCAAGGAAATGAATTGGAGGAATGTCGAAATTTGGCAGGTCATGATGGGAGTCATGATTGCAAAAAGAAAAATCATACATGTATGAAGCTCTATTCTTTATTTGATAAATCGTCTAATTGTAACAAATTTTGTTGCTTGAAGGTTGGCCATGAAGGTTACAAATTGCTACAAATTGGCAAATGCCTACAAATTGTTCATTCTAATAAAATGAAAAGTTATTTGCAGGTGGGATGTTGTCTTTTAACAAGTAGACTTCCAAGGGTTGCCAAACTAAAGTCCCCATATGGATTATTAAGCAATGATGCATTTGAGATTAGGACAAATTCTATATCAGCATATTATTATACAACCTTAACTAATGCATTGACTAGCTTTTCCACTAGGCAATCAACTAGTGTAACGGATTTCACTTCGAGTGGATCTTTTCCAATATAATTGACTACAAGAAATGGCTTATCTAATCATTTGACTATGAATTCTCATGGTGAATCTGATACAAAAATTCCATCTATAAGGGACATTTGTCTTCTCCAATGGTTGACTAAGACAATTGAAGTTGTCGATGTTAATGTAGGTACAATAAATGACTCAAGAAAGGCTTGATAGAAATAGTGTGTTAGTGTTGCTTTCATGGCATGTATCCTAAAGGAATTGATCTCAATAGACATTCAGATGCACAAGTTTAATCTAAATGGGAGAATGATATGACTAAAGAGTGCAATTCCTTTGATGAAAAATAAAAGTTGAGACTTAGTTCCCCGGCCATAAAGAAAGAATGTGATGAAATGTCTAATGGTCTACAAGACTAAATTTACCATCTGCAAGTGTTATTGAGAAACATAAATTTACTCGTGACAAAAATCTTCTCTCAACAAGATCATATTCATATTGACTACATTGAAATCTTTGCACCCATTGCAAATATGAACTCTTACCTACTTATTCTTTCACACATTATTCATTCTGTATAAGAGTTATAACATACATCAATTGGATGTCAATAGTGTTTTTTTACATGGTGTTCTCACTGAGGAGATTTATATGGAGCAATTTTTTTACATGGTGTTCTCAATGAGGAGATTTATATGGAGGGACCCAAGGTTTTGAGAAGGGCCACAATCTTGTTTGTCTACTAAAGAAATCCTTTTACACTTTGAAGCAAGCCTCGATAGTGTGGTATAAGAATGATTGATTATTAATTTTGGTTTCAAGCATCGTGAATTTGATTGTAGTGTTTATATTTTGCAAATGATAATACTTACATGTTGGTGACTTAATCATAAATGTGCAAGTGATAATACTTACATGTTGGTGACTTAATCATAAATTGAAGTAGTGTCAACCTAATTTTGGGTTTGAAAAAACAACAAATAGAGATATTTAGAATTACAAACCTGAGTGTGTTGTATTTTTCCTTATGGAAGCCAAGTTTTGTAAATGGATAACAATATATTTATTTAACTAAATATAAATCGCCATTCATTATACATGTTTAGGATGGAACACTATAAACCATTTTTGACACCATATCAATCAAGAGAGAAATTGACTGAGTGTGCCTTTGAAAATTAATGGTACTCTCTACAAGAAGACTACTAGAGCCTCATTTACTTGATTCATAGCAGATTTGATATATTATTTGATGTTAGTGTGGTCTACAAATTCATGTAGGATATGAGAGAGAGCTGCTTAGAGGCCACTGTAAAGATATCTTTGAACACAACATTTTCTTGAAATTCATTATTATTCGTTCATGTAAGTCCACGGCTCTCTAACAACCATTACCATTGACTTGAGGACATTTAAAGAAACATTGTGATATACTTAAAACCCTAGTTTTAAAAATAAGACATAAATTCCTTGAGAATCCACTTTCTTTAGATCCTTTGAAAGCTCATTTTCCATAGGAGTTCACGATTTGTTAACTATCCTCGGCTGCACTTGGAGATGATACAGCGCATAGCAACCTCCCGTGAAATAACAACAGAAATCTTATAAATCAGACAGAGCAAATCAACATTGCCACGAAATACCTGAAGTATCATCATCGCGGTTACTTCATAAAAAGTGCCAAACATAATACAAAGAACAGTAGCACAAACAAGCACCACACACATTTGTAATAAACTTTTATTATTATGGGCTGATAAAGAAACATAGGATACAGAGCTATACAGAGGCCAACCCCCAGTCAAGTCAATCACAAACAATGAACTATGATCATCCAGAGGCCAACTCCATTGAATTTGCTATACAATTATTTACATATTTTACATCATCAATACAACGGTATAAGAGGTGCAAGTGATCATAAGTGCCAGTGGATTCAAATGATTTAACAAAGAAGGGGGAAGCACTGTATTAGCTGATCGAGTGAAAACATACCACTGACTAGGAATCTCTAAACAGAAAGGTGGGGTGCAGTTCCTATTCGATGAAGGAAAGCAAAAAATACCAGCAATTGCCCCCAAATTGTCACCTCGTGTTGTACCAATCTCCTACCAAATCACACTCCTTTCAAATTCAGATGTTCAGCCAGAAGTCCAGTAGTATCCAATGCCTTCTCCATCAATCTGCCCAATTCTTGCAGATAGACTTGGGATCGTGCCTTCTACTTTTCAAAGGAAACCTCCAGTGGGTAAAAGGAGTATTTTACTTCCTACAAGGCCAAGAAGTGCTAAGAATCTATTTCAAGCACTAGAATCTATGTTAACACTGTGATCCATCAATGGTCTTTACCTGTGTAGTTTGAAGAGTTGTCATTCTGTAGAACAAAGACTATTTATCAGCTTGTAATTTGTACCAATTGTATAAGCAATTCTAGATTAGGTGGATTTAGTTCCTTTCTCCTACCACAATCTTGTGCTTAAAGAACCCCGCAAGTGCATCTCAGAGCAATCAAAAGTGTCATAGAGCACCTAATGTTCCAAGAGAGATATGTTATTCTGAATAAAAAGAGCTGACAATAAGTTGCAACCAAAGCCAGAAAGCATGTATAATATGAATGAAACATGGATATCTGAGATGTGCATTCCTCAAATCATTTTCCCCAGGCTAAAAGATGTGAATCTCTCCGATAATTTTATGTTAATGAATATTTACAGCTTGCCACTAGCTCTCTCAAGAACATGGGAAAGAAACTAATAAATACTCTCTTTGATTACATTAGGAGTAATAATGGAAGGAATAAACACTACAATTGAGACTCCTGGTGCTAGATCAACTTATGAAACAACATAATCAACTTCTTCAACTCGACCAATCAACTACTCATGAATAAGTCATACCGATATGAAAGAGAGCGAGATCCATCATATAGAGAACCAGAGTCATAGTTTTCATAGTTTATAGATAAAGACCCAGAACCACCAATAGCCGTGGGAGAGGCAGTTGACCGAGTGAAAGCAGCACCAATAGCATAGGTAGAGCCAGTTCCAAGCGCAGCACCACCGGATAGTCGATCCAGCAGTTGCTTTAGTCTATTATTTTGGTTATGCTTTTGATTATGGTGGTTTAGCCCTTTATGATCCACTTGAACCAGTCGATTAAGCTGTAGATTCTGTTCAAGATACATAGCTAGTAGTTGACCTTGATCCAACAACAGAAGCCAGGGTATATGCATCAGTAGATCCATCAGTAGCTTACCCACTACCACCTTGCCCAGATCCATCAGTATACCCTGCATAGGCAGAGCTATAACCAGTGAGTCAAGCTGGCCCCTAATGGAAAGTTTTCTGTTGAAACCAGGCTGGCCGGCACTTTTGGTTATCTGGCCCCTGAATACGCAGGTAAGCATGGAATCACTCCATTTCATTCCATCAATCTAGCTTTGTTGGAATTCAGTAGCTTTGTTTTGTTTCATTCCATCAATTTAGGTTTGTTGGAATTCACTAGCTTTGATTTGGCTTCATACACACTTGATAACAACAAGGGCTTGCCGGCACAAGAATCATACATGAGCTGAAGACACTTACCATAAATCTGGTCACTGTGACCAGTTGTTATCGTAATTTCGATAGGTAATTTCTCAGAACATCAATGCTCCGTAGATCATGCAGCAACATTAATACAACATTTCTCTTGCGTCACCGCTCCGCAGGTCGAGTTGAATTTTCGTTCTGTAATCCTGATATTGGCGCCTTCTGTAATCTTGGACCGCTGAAATTTAGCGCTGAATCATTATTTCGTTGTAGAAACTGTGGTGAACTTGTAAGCTATTTTTCGTTTCAATACATGAGTCTCAAAAGATAATCAATTGAAACAAAGGATGGAGCAGGGTTTCTTCATTGATTTTTGTACTATTTGTCGAGGAAACTGTTAACAAATGGAGATTCAGTCTCGCAGATTTACAAGTAAGAAAGAAGCTGATGAAGGGTTTTACGTCGTTGTTTCATTCCCTATTTAATGAGGTGCACGAAGAGTGGGAGGGCTTCTTTGAGCCAATACATATTTGGCAGGTATTTCTTAAATGTAAATGAAATTCTGGTCATATTTTGCTTAATAGGAGCTTGGAATGCATGATGAATTTATTTGATTGCGTAGAAAAACGAAGTCATTGAGAAAGATAGCAGAGGTATAGTTTCTGCGAACTTTAGCTGAATTCAAATAATAACATCAATGGTATAATAGCATTTTCCTTTATATTATTCATGTTTGCATTTCTCCATGCTAGGATTTTGTGTTCTCTGAACTGTCCTACTCAAACAAAGGACTTCTATTTCTAAATTCTCTGAGCTGTTTGATTCGGAGTCCAGACAAAGGACTATTACTTAAAAAGAATACAAAATGTGATAAGTTTTCAGTATGGCATCCTTTTGATAAATGTTCCAACTGGGACAGTGCATGGACCGTGTTGTACCCTATCCCTTCAATGATTATGCAAAATGTATGGTTCCAGGGGCCACTCTTCTTAAATTGATCGTTGAAGGTCAGTTTTCATATGTGATCAATGCCATAGGGAAATATTTGTTACCCTCTTTGGAATTCCAAAAGGTACAATCAATGAAAGGTTTGTTACAGAATCAGTAGAAAATGGATATTGTAAGGAGATGATTAAATATATCTTGCAAAATAGTTAACCTGCATTGTTGTAGGTTCCTACTGGCTTTTTTACTAACAGGAACTCTGCAGCACAATAACCAAATCTGGTTACAGAAGCTGTAGCTTTAGTGAAGAATCATACATGTAAATTTGTGTGATGAGAGCATTACTTGGTCGGATAAATGTAAATTTGTGTGATGAGAGCATTACTTGGTCGGGACTATAGCTTCAGAAGATCATATGCCTTGTGCATAGCTTATTCTTCATATTGGAAGAGCTGACAGTGCAAAATTTCAAATCACTGAAGCGTAGCACTTGGAAAGCTCTTCCAGAGTTGGAGGGTAGAAAGGAAGAATTTCTTGCTGTTCTTGGTTCTGTCATAAAGCAGCTCCTTTTACCTACTGTGGCACATGCAAAACTCTGTATTTATATTTTGATATTGCTCAATAAAGTTTTCAGCTATGAATATGACAAAGGAAGGCATCTTTTTGCAAGTGCACATTGGGCATCATGTCTTTGTATTTTCAGGGTGATTATAATTGTGAAATAAATAAATATCGAAACGATACAATATCATAAGAAGACCTAATATCTTTAACGAATTTAAGCAATTAGGTACCGTACTTGTATATTTTGCTGGTAACAATACAGAAAATTTGCTCTGTAGTTAGAATGATACAGGGTACAATGCCTTGTTGCTAATTTTAAGCTTAAAGCTAAATTCTTTTGTTTTCCAGTTAGAATTCTTGAGCATGTCTGTAAAAATACAAGGTCTAATCAGATCATGGGAAAAAATGATTAAGCCTCATCATGACTCTAGTCGCCAGAAGGTATGCATGTGTGCAAAGGATACCATCATTCTTAGAAATGAACCGCGACTTCCTTAGATGGTTTGATCCCCAAACTTCCTTTGTGCAAACTTTCAATTTTCTTCTGCAGTTCCATCTATAGCTTAAAAACATTGGATTTGACATGCACACCATCTTTCAATGCATTGATTTTGTTTGACATCTACAAGTTTACTGCGCAGGATTACCTGACATTGAGTTGAACGACTGACATTTGTTAGGAATGTCATTTAGTGTGCAAATATTTTGGTTTGATGTTGTAATCCCTGTTAATTCCCATGACATAAACTAAGCCTGAACTGGTATAAGGTAAGTGCCCATATAAACCTGAAGCACAACGTTATATCTGCAGGACTTAAATGCTAGGAGGCTATGATTTGTCTCTGATATCATTATACCCTGCATCGGCAGAGCTAAGCAAGCATCAGTAGCTAGAGAAGTAAGGGTTTCAGGTTAAGCAGTCGATGCAATTGAACCAGTGTAACCATTCATATCCATTACTACCACTAATAACATATCAAATTCCAGTACCAGATCCTCCAGCATCATTAGTAAGACATATGTTATGTAGAAATCTATGATATGACTAGACTGTTATCACTGGAAATAAAGCTTGGTTAACTATAACAATACAAGTACTGATTAATATGGAATTATACTGCATATTTATATGGGTAATACTAATGGCTAACTTCCATTGATTTGAATACTAATTCCTGTAATAGAATGATAACCATTACTCATAACGACACCTTATTCGATGTGTGTATAGTATGAACTAACTCCATAGCTATAGTTAATGCAAAATAGAACACCTATTGGCTTAGTAATCAAACAGGGCATGTAATAAGCCATACCATTCATCACTTCTCTAAAAGTAACACAATTCCCATAAACATTCAATGTAATGGTAATGATAAGCCATATGTGTTGCAACTAAGCTCCAAGATTCATCATGTCTAATTCAGTCCATGTGTTTAAGCATAAACACCATTAGCAACGATACATGTAATACATATGTGTTCATTGTGGAACATCAGTACCTCTCAATTTTGTTTTTCAAGGCTCATCGTCTTGATTTGTTAGCTGAGGCCCATCGTATTATTATTTCTACAACAATCTGGTTACATTGGAGATACTCTGTATAATACACAATGGTGCTCCCCGTCGAAGCATCTGTTACCCTAAACTAGTGATAATATTATATACATACTTACAAAAATTTATTTAACCCTAAAGTAAAAATTCAAAATATCTTCATGGAAAATAACCTGCCAAGATTTTGGTTTGATGTTGTAATCCCTGTTAATTCCCATGACATAAACTAAGCCTGAACTGGTATAAGGTAAGTGCCCATATAAACCTGAAGCACAACGTTGCAGATTGTAGGCTTCGGAGGATTGAAACACTTCGAGTCAAACCCTGAGAGACAGGGGACAAAGAGTTTATCAGAACGGAGACAAAGGGTTATCAGAACAAGATTCTTTAGAGAAAACCAACCAGAGGAGAATCAAAGCCCTGTCGGACCTCCTCCATTGAGGGATTTCGATAGGGAAAAAGCCGCAACGGCTTTGGCTACCTTCGAATTCAACTGTCTACCTGCTATGCTGTTCAATTTCGGAACAATTGAAGCAGCCACCTCGTACTGACTGGCAAATTGCAGGCTTCAGAGGATTGAACCATGGAGATTCAGTCTCGCAGATTTACAAGTAAGAAAGAAGCTGATGAAGGGTTTTACGTCGTTGTTTCATTCCCTATTTAATGAGGTGCACGAAGAGTGGGAGGGCTTCTTTGAACCAATACACATTTGGCAGGTATTTCTTAAATGTAAATGAAATTCTGGTCATATTTTGCTTAATAGGAGCTTGGAATGCATGATGAATTTATTTGATTGCGTAGAAAAACGAAGTCATTGAGAAAGATAGCAGAGGTATAGTTTCTGCGAACTTTAGCTGAATTCAAATAATAACATCAATGGTATAATAGCATTTTCCTTTATATTATTCATGTTTGCATTTCTCCATGCTAGGATTTTGTGTTCTCTGAACTGTCTGACTCAAACAAAGGACTTCTATTTCTAAATTCTCTGAGCTGTTTGATTCGGAGTCCAGACAAAGGACTATTACTTAAAAAGAATACAAAATGTGATAAGTTTTCAGTATGGCATCCTTTTGATAAATGTTCCAACTGGGACAGTGCATGGACCGTGTTGTACCCTATCCCTTCAATGATTATGCAAAATGTATGGTTCCAGGGGCCACTCTTCTTAAATTGATCGTTGAAGGTCAGTTTTCATATGTGATCAATGCCATAGGGAAATATTTGTTACCCTCTTTGGAATTCCAAAAGGTACAATCAATGAAAGGTTTGTTACAGAATCAGTAGAAAATGGATATTGTAAGGAGATGATTAAATATATCTTGCAAAATAGTTAACCTGCATTGTTGTAGGTTCCTACTGGCTTTTTTACTAACAGGAACTCTGCAGCACAATAACCAAATCTGGTTACAGAAGCTGTAGCTTTAGTGAAGAATCATACATGTAAATTTGTGTGATGAGAGCATTACTTGGTCGGATAAATGTAAATTTGTGTGATGAGAGGCATATGCCTTGTGCATAGCTTATTCTTTATATTGGAAGAGCTGACAGTGCAAAATTTCAAATCACTGAAGCGTAGCACTTGGAAAGCTCTTCCAGAGTTGGAGGGTAGAAAGGAAGAATTTCTTGCTGTTCTTGGTTCTGTCATAAAGCAGCTCCTTTTACCTACTGTGGCACATGCAAAACTCTGTATTTATATTTTGATATTGCTCAATAAAGTTTTCAGCTATGAATATGACAAAGGAAGGCATCTTTTTGCAAGTGCACATTGGGCATCATGTCTTTGTATTTTCAGGGTGATTATAATTGTGAAATAAATAAATATCGAAATGCTGTACAATATCATAAGAAGACCTAATATCTTTAACGAATTTAAGCAATTAGGTATCGTACTTGTATATTTTGCTGGTAACAATACAGAAAATTTGCTCTGTAGTTAGAATGATACAGGGTACAATGCCTTGTTGCTAATTTTAAGCTTAAAGCTAAATTCTTTTGTTTTCCAGTTAGAATTCTTGAGCATGTCTGTAAAAATACAATGTCTAATCAGATCATGGGAAAAAATGATTAAGCCTCATCATGACTCTAGTCGCCAGAAGGTATGCATGTGTGCAAAGGATACCATCATTCTTAGAAATGAACCGCGACTTCCTTAGATGGTTTGATCCCCAAACTTCCTTTGTCCAAACTTTCAATTTTCTTCTGCAGTTCCATCTATAGCTTAAAAACATTGGATTTGACATGCACACCATCTTTCAATGCATTGATTTTGTTTGACATCTACAAGTTTACTGCGCAGGATTACCTGACATTGTGTTGAACGACTGACATTTGTTAGGAATGTCATTTAGTGTGCAAAGATTTTGGTTTGATGTTGTAATCCCTGTTAATTCCCATGACATAAACTAAGCCTGAACTGGTATAAGGTAAGTGCCCATATAAACCTGAAGCACAACGTTATATCTGCAGGACTTAAATGCTAGGAGGCTATGATTTGTCTCTGATATCATTATACCCTGCATCGGCAGAGCTATAACCAGTAGGTTGTAGCTAAGTAAGCATCAGTAGCTAGAGAAGTAAGGGTTTCAGGTTAAGCAGTCGATGCAATTGAACCAGTGTAACCATTCATATCCATTACTACCACTAATAACATATCAAATTCCAGTACCAGATCCTCCAGCATCATTAGTAAGACATATGTTATGTAGAAATCTATGATATGACTAGACTGTTATCACTGGAAATAAAGCTTGGTTAACTATAACAATACAAGTACTGATTAATATGGAATTATACTGCATATTTATATGGGTAATACTAATGGCTAACTTCCATTGATTTGAATACTGATTCCTGTAATAGAATGATAACCATTACTCATAACGACACCTTATTCGATGTGTGTATAGTATGAACTAACTCCATAGCTATAGTTAATGCAAAATAGAACACCTATTGGCTTAGTAATCAAACAGGGCATGTAATAAGCCATACCATTCATCACTTCTCTAAAAGTAACACAATTCCCATAAACATTCAATGTAATGGTAATGATAAGCCATATGTGTTGCAACTAAGCTCCAAGATTCATCATGTCTAATTCAGTCCATGTGTTTAGGCATAAACACCATTAGCAACGATACATGTAATACATATGTGTTCATTGTGGAACATCAGTACCTCTCAATTTTGTTTTTCAAGGCTCATCGTCTTGATTTGTTAGCTGAGGCCCATCGTATTATTATTTCTAGAACAATCTGGTTACATTGGAGATACTCTGTATAATACACAATGGTGCTCCCCGTCGAAGCATCTGTTACCCTAAACTAGTGATAATATTATATACATACTTACAAAAATTTATTTAACCCTAAAGTAAACATTCAAAATATCTTCATGGAAAATAACCTGCCAAGATTTTGGTTTGATGTTGTAATCCCTGTTAATTCCCATGACATAAACTAAGCCTGAACTGGTATAAGGTAATTGCCCATATAAACCTGAAGCACAACGTTGCAGATTGTAGGCTTCGGAGGATTGAAACACTTCGAGTCAAACCCTGAGAGACAGGGGACAAAGAGTTTATCAGAACGGAGACAAAGGGTTATCAGAACAAGATTCTTTAGAGAAAACCAACCAGAGGAGAATCAAAGCCCTGTCGGACCTCCTCCATTGAGGGATTTCGATAGGGAAAAATCCGCAACGGCTTTGGCTACCTTCGAATTCAACTGTCTACCTGCTATGTTGTTCAATTTCGGAACAATTGAAGCAGCCACCTCGTACTGACTGGCAAATTGCAGGCTTCAGAGGATTGAACCCTTCAAGTGAAACCTAGAGAGACAAGCAACAAAGGGTTTATCAGAATGGGGTTCTTTAGAGAAAACGAACACAAGAAGAATCGAAGCCCTGCTGGTCCTCCTCCATTGAGGGATTTCAATAGGGAAAAAGCTGCAGCAACTTTGGATGCCTTCGAACTCAGCGGTTTTCCTGCCATGCATCAAACTGATTACCGACCTTCGAAGAGGGGTGGCGTCTGGAAGAGCATGCTCACATGGCACAGGAGGGCGAGCGCGTTGAGGCTGGTGATGTCGTCGTTGTCGATGAAGACGGAATTGAAGGGCGGTTCGCAGACCCTGTTCAGTGCCCTCAGGAATGTCGACTTTCCGCTCCCCCTCGGCCCTAAATGGAAAGGTTAACAAACTAACTGAATAAATAATAATTTGGTAATTGAATAAATAATAGTTCGGCGGAAATGGTGATATCTAACGGCTAATAACATTTTAATCGTCTAACATGTCATCTGACGGTCGAAACGATATCCACGAATCACCTGAGGAGAGTTAGTTTCAAAGGGGAACGCCTTACGGCGTAATTAATTAAATATTTGATATAACGTCTCTTATTTAATGTTTAAGGAAAATAAAATTAAAAAATAGAAAATGGTGTGGGTGTAATGTTCATCAAGGTTATTATTATGGTGTGGGTGTAATGTTCATTAACGGACGTTATTATGTTCGATATCGCATTACATCAATGTTGATTAATCAATGTTTATGGAAAATAAATTAAAAAAAAAGGGTGTAGCTTGTATCAATTGATCAACGGAACATTGAAAATTATACTCATTTCACCTTATTGTGTAGAAATATCTCAATTAACCTTTTATATAAAATTAATAATATTTGGTGTGAGGAGAAATAAATTTCCACATATTTGATTCGTCTAGAAAGCTCCACATTGTTGAAATTTGGTTTTGGGTTTAACTTTTGCAACAATTTCTACACTTATTTTTATGGTGTGTCAAATTTTATGGTCTATCAAACAAAGTTTGATTATCTTATAAATGCTTTGTCGTTATTATTTGTTTTACATAACTGGCCAAGTCAATTTATAGATTTTGTAAATGCTTTGTTGTTATTTTTTGCTTCACTATTATTATCGGTTTCGTTTTAGATGATTGGGTTGTACAGGTGTTTTGACTATTTATTTATTTGTAATGATTATATATATATATTTAAATTATAAATTATATATTTAAGTATAGATTAAAAATTAATTTTATAAATTAAATAAAAAAATTTATAGCATAACGTAATTTTAAATGTATAAAATTAATTTATTACATAATTCTCTTTTAAATAAATAATTAAAGTATAATTTATTATTGAAGTATAATTTATTATAAATTAAATTAAAGTGGACTTTTTAAATAGCTTGTATACTTATTGAAACTTTATGGTAACACAGGTTGATATCTTCTTCATTAGTATATCAATGGCGTAGATTTTCATGCTTTTAAGTCCAAATCACTAATATCTTTTATAACCCAGTCACTTGGAAACTTTGTTAATGCTAATTTTGTAACGATAAATTTGTTTATAATGATAAATTTGTATCATTTATTTAATTATCTAATGAATTTAATTAAAGTGCGGGTTTCAAATATCACTATAGGTTTATAATCTTTAAATTATAAATTTATTATAAACATATTTTTTTTTTATTATAGTTAATTTTTTATTATATTAAAATTTGCATATTTGTATCTCTTCAGATCTCTTCAGATCTGCGGTTGAGCTGCACGAACTTCATATCTTTTGATCAGATCTTTTGTTGAGCTGCGCGGAACTTCATATCTATTGTTGAGCTGGGCGAAACTTCATATCTCTGGATCAGATCTATTGTTGAGCTGGGCGAAACTTCATATCTCTTGATCAGATCTACTTCATGTCTCTTGATCAGATCTATTGTGGAGCTGCATGACATATCTCTTGATCAGATCTATTGTTGAAAGAATGGAAAAAGACAACAGAAGCATTAAGCATTAAGAATGGAAGAAGGCTCTGCCGTCTCTACCCCTTTTGAGATAACCATATCATTCATGGGCAAATTCTTGCTAGGCTTTCGGTATAGATCTGCAAATTCTTGCTCGGCTTTCGGTATAGTTTTTATGATGAAAAGAATCCTAAATTAAATTAATACCTTCTCCCACGATTGGGAAGAGATCTTTCTTTAGCTTTCGGTATAGATCTGCGGCATTGAATTGAATCTGCAGTATAGATCTGGTGCAGATCCGCGGTATAGATTTGGGGCCTGCTCGCATTTACAGTTTATTTCACAGCTAAGTTTTAGATCTGAGGCTAGATCTAGGCGGCTGATTTCTGCAGTCAGATCTAGATCTAATCTTATCTTCTGTCTTATTTGTCTGCGGCTGGGTTCTACGAGCAAGTAAAATATGGCTTCGAGCTTCGCAAAAATAACTGGTGGCTCATCCGCCTCTGGAGGGCAATCTCCTGCCCATATCGTGAGTGAAGCCCCAGCTCCCACTATCCAAGTGGTCCAGGACTCACTCGATGAAGCTTTGAAGTTCTCCGAAAGTGCCCTAATTTGCCGGTTCAATGGTTTTTGGCCGCGGCTGATAGCACTCCACAATTGGATCTCGGAGGTATGGAAGCCTATCATTTCTGATGAAATTAATATCTACCCCTGTGCTAGAGGTTTCTTTATAGTAGATTTGAAAATCCTGAAAGCAGACAATGTATTCTAGATTCCGGCCCTTGGTTTTGGGAAAAATTAGGCCTATTCATGAAGCCATGGAACCCATTATTCGATCCCTCTACAGAAGTGATAACCTCAGCACCAGTTTGGGTGAGATTTCCAAGCCTACCTTTGCATCTCTGGAATCTCTCCTCGCTAAAAGCCATCGGAAATGCAATTGGGAAATTTTACTGCAGGTGCCCAGAAACAGAGGAATATGCTAGAACCACCTATGCACGCATCTGTGTGGAAATGGATTTCAGCGTCGGATTCCCAGCTGAAATAAACCTAACAAGTAAAGACTATGTGTGGAACCAGAAGCTTGATTATGAAAGTGTCCTCTTCAGATGTCGATCGTGCTTTGAGACGGGGCATCTAGCCAAAAATTGCCCAAAAGCCTCTGAGAAAAATTTTGCTAGAAAAAACCACCACAGATCTACATGGTGGGAAGGAGCACAAAAAGAACACTACACTGTCATCAAATAAGAAGAATATTCTAGAGAAAATGAGTCACAAGAAATCAAGGAAGAAAGAAACAACTCTCAAAACAAGCAAGGAGAAAGCCCGCCCCAACAAATCAATAGTTATGAGGATTTGAATACCGCAAAAAATAAATCTTCATTTAACAGCAAAGCAGATCTCCTAAACCAAACTTCTTCTCCAACTATTTTCAAAAGAACGAACACAATAGATCGCGAAGCTAAGACACCAATGTCCCAAGAACCAGAAGAGATGAAGGAGATGCAAGACAAAGGAAGTTGGAAGACCGTAGAGAAAAGAAAGAAAGCTACAACACCAATCTCGCCAAGAAAGACGAGGAGCCAGACAAGTAAAAATTAAGAAAATTGTAGGTCCGATAGACCAATTTGGTCTCAGTGGACGCTGACCATCATCATCATCATCATCATCATCATCATCATCATCATCATTAATAATACATTCAAATATAATAATATTCAAATTAATATTTTAAACATCTGTCCGAAGGCCCTTGTGGGGTTACACATTTATCACTATTTGAATGTATTATTAATATTTTAAAACAATTTAGTTAAATTTTGAAATCACAACTTGAAACCTATAACTATTTTAGAACAAGGTATTTAAATATTTAATTTAGCAATTATATTAAATGGAAAATATTTAATTTTAATTGAATATTAATAAAAGATTTAGATGAATATGCTTCTTTATTTTATAATTTAGTTTCTGAAATTGATTTTTAATTTAATAATTATAATAGATGAAAGAGATTTAATCTTTATTGAATATCCATAAAATATTTACTTTAATATGTTTAATTTTTATTGAATATTAATAAAATATTTACCTGAATATGTTTGTTTATTTTACAATTCAGTCTTGAATATTTGAATATATTTATCAATAACTAAAGGTGGATAGTAGGAATTTAAACTTAATGAACTATTATTAAATATTATAAAATAGTAGTTAACAAATCAAAGATTGAGATTTCTCTTAACCTTCATCAACCATGGTATTTATGGTTAATTAATGTCTCTACGGTGGACAACAATCAACAATGGTTAATCATGCTTGAATACGGTCAACCATGGTTAATGTCTTTATGGTTAACCACAATCAACCATGGTCAACCATGAGAAGCCATGGCCAATGATGGCCAACCATGATTAACCTTGGTTGAATTTCATTACCAAGGTCAACCTTGATTAAAGTCTCTTTCATCATGATCAATGATGGTGGTAAAGCATGGACAATCATGGTCAAACGTGATCAACCATTGTCAATCATGGTCAAACATGTTTTATAAAATCAAACATGGTCAACCATGGTCAATCAGAGTCAACCATGGTCAAATGTCACATTGCAACAAAGATTGTCTCTATATGAAAATCAACCATGATGAATAATGGTCCAAGGTCGCATTGTGACAAGGATTGTCTCAATATGAAAATCAACCATGATGAATAATGGACCAAGGCCGCATTGTGACAAGGATTGTCTCAATATGAAAATCAATTGTGGTAAACCATGTTTATTTTAGTTTTTATAATATTTATCTTAAGGTTTATATACCTTGGGTTTATAATCTCTTGGGGTTTTAGTATTAATCCATTAGGTTTATTATTCCCTTGGGTTTATAATATCAATCCCTTGGGTTTATAATATAAATCATGGTCAACCATGGTCAAATGTTGCATTGTGACAAATATTGTATCAATCTAAAAATCAACCATGGTCAACCATGTTCCAAAGTCGGATTGTGATAAATATTGTCTCGATATGAAAATTAATCATGGTAAATCATGGTCCAATGTCGCATGTGACAATAATGTATTAATATGGAACTCAACCATGTTTATTTTAGGGTTTATAATACTTATATTATGGTTTATATACCTTGGGTTTATAATTTTTTGTTAGGCCAGGAGGTAACTCCTCAAATGAAATATGTTTATTCATTTAGATTGCTCATAGTTATATATGTGAGGGAGTGAATCTTGAGTTTCATCTCCCAATGACTCTTCCTTTTCCATTATTTATTATTTACCCTATTTACAACTGTTCACCCAATCCTTAAGATTAGGTGTCAACATTCCCCCCTTAATCTGAAGGGATGTTGGTGAGTCCAAGCATCGTTATGAATCTTTCAAACTTTTCTCTTCCAAGTGTTGTGGTGAAGATGTCTGCAATATTCTCGTTAATGGAATAATGGCATAAATGGATTGTCTTTGCCTCAACATGATGTTGAATCAGATGGTATTTTGTATTTGTGTTTTTCTTTCGATCATGGAACCTTGGGTTCTTGAAACTTTATTGCAGAGGTTTTGTCAATCATGCGTGGAGTTGAATGTACTTGTTTTACTTGCAAATCTTCCAAGATCTTCTTGAGCCACACAATTCCTTTTGTTGCCTCAGCCACTGCCACATATTCTTCCTCTATCATGGAATCTACCGGAATTGATTATTTGCATGATCTCTAGGAGACAACTCCTGATCCAAGACTCATAGCATAACCAAAAGTAGATACCCCAGTTTCTTTGTCTCCATCGAAGTCTGAGTCAGAGTATCCAATCAAGCTGAAGTCACCCACCTGTGTATAATTGAATTCAAAGTCTTGAGTTCCATTCAAGTACTTTAGAACTCTTTTTGCAGCAGACCAATGTCCCTCACAAGGATTTTGCATAAACCTAGAGAGGATTCCAACAGAAAATGAAATGTCTGGTTGGGTAGTACTCAGGTACTTGAGACTTCCTACAAGCTGTCTATACTTTGTTGCATCCTCAAATTCTTTTCCTTCAATGTATGTGAGATTTAAGTTTTGTTCCATTGGAGCAGTTAGAGGATTGCGTTCACCCATAACAAAAATGTTCAACAAATCATCAATGTACTTCTTTTGAGAAAGGAATATGGACTTCAGATGTTGAGTTACTTCAATACCAAGATATTAATGAACATAGCCCAAATCAGTCATTTCAAAAACCTTGCTCAATTCCTTCTTTATGGATGCAATGTAGCTCTCATTATTCCTTGTCATCAAAGGATCATCTAGATATACCACAAGATATATAATTGTTTTGCCAACTTTCTTGACCAACAAAGTTGCATCATTAAGATCATAATGTTTGAAATTGAGTTTCAAAAGATGCCCAGTTATTTCTTCATACCAGGCTCTTGGTTCTTGCTTGAGGCCATACAAGGATTTCACAAGTTTTCATACTTTATGTTAATTTCTTTTCACAACAAATCCTTCAGGTTGGGACATAATAAAATTCTCTTTTAGATCTCCATTTAAGAAAGCAATTTTTACTCAATTTGATGGACTTTCCAACCGTTCTGAGCTGCTAGGGTAAAGAGTGTTCGGATGGTAGCCCATTTTGCTATGGGGGAAAAAGTCTCCTCATAATCGAACCCTTCTTTCAGTGTGTTGTGGCCACAAACACCACCCTATTAAAACATGCTCTGATAGCAAATTTGAATGGGTCCCCTAGAAGTTTGATCTTTCACTTCTCCGAATGATTTGTTTTTATCTCAAGGATTTTAACTTTGTTTCGAGTCAAATCTTCAATTCTTAATGGTCAAGATGCCCCCTTGAAGTCTAGCCCTTCATTCAATCCTTCATCTGGACTCTTTCAATCCTCATAAACCTTCATGGTGCCCTCTGCCCACTCATATAACCACCCCACTCTTTACCCCTCAAAACCTTCTATCGCGCCTTTATTTCTATTATAACACTTTTGTAATAGAAATACTTTGCAAATGTATTTTACGTGCTCTTTCAGTCTTTATGCACTTCTTAATGCCTTCCTTTATCGCTATCGCAATCTCTCAAGATCTGCGGTTACACTGCACATTCCTCCTTTGCACTCGATAAGCAGTGTCCTTCCCGACATCAAATGCAATTAAGCATAACACATGTGATTTCAGGTCTGCTCCCCAATCGCAAATCACAATCGATGGAGCCCAGGGCCCATACATAAGGCACTCCGCGATATGGCGGACCCGCTGAGATTATTAAGCACAACACACACACACACACACACACACACACACACACACACACACACATATTTTGGGTCTGAATTCCATCGCAAATCGCAATTGGCAGGCTTCAAAGCTCATACATAAGGCGTTCCACAGTATGGCGGACCTGACGGGACTATCAAGCATAATACGTATATTTTCGAGTCTGCCTCCCTTATCGCATATTGCAATCGACGGAGCCCGAGGCTTATACATAAGGCACGATGCGATATGGTGGACCCGAAGATAACTATAGACTCGGGTGCATAATGTTTGAAGTCCAGCCTTATGGTCGGCTATGGGTTTTCCCATGTATTCCCATGTATTTTGATAAAATGTTGTGGTCTCATTTTTCAAAGGAAAATCCCATATGGCAGACCCGCCAGAACTATTAATCGCAACACATATATATTTCAGGTCCACCTCCCCAATTGCGAATCACAATTGGCAGAGTTCAACATTGATATATAAAGCGCGATGCGATATGGCAGACTCGCCAGCATTATTAACTACGACATATATATATTTTGGGTCAAGCCTATCGCATATCATAATCGGCAGAGCCCAAGGTTTAAACATAAGGCAAGATGCGATTAGCAAACTTGACGATGATTATAGATCTGGGGCATATTATTTGAACTCCAGTGTTATGATTCGGCCATGGGTTTTCCCGTGTATTCCCATGTATTTCGATAAAATGTTGTGATTCAGGTTTTCAAAGGAAAGTCCCATAAAGTGAATGGTATGCTTTTGAAGCATTGCTAAGGCAATCCTTGAGTAAAAATGAATATTATGGGAAATGAGAATACGTGTCACAACAGGTTCGATGGTTTGATAATTATAGTTGCTCTACATTGCAAGATTAAATAGAAACTCTTGCTAAATTCAAGGTTTGTTTGTGATCATGTTTGTCATATTTCTCATAATCATAGCTAATATGAATTATTCTGCAGACGAGTTCGAGTGGACCCTGTAACGGATAAAGGCGATTTATTTCAAGATGACATCTCTGCACCACCGGTGTCGATATTGCAAAGACATATGTTGTAGAAAGGGATATGAACCACCATAGTGCATAATGGAGGCACACTCCATGTCAAGAGGAATCACAAAACTAATACATCAAGATGTTATTACCTCCAAACACACCTTCAATCATGCCAGATGTGGGATGATGAGCGCAGTATCTTCAGTTTCCTTCAGGAAATGATAGGGAATAACACCCGCTCAATACACGCATGAAGGGATGACACAAAATCATTCTCTCTTAATCAACATCTATTCATTTCCCTAGGAAATGAAGCACTGCAGCAGATATGCCCTCTGCATGTCAACCGTTTCACCGATCGCCTCTACATCTGTACATTTTAATGTGTATATGGAAAAGAGAAGGAAGGGGAAAAGTCAGGGGGGGGGGAGGTGAAGATGGAGGGTCAGTCTTTTCTGCATAAGTATTACCTCCAAATATGGGTGAAGGAATTTTTTTGGGAAAAACAAATTTTGATTTATTGTGCTAATAAAGAAGATTGTCTGGTTGAGAAAGAGTTTTTTTTTTATATATTATGTTCCTCTTCTTTCATGTGTCTGGAATCAGGGTGTCGTTGCTGGCATAGATATAAATATGTTTTATTTTTATGCATTTTAATAATAGACAGTTCGTGACTAGTCTTGGTTATTGAAATATAATTTGTTACCATGGTTAATTCATGAAAGGTTATTGATTCGAAACCTATTAAACATCATTTGCAAGTTTTATTTGTATGGAAAGGAATGTGAATTCCTGTATGAGTAATTAGATTGAAATTAAGATTTAATATGACCTTGTTCATCTGTGAACTAGTAATGGATTCATTTGGACTTGGAATCTATATATGATGTTTAAACTCTTTTGTTATGCTCCTGCAGGATAGATTAGAATAGTTAGGACTAGCATAAGTAGTTAGAATTAGTCTAGATAAGATTTGATATGTATAGGTTAGTTGTTTATTCTGTTGATTTAATTGAAGTCTTCCTCCGAGAAGCAATCTTTCAACACCTATAACAGTTTACGGGATCCTTTAAAACCCATTGGAGCTAGACATCCCCAAACGAAAGAAAATCTAATTGGGGCCTGCGATCAGGTTAGTTCGACTTATTGGTATAGCGAAAATTTGTCATGTCAACACTGTGCAAAACGTTTTTCCAAAAGCCTGGATTTGTGCTTATCATGTGAGCCATTAGCTTTATACTTGTTCTTGTAGACCCACTTGTAGCCAATTGGTTTTGTTACCAATGGAGGATCAACCAACTTCCAAGTGCCATTTTTTATCGAGGCATCATACTCCTTTTGCATCACTTCTTTCCATTCATCATGAGAAGTGACTTCTTTGAAGCAAGTTGGTTCAAAACCTGTAGACAGATTCAATTGACAATCATAAGAAACATCCATATCAAGAGGTCAATCAGAGTCACCTACATCACCTCAATTTTTCCGAGTTGAATTTCTTGTTCCTGTCTTCCCAACCTCATCAGGATGAACACTTTCAAGTGTCTTTGTCAGCCACTTTGGGGGACCTTTCTGAGATGGTCCTGGCTGCTTAGTTTATTGAGTTGGGACTGAATCAAGATTGAGTCTCCCAATTCTGTCAATCACATCACTCAAAGTATCATCAGTGGTTGGAGTTTCATGTGGAGGAGAGAGTGATTCAGAAGAAGATTCCACAGATTGATCCAGTATAGGAATCCCCCCTTGAAGATGTGGAATCTGATTATCAAATTCTTGAAATGATTTTCCATTTGTGAATCTATCCAAGCGATCAAGTTCCTGCTCAACAACATTGTCAGCTTTGGAAGATTTAAGAAAGAATACATCTCTACATACAAAATACTTTGTATTAACTTTATCATAGAGATGGTATGCTTTGGAGGTGTTTGAATACCCCAGGAAGATACACTTACGACTCATTGCACCAATTTTGTCTCTATGTACCTTTAGTATCAAGGCATAATTGGTGTAACCAAAGACCCTGAGATGCTTTACCGAAGGAATGTTCCCATACCACATTTCATAAGGAGTCTTGTTTCTATTAGCATTATATGGACATATATTCTTTACATATACAACACGTAGAAATGCATCAGCCCAAAACATCAATTTTACATTCTTGAAAAGCATCATGGAGTGTACCATATTTAAGATTGTCCTATTCATTCTTTCAGCTACTTCGTTCTATTGGGGATTATAAGGCACAATCGTTTTATGTTTGATCCAATGTTGCCGAAGATAGTTTTCAAATTCATTTGAAGTGTATTCTTTTCCATTATTAGTGCGAATAGAGACAATATGATATTGTGCATCATTTTAAATCCATGTATGAAAGTTCTTGAATGTTTGAAAAGCATGAAATTTATTCTTCAATAAATAAACCCAACACATTTTGGTGTAGTCATCAATAAATGTCATCATATATTTATTTCCATTTGCAGAAGGAACATGAATTGGACCACATAAATATGAATGAATGAGTTCAAGTTTTCTATGTGCTCTGGAATGTGAATCATGAAGAGACTGTTTGCTATGTTCTCCTAGAATGCGAACATCACATTGCGTATGTTTCCTAGGAATTGTAGGCAAACCAATAACACCATTTTCTTCAACAATTGAAGGTTATCATAGTTCAAGTGTCCCAATCTAGCATGCCATAATAAACTTGAAGGAAATGTACCTTCATCATAATGAGAATTGTATGAGAAATTTTGTGCACAAGCAGAGGTACCTTGTAGCTTGAGCAACCTTTCTTCTTCTATCCCCGTCATGACAAGTGAGTGATCTCATGATTTTCTCACATCAACCTTGCCATCAAACATATGAATGGAGTGTCCTTTCTGGTGGATGTGGACCAGGGATAGCAAGTTTCTCCTCAATTTTGGGTGATATAAAACATCATGCAGAAGAAAGTCTAGAAGACGAGGCAATTTAAGCCTGATTGTGCCAAGCCTTGATGGCTTGATTTTTGATTTTGTCTGCAAAGTATACTGCTCCATCAACATTGCCAGTAAATTATTCAAAAAAATCTCTTCTAAAGTCATGTCGCATGTTTCTCCCGAATCAAGAAACCAATCATTTTTTCAAGAAGCAAGTGAAGCATTAAATAAGTCTTCATTTACTCCAATATTACAATGTGTCACAACATAGTGAATGTATTCAAGTGCTTTACCTTTCTCTTTGTCATTAGTTTTACCTTTGGGTTGATTTATTTCCCACTCAAATCTGTCCCAAGGAAACTTGCATGTGGACGAATCATGTGATCCATCTCTATTTCAACTTATGTAATGAAAACCTGTCTTTTCTCCTTGAGATTATCACCCCACCCCCCCTCCACCTCTGAAATTTCTTCTTTCTCTTCCTCTAGAAGAATATTGAGAAAAATTATTCTCTCTATGTGCAAGACACAAAACATCTTCAGAATATTGAGGAGTTGTCTTCTTCCCAAAGGCTTTCTCTCTCTTAACAAATTTATTCAAAATGGAGTCAAAGGTAATTTCTTTGAGGTTTCCATTTGCTTGTAATGACTAAAGATAATTTGAGTAAGTGGGATAAAATGCCTTGACAAAATCTATCAGAGGAATATCTAGTCCAACGTTAGTGAATTTGATATCATGCATATTAGATTTTACTTCTGATGTAAGAGAAAGAGGATCATCATTTTGTAATTCAAGGCTGAACAGTTTAATCACGAGTTGAATAAATTCAAGTGCAGAGTGTGAGTCATAGAGTTCCTTTAGTTTTTGTACGAATTTGAAAGCATTTGAAAATGGTGAAATATAGAGACTAACCTCTACATTTATTGATGCTGCAATCCAGGCATAAGCCCTGTTGTTCTTATTTTCCCAAATGGCAAATTCCTTATCTGAGGTAGTATTTTCAGGTTTTTTGTCTCCTTCTCCAATACAAACTCCTTTCCATAGCTCATTAAAAATGAGCGTGTGTTTAATCTTCTGAGACCACTCAGGATAGTTCTCCTTCCTCTTGAGAACCACTCCCAGAATTGATATTAATGAGTGCATTTTCAAAATGTACTCTATTGCCAATATAAAAAAAATTCACTTTTGTTGGTAAAAAAATATAGTTTTGGTGATTAAAAAAATGCAGTAAGGGGAGGTGGTATATGGGGGAGGGGCAATGATTGATCGAGAGTCTACAATGAAACAGTTGAAGCAGAGACATCATTATACCATAATTCCAAGACAATGAAAGTATGAAACAATACTGGAACAACGTTATACCATAATTCTAAGACAATGGAATAATGTAATAATACCGGAACAACGTTATACCATAATTCTAAGACAATGAAACAATGAAACAATACCAGAACAATGTTATACCATAATTCCAAGACAATGAAACAATGAAACAATACCGGAACAACATACTACCACAATTAAACAATGTAATGTATATCAATGTTTTATGTATATGAGCCACTGTATATGAAAACAACGTATTTAGGTAACGAGGTGAATTATGATAGTGAGATAAGAGAAACCAGAGTGCGATATGAGAAACTGAAGCAATATGTTGAGTTATGACAATGGGATAGGAAGTGATGAACATGAAGTTTCAACACAAGAGTGCGAAAAGATGGTTTAATATAGTGCGATAGAAGGAGAGGGCGTATAGTGAATACACTTGTGGGAGCTGAGGGGACCACGTACACAATCACTCCAGCATACAACGTTTGGCATGGTAGAGTAGTGAACATAGTCACTCCAACGTACAACCATTCAACTGACTAAAAACTTCATGCATTCACCATAACTTCCATTTACCATCAATCTTCTTTGATGTATGAGATTGATAATGAATTTCGATTATTGAAATCACTTACCAAACACCGCAACACCTCCAAGCTCTCACACCGATTCTTCAATCGTTTTGAACTTTCCAACACACCAGCTTGCAAAGTAATGTCTCAACGTAGCAATACGACCCATTCAATAGTAATATTACTGTTGAATACGACATGCATTAACGCACTTCAACGAATGTATTCAATAATAAAGGAGATTTTGCAGGGATTTGACAGAGATGCCAGCTAGAAAAACATGCAAAACATAGGTAGAATAGGCAGAAGGGAGTTACAAAGCATAGAGGGATGCCAAAAATGCTGCTGTCTTTGATACCATGTCATGCCAGGAGGTAACTCCTCAAATGAAATATCTTTGTTCATTTAGATTGCTCATAGTTATATACATGAGGAAGTGACTTTTGAGTTTCATCTCCTGATGACTCTTCCTTTTCCATTATTTACTATTTACACTATTTGAAATTGTTCTGCCAATCCCCATGATTAGGTGTCAGCATTTTTATCCCTTGGGTTTGTAATATCAATCCCTTAGGTCTATTAATATAAGGGTTCATATTCCAAGGGTTTAGTATTATTCCCTTAGGTTTATAATATGAAGCATGGTGAACCATGGCGAGTAATGGTCAATGATGTTATATAAATTCAATCATGGTCAACCATAGTCCAACGTCGCATTGTGGCAATTTTTTCTCAATATGAGTTCAACCATGGTCAACCATGGTTGAATGTCACATTGTGACAAATATTTTCTCGATTTAAAAATCAATCATGGTCAACTATTGTCAACCATAGTCAACCATGTATATATTGGAATTTATAATATTTATCTTAGGGTTTATATACCTTGGTTTTAGAATGTTAGTCCCTTGGGTCTAATATCATTCAACCATGGTCAACCATGTTTTATAAAATCAATCGTAGTCAGCCATGGTTAATCATTGTCAACCATGGTCCAATGTCACATTGTGACAAAGATTGTCTCAATATGAAAATAAATCATTATCTCAATTATGGTCTAATGTCACATTATGACAAATATTACTGAAATATGATAATCATGGTCAACCATGGTCAATCATGGTTAACCTTCATCAACCATCGTCCATTGTCGCATTGTGACAAAGATTGTCTTAATATGAAAACCGATCATTATCTCAATCATGGTCCAACATCGTATTATGACAAATATTGTCTCAATATGATAATCATGGTCAACCATGACCAACTTTGGCATGGTCAATCATGGTTAACCATAGTTGAACATCTCAATGTGAAAAATATTGTCTTGATGTGAAAATCAACCATGGTCAACCATGTTTATATTAGTGTTTAGAATCTTAGGGTTTATATCCCTTGGGTTTATAATATTAGTCCCTTGGGTTTAATATTATTAAAAAATGGTTAACCATGTTTTAAAAAATCAATTTTGGTCAACCATGGTTAATCATGGTCAACCATGGTCCAATGTCGCACTATGACAAAGATTGTCTCAATATGAAAAACAATCATTGTCACAACTATGTTCCAACGTCGTATTATGACAAAGATTGTCTCAATATGATCATCATGGTCAACCTCGTTCAACCTTAATCCAACATTGCATTCTGACAAAGATTGTCTCAATATGAAAATCATTCTCTCAACAATGGTCCAATGTCGTATTATGACAAATATTGTCTCAATATGATAATCATGTTTAACCATAGTCAATCATGGTCAATCATGGTCAACCTTTGTTAACCAAGGCCATCCATGGTCAATCATGGTCAACTATGGTTAAATGTCACATTGTCACAAAGATTACCTTGATATGAAAATCAATCATGGTTAAGCATGGTCCAATGTCACATTGTAACAAGGATTGTCTCCATATTAAAATAAACCATGGTCAACCACAGTCAACCATGTTTATTTTAGTGTTTATAATATTTATCTCGGGGTTTATATACCTTGGGTTTATCATATTAGTCCCTTGGGTTTAATATTATTCCCTTGGGTTCGTAATCCCTTGAGGTTTTAGTATTAATCCCTTAGTTTTATTATTCCCTTGGCTTTATAATATCAATCCCTTGGGTTTATTATTGCCTTGCATTTATAACATCAATCATTGTCATTCATGGTCAATCATAGAGAACCATGGTCAACCATCCTCGAATGTCGCATTTTGACAAAGATTGTCTCAATATAAAAATAGACCATGGTCAACCATGGGCCAGCATCGCATTGTTGGAAACATTATCTCAATATGAAAATCAATCATGATCAACCATGGTCCAACGTTGCATTGTGGTAAGGATTATCTCAATATGGAAATCAACCATGGTCAACCATATTTATTTTAGGGTTTATAGTATTTATCTTAGGGTTTATATACCCTGGGTTTATAATTTTTATCCCTCGGGTTTATAATATCAATCCCTTTGGCTTATTAACCAAAGGGTTCATATTCCTAGGGTTTAATATTATTCGCTTAGGTTTATAATCCCTTGGGTTTTTAGTATTAATCCTTAGTGTTTATTACTACCTTGGCTTTATAATACCATCCATGGTTAACCATGGTTAAATATCACATTGTGACAAACATTCTCTCGATTTGAAAATAAATGATGGTCAACAATGGTCAAGCATGGTCCAACATCACATTTTGACAAGGATTGTCTCAATATGAAAATAAATGATGGTCAACCTAGTTTATTGTATTGTTTATAAAATTTATCTTAGGGTTTATATATGTTGGGTTTATAATATTAGTCCCTTGGCTTTAGTGAATAATGGTCAACCTTCGTCAACCATGTTTTATAAAACAAAACATGGTCATCCACAGTCAGTCATGGTCGACCATGGTCAAATGTCACATTGTGACAAATATTGTCTTGATATGAAAATCAACCATGGTTTAGCATGGTCAACCATGGTCCAACATCACATTGTAACAAGGATGGTATCAATATAAAAATCAACCATGGTCAACCATTTTTATTTTAGTTTTTATAATACTTATCTTAGGGTTTAAACCTTAGTCCCTTGGGTTTAATATTATTCCCTTGGGTTCATAATCCCTTGGGGTTTTAGTATTAATCCCTTAGTTTTATTGTTCCCTTACATTTATAATATCATTCCCTTGGTTAGGGCTTATAACATCAATCGCTTGGGTTTATTATTCCCTTGGGTTTATAATACCAATGATGGTCAACCATGGTTGAATGTCGCATTGTAGCAAATATTGTCTCAATGTAAAAATCAACCATAGTAACCCATGGTCCAACACCACATTGTCAGAAATATTATCTTGACATCAAAATCAATCATGGTCAAGCATGGTCACCCATGGTCCAACTTCGCATTGTGATAAGGATTATCTTAATATGGAAATCAACCATGGTTAACCATGTTTATTTAGGGTTTATAATATTTATCTTAAGAATTATATACCTTTGGTTTATAATACCAATCATGGTTAACCATGGTCCAATGTCACATTATGACAAATATTCTCTTTATTTGAAAATCAGTAATGGTCAATCTTTAGGTAACCATTTTCTAGCATCACATTATGACAAGGATTGTCTCAATATGAAAATCAACCATGGTGAACCATGTTTATTTTAATGTTTAAAATATTTCTCTTAGGGTTTATATACCTTGGGCTTATAATATTAGTCCCATGGGTTTAATGTTCTTCAACCATGATTAACCATGGTAAACCATGATCAACCATGTTTTATAAAATCAGTCGTGGTCAACCATGGTCCAACATCACATTGTGACAAGGATTGTCTCAATATGAAAATAAACCATGGTTAACCATGTTTATTTTAGTGTCTATATACCTCGGGTTTATAATGTTAGCCACTTTGGTTTAATATTATTCACTTGGCTTCACAATCATTCGGGGTTTTTGTATTAATCCTTTGGTTTTATTATTCCCTTGGGTTTATAATATCAATCCCTTGGGTTTATTAATTTAGGGGTTCAACCGTGGTCAAGCACTGTCTAATGTTGCATTGTGACCGATATTGTCTCATTATGAAAATCAACCATTTGGTCAATGATGGTCAACCATGTTTATTTTAAGGTTTATAATATTTATCTTAGCGTTTATGTACCTTGGGTTTAATATTATTCGCTTTGGCTTTTAGTATTAATCCACTGGATTTATTATTCCCTTGGATTTACAATATCAATCATGGTCAACCATGGTCAATCACGACCAACCATGGTCTACCATGTTTTATAAAATAAATCATGCTCAACCATGGTGTGACGTTGCATTGTTACGAAGATTGTCTTGATATGAAAAAAAAAAAGGGTTAACCATGTTTATTTTAGGGTTTCTAATATTTATCTTAGGGCTTATATACCTTAGGTGTAAAATATTAATCCCTTGGGTTTAATATTATTTTGTTGCATGCATAATTAGTTTGGGTTTTAATATTAATCCCTTGGGCTTAACATAGCAATCCTGTGGGTTTATTATCAAAGGGTTCATATTCTTAGGGTTTAATGTTATTCCCTCGGTTTTATAAAATCAATCCCTTGGGTTTATTAATATAAGGGTTGATATACCTAGAGTTTAATATTTATTCCATTGGCTTTAATATTATTCCCTTTGGTTTATAATCCCTTGGGTTTATTATTCCATTTGGTTTATAATATTGAACATGGTCAATCATAGCCAACCATCTTTTATAAAATCAATCATGGTCAACCATGGTCCAACGCTGAATTGTGAGAAAGATTGTCTCATTATGAAAATCAACCATGGTCAACGTTGGTCAACCATGTTTATTTAAGGGTTTATAATATTTAACCTAGGGTTTATATACCTTTGGCTTATATTATTCCCTTAGGTTTAAAATTATTCTCTTGGGTTTATAATCTGAGGTTTATAATATCAATCATGGTGAACCATGATCAATAACGGTCAACCATTGTCAACTACATTTTATAAAATAAATCATGGTCAACCATGGTCCAACATCAACAAATATTGTCTCAGTATGAAAATAATCCATTGTCTACCATGGTCCAATGTTGCATTATAACAAATATTGTATGGATATGAAAATGGATCATGGTCAAACATGTTGAACCATTGCCAAATGTCGTAGTGCGACAAGGATTGTCTCAATATGAAAATGAACCATGGTCAATCACAATCAACCATGTTTATTTTAGGGTTTATAATATTTATCTTAGGGTTTATATACCTTGGGTCTATAATATTAATATCTTGGGTTTAATATTATTTCATTGGGTTTATAATCCCTTAGGGTTTTAGTATTAGTCTCTTTGGTTTATTAATCAAAGGGTTCATATTAGTAGGGTTTAATATTATTCCCTTAGGTTATTTTTATTAATAATATTGAATAATCCCCTCGTTTTATAATATTAATGTGTTTGAAGTCTGGAATTCTTTCTTTTTTACTATCCTTTTTATCATCTCATTTCGCTATTTTATCACCATTTTATAGCAATCTCAGCATGTTCAAGGTCAAGTCTAACTCTTAGAAAGGTATTCATCATCCATAATTATAATTTCTGTTTCTTAATGACTTATAATGAAAATATTCTTACAATGGCAAAATCATAAACATTTTGCAACTAATATTAGTTTCCGCAACAAAGTTCATAGTTAGACAAGTTGCAACACTTAAATAAAAGGATGAATATTACCTCAAGATGAAAAACATCCACCATATGGGTAACCACCTATCAACATGTCTTGGTAAGCTACGAGGATTGGGAATCAAGTAAAAACAACACAAGAATGAAACAACATCAAGTGAGCGAGATTGAATACTTGTTCAACTATTAGATTTTCGATCAAGATGAATGTCATATGACTTTCTCTTTCAGTAGCAAGTCATAAAGAGATTGAGTTTCAAATTGAATCTATCTCGTAGATCTCAAGATAGCTCATGTTATGTCAGCTTGAAACTATTATTTTTTTTTATGAAATTTGTATAAAGTTTGTAATCGGAGACCCGAGACGTAAGTTTTTTGGAAAGTTAAGTATATAATTGTTTTACTATGAAGATGGATGATACTCTATTCCAAATTAATATAATCTACTTTGTTCTCAAAGCGTGCATGAAGATCTTGTGATTACTAGTTGACATGCAATTACGGGAGGGCCCCCTGTCAAGTTGTGAGGTTTTGTTTTGCATTACTTGTTTTTAGTATAGTTTATTTCAAGAGTTTGTTTCCATCAAAATTACATTTTTGATGATTCTCATTTCGATTGCAGAGTAATAATAAATAGAAAAACTCTAAGTCAATTTCGATTATTGAATATATTTTCTTTCCAACACTTAATTACTTCATATCTTAATTCAATTTCTTAAATGTTGATGAAATACTATTTAGAGGCTAAATGCGCACTCAAGTAATCATTCTCAAGTTGTAAATATTTTAATTTCATTTTCTACAAGTAGGAATTAGATCCTTATTATTGCTATTTCTTTTTCATGCAATTAGTATAGAATTTCCTTACTGCAATTTAGTATAAAAGTTTATTTCTGCAAATTAATGTAGATTTTTTTTAATTATGCAAAATAGAACTATATGGTTTCTTTCTTTAAATTTGGTTTCTAAGCATTTTCATTTCATAGTTTGAATTCTGCATTTGAGATAGGTTTTCAAATTCTACAAAGTAGTGAATTTCAATTTAGTTAATTACGGCTTAATATAACTTTGGATTGAAATAACATGTGCATAGTTATTCTCGAAATTGTGTTAAGAACATTTTTCCATACTTAGAATTAGTTTCATTTCTAAAATTGATCAATTCATAGAAATAATCCTAGCATATATAGTCCACATACATTTCATAAGTACAAGAATCATGGTTGACAATTAACGAAGTAAATTAATAACGATTAATTTGCCAAACATTTTGGCGTCGTTTCCAGGGAAGTGTATATGGGATTCCATTCTTGCATATCATCTTCAGGAGATTTTCATTTTAGTAAATTGAAAAATGATCAAAAAACATTTATGCATAGAGAAATTAATTCTAGGGGTAGATTTGTAAGTAGAGGTAGAAGTTCGATTCCAACATCATCACTCACTCCACCTAGACCTCACAGTGACACACCTTCCACCCATACTCACATCCCATCATTGACAGGTAAACATAGACTTCATGAGTCGCATAGATCTAAAATCCAACCTAGAGATTCACCAACTTCATCTACCAAAGTTGTATTTGAAGAACCTACATCCCCAACATGAGTAAATTTCCTCTCTTCAATAGGAGAAGAACTTCTAGGACAAGAACTATAGGTTCCTAGTGAATAATAAGAAGAGGAAACTTATTTTAACGTACCGTTAGTAGAGGAACCAGAAGAAGAGCTAGATAATCCTATCATATAACCTTATATTAGCTCCAAGGAATCTATAATTGCAGGGGAAGGAGAGTGAGAAGTGCATAATGTAAATGTTGAACTTAGGATTGGAGGTGGAGGAGGAAGAGGAGGAAATAGAGGAGGAGGTGGAGGTTAAGGTGGTAGGGGTGGTAGGGGAGAAACAAATCCTTATCTATTTCCCATCTTCCATGACGATACCACAACCACAATGAAGAACATCTCACCCTCCATCCTCACTAATTTCATGGTTTAAGACATGATGGCCCTGAAACATTTACTTTTGAGTTTGAAGTTTTGTGCAGAACCTATGACTACTTACTTGATCCTAAAAAAATGAATTTATTCCTAGCAACTCTTAAATATGGGTCACTTAAATGGTTTATGGGATTAGGAACACATATAATTAGAACATGGGAAGAAATGAAAACCATGTTCTTAGAAAAATACAAGCAATATTGTATGCCCCATAACTTTAAATATGAAGTCTTTAATATGGCGCAAAAAGAGGATGAAAGCCTTGAACATCTAGTTGAAAGATTTTATTATAACATCAAAAAGGTAAGATGTATAATTTGGATGATGAAACACTAAAAACTATTTTTTTAAAATCCATCAGATATGAATGGATTGATATTATTAATTTAATGGGCAAGGGAGATGTTTCAAAACTTTCATTTGGAGAAATATGTGATTTATGTAAACATATTTCAAGGGGTAAGGCTAGAACTCGCAAAAATATGAGAGATCCTATGATGTCCAAAATCAATAAATGAGAATCTGGAATAGTAATTAGAGTTTAAATGGGCAGTTTTCTTGATAATTTGAAAGCAAATATCCTAGGGAGCCTTAGTGAACAACATGAAAAATTTTAAGAATAGAAATTTATCTGAAAATTTAGAAACCTTGGAAAATCTTACTAGTCCCCAATATTCAAATTATAAAATGTTTGGTGGTACTCTTGTAAAAAAGAAGTCAAAATTATAATGATTTTATATAGTTTCTATTAATAAAAATAGTGATTTTTAAGGTAAAATAATTTTATACTATAAAATTTAGGCTAACCATTTTTAGAACAAAATAATATTAGCGAATATTTTTCCTCAAGAAAGAATGGAAAATTAGCCCACCTGCGAATATTAGCCCTAAATATTTCCTTGGTGAACAACTAGATACACTTAAGGTACAAAACAAGCAAAAGACAGAGGATGTTGCATTATCTATTTAATGTCCCAAGTGTAGGAAGAAACATGCCTTAAGAGAATGTCTCCTTGATAGTATAGAAATTTATGTCATATGTGCTGAAAATCATAAAACGAAGGAATGACCTTCAATACTTGGTCTTAATGTTGTTTTTCAAGATGAAGCTGGAATAATCTAAGTTGAATCTCTTTTTTTTATTGCTAAAAGTCCATTGAAAAATCAATAATAAAATATGACTTAAGGTTTCAGTACCCAGTCATATGCATAACCACAGGACAATTGGAATGCACCCATGCCATAGCAACCTTAGCCCCCACAATCTCAAAATCCATCTTGGGCACAAGGTTAGAAAATCCTTGTGGAAAATATCCTCAATATCCTCAATTCCAACAACCATATCCTTATTTTCCACCACAATATTATCTTCCTCAACCAACTCAACCTTTATTTCAAAATCCAAATCAATAACTTTCATTACCATTTCCTCAAAAACCTGATCAATTACCCGCCCAACCACTTCCAAATCTAAACAATAAAAATCAACAAGTTATTTATAATGTCGAAGGACAAAATTTTCAAGATTGTATGATTACCCCATTATGTCTAAATGTTTTTCAACTTAGATCTGGTAGGGTTTTGCAAAAGAAGTCACCAACTACCACCATCCAAAAATCTAAAGAGGATGAAGTTCATGAGAAAGATGCAAATGTCGATCAAGAAAATATTCCTCTAAAGGAAGTTGTTCCTACACCATCAAAGGATGAGAAAATAAAGCAAGCTCCTATGGTTCCTCTAGTAGAACAGCCTTATGTTTGTTTGCAAGATCCACTTTGTATTGAAAGTCTCAAGATTGATAAAGGACTAAGAAGGAATTTCTTTTTACCAGACTATGTTATGCTAGATGAACTTAATAATATCTGCATCAAAATTCCTTTATTATAATCTATGAAGGAAATACCAATATTTGTAAAACATATTAAGGAGATAAGCATTAGAAAACTAGGAAGAAAAAGAAAATATATTAAAACGATTTAATTGGTAGGAAAAATCACTGATATCATGATCAGGAAACCTACAGTTTAAAAATATCTTAATCCTGGTAGTCCCACTGTGAAAATTCATATCAATGGTATTGATATTCCAAACACTTTGATTGATCTAGGAGCAACCATTAACATCATGAGTAGACAAACAATGGTGCAACTTAAGCTTCTTAATCTTCAATATAGTCCTACATTATTACAATTAGCAGATATGTTTTCTATCAAACCAAATCGAGTATTAGAAGATGTGTTCATTTCTCTATATTATTCGGAATATCCTATAAATTTCATGATTTTAACCCCCAAGGATAGTTTAGGAGGCCACCCATTGATCCTTGGTAGACCATGGCTAGCTATGGCTGATGCATTCATAAGTTGTAGATATGGTGATATGTATATATCTGATAGAAGTTCCACTAAAATATTTACAATGTATCCTCCTGCAAAGCCAATAACTGAAGTAGAAAGTGAGATTTGGATAGATGAAGATAATGAAGACTTTAATGATTTTCAACTAGTTTATACTCTTTCATAATTAGACGAAGAAGATCAATTGATAAATTTAATGAATAATAAATATTCTTCTTCATACTGTATGCACAATCAAATTTTTCAAGAGAAATGAAATATTGAATATTTATCATCTCACCAAATGGCTTTACATTCTATGGAAAATTTTGGGAATTCTCAAGTGGAAATTTTATCAGATAAAACATTGAATATTAACAATAATTTGGAATCATTTCAAAAGAAAAAAATTGATACAGATTCCCATTAGGGGATTTTTGAGGTCTAAAATAGGCCTCCTAAGAAAATTGTATAGCCAAAATAAATTTTATAAGAACCAATAGGATTCAGGGTGATGATGTCAACCATGGGGGATGATTCACCATTTTTGGAGTAAAAAAGTAGAAAGATTAAAAAATAATAAAATAATAAAACTACTTTTTCAACTCGCATTTTCAACTTATCTTCCTAAGTTTTTACTCAAATTTTGAGTGGGAATACTCGTTGGATGCAAAATATAATTCCTTATCCAAGGAGTACCCATGTTGCATACTTTTGATGGACACTAGTACACAAAAAGTGATAAATACATGAAAAAACATGATTGCAATCACATTTTTCATGTATTTCTCATTTTTTGTGTAGAAGGGTCCATCAAACGTATGCAACATGGCTACTCCTTGGATGGGGAATCAAATGTTGCATCCAACAAGTGTTTATACTCTAAATTTGACTAAACCCATAAGGAGATAAGTTGAAAATACAAGTTGAAAAAATAGTTTTTTCTTTTTTCCCACTAAAATTTGATGATGTCATCTAATCTTAATTTATTATTTCTACTATTAATTTATAATTTCCTTAGGAGGTCCAGTTTATACCTCAAAAAACCCCTAATGAAAAACACTCTTCTACTTATGGATGAGAGTATACTGACATGAAAGGGATTGATCCTAAAACTTGTATGCATCATATTTATATTCAAGAAAATGTCAAACTAGTTAGACAACCTAAAAGAATGATGAATCCTAATATGAGAGAAATTTTTAAGGAGGAATTACAAAAAGTTACTTAATGTGAATTTCATTTATCCAATATCAAATAGTCAATTGGTGTCACCTTTAATGATTGTTCCTAAGAAAAATGGAAAATGGAGAGTGTGCATTGAGTATAGGGAATTAAACAAATCTACTTTTAAAGATCATTTTCCACTACCTTTTATATATCAAGTATTAGATACCTTGGCATGAAAGAAGTATTTTTCATTTTTAGATGGTTTTAGTTGATATAACAAAATCCAAATAGCACCAAAAGATGAAGATAAAACTAATTTTACATGTCCATGGGAAACATATGTCTATAGGGTTCTTCCCTTTGGATTATGTAATGCACTTGCCACATTTCAAAGAGCAGTATTAGGTATATTTTATGATCTCTTTCATGATTGTGTGGAAGTATACATGGATGAATTCACTGTGTATGGTGATATTTATGATCTCTTTCATGATTGTGTGGAAGTATACATGGATGAATTCACTGTGTATGGTGATACTTTTGAAGAAGCTATTGAAAATTTAGAAAATGTTCTTGTTAGATGTAAAGATTCAAAACTTTCATTAAGCCATGAAAATGTTTCATTATGTTCAATGAAGGGATTGTTTTAGGTCACCATATTTTGAGTGATGGAATTAAAGTGGATACATCTAATGTAGAATTAACTTCTAAAATTTCAATTCTTGTTTGTAAAAGAGATGTTAGAATTTTTCTTTGATTTACTGGATATTACACAAGATACATAGAAAATTTCATAAAAATAGTCTCTCCAATTTTTAAACTCACAAAAGATTGTGAATTTGTTTGAAATTTTGACTGTTAGAAAGCATTTGAGACATCAAAACAAAATATTATTGAAGCACCAATTTTAAGAGGACCTAATTGGGCTCTTCCTTTCCATATTTCTATTGATGCTTCATATATAGCTATAGGAGCTATGTTGGGATAAAAATATTTAAGTCCTTATGTTATATATTATATAAGAAAAAATTTGACTCCCACAGAGTTAAATTACACTGTAACAGAAAGATAGTTATTAGTTGTTGTAGGAATTTACAGGGTAAGTTCCTCAGAAAGAATACCAAAAGGACACCGCTCACAACCAGATCACAGATCAATACACCAGTATTTTTGACGTGGTTAAAACCCTCAAAGAGGGAAACAGTCCACGACTTGTCCCAACGTGGGTACTACAGGCAATTTATTAATCAAAGAATGAAAATTTACATAAGCTTCTCTCATGCACGGATTACCCGAACAATGACCCTCCATGCGCTTTAAATAGAACTCATGGACCAATCGGGTGTCAAGCCACGGATCAAGTGTCGGTAATACCGAGGAGAGAATGAACCGTCGGATCACTACATATCGTGACCGTCGGATTGTAAGTTACAAAATGTACAACGGTAAAGAAACACACTTTACCTAACTCTATACCTAACTCTACACTAGACCAAGTTGAACTTAACTATATCCTATGTGTCGGAATATCCTAACATCCCCCCTTAAGAACAACTTGGGATAGGATTGAAGGATTTACAAATATGACACAATAGGAGAAGGAAGGAGGCACTAGAGCCTATCCCCCCTTAGTGACAACTTCCTGAACTCCAAGCATATATCGAAGTTTAGTGAACTTCGCCTCTGTGAGAGCCTTTGTGAAGATGTCTGCAACCTGATCATCTGTTGGACAATATTGCACTTCAAGAACATGGTCATGAATGAGCTTTCTGATGAAGTGCATGTGTAGTTCAATGTGTTTGCTGCGCTTATGCTGGACTGGATCTTTGCATAGCTGAATGGCACTTTGATTATCACACCAAAGTGTGGTTGGATGCTGCTGCTCAAAGCCAAACTCTGATAGGATCTGACGAAGCCACAAGGCTTCCTTACTAGCTTCCACGACACCACGATACTCTGCTTATGCTGACGAAAGAGAAATGGCAGCCTGTTTCTTACAAGCCCATGTAATAGGTCCTTAACCAAGAGTGAAGACATAACCGACAGTAGACATCCGATCATCAGGGTCACCAGCCCAATCAGAATCAGTGAAACCAACTAACAGAGAAGCTGCTTTGGCACTGTAATGAATCCCAAACTGTACTGTACCTTGAACATAACGAAGTATTCTTTTAGCTGCTTTCCAATGACTTTCACGGGGTTTTTGCATAAAACGAGCAACAAGGCCAACAACAAAGGAAAGATAAGGACGAGTATGGGTTAAATACAAGAGTTTTCCTACAAGTTGACGGTATAAGGTAGCATCAACTTCAGGAGAAGTACAAGAGACTGAAAGTTTGACTCCAGACTGAAAGGGAGAAGGGGCTGGCTTACAGTCTTCCATGTGAAAATGACGAAGAATATCACAAGCATACTTGGATTGGGAAAGGAAAATACCCTCCTTGGATTGCAAGACTTGAAGACCGAGAAAATAGTGTAAGTGTCCTAAGTCTGTCATTTCAAATTTCTTTTTAAGGCTGGACTTCACATGGTTTATAAGGTTGGGATCACTACCAGTAAGAATAAGATCATCAACATAAAGAACAAGGATGATAAGAGAGTTGCCCACTTTCTTGGTGTAGACAGTATTGTCAGAATGACACCTAGAAAAGCCAGATTCTAAAAGAAAGCTATCCATTTTGGCATACCAAGCCCGAGGAGCTTGCTTGAGGCCATAAAGGGATTTCTTAAGTCGACAAACAAGGCTGGAGTCTGTTTGTATGAAGCCAATGGGTTGTTCCATATAGATTTCTTCCTGCAAGTCCCCATGCAAGAAGGCAGATTTAACATCCATCTGATGGACTTCCCATTTTAAAGAGGCAGCAAGGGAAAGAACAAGGCGGATAGAGTTCATTTTGGCAACAGGGGAGAAGGTTTCAGTGTAGTCAATGCCTTCAACCTGTGAAAATCCCTTAGCAACGAGACAAGCTTTATGTTTATCAACTTTCCCATCTGGTCCATACTTGGTTCTGTAAACCCATTTACATCTAACAAGTTTGCGTCCCTTTGGTAGAGGAACAAGATCCCATGTATCATTTGTCATCAATGAATGATATTCTTCATTCATAGCTGCTTCCCAATGTGGATGGCCTGAAGCTTCTGCAAAAGTTTCAGGATCATGATTTACTGGAGCTTGAGCCAGTAAAGAAGAGGCTCTTTCAAACTGAGAACGTGTACGTCGCTGATCTGTAGGATCACCGGCAAGATCACCTGCTGCATCCCGAGTAGCACGGACCCATCTTGGAAGTTGAGGATCCTGAGAAGGTGGGGGAGGATTATCATCCTCGCTTTCATCATCTGAAGAAGAAATGTTTTCAAAAGTAGAAGAGATAGGAAGAGGTGGCACATCCGCCGGACTAGGCTCGCAGGCCGATTTATTTTCATCAAATTTTACATCTCTTCTAATGATAACATTTTTGGAGTTAAATGGAATAAGTCTATAACCTTTTACATCTTCAAAATATCCAACAAAAGTACATTTCTCACTCTTAGGTTCTAAAGCTTTATGCTTTTCATCTGGAATATGGGCCCATGCTTCACTTCCAAACACACGAAAGTGACTTACATCTGGTTTAATGGAACTCCAAGCTTCTTCTGGAGTGATATTCTCTAGAACCTTAGTAGGAGTGAGATTGATTATATAATTTGCACAATTAATTGCTTCGGCCCAAAAACTAAGACTGAGTCCTTTAGATTGCAACATACAATTAGCCATTTCCTTTAAGGTGCGATTTTTCCTTTCAGCTACACCATTTTGTTGTGGAGTGTATGGAACAGTATGTTGCATTTGAATTCCATTTTCGGTGCAAAAGTTGATGAATGTGTTTTTAACATATTCTCCACCATTATCAGTTCTTAGCTTAAGAATTTGATGTCCAGATTGTTTTTCAACAAAGGCTTTGAAGGCCAAAAATGTGTTAAATACTTCGCTCTTGAGTTTTAAGAAGTATACCCAAGTGCGTCTGGAGAAATCCTCAATGAAAGTTAAGAAGTACTTGCAGCCAGAGAATGAAGCAACAAGAAGAGGACCACATAAATCACTGTGCATAAGCTGTAAAGGGGCTGAGGCGTGCCAAGAGGCACATTTTTCAAAACTGTCCCGATGATGTTTTCCAAGTACACATCTAGAACAAACACCATCTCTGCAAGATACCATAGGAAGACGTGTCACCATATTTTCTTTACATAGATGCTGAAGGGAGCGATAGTTTAAGTGACCAAATCGCTCATGCCAAAGTTTGCTCACTTCATCATTATGAGCAAAAAATACTGAGGGAAGATTTGATGACCCAAAGTTGTGAAACTTATACAACCTTGTGGAATCATCAGCAAGACCAGTAGCTAGAATATGTTTAGGATCTTTTAGATCCTTGATTACAACATCATGAGGTGAAAATTCAACAATTTTACCTTCACCTGAATGAGTTATCTGATAGACAGATAGAAGGTTGCAGGATAAGGTTGGAACACATAATACATCATTAAACTGACCATTGTCTAGATGAACAGTTCCAGTCCCTAAAACATTAAGAGATCTATCATCACCAACATATATATTTTTGGTGTTACAATCATTTAAAGAAGAAAACATGGCTTGGTTTTTGGCCATGTGATAAGAGGCTCCAGAATCAATGAGCCACTCATGAGAATGAGAAGAAGAAGAAGATACATTTAATGCATAACCAGACTGAGATGATTGACAACGACATGTAGAAAGTGCCATTCCGGAAGTTGAAGTTGAAGTAGGCTCCACATGGATGTTATGTTTCTTCATTGCGGCTTCCAAGGCTTCCATATTCTTAAAGCATTTAGATTCTAAGTGGCCATCTCGATTACAAAAGTTACAATATCTATCAGTCTTCTTCCATTTGTTTTTATTGGTCTTATCATTTTGCTGAAATGATCTTTCATTTTGAGGCTGAGTTGGTTTAGGACCATTCTTTTGAGGATATGACTTCTTAGGATTCTTTGAATTTGGTTGCTGCTGGGCGGCTAACGCTTTTGTGGGAGAGTTTCCAAGATTAAGAAGACCAAGGTGTAAGAGTTTTTCTTGTTCTCTTATTAAGGAATCACAAAAGGAGTCAAAGGAAGGGGCCTTGTAGTCTTTTCCTTGACAAATGAAAGCTTCCCTTGTAGAATGGAAAGTGGAAACAAATACAGAGTAGGCTGGTCCCAACTTAGTAAGGATGGAATAAATAAGGTTACCATCTTCTTTCTTAACTTTAACACCTTCCAAGAGATATCTAAGGGTCTTGAATTTTGACAAGAAATCTTCAATGCAAGAAAAATTATTAGGATCTAAAGTAAGCAACTCATTTTCAAGTTGATGGGCTCTAATTTCATTTTTAATCCCAAAAACTTTAGCGAGTTTTTCTAATGCTTCATGAGGAGTCTCAAGTTCTGCAATGTGGAATCTAAGATCAGGAGAAATAAACATCCCTATCAAACCACGTGCTTGATCTTGTCTATTTTCCCATTTTGCAGCCTTGTCTTCATCTTTTGGTTTCTTCTCTTGGTCTGTGGCTATTCTCAAGAGACCTTTACTTCTAAGTAAATCTTCCATGTAGGCTACCCATTGGAAGTAGTTAGTGCTGTCAAGAATGACTTGGCATGGACTTTCCATTTAAAAAAAAAAAACCTGAAGCTGAAGATGCTGAAAGTAAGTGTTCCAATGGATAGATCTCGAAAAAATAGGCGGTTTTAAAAAAAACGGCTCTGAAAAAATCCGCCCCCACAAAATGGAGACTTGAACCCAAGACCTCTACTCTCTTAAAATAGCTTTGAAGCAATTGATCTATACAAAAAATTTGGGAGAGAGAGAGAGAGAGAGAGAGAGAGAGAGGGGGGGGGGGCTTGGTTTGTGTGCTTGCCTTGAGAAAGCTCTTTTTCTCTACAAAACACAAAACACAAAACCCAACACGAATATGCAAAGAAAAACGAACCTTGCGGCTCTGATACCATGTAGGAATTTACAGGGTAAGTTCCTCAGAAAGAATACCAAAAGGACACCGCTCACAACCAGATCACAGATCAATACACGAGTATTTTTGACGTGGTTAAAACCCTCAAAGAGGGAAACAGTCCACGGCCTGTCCCAACGTGGGTACTATAGGCAATTTATTAATCAAAGAATGAAAATTTACATAAGCTTTTCTCATGCACGGATTACCCGAACAATGACCCTCCATGCGCTTTAAATAGAACTCATGGACCAATCGGGTGTCAAGCCACGGATCAAGTGTCGGTAATACCGAGGAGAGAATGAACCGTCGGATCACTACATATCGTGACCATCAGATTGTAAGTTACAAAATGTACAACGGTAAGAAACACACTTTACCTAACTCTATACTTAACTCTACACTAGACCAAGTTGAACTTAACTATATCCTATGTGTCGGAATATCCTAACAGTTGTTGTGCATACCATTAATAAATCTCATTGTTATATTACTAGTTATGAGACTTTCATTCATACATATCAGTTTTTCCATTAGATATATAATGAACAAACCAATCTATAATGGTAGAATCACAAGATGGTTATTATTGTTACAAGAATTCATCATTAGTATTCTTGACAGACTAGTAAAATAAAATACAGTTGCTAGTTTTCTTTCTAGAATGCAAAATAATAATGGGGATGTTCCTATAAAAAATAAATTTCCTTATGAATAAATTTTTGTAGTATCTAATAAAACACCTTGGTTTGTAGATATTGCTAATTATTTGGCTACAAGAAAGTTACCTCCACAACAATGAGCTAGAGAAAAGAAAAAAATGATCAAAACCAGTGCACACTATTCTTGGATAGATGGAGAATTATACAAAACTAGACCTGATTTTATTTTCTGAATTTGTGTTCAAGAAGATCAAGTACCTGAAATATTGAAAGCTTTTCATGATGAGCCATGTGGATGAAATTTCGGCGGTAAAATAAATCCTAACAAAATCCTTCTTTTCGGATATTATTGACCATCCATTTTCTAGGATTCCAAATAATATGTCAAAATATGTGATAGTTTCCAAAGAATGTGGAAGCCCATTCCATTAGATTAAATTCCTCTACAACCACAGGTACTTATAGAACCCTTTAAGAAGTGGGATCTAGACTTTGTTGGACCAATAAATCGTCCATCTGAACAAAAAAGGTACACACTTGTTTTCATGGACTATGTTACTAAATGGGTAGAAGATAAAATTCTTTTATTTGCAACTGAAAATGTTTCTGTTAAATTTCTTTTTGAGGATATATTTATTCATTTTCGTGTTCAAAGAGAAATTGCAACTAATCAAGGTACCCAATTCACATCCAAGTTGGTGCAAAAGATCATGGAGAAATATAAAATCAAGAATCATAAGTTTACTCCATATCATCCATAAGCCAATGGATCAGAAAAATATACCAACAAAGTTCTTGAAGCAATTATTAGCAAAACGATGCATTTCCATAGAAAGGATTGGGCAGAAAAGCTTCTAGAAGCATTATGGGCATACCGAACTACATGGACAAAGACAATTCAACATATTCCTTATGAGCTTATCTATGGAAAGAAAGTTTTTATTCCAATTGAATTCCAAGTGGAGACCTTCAGAACAAGAACTAAATTGGGCCTTCATCTATCAGAAGCTCAGAAGCAAATATTAACATAATTTAATGAGCTAGATGAGATTTCACAAGATGTTATCCAAAGAACCAACATAGTTCAACAACAAAGATCTAAGTTGCGTGACAGATTAATCAAAGATAAAAAGTTCAATAAAGGTGATTGGCGTCTTCTTTTTTATTCCAAGTTCAAATACTTTCAAGGAAAATTTCAAACTCATTGGCTTGGTCCTTATGAGATTGATATTATTTTTGATAATGGAGCAGTCAAAATCGAAACTATTGATGATGAACTAATTAATTTCCTTATTAATGGTCATAGATTAAGATTGTATCATAAAACACTAACAAAGGAAGAATTTGCCAAATATTTGGAAGAGAATTTAGAATTCAAGTTGGTCAAGGAAGGGGATTCTTCTCCTCACTCTCCAACTTCATTGTGATTTTTCAAATGAAATAAATAAATAAATAAATAAATATATATATATATATATATATATATATATATAGAAAAAATAGAAATAAATAATAAAAGTATAAACATGAAAACCAACTATGTTGGCATGCTTATACATAAGATCTTAGCTGAAAACCAAGATCTCTTGGTGGTTTAGATTTTCAAAACACCCTCTTTCTTGTTCCTATTTATTTTAATCCTTCTAATACATTTTTAGGTACTAAGGCATATTTATAAGTATCAATAGTTTTATTGACCATCAAAAGCATCAACAATAATAAAGAAGTCTTCTCCTAACTAGATAAATAAAATATGAGAAATGATAAGTAGAAAATATAATTCCTATCATTTTGCAGCCGATCTTCAATTCTGAAACCAAATTTGAATTTTACAGCAAAATAATATGAAGGAACAGATAAACATAGGTATGTAAGAATTTTAAAATTATATTTCATATAGGAGCTTAGGTTTTTAATGGATAATTGTATTAACAAGTTGGGGATATTATACATTTGTTGTCATATTCATAATTGTTATACCATATCTCCTCATCATTACACTATTAGTTACTTCAAGTCTGATAAAAAATAAACACATGAAACCAGTCCTTTGGAATCAGATCTGGGAAATTGTGAAAGTAGAATCCAGATGCAACACAATCTATTTCATCAGTTCCTTACCTTTCCATAATTTAGCCCTGTTTCATATCCATTCCTCTCATTTCCAACTCACATTTCATTCATTATCTCTCTCAAATATTCCATTGTCTCAGTAAAAATAAAAAAATTAAGGTCGAGACTTCTCCTCACCATGGGAACACTTGTTAGTTCTGAACCAAATGGAGTAAAATTTCTCGAGGCATATCCAAGGGTTAAAGACCAATTGCAACAAGTGGTATGACTCCATTTTTTTTTAGAAATTCAATGGGTATGAAACAAAAGTTATCAAAGTCGTCGCTCGTCCATGTGATGGAGTAGAAGAAGAGATAGGAGATATTAGCCTCATCCTCATAGAATCTATTGTAGTAGAAGCAACAAGACTACCAAGAAATGGGGAAAGATGGTTCAAGAATAGGAGAATTAAAGAGAATGACTATGTCCATTTCCTCAGAGAACTAGGTATGGATTTATCCATTTTCAAAAAGGGTATTCCAGTTACTGCATTAAAGGGAAAATGGATAAACATTGTGTTATTTATTAAAAAAATTGTAACATGTGAAGGTAGATTTGGGACAATGGTTTTCTACCATGCCAGAATTTAAAGAAAATGAGATTAATTTGCCTTAGTTCATGCTTCAAAGTTTAAAGAAAATGGAATTTGGCATACAAAGAGGGTTTAGGTCCATTGATAACTCTCTTTACCATCATGGACTCATCAAGATTATTGTATAAGAATATTTTGAATCCAGAGGATATAATTGGTAAGATTTATTAGTGAGAAACCATTTTGTAGAAGCCCCAGAGGAAGAAACAAATTATAGGGTTAAAATAAGTCAAATAAAGTCAAACCCCAACCCTGGAAAAAAGAGAATTGAAGAAGAAATTCGAGAGCAGAATGAAACTAAAAAACCAGAAGATCCATTTGAACATGATGCCCCTCTATCCCAGTATCTTGAGAAATTTAAACACAAAAATGGCAAACATGACCTTAGAAGAAAGAAAGCTAGCTGAAGCCAAAAATTACCCGAGGCAAAGAAGAAAAAAGAGCATAATAAAATAAAATAGAAAGACTCTAAAAGCTCAGAATTAAAATTGAGGAGAGGCAAAAGAATTTCAAAAATATAAGGTACATAGTAACTGGAAATGAACAATCTTGAAGAAGAAGGTTATAATACACTACCTCACACATTTAGTCCACACGGTCAGTCCAACTAGACAAACTCCAGAAATTGATGCAGTACAACAAGAGATTTATGACTATGAGGAATGCCTAGAGTAAATGACACAATAAAAGGAAACATTTTCTCCATATGAAATGGGTGAAACTTCAACAATAAAACAAAATGTAGAACAAGAACATGGAATTGAAGGAAATCTAAAGTAAGACATATATGAGTTGGAGGTTCTTAACAAACATTTAATTCACGAAAGGGAAGCACAAAATTTTTAGAATGATATACTTAGAACTGAAAATGGTAATATACTTCCACACCTTTGTCATTATTATAAGAAGAAAAGAAACTTAAGGATCAAAACAAGATTCTCAAGAATTGAATGAGAGGGTTACAATGCATAATTCTCATGAAGAAACCAAGCACTAATTTCAACATTAAAAAGAAGAAAGAAAGCACTAGTCTAGAGGTGCTTGCATAGGCTTCAAAAACCATTCACTAAAGGATAAAAGAAGGGACAATTTTGAATTTTTGGTGCATGGGGAAATGCGAAACCTTTGGCATGGGGGAATGTTAAAGTATGGAATTGTTTCTTTTTTACTATCTTTTTTTCCATCTCATTTCACCTTATTACCATTTTTATAAATATCAGCATATTCAAGGTCAAGTTCAACTCTTAGAAAGGTATTCATCATCCATAATTAGAATCTTTGTTTCTTAATGAATTATAATGAAAATATTCTTATAATGACAAAATCATAAACATTCTACAACTAATATTAGTTTCCGCAACAACATTCATTATTGGATAGGTTGTAGCACTTCAATAAAATGATGAAACTACCCAAAGATGAAAATTTTCCACCATATGGATGACCATCTATCAACATAACTTGGCAAGCTACAAGGATTGGGAAATCTAGAATTCAAATTTAGAGTCAAATTTTGAAAACCACATGTAGCGATCAAGTAAAAGAAATGGAGGAATAGAACAACACCACACTAGAGAGATTGAAGAACTATTCATCTATTAGATTTTGGATCAAGATGAATATGATGACTTTCTCTTTTAGTAGAAATTCATAAAGAGATTGAGTTTCAAATTGAATCTATTTTGTAGATGTTAAGATATCTCATGTCATGGGCTTAAAACTATGAAAATCATTTTATGATTTTTTTATAAAGGTTCTATCATGAGACTCGAGACATAAGTGGTCTCTAATGTTAAGTTTATAATTTTTTAGAGTGAATATTGATGATACTATGTTCTAGCTTAACTATAGGTTACTTTGTTCTCAATGTGTGCATGAAGATCTTGTGATTACTAGCTAACCTGCACTGACGGGAGGGCACCCAATCGAGCTATGAGGTTTTGTTTATAATTTTGTTTTCATTACTTGTTTTTAGTATAGTTTCTTTCAAGAATTTGTTTACATCATAACTACATTTATGATGCCCACAGTATCTACAGTAGTCCCTTCCACACTGGTAGCATCACCAGCACCCACTGCTCCACCTTCCAAAGCATTTCCAGTAATAGTAGAATCTACAACAACAACAGGTACACTAGCAGATAAAGCAATAGAACTAGTCAAATCCATGGAAGAGGTGTCTATCTAGGCTAGAGAGCTAAAGAGACTAACGAAAGAGATGGCAAGTTTGGAAACTAATTGCAAACTTTCCCAACTTCAGCAGAAAGAAGAAACATAGAAGGCGTAGAGAATGGGTGAGAGAATCAAAATCTTGGAGAAGAATTTAACACTACAAGAACCACTAGGACAAACCAGAGAAATGATTTGGGCCAATATCAATGACTCTGTCAATGATATTTGGCCATCAATTCAAGTTATATTTGAGTAGACAGAATTAGCGAAGATGGCCACTGAAACTATCCAGAAAGTGAAGGAAGAATTTGGAGATAAACCAGAGGATGCAAATAGACTCATCCACTTCCTCAACAACAATAATAAATATGAGCTTCAGGGGCTAAACATCGAAGATAGGACTGAGACCATTTTGGAGATAAGGAAGGTCCTTTCCAAGAGGAACCTTATGCTTAATTTAGAAGAAAAATGCCACAATATGCAAGCATCCATTGATAGGTTCATGGCTAAATTCTAGATTTTGAGAGGAAAAGGTCTTCCCAGTCCTATGGTTATCAACGACCAACTCATGACACAGTTGGACTATAGTGGTAGACTCAGGAATTTGGCCAAGGAACAAGCCCGTTCTTCAGCCATTAAAGCCCTGCCAATAGGCTAAGTGTTATATGACACATTGGAGAACTTGTTTTTTCTAGAGCATGAGGTCAAACATTTGTTCCTCACCAAGCCCAATTTTTCCAAGTATACTGAAGCTGATGATATCTATAGAAGGATGATGAAGATAAAATTATGAGAAGAAAAATGGTGGGAGAATGTAACTTATTTACTGTAATAAATTTACATCAGAAAGTTATTCCATAGTAAATGAAGGAAACTAGGTGAAACAAGTAAAAGCAGAGTAGTAGGGTCAAAGAGTATCAGTTGAAAGATGAAAGTAAAGAATATTTTAGTGTAGAAATTCTACAAATATCAGCCAGCTTAAAGGGCTCCAACTCAACGAAAGAAACTAGCAACACCACAATAAAAGGGACAACATGAAGCAATTCAACATCTGTCTCTATCTTCATGGAAGAAGATATTTTTATTCCCTAGATTAAGTCTCAAGTTTTTTTGAGATACTTTGTAACTATTTTTGTATAAATACTTCAAATTTCGAAGTATGTAGGGTGGATTCCAAGAAATCTCTATAGGATTTTTCTCTCAAATCAAAATTCTATTGTATCAATGACTGGATTGGCTTGTTGCATCAAGGAATAAAGATCAGATATTTTACAGGATTCTTGTGTAAAGAGAAACACAAATTAGTATTCTTCCATGTTCAATGTTTTTTTTCCTTATGTTTCTTCCATAATCTTTTGTGTAAGTTTCTAAACTAAATGTATAGCAAGGAATGATATTTCAGAAATTGCTTAAATGCACTTTGTCTTGACTGCTATACATTCTTAATGTTTTCTCTTAAACTATCTTAGCTAGGGAATTCCTAATTGCTCCTTAGCTTCCGTAGCTTCTCCTCTGGTCTATAGTAAAGGATTCTTAATTTCCCTATGTTCATGATCATCCTCTGTTCTTCATTTTGATCCCGGTCCAAGGATTCTTAAATTCCCTTTCACCCTGGTTAGAATTAATTCACCCATTAGGCCTAAAGATTTGCATTTTTCTTTGCTAGCCTACCCTATGAACATTCCCTTTAATGACCTTGTCTAGTTATGCTATCAATTTTTTGACTCCATAGCCCAATGGCTTGAAGACCTAGCTCTATCCATCTGCTCTAAGAATTCCACCACCCAACCTTCAATTCAACACAAAAACCCCAACAAACATCAAGAACTAGATAAAACTCCCATAAAAACAAAGCTAAATCATCAAGAGAGAGACCTCTCTGGACTTAGGTTGGCTAGAGCCTAAGACTAAAAGATTGGTTTGTGTTTACCTCAGATGCTTCCTTATTCTGATAACTTCTAAGGAAAATTTTTGAGTGATAACATAGAGAAACCTTGGAACCTATCGTGATCCGAAGATAGCCAATCTCGGTACAAACTACACACGTCAACAACGGAAAAATCTTTAACCGCTTGACCAAATAGTACCGAGATGGTTCTACATGAGTAGATGATGACTTGACTACACAATACACATGAGCAATTCAACACGGGATTCTAGGTAAAGGAGGAGACAAGCCATTGCAACAATGACTAGGTAAAACACATATGTTGTTTGAACTCCTTGCACAGAAAAAATTGGTCCTAACATTTTGGATGATTGGATTACTTGCAAATTTCGTCATCATATTTGGTTTTCTAATTTAAATTCTGCATGTAAGAAGTTTGGGAAATTCTCCTTATGCATTGATTTCATAATCTTGAACCGTTCCCGGAATAAAAACAACTACCTCGTACCATCATCCGAGCCTATGCTGCACACAGTACCTGAAGCAGTGGTTTTGTCTTCACTTAAAGGTCTTTTCAAATGCCACCAGGTTCTGGTAGTGGAGCCTGGTGGACTTACACTGATCCACGAGAAGCTTGGAAAACACACATATCATTTGCAATCACTTGATGGGAGGATTGTCAACCTTCTTGTCAATGGCTAAGATCCCAAGCATTACCTTCAGTAGGTTGGGCCACGCCCGTGCCATGTACATAGTCTGCTTGCTACTTTTTGTTTTCATCTTATTTGCTTTTCTTATTATCTTTGTTTTTAATTTTTTTGTTCTACTTACTATTTTTGTTTACGTTTTTTTTGCTTTATTGGTATATTACTATTTTTGTTTCTGGAAATAAGTTCTGCCAACTACTACGTTTTGGATTTTGAATAGAGTATGTGGCTAAAATTTGAAGAGACTTGTGACACCACATCACTTGGTCAGTATTGTGTCTGTCGTCTCTGTGCTTGGTTAGAACCTTCGACTGATGAATTCTTGATGAAAAATACGAATGATATGCAAGGGAAGTTTTGGTCCAACCATGAACTTGTGTCCACACTGGGAAGCCCCATGCCTGTACTCAATCTTCTGCTCTATGTTTCCAAGCTCATCCAACTAGTATAAATGAAGAGGTGGGAAATCCAAATGAGAAAACATATGTCAGAGGTCTTACATGCTCCTCTAAAGGAACAACCGCTTATGCTCTCAATAAGTCTGGATCCCTCTTCTGCCCCGAAAATAAATAAGTGCCTATGCACATTACTCTTGAAAAATACAAAGCAGAAAGAAGAGAAAGGCTTCTTGAGCAGAGAGGTGAAGCATACAACTCCACCAGGGTACTGACCAGGCTCACTGGCAGTGGAGCAATGTGTGTGTTTCTGCATGACTCCATCGGGGTACTGTCCAGGCATACTAGCAGTAGAGCAACACTAGAGATGAAAACTTATACTCTAAAAATCTTCAATTTGTGAGCTAAACTACCCTTCTTGGATTCGAAACACTTAGATATAAGTTGAAATTTTGATTGTGTTTGACTGAGTTGGAAAAGGGTGAACCATGTATGTCTGTGGGGTAAGCGGGAAAGCTGAAGTAACCCACACAATGATTCAATACTCCCCAAAATACCAAGGCCCAATGTTATCAATGAACCAAAATAGAGAAGCTAGAGTTCTACCAGTGTGTCGCTAAGTGTTGTAGCAGCTACAACCACTCTCTAAAATTTTGGCCTGCACCAAATCTCGAAGCCTCCCTTGAGAGTTTCCCTTGATGACCGCACACCCTCAGGTTCAATCTGTGAGCTCGTGGGAGTGTTTTCATCCACCCTGCTTGTTTATTTCATCCAGGTTTTTTAATGTTGGTATCTAAGTCATTCTTGCGACCATGTTCTAGTTATGCTCAAAGTCTTCGCTTCATGTGTACTTGTTATGTTCGCTACAAAAGCATATGTCACACTCACACACGGAGTCACATTCAATGTCACACAAGCATCCTTAGAGTTGATCAATGATCAATCATGAGTGTCACGCTTATCACTTGCATCGTCGATCAGTCATGTTGAACATGTGTGTCTCGATGGTTTGAGTCATCTCGTCGTCAAGTCATGTGAGTGTGTATTTGCATGGTCACCTATGCATCTTTCGATTGTTCACACACTTAGTCATTTTGTTGAAGTTATGATGATCAAAATCCCCTCTAACAGCCATACCATCACCCCACCATAGACTCGATCGACTATCACCCAGAACAACACGAAAGCACCAAGAAAGTATTTCCAAGTTGCGTTGATCACAAGCGATCCAATCAACCTTCATGCTAGCCACCCGGAGAATCAGACCTGGCAGCCACCCTAGGGCTGACTCACCTAAAAAATTGTGCATAGGCTAGTAACCTTGCCTGCTCTGCTAACTTAGGAAATTTCACAGACATGCCAGACAAACACCAAGTGCCTATCCTTGTCTCCCTCTGAAAATTGCACAGTTTTCCCAGTCAGTCCTCCCGACAGTCGAATAACCACTCATCTAGGAAATTGCATAGTTTTCATGAGAAGGATTTCGGCTACCTAGTAGTTCACTCAACTTTGAACTTATGCAGAGATGATCAGCAGGCCGACCTCCCAACCTTAGTGTAGTTTCCCTCACAAGTAGCTCCTAGCAACGGATTTCTAGTTCCCTCCAAGAATTGAGCAATTTTTGCTGCCAAGCTCCCAACAGCTAATATCTTATTCTCCTTGGGAATTGCACAGTTTCTAATGCTAATGACCCAGCAGGCAACTATCATTTCCCTCTAGGAATTGCATAGTTTTGGCTTCCAGGCTCCCGACTAGTTCCTCCAAAAAACTGCACAATTCCTGCCTACTGATTCTCCATTTAGCCCGGCCTGTTCCTCTAGAAAATTGCACAAACTTTCCTTCCAGCCCCTGCTGCCCGTTCGTTCTGGAAAATGCACAGATTATTTTTTCCTTTCCTTCATATAGCCCAGACTATCTCTCCCAAAATTTGCACAATTCTTACTTCCTTTTGATCTGGACCTCGCGTACAGTCACTGTCGACTTGGATTGCCCATCTTAATCACATAGTGACTCTTGTGTAGTTTTCATTAGTAGTGCTCGAGGCCATCATCCCACATCGCAACCTTTCTACCTCTCTCGGTCACCTACATCCAAAATGATCATGTGTCATGGTATACTAGGAAGTTTTTGGTATATCTGTGTCATGGTATAGGTACACCAACAAACATGGCGCAATGATGAAGCGGATGAACAAAGGGATCACATGCAAAAGAACAGGTTCACCAACAGATGAATAAATGATGCATGTGAAGGGATGTGTTCTCGAATGAATGATCATGTAAAGATGTGTTTGCGGATGGATGGACGAACGAGCATGCAAGATGTGCTCACAGAAGGATGAACAGATGAACATGCACCTTTCACAAACATATGAGCCTGTCAAGCCTTCCAATATATAGGCAAGGAGAAATGTGCCAAAGAAACATCAAACAAACCAACGAACATCAAAGACTCTACGTGCTTGTCCATGCGAAGGTGAAGCCGTGATACACCACAAAGAAATCCATAACCCATCAGCAATGCAGCTCAACATGCACTCCAGCAGTAGCACAAATGTACCAACATTGTCATGTCGGGTCATGTCATGAGCCACATTGTCCACATATCCACTATGGGCCATGTTGTCAAATCAATGTAATGTAACTTGGAAGTCCAAGAGACCCACTTATGTACAAAGAGTCATGTAAATTCGAAAAGTCATGGAAGTAAAATAGTCATGAGGGTAGTCGAACAACCATAAGGGTCAGTTTCACCCTTGGCTATAAATACCCCCTAATTTGTACATGCCAAGGACTTTTCACCTAAACTCCTCCCACATAACCAAGAGAGTCTATAATCTTTCTTTTTAGGAGTAAGTAATCACTCCAACGCCGCATGCTTGAGGTTAATGATGTATGTTGTAACGGTGTGTCTTGGAACTTTCGCTTAATTCAAAATCCTGCTAACAGGCTAGCACATTTTCACACATGTATTGTAATAGTTGTAAGACTAATCTTGAACACTTGTAATGAATGTTGCTTTAACACGTGTCGAACACTTGAACTATTTCAGTTGTTGTAATACATAATCTGTTAATGGAAATGTGTTGTATATGCTATTAACATTGTCTTTCCCATGGTGGCTACCCTCCTGGACATCAGTCAAAACTTTCACATAAAGATTGATGTAACAACCATTGCACTCATGTGGACTCATCCACTGAGTGATGTACGTGTTATCGTACCTTGTGTGTTGTGATTGCATCTTCCATGTGGACTGTTCCTCGAGAAGCTTTGCACGTCCTATTGTGTTGTGTGCTCCTAGCCGAGTTGGGACTTCATCCCAACCAACTTGGGACTCACTCTCACCCTCTCCCTCTACAGTGAAAGAACCATTGACACAAGTACACTTGCGATCACCAAGCATGCAAACCTCGCTTCTCGAAGACAAAGAAGACCACTCTCTTGTGCTGAAAAGCAATAGTTGAAGAAAATCCTTAAGACAATGGCAACCAGGTCATCATACTAGATGGCACTCCCACACCAAATGATATGGAGTCTATTTGGGACTTCATACTAGGCTGATCCCCTGAATGTTGGTGGATCGAGCACCGTCAACAGGGGCATACAATAGTCTTTATATTTCTCTAAGAATGTAGTTTTCATTTGTTCCCATGTTCTTACGGAGTTTATTCCTAAACTCATAAACAATTTTAATGTTACATATTTAAGGGTTGCAAGGAATAATTTAAACTTTTGAGCATCATGCAGATGATCATATGATCTACGTAATACATCAAATTCAAAGAGAAATGTCTCAGGATTTTCACTCCTTTATCCATGAAATTTTGGAAGGATAGAGGGTGCGATATTTTTCATTGTCACAGTTGTATCTTCATCTAGGATAGGAAATCCAAGGGGTTCTAGATTTACATCTTTTCCTCTTCCTCTTCCTCTTCCTCTTCCTCCACCTCTTGCTCTTGCTCTTCCTCTTCCTCCACCTCTTCCACCTCCTCTTCCACCTCCTCTTCCACCTCCTCTTCCCCCTCCTCTTCCCCCTCCAATCCTAGGTTGTTCACCATTCAAATTATAGACCTCTCCTTCCCCTTCTCCAGCCATTGTAGATTCTTCAGAACTAATATAGGGTTTTGGTTCAAAGATTGGGTTTTCAACTTCCTCTAGTTCCTCTGGTTCTTCTATCGATGGTTTGGAATAGGTTTCTTCTTCCTCTTCCTCAGTAGGAACTTTGAACTCTTGAGCTAGAAGTTGTTCTCCAGTTGAAGATAGGAAACTTACTCCTATTGTTGGGGATATGGGATCTTCTTCTTCTATTATGTATTATGTTGATGAAGTTGGTGAATCTCTAGGTTGGATTTCAGATCATAATACCTTAGGGGGTTTATGTTTTCCTACTATGGATGTAATTTGAGTTTTTGTGGGTGGTGTGGCACTACGAGGTCGTGGTTGGGTAAGTGATGTTGTTGGAATTAAGCTCTTTTCTCTACCTACAAATCTACCCCTTGAGTCTCTTTCCCTATGCATATCATGTTTTTGTTTTTATTGTTTGTTTGTTCTTTTTTATCCAAAAGAAATCAAGACTTCTATTTACACCTCCCTGGAAAAGGCACCAAAATTTTTCTCAATTTAATTTTCTTAAATTGATTACATAAATTAGAAGCCTTTTTATTAAGTTGGATTTATTAATTGATTGATTTTATTGAAAATGTGTTTTTAAGTTTTGTATTCCTATTTTAAAAATGGAATTAACATTACTATCTAGTGAAAATAAAATTATTTTGAATCTAAAGAAATATTCCTTACTTGAAAAATGGAACTATAAAGAATTCACACTTGTATAATGAAAACTAGATTAACTCACACTTTCTAATGAAAAATATATTAACTCATACTTGCTGAGGAAAAACTATTAACTCACACTTGATTCAAGATTGAAAGTTCAAGAAAGTAACTACAATTAAACCACACTTATTTTTGAAATTAAACTAAGAAAACTTTCTTAATAAAAATGCTCTGAACATAAAGCTGAGAGGAATCTATATACCTAAATATATAGATAGAAACATCTTATGCTATGAACTTGAAATGCTTTTTGATGAAATTACAAAGAAATCATAAGGAAAACATTGGTATTTTGATGATTCAAATCAACTGCATAAACTATAAAAGAGAGTTGTAATGGCATTATAAAAACTGTAAATGGCCAGGATTAATAATGAATGATCTAAAAACAATTAATGGAGAACTTTACTAATACTTTTCTAAACAAAATAAATATCACAGATGCTATCCAATCTAAAATTATACTACGAATTATGAAATGAACATATGTGAAAATACTACATTAAATAATAACAGAAAGGGAAATCTATAAATTAAAAACCCTCATTGTTTGCAGGGGCCTTCCACAAACAAGCGGTCACAACCTCCAATGAACAATTCACTGTGCATCAAGCCTTAAAAGTTACTTCCATTAAATAAAAACATAGAGTTTTAAAATGATTACAATCACCAAAAATTCATTCACGTCGTCCTCTGTTTTTTCCTTCCTTATAGTATTTATAAAATCCAATTAATAAATGTTGGGGGCTTTCATGCCTAGTTTAGGCTAACAAAGTTCTAATTTAACTATAAAACTAAGAAATAGATAATGATTCGTTCATGATTTTCTATTCGGCAAAGAAAATCATGAGGTGTTTTTATCTCGGACTCTGGCTTGCTTTCTCCGGCTATGTGTTGACTTTTTCCTTTGACCACATGATTCGGGCTTTCTTCTAACTATTTGGTGCAGATGAGTAGGAGGAGATCATTGAGGGGATCAACCTCTTTTTGCCCATATCTCCCTCTCCTTGAATGGATCCTTTGACCTGGTTCAACAATGGATTTGACTGCATAAATAGATGTTAGTTGCAGAATTGAACGAATCCAGTGACCAATGCAAGATTTAACTTAATAATAATGAACATTTAGGAAATATGGAAAATAGGATAATTACTACCTTACCCATGTCAAAAAAATCTAATTTGATGCCTATCAAGTTAAAAGAAATGATCAAGGAGAAGGAAAATGAGTGAGGAAGAGTGTCAAGATGAAGCATTCATCAGGCTCTACATGCATCATATTCATATTACAACCCTAACCAGAATGCATCCATTCCCCATTGGTGTCCTCCTACTCATCCTTCATGGTCCACACCTTCTCCCTGGTCTTATTCTCCTCAATACCATTCCCAACCTGCCAATCAATCATTTCCACCATATGCTCCTCCACAACCTGAGTGGAATACACCATCCCAAGGGTGGGGGGGCCATAAAACCAATCTCCAACCTTACTACCTCCACCTCCATCTCAACCACAACTCCTTCACCCTTCTCCTCCTAAGAAACCTTGATGCCTACTCAACCAAATCTGAACCTGGACAAGCACAACAGGTCTACAGTGGGGAAGCATCTTACCCTGCCTATGCTATGGAAATTTAAGAAATCAGCCTTAGGTCTGGAAGAGTGCTTCTAGATAATCAACCTCCATATCCACCTAAGGAGCTTGAAGAGGAAGATTAGGAGAGTGTTCCTAAAGCCAATACACCTCCTTTTCCTGAGAGATTAATCCATCCTATCAAGCACACCTTAGAAGAGACTGAACTTCTGGGTGAATTGAAAAAATTGTGAGTTAAAATATTGCTCCTCTAATCTATCAAGGATATCCCCATATACAACAATTTAATCAAGGAAAAATAGTTCAAACATCTTGATTCTTGGGAGGTGAAAGAAATACACCCCTACCATTAATGTCATTGGACAGTAGTCCTGTGGTAGATGTTCACATCGATGGTATCATTGTCCCCCATACCTTTATTTATCTTGTGGATTCTATTAATGTGATGACTAAGGAGACTACACTTAAACTCAATCTCGAAGGATCATTAAGGAAGACCAAAACAGTCTTGTAGCTTGCAGACAGGTCCATTGTAGCACTTGAGGAGGTTGTTGAGGATGTGATAGTCTCCACTGATTCCCGGGAATAACTTGTTGACTTCTTAGTTCTCCAACCTAATACTAAGTTCAATGGTTATCCTCTCATCCTTGGAAGGCCATGGTTAGCCACTGTTGATGCTTGCATAAGTTGCAGGGCTGGGAATATGACCATTAAAAATGGGAATTTGTCTAAACAGTTGGTCTTGTACCCTCTTTCTCAACCATATCTAGAGAATGACCTACCTTTATGGTTAGAAGAGGAGGAGGAAGATGAAGTCTACTCCTCCCCAATCTGTACCCTAGATTCTACTATAGGAGGGGGGAAACTTGATGAAGATGACCTGATTAAGAATATCCTCCAAAATGAGCCCCCCAACACCATGTCTCTTGAGGAGTTAGTAAAGAAAGTTTAAGATCACCCTTCGATTGATTAGTGCCTATCTGACCAAAGTCATACTCACGTGAAGATGATAGAATTTGGTCCAAAAGTAACATTGAAAATCAACCCCTCTCCCTCTGCGCATCAGGAAGAGGAGTTACGTGACATGTTAAGAAAGCATCGAGATGCCTTTGCATGGATGTATAAGGAAATGAAGGGAGTGCACCCTTCAGCGTGTACTCGCCACATTTACATCAAGGAACATTGGAAGCCAATGCGTCAGCCTCAAGAGGATAATGAACCCAGCCACCAAGGATATAGTCAAGGAAGAACTGCAGAAGGTTTTGGATGCAGGGTTAATTTACCACATCTCAAATAGTAAGTGGATGTCTCCTCTAGTTCTGGTTCCAAAGAAAAATGGGAAGTGGAGGATCTGCGTGGACTACAAAGAGCTAAACAAAGCCATAAAAAAAAGGACCATTTCCATCTACCTTTCATTAAAAAAGTATTATATGGTATGACAGGAAAGAATTACTTCTCTTTCCTAGATGGATCCATTGGTTACAATCAAATCCAGATAATCCTAGAGGACCAAGATAAAACCACCTTCACCTGTCCTTGGGGGAACTTTTCTTATAGGGTCCTTCCATTTGGATTATGTAATTCCCCTGTAACTTTTCAGAGGATGATCCTGAGAATCTTTGTAGAGCTAGTCCATGACTTTGTTGAAATTTATATGGATGATTTCACCGCCTATAGGAGTGATTTCCTAAAGGCTCTCTCTAACTAGGGAAAAGTATTAAACAAATGCATTGAAATGAACTTATCCCTTAGTCCTAATAAGTGTGAGTTCTTGATGACTACAGGGACTGTTCTAGGTCACTTAATATCCCAGGAAGGACTACAAGTGCACCCAAATAAAATTGCTATGATAAAGACGGTCCCTACTCCTCAGAAGCAGAGGGATGTCCAAAGTTTCTTGGGCATAGCTGGATACTATAGGATATTCATATAGGATTTTAGCAAAGTAGCCTCACCTCTGTTTGGACTATTTGCTAAGGAATCCTAGTTTTTATGCCAATAAAGATTCCAAGAGGCCCTAGAAACCCTAAAGAACAAGTTGACTATTGCACCTATACTCTGAGGCCCAAATTGGGCTCTTCCTTTCCACAACCATGTTGATGCCTCTGACAAAGATATAGGAGCAAATCTAGGCTAGATAGATGACAAGTTACCTTATTCCACTTACTTCATCATTAAAAATCTATCCAAGGTTGAATTGAACTATATTGTGACTGAAACAGAGCTCCTATTTGTTGTCCATTCCTTGAATAAATTTAGGCATTACATCACTAGTTACTAGACCTTTGTACATACTGACCATGTTGTTATTAAATATTTGATAAACAATCCTAATGTGATTACAATAGTTTGATCTCACTATCATTGATAATCCTAGTAGAGAAAATGTAGTCGCTGATTTTTTTCTAGACTCGCTTTGCCTACAGATGTGGAAGAAATGGTTGATGATCAGCTGCCAGATGATAATTTATTCACTATTTCAGTTCTCTCTTCGTGGTTTCTTGATATAGACAACTACTTATTGGCTGCATAGTTCCCCCCAAATCTATCCTCCAAGGAAAAGAGCAAAATTATAAGAAAAAGAGCACCATTTACTTGCATTGGGGAAATCTCTTCAAGCTAGGCCCAAATCGAATTTTGAGAAGATCTGTCAGGGAGGAGGAAGTTTTTTACATCCTTCTAGCCTATCATGATGGGCCTTGTGGAGATCACTTTTCATCCAAGAGGACAGCCTTCAAGGGACTACAAATTGGCTACTACTGGCCCACTCTCCACCAAGATGCAAGAAGATATACCAGTCGATGCGACTAGTGCCAAATAATGGGGAAACCTAATGCCATGGATTAAATGCCTTTGCAAACTCAAGTGACTCTTAAGCCATTTAACAAGTGAGGCATGGATTCATTAGGCCTGTTGATCCACCACCAAGGGAGAAAAAGTACATAATTGTGTGCACTGGTTGCTTGAAAAAGTGGGTTGAAACTAAGGTTTTCAAGATAGAAACAGAAGAGAAATTGATTCAGTTCTTAAGGGAGAATGTGTTTTACAAATTTGGGTACCCTAGATAGCTAGTCACTGATCAGGGCACTCAATTTACCTCACACCTAATTGGGAATCTATTGAGCCAGCATAAGATCAAGCACATGAAGTCAACTTATGACCATCCTCGGGCCAATGGAAAAGTAGAGGTTACCAATAAAGAATTGGAAAGAATTCTCACAAAGGTGGTAAGCAGTAGCAGGAAATATTGGGTTGACAAACTAGTGGACACCACTTGGGCCTATAATACAACTTGGAAGACAACCACTAGCTTCACCCCTTATGATTTGGTCTATGGGAAGAAGGCTCTTCTCTCCATTGAGTTTGAGTACAACACTTTGAGAATGACAAGATAGTTGGATTTGGATGTTACAAGGGCACAACAAGAGAGGTTTCTCCCTTGTTGAGTATAACACTTTGAGAATGACAACACAGTTGGATTTGGATGTTACAAGGGCACAACAAGAGAGGCAGGCCCTCCTACACATAGAGGTGACACAAGTACAAAGTAACATTTGGCATGACAAAAACATCAAATACAGTTTTTCAAGAGGGTCATTGGGCTCTGCTGTATGACTCTAGGTTCAAGGATTTCAAAGGCAAATTGATGACCAGATGGTTGGGCCCATATGTGATTGGAAGTGTCTTGGATTCCAACTCACTGAATTATTGAAGACTATTTTATTTATAAAAAAATGAAAAAAAAAATATAAAAAGCAATAAGGGACCTAGGTGAAAACCTCCATGAGGCACCCATGACCAACTTTTGGGTTGAAAACCTCCTTGAGGCAACCCAAGAGTGAAAAAAGGAAAACAAAATATCACTTAGTGAAAACCTCCCTTGAGGTGCCTAGGGCAGACAAACAGGTTGAAAACCTCCTTTGGGATGACTTCCGTGTCTTTAAAAAAAATAAAAAAAATGTTATGGAAGAGACCTCAAACCTTCCCACTAATAATTTTTTGTGATTTTTGCAGGTTTTTAAGGCAACAAAAGACACCCAGTTTAGAGGGAAGAAAGCTAAGAAACACACCATTATTCATTCATTTATTTCATACCTTCCATGACCACCATGTCTCCCACATCCATTCTCATCTCCAAGCATCAAAAAACAGTTTGCAGACAATTTTCTAACTCGTACAGGGTTTCGTGTAGTTACTATATGAGTTTCTTGTAGTACTACAGGATGTCCTAAAACTCTACAGGAGTGGAATTCCAGTTGAGAAATGATGATTCAGGCCTGTTATAGGTTGAAAGAGGAGACCATTGGCCTCACCACATCTCACCCAACACCAAATCATCACCATGCCATCCTCTGTGTCCTTCAAATAATAATAAAAAAAACTACTCAAAAAGAAAGATATATATAAAAAAGGAAGAAAAAGGGGAAAACACAAAAAATTCCAAGGGCCATACCATCAGTTGCCTACATCACCTACCACTCCATATCCCCATTACCACCCCTTCCACTCCTACCTCACCGCCTATTCCTCCTCCAAGAAAAAAAACACAAAAGACTTAAGAACGAGACAGCTACAAGATTTCATGTAGTACTATAGGAAACCATGTAGCAGCCCGTGTTATGACAACAACAGTCTCCATGATCCTCCTTTAGCATCCATGCAAAGAAATACTATCACCACCCCTACAAGCACTATGACACCCATCTAGAGCTAAGCAACAACTGAAGAGGTCAGCACCTGCACACCATGAAAAAGAAGACAAACATATCAGCTGGATGAAATGATCAAAACAAGAGCAAAGGAAAACATGTACCTGAACAAGAAGAAGCACAACAGAGCCACCATCCAGCATGCATTGACCAAGTGAAGGAATCCATACGTATGGCACCTCATTCACACTCTTTCCTAAGTACGAATATGATAAAAGTGTAGGAATATGAAAAATTTGATTTTATAAGTTGATGGTGGCCAGTTAACTTGGCCATCCTCAACCCAAAAACAAAAAGTGAAGTCCTAGTCAGTAGGCCACATGGTAAGGTCACATCAAAGAAAATAACTTGAAAAGTTGGTCGAGTTAATTTGTACAAGAGTGGGTGATGATTATGAGAAAAGGTTGCATGATGACTAATGGTGGGCCAATGGTTCAAAAGGGGAAATCACGGACACTGCCAGCCAACACAGTGCTCAAAGGAATCAACCATAAATAGAAAATATTCCTAACTTTCATGCACACATAATTCATTTGAGATTTAGAGAACTGGAACCACCTCAACGAGCCATCAAAGAAGAAAACTAGTTTGAGCCATCCTATAGTAAACACCTGTAGGAAACGTAGAGAAACTACAGAAAATAGTGAGAATTGTCAAAAAACCCTGCAAGGGGGTGCCTAGGGCCCAATTATTCATAAATTCTCCTCACCCTAGGCATCACAGTGAAAGATAGGTGGCCCATTACTCTACGTTTTGACTGGGAAGCTAGGATAGAGGAAAATGAAAAGAAATCTTCAATTTTTTGTAGTAATTACATTGTGCATGGGGATAGATAGAATTGTTTGGGGAAATTATGTGGGGATAAAGAAAGAATTGCAGTAGACACCCTTCTAAAATCTAAACCCATAGAAACCTTGGAAATCTCTAGAGCTAAGCCACCAAACTACCTATACTCAGTTTGACAGAGAGGAGAAAATGAAAGGAGGTTTCAATAGGAGGGATCCCAGAGGCAACTCTAGAATACACCTCCATCCCCCTATGGTAGAGATGTTTAGAAGGAATTAATGGCTTGGATTCTTCGAGATGCTTAGAGGATATGATGATGATGTAGCTTGGGAATTTTCCATGTCACTCACACCTCAAGCTAGATTCATTTCTACTTTCGTGATGAGAGGATTTCCAGTAAGAATTAGCCTTGAAATCATTAGCAGAATCACTACACTTCCTCTAGGCATGCAATGGAGAAAGGAGGATAAAGCTAGCAACAATTATGGTAAGAATAAATTTTTCTTGAGAGATGAAGAGCCAATTCAGGACAAAAATGGGATTAGAAGGGAGAGCCTTCGCTATCCTTAGGATGAAGTAAGCTATCACATTCTCAAGTATATTTTTTGTGAGGGAAGGCTCAGTATAGTATATGGTTACCAATTTATACTCCTCCATGAGCTGATATTTGGAGAAGCGTTACCCCTTAATGGAAGACTTACTGTGCCCTACTTCTTGTTGCAATTAGTAACATACATGAGCATAAAGGTATAGGAAGGAAAACATCAATAGTTGGCACATCATGAAATAATCAAGTTCATAATAGAAGATGCCTTAAGCCAATTAAGAGTCCCTATTCTATGGTCCACATTTAGGGACATGGAAATGGAGGTTGTAATTGAAGAAATTGAATATGAAAGGGACCCAACCTCTAGTGGTGAGGAGGAAGAGTAAGAACCTAAGGAGAAATAAGAATAACTTGAGGAAGAAGAAGAGGAGGAACCTGAAGAAGAATAGGAGGAACAAGAGGAAGAAGAGGAGGCAGAGAGAAATAAAGCATAGGAAGAAGAGGAAGGAGAAGAGAACAATGGAGAAGAAGCATAGAAGGATGAGGCAAACCCTAAAAAACATAAAAGGAAAGGGAGGAATCTCCAAGAGTGTCTCCTAAACCCATAGAGAAGGAGGAAATTGTTGCCTTGACTGCCCTAAGCACACCCATAAAGTCAATAGGAAAAAGGAAAAGGCAGACTCCCTAATATTTCAAAACAAGTAGGAGTGCTAGGGTCAAATAGGGGAGACCACAAATAGCTACCAAGATTCCTATCATCATTGAAGACTCACTAAAAGGATAATGAATATTAGTCTCCTTAGAAATGAAATGTGAAGAGGGCACATCAAAACAAGCTTCCCCAAAGTCACCAATCACCTATGCTAGAATATTTGTCACCAGGTCAACCTTAGAAAATAAAGACAAAGAACCTTTGACCCCATTTCAGAAAGGGAAAATCCTCCTACAGGAAACATAGATAGTCCTACAGGAAACTCTATCAGCATTGTAGGAAATGGAGAAAAAGTAGCAGGAAGGAAATCAAGGAAAAATGAAAGGCAAGGAAGTAGCAACACAAGTACAGGAGGAGGTAGATACTCCAATGAAATTAAAGGGACAATCCCAAGAGATGTAGGAACCTAGCCAACAACCAAATCTTATCTCCTATTACAAATTCATTGACGAAGGCAGAATGATATCAAAAAAAATTTCCATTCCTCTCTTCTTTGATCTTGAGAAGGAGAGAGCAAGGACACATTGCTGGATGTAAATTTCTAAATCAAAGAATGTCGAGGATGTGGGCCATATGGAAGAGAAGCTACTAGAGATGGGAAGAGAGTTGAGTAGGACAAGAAACATGGAAAGAGTTATGAAATCTCAACTAAAGACAGAAAACACATGGCTGAGGAGGTAGGTACGGGAAAGAGAGAGCCAATTGGCCACTATGGCAAGCCTCTCTATGGAGGCACTCTAGTGTATGATGCCACCAAATTCATATGCCTTGTACCTAAAATATCAATTGCTACAATTTCAGATAAAGACCCTAGCACAATGAGGGACTATGACATTCCAAGGCTATAGGAAGTTCATTGAGCTCTGTGACCAAAGCACCATGGAGGATAAGGCCAAGATATCTAAATTCTACTTACACTACTTTGACTTAATAAACTTGAATATGTGGGACCCTAATCCAAAGTCGGGGGACTCACAACTTATGGTATTTGCATCATGGATGAGTCATGAGGAGGCTAGCTCTAAGGAAGTAAAGAGGGTGTTGAAAAGAGAATAAAAAGAGCCCCTTTACATCAGAGCAGAACAAATCAATTCCATGACTGTCATTAGCACCGACAACATCATCACCACTGATCCCCAACTTGCACCAAGATACCTGGCTACAAAAGAGCAAGGAGTCACTCATTTTGAAGGCACCTTGATATTTCTAGGGGATGAAAGCCAATAAGCATACCAAAGGATATGAGGCACCCTACCATACAACCTAAGAATAAGGGAGTATCATTCCCCTAGAATAATGAGGGATGCACTAGAAAGGACTCCACTATATAAGAAGGAACTACATAGACTCAAAATCAACTAGATTGGTTTGAAACTTAGTCCATCATTTCTCTTGGGTATGTTAGAGTGAATAAAGGAGGAAGAGGAAAGAAAGAAGTGGGAAGAAATAGATAAGCATGAAATATTGTATCCACAAGAGGAGAATAAATCAAGAGAAGCCTGGGATGTCAGAGAGGCCACAAGAGTAATGAAAGACATGGACATAGATTAAGTTTCTCAGAATATGGGCAACACTTTCAGTAGGGGGTGATGATGAGGCTTATCAATAGGTAAATTATATAGACCTTAGTGCCACTCTACATTTTATTAAAATAAACTCTTCTCACATTTATCTGCATATTTTATTATATTTTTCTTAGTGAGAAGGGTAAAAATGAGATGTTATTTCATGTGGCCTAATGTGAATCGATTGCAGGATTTGGAGAAATTTTGGCAAATTTAAGTGTAGGAACTCGAAGTAGACAAGAAAGAGGGATTTTAGGAGATTGGATCTCCCTCATTAACTCAATAACTCAAATATTCCTCCACCATATCTCATTAGCTCAGAGTTACAAGTAGCCAAGCCCATCGAGGTCATTAACAGCTAAGCCAATGATAGTTGAAGGCAAGCTAATCTCAATTTTGGGACCCAAGACTCTCTAATTCTAAGGAAGTTGTTGGTAGATTTATTTGTATAAATAAGAAGCCCTAGGGCCTCATTAGGATTTGATTTTTTTGTTGTTGTAGCTAAGAGGCATTTTCGAGCTAAGACAATGTGATTGATTACACTTATATTTTTTTGATATTTTGATGAGAATGAGAGCATTCCATTGATCTATCACTGAGTTGACTTGGAGGGATGGAGCTCTTGGGTTAGGGCCCAACCCTAGTAGTAGAGGTTCCTATTTTTGTATATGTACGCTTAGATTACATTCATAGTTAGCTATTGAAGTGACTTTTGTTTTGTTTAATATGCAAGTATTTGGTTGATTACTTAGTTTTCTTCCACTTTTGGACATGTAGATCAACGGTACAATAGTGAAAGTAAATACTTCATAAAATCTTGCGATAGTGGTGTCTACCTCATCTCCCTTATGGGATCATGGTTTGAGGTTTCTATTTTCACTACCCAAAAATAGATTTATTCTTTGATCACTACATAACTTAGGATTTCTTGTTGCATAGATCAATGTTTTTGAATTCCTTAGAAGTACCTACAATTTTAATTTTGGTATGTTGAATTTTCCATGGTTTAGAAGCACTTCCATTCATAGACTTATCCATTAGCTATTAATAACCTTTTTTTTTCCTAAATTCAACTCATCTTTTCCATATATAAATGAATTTATGCATAAATGAAGAAAAGAATGCATGTTGTTGCCGAAGTTTCTTATTTGTAGAGGGACCTCATCTCACCAGTCTCTTCCAAGTCTTCTCCACCTACATTTCCAAATTCCACCAAAACCTAATCCAAATTTCTCTTTTGTAGCAAAGTAGACATTTTCCTTGAGCAAGTCCAACCATCTTGAAGACTTGGATGGGCCTTGGGTAGTGTGCACCTCCTCTGTGGCTTATTCCCCCACCAGACACCTTTCCCACATTTCATGCTACTTTTCCTACCTCCCTATAAGCTTTCATCTTGTTTCTTGTAATAAAAAGGGCATCCTATAGTAGAACTAGGACATCCTATAGTACTACAGGAAACCCTGTAGCAACCTATTTTAAGATCAAATTGAGCAGAAATGGTCATCTGAGCTTAGGTTAGGCCTCCACTTGGCTTCCATACTCTCAACACCATTCGAGGCATGTTTCCCCATACTTGTCTCCCCTGTCAAGGATCGAATTGGTTAATTTAGCATCTAGATTCATAAAATTAAAAATCAAAAAGGCTTTTTAGCAATTTCTAGTTAATACATGTATGTAGCATTCTCAGTAGTTTTAGGATACTTTCCATGCTTATTCAGTCAAGGTAACTAGATGTTAGATGCAAGGTTAAGTTAGGTCCCATTTAAAAGTAGTATATGTAGAAACTTAGCTAGATGATTTCATGTCACTTTCTAGCATTTTCTATTTCATCACTTTCATTTTCTAGAGTAGGAAACATTTCCTTTCTGCATTGAGAATAGTTTTCCCTTTGCTATTTCGTAGTCAGAATTCTTCTAATCAATAGAATACTGGTTTGAAAAACTATAGTGGTCTATCCCCACAGTTGAAAAGTGATAAGAGTAGACCATTGCATCTACCTTGTATACATCATTGTCACCTCCAAGTTTGTATGAACCCAGGGTTAATGAAGTAAAGTTGGTAGCCCTAGGAGTTGTAACGTCATTGCTGAAATACTGAAGCTCATCAATGGTTAGATCCTAGGACTTCTTGCGAATTTCATATTGCAAATATTCCCTCTAATCACACCAGAATTCTTCCTGAGTGATGATGAATGCACAAGTTGTCACACGAATCAATTTCTTCTCCATTCATCATGTCCCAACTGGTCTCATGCATTCGTAGTGCTAACTTACTTTTAAACTCTTTTGATGACTATGATTTTGTACAATTTGTCTCTACTTGCAGGAATGTGGTTTGTCATATCTGGACCGCAAGGAACTTGGTTCGATTATTTAGAGCATTCCTAGGATTGTTCAAATTGAATTTTCTTTGTTTATTGCAAAATAGGAATTTGATGCTTCAATTCGCTCAACTAATCATTTCTCTTTCTTTTGTGACTGTCATTTAGCTTATCATTTTCCCATAAAAACATCGAATGACAAATACTCCATCCCCCTTGATCTTCATTGTTCAATATTTCTCTATTCAGATTTTTGTCAAGTAGGTGAGGCACTTTAGCCTTCACTGATGGTTTTGACAGTACCTTAGTGTCTTTACATGACTATCGAGTATGATTAGATCTATTTTTCCTTATAATATTATCATCATAACCCCAGTATTTTAATTGAAAACTCATCCTTTCAAAGCCTTCAAGAGGGTCATCATGAATTTTATGATCCAATGACTAAATGGTTGGAACAATCTTACTTGGAAAGCATTGTTGCAGACAAAACGTTTCAATCTTTCCTCTTGCTTTCTAAGAATCTTAGTGTATATGAGGAAACATCCACAAGAGGCTTTTGAGGTTTGTTTAAAAATGGTATTCATCGAAAAGGTAAGCATGTATATTAGATGAAAGTAGTGGTTGTGACACATCTTTCTACCCACAAGAAAGACCTTCCATTTCTTGTGAAAGTTTTTCAAGTTTTTATATCTTCTATCGCACATCACTTTTACCTATTTTAATTATTCATATCTTTGTGGATGCAGGTCGGTTACAATTACAGTGCCTTCACTCGAAATTTCATTTGACGTGACCCTGACATTATAACTGTTAGGATATGAGTAGTATTAGCTACTGATGAAGTTCTGATGGAAAATATGATCCATCCATAGGGAGAGATTTTTTCCAAACATGAACCTATGTCCAGTCTGGAAACTTCATGCCTATACTCAATTTTATTCTTCAGTGTTTTCAAACCTATCCAACTAGTAGAAATGGACAAGGGGAAAAATCTAAATGAGAAAACCTAAATCAGAGGTATTTATATGCTTCTCTGAAGGAAAAACCCCTCCTCTCAATAAGTCGAGGTTGTTGGAAATTATACTAAGAGGGGGGTGAATCAATATTATCAGATCAATAATTTTATTTCTCAAACAGATTTATATATGCTACTTTAGTGAAGTGAACTAGCATGTACACGTGACTGTGCTTAAAGAAACTAGCGTATATTGAGAGAACTTGTAATTTAGATAGTTTATCATGTGTTGAGTTTAAACCAGTATATTAGAGATTTATTAGACAATGCAGTAAAAGAAAAATAAAGCATCACACATAAGCAACACACATGAACACCAAGATTTAAGGTGGAAACCCAATGTGGGTAAAAACCACCTGTTGTTGTCATCTCTGTCTTCTTTTAATAATAAGAAAATTTGTTTACAATCTTGTACTAGTGCATACTCATACCATTACGCAGGCTCCCACCTACAGAAGGCTACAACCTTCTCTCGTTCTCCAGCTATTGCTATAAGGGAGCTACAACCCCCTAGCTCTTGTACTAGCCAATATGTTTACTAGTACGTAGGTGCTAGCCTACAGAAAAACTTCATTCTTCCACCAGGGACCACGTTTCATGAATTTTTAGACTGGATACTCCTGGAACACAACACCACAACCTGAAGGCCACGTTTCATCCAATTTTCATATTGGACCCATCAACAAGACTGAAACTCAAAAAATCATAACTGCAATACAACCATCACATACATCTGCATCAACCAATCACTGAAACTCAATCATCACTTTCTGAATCAACTACAACTGAATCAATAAATCATTGACAACCCATCATTACTGAAGCAAATCACAATCAATCAATCTAATCATTCAAAAAACTGTGACCAGAATACGGTCACCAGAACACAAAGCAGAACCCAAAACTCTACAACAGCAAACAGAAACAACTGAAACTTTAAACATCATACTTCATAAGGTATACGCTGCTTCCATGTGTCGAACCAGTGTGTATATGCACTTTTATCAAGGAGAACTAGCGTACAGATCTACAAATTCCAATTTATGATGTATACACTACTTTGATATGCTGAACCATCGTTTATACTCTCTTTTACTAAAGCAAACCTGTGTACAAATTTGTAAATGGTAACTTAAAACATCACAACTATTCTAGACTTCAATCATACCTAGATCATCACATTTACAGAATAAAGAATGTGCCAGTATTCAAATCTAGATTGTTCAAGATCAAAACACATAATGATAATACTTTTAAGCCTTTATAATCTCGGTCCATCAACCTTCATCAACCATATAGGTGCATCCTTGAATCAGATCAAGCAACCCATCAGAAGCTCATTCACCTGCATATATGATCCAACACTTCATAAGATATTCAAATCCCTTGCACACACCGGCCTAATGATCTTTACTCCTTATATAGTTTTAGGCATTTCTCAATACCATAGACCAAAACTACTTAAGACCAATACTTTGGACCAAATACCTCAGACCAATTACCTTGAGTCAAATACCTTGGACCAAAAGCTTTGGTTTTCCAAGATATACACACTTTTCCTTCGGTGAAAGTGCGTGTGTACACATACACTACTTTTGTTTAGTAAACCTGCATGTATACGCAGCTTGGACAAGGTGAACCTGCGTATACCTCTCGTTCTTCATTCTTTGGAGTCTGATATGTAATTCTTTTCTATTTGACCTGCTGCACTGTGATCTTTCATCTGAGTGAGTTTCCATCAAGGAAAACACCTGTATCATAATGCCAACAATCTCACCCTTTGTACTTGATGGCAACAACAATAGGAAGTCACTGTACCCCTTTGACATCAAGGGCAAAGGGTGGACCAAGATATTCTCCTCTTTTGATATACAGTATGATGTACATGCTCCCCCTGAGTACATGCTGAATTCTCTGATTGAGCTACCCCTTTGTACATGTGTAGATGCACTAAACCGTCCATGCTCCCCTTGAGCATATACAAAGTCTTCAAAAATATTTTTTTTCAAAAGAATAACATGACTCTATAAGCCAACTAAGTGAGTATGGCTTTCCTATCACCAATGACTCATGCATACATCAATCTCCCAACCATGTGGGGATATACCATATTTGACTCATCCACCCAACCAAGTGGGGATATACCAATTGTTTATACATGACAAAAATATAATTACATCATCCTTCCCATGCAAAGTCGGGATACAAATTACATCATTTGTCCAATAGGACTCATTCAAATATATGAGAAGACATATCACACCCTAGACTTTTTCATGACATAAGCAACAAAAAGGTATAAGTATCTATAGCCATAGCTGGATTCAGCAACCATAATGCCAACAATGCAGAATGCGAGTGAAGGCTAATGCTCCCCCTAAACTTGTGCTACTTGTGCATTGTTAATAAGTCAATGATCAAGGCATCTTTGTCAGTCAGATAAAAATTAATGAACAGGGCATATCAATAGACTGTAATCATCAACATTAGACAGAACACCCATATCAGAGCTTGCCCCACTGTTTTTCTTATCTGAAAATTATATATACGCTTCTCAACCCACAGAAACCCACGTGTGTAAACGACTATACTTCATGAAGCACGCATATAATAACCTTTCTCTAAAGAATTGGATTTAACAGTAGGATGATGTAGCAAGTACTCCTAGCTTCTGTCTGAGATATTCAAATGTGTCTTTAGGTAGTGGTTTAGTGAATATATCAACAACCTATTCTTTGGAGGTAACATACTCCAATTTGACCTTTTGTTCAAGCACTTGTTCACGTAGAAAATGGTATTTGATGGGTATGTGTTTGGTCTTAGAGTGCATGACTAGATTCTTTGAAATACTGATGGCACTTGTATTATCACATAGAATGGAGATGGGTGGAGTATATGTGATCTGGATGTCTTGCAAGTTTTGCATCATCCAAAGTAGTTGTGTGCAGAAATATGCAGCAGCCACATATTCTGCTTTAGCTGTAGATAAAGCAATTGAACTTTGCTTCTTGCTGAACCAAGACACTAACCTAGAACCCATATAGAATGCACCACCACTAGTGCTTTTTCTGTCATCAAAACTTCTTACCAAATCTGCATCTGTATATGCATCAAGAGTAAGATATGTATCTCTAGGATACCATAAACCAAAGTCCTGAGTTCCTTGAAGATATTTTAAAATTCTTTTGACTACCTGAAGGTGTGATTCCTTTGGATTTTCTTGGAATCTTCCAACTATTCCTATTGGATGCATGATGTCAGGTCGAGTACCTGTTAGATAAAGAAGACTGTCAATCATGGATCTGTAAGTTGGTTGATGTACTGCTGCTGATTCATCATTTGAGCTGAGACTGCATCCTATTACCATTAGGGTACATACAGGTTTAGAATCTTCCATTTTGTACCTTTTCAAGATCTGTTTGAGATCTTTGGTTTGTGAAAGAAAAATACCATCTTTATTTTGTTGAACTTGTAGAACAAGAAAATAGGTAAGTTCACCAAGCAAGGGAATTTCAAATTATTGCTACATTACTGAAGCAAAATTCCGACTCATGGATTCTTCATAGCTACCAAAAATGATATCATCAACATAAACAATAATAATTAGCAATTTATCAGTTTTAATCTTTGTATATAGATTGCTATCTGCTGAACTTTTTGTAAAACCTTGTTGGTGTAGATATTTGTCAAGATGATAATATGAGGCCCTTGGAGCCTATTTCAGACCATAGAGGGCCTTTTTAAGTCTACATACAAGTTTTGCACCATTTCCAAGAATGAATCCTTTTGGATGTTCAATATAAACTTCTTCTTCTAAATCTCCATTCAGGAAGGCTAATTTTACATCCATTTGATATACTTTGAATTCCTAAAAGCTAGAAAGAGCAAGAAACATTCTTATGGCTTCAAGTCTAGAAACGGGTGCAAAAGTTTCTTCAAAATCTATACCTTCTTGTTGAGCATACCCTTTACAAACAAGTCTGGCCTTGTTTCTAATGACTTCTCCATTTTCATTCAACTTGTTTTTGAATATCCATTTTGTTCCTGTAATATTTTTATCATGAGGTCTAGGAACTAATTCCCAAGTATCATTCTTTTCAATTTGCTCAAGTTCTTCATCCATGGACTTGACCCAACATTCATCTTTACATGCTTCATTTACATTTTTAGGTTCAGTGGAGGATAGTAATGCTAGATAGCTTGAGGTCCCTGTAATAGTTCTTCGTGTCTGTAAACCTGCCTCTTTTTCCCCTAAAATTTGAGTTTCTGGATGATTTTTCTGAACATACCTAGACAAAGTCTTTTCTTCTATCATTATCTCTTTTTTGATGCTTCATTGGTTTCTTCTTCAATATCATTTTGATTTGATGTGGGAAAATAGTCCCTATCTTCTTCATTGTCATAATATTATATTTTTATATGTTTAGGATTTTTGCATGCTTCATCAACTATAACATCAACTCTTTCAACAATTTTTCCAAGTGTTTTATTATAACATTTATATCCTTTACTTCTGGAAGAATAACCAAGAAGAATACCTTCATCTGCTCTAGGTTAAAACTTACCAAGTTTTTCATCAATCCTTTTGACAAAACATTTTCTTCCAAAAAATTTAAAGTATTTTAGAGTAGGAGTCTTACCATACCAAATTTCATGTGGAGTTTGAGTGTTCTTTACTTGAACATTTGCTTGGTTGAGAATAGTTATGGTAGTGAATGTAGCTTCACCCCAGAAGGTTGCAGGAATTCCAAATTCATTTAGCATAGCTCAAACCATTTGTTGAACTGTTCTGTTCATTCTTTCAACCACACCATTTTGCCGAGGAGTCCTTGCAGTGGAGAATTTCCTTTTTATTCCATGTTGTTCACAAAAGTCAAATAATTCATCTGAGGTAAATTCCCCTTCTCTATTAGATCTGAGACATTTGATTTTTCGTTCTGATTCATTTTCAGCCAAAGCTTTGAAGGCTTGGAAATTTTCAAATGCTTCATCTTTATGCTTTAGAAGACCTATCCAACACATTCTGGAAAACTCATCACTGAACAAAATAAAGTATTCTTCTCCACGAGGTGACTTTTTCCTTGATGGTCCACATGAATTGGTATGGACAAGTTCAAGAGGCTTACTAGCTTACCCTTCTTTTTCCATGAAGTGAGCTCTGGTTTGCTTACCGATTTGACATGGTTTGCATATTGTATTTTCAAGGATGCTAATATCTGGAAGATCACAAACAACCTTGAATCTGCATGCTTTTCTTATTTGAGAAAAGCTTAGATGCCCCAATCTTCTATGCCACAACTAGTTTTCATCATTTTTGCTTAGATAACATTGTTATTGTCCTCCCTTGAGTATGTATAAGTTGTTTGGAGTTCTTGTACCTTTGATCACGGTATCTCTTGTATCAAGCTCACGAACAACACATCTGTTTGATCGAAACACCACTTCATTTCCTTGATCACACATTTGACTGACTTAATAGGTTATGCTTTAAACCAACTACAAACATAACATTTCTAGCTTTAACCTTTTCTTTCAAGGAAACAGAGCCTTTACCTTTTATGATAGCAGGAGTGTCTTTTCCAAATGAGATATTCTTTCCCTTTTCTAAGGCATTATAAGAGTGAAGTTTTTCTTTGTCACCTATTATGTGTTTTGAGCATCCACTATCGATGTACCACTGATTTTCTTGTCCTTCTGCATACAAGGCTATACCACATCTTTCTGTTTGAGATTCTTTCCTTCTCCATATCTTGGGATTTAATGGAGTTTGCTCCTTTTGAGATGTTTTCCAAAATTTTCTCCTACATTCAGATTCTTCATGACCAAAGTTGTTACAGATTCAGCATTCTATTTCATTTTCAAGAAGAGAAAAGTTATTATAAGAAATTTTCTTGATCCCTGTTACATTCCTTTGATTTCGTTCTTCTCTAGTCATGATGGTTTTGTAAGCAACACATTGAGCAGCTTTGTGTCCGAAATTATGACATTTAAAACATTGCCCATTAAAGAAGTTCCTACAATTATCGAATCTATTGACCTGGTGATTGTAGTTTCTATTGATATTCATCTTTGGAGCAAACTAAGTATGATTTACCTAAGGTTAGTTGTGGCTTCTATTAATCCTTGGAGCAAATTGAGCCTGATTTACCTAGTGATTTGCTTTATGCCTTTGCTAACGATTGTCATACTGCTCACTGGTCTTTGTTGCATCAAGATAGCTTTTGGTGGAGGTTTATGGCTTTTGTGATTGAGATGCTTGTTCAGTATATCCAAGACCTATCTTTATCAGAGGAGAACGCTGAAATTTGATAATTTCGTTCAAGGTTTCTAATCCTTTAGAAAATCTAAGATTGAGAGATTTCATTTTCTCAAGATCCTTTCTTAGACCCACAATTTCACATTCTAGTTTTTCATTGTGTTTTTCCTTTTCAGCAAGTTGTTATGTCAAGGTATCTATAATCATATTCTTTTCTTCTAAACAGATTTTGAGTTTAGACATTTCTTCATGAACGTATTCCTCTTCTAAAGCATCCCAAAAATTATCATCATCATAAGCCATGAGAAGTCTATAATATTGTCCAATTTCATCTTCATCACTATTAGATAAACCATCACTATCTTCATCAGTATAGTAGCTTCTTTTACTCACAACTTGTTTTCTATTCCCTTTTGCATATTCCTTTCCTTTTTCAAATTTTTCTTTATGAGGACATCTGGCAGCATAATGACCGACTATGGCACAAGAAAACATTTGAAGGGTAACTTACCTCTAAACCTTCCAGAACCCCATTAAAGCTTTTTGACAAAGTTTACCTCATCTTCATCTTCTTAAATATGTCCTGATTCATTGTGTTCTTCCTTTTGTCTTGCTAAAGCGTTGAATGCGGCTTCTCTCATATCTGATGGTCCTTATTTTCTCATCTCAAAGGCTATTAAGATTCCTTGAAGCCACGTCATAGTGATACTCTGCAGATCCTATTTTTCTTCTATGGCAGACACTTTGGATTCAAATTTAGTAGACAAGGATCTCAAAACTTTCTCAACTAGGGTAAATTCCTTAATTTCTTCACCAGATTCTTCATACAATTGACAACTTCATCTATTCATAGGAAGTAACTAGCTATACTTTCATCACTATGCATCTTAAGAGTTTCATACTGAATTCTGAGAGTTTGAAGCTTAGCATGTTTTACCTGAGAGTCTCCTTTGTAGCTTAGAATGATTTTGTCCCATATTTATTTGGCTAATTTGAGTTGCATGACTTTGACAAACTCTGATTGTGACAGACTTCCCAATAAAGTATTGACATCTTTGGCATTGGTTTCATATTGCTTTTTACCCGCCGTATCTATAGGAATTGTTGTTGGCAATGTATATCCTCCTTCCACAATTTCCCAGACATCCATTCCAAGTGATTGTAGATAGGCTATGGTTCTTATTTTCCAATAAGCAAAGTCGCTCCCATCGAAGATTGGCGGTCTGATGGATCCCATGCTTTCTTGATTATTCATAATGATGGATCTCCCTTCAAGCGATCAAGATTCTTCTGAAGGACCTGCTCTGATACAAATTGTTGGAAATAATACTGAGAGGGGGGTGAACTAGTATTATCAAATCAATAATTTTATCTCCCAAACAAATTTATATACGCAACTTCAGTGAAGTGAACTAGCATGTACATGCGACTGTGCTTAAAGAAACCAGCGTATATGTAGATAACTTGTAATTTAGATAGTTTATCATGTGTTGAGTTTAAACCAATATATCAAAGATTTATTAGACAGTGCAGTAAAAGAAAAATAAAGCATCACACATAAGCAACACACATGAACACCAAGATTTAAGGTGGAAACCCAATGTGGGTAAAAACCACCTGATGCTGTCATCTTTGTCTTCTTTTAATAATAAGAAAATATATTTACAATCTTGTGTTAGTGTAGACTCATACTAGTACGTAGGCTCCCACTTGCAGAAGGCTACAACCTTCTCTCGTTCTCCAGCTATTTCTAGAAGGGAGCTACAACCCCCTAGCTCTTGTACTAGCCAATATGTTTACTAGTACGTAGGGGCCACGCTACAGAAAAATTCATTCTTCCACCAGGGACCACGGTTCATGAATTCTCATACTGGATACTCCTGGAACACAACACCATAACCTGAAGGCCACGTTTCATCCAATTTTCATAATGGCCTCATCAACAACATTGAAACTCCGAAAATCATAACTACAATAAAACCATCACATACATCTGCATCAACCAATCACTGAAACTAAATAATCACTTTGTGAATCAACCACAACTGAATCAATCAATCACTGACAACCCATCATCACTAAAGCAAATCGCAATCAACCAATCTAATCATTCAGAACACTGTCACTAAAATACAGTCACTAGAACACAAAGCAGAACCCAGAACTCTGCAACAACAAATAGAAACAACTAAAACTTTAAAAATCATACTTCATAAGGTATACGCTGCTTCCATGTGTCGAACAAGCATGTATAAGCACTTTTATCAAGGGGATCCAACTTACAGATCTACAAATTCCAATTTATGATGTATACGCTACTTTGATATGCTGAACCAGCGTGTATACACTGTTTTACTAAAGTGAACCTGCATACAGATCTGTAAATGTGAACTTAAAGCATCACAACTATTCCATAGTTCAGTCATACCCATATCATCACATTTACAGAATAAAACATGGGCTAGTATTCAGATCTAGATTGTTCAAGATCAAACCACTTAATGATAATACTTTTAACCCTTTATGATTGTGGTCCATCAACCCTCATCAGCCATATAGGTGCATCCTTGAACCAAATCAAGCAAACCATCAGAAGCTCATTAACCTGCATATATGATCCAACACTTCATAAGATATTCAAATCCCTTTCATACACTGGCCTAATGATCTTCTCCTCCTTATATAGTTTTAGGCCTTCCTCAATACCATGGACCAAAACTACTTAGGACTAATACCTTAGACCAAATACCTCGGACCAATTACCTTGGGTCAAATTCCTTGGACCAAGAAATACCTTGGACCAAAAGCTTCAATTTTCCAAGATATACGCACTTTTCGCTCTTTGAAAGTGCGTGTGTATGTATACACTACTTTTGTTCAGTAAACCTGTGTGTATACGCAGCTTGGACAAGGTGAAACTACGTATACCTCTCTTTCTTCATTCTTTGGAGTCTGATCTGCAATTCTTTGCTATTTGACCTACTGCACTGTGATCTTTCATCTGAGTGAGTTGCCATCAAGGGCAACACCTGTATCATAATGCCAACAGGGGTCAATATTCTGCCCCAAAATAAATAAGTGTCGATGGATAGTTCTATTTGAATAAATAAATAAAGGAGAAAGAAGAGAAAGGCTTCCTATGCAGAGAGGTGAAGAAAGAAACTCCACCGGGGCATTAACCAGGCTCATTGGAAATGAAGCAATGTTTGTGTTCCTGCATGATTCCATCGGGGTATTGTTTAGGTCTATTGGTAGCGGAGCAACACAAAAGATGAAAAACTATACTCTAAAATCTTAAGCTCACTAGGTAAACTACCCTTCCCAATCTTTCAACTATGGTTGCATTGTTTGTTTTCTATTGCAAGGATGGACGTTGTACTGACAAATGAATCGACCATCGTATGATTTATTTAAATTTATGCAAAACCACTTGTTACTACTAGTATAGTTAAGATATTATGAATTTAATCCTTACAACCAAATAAATAGGGTTTTTATAGGTAACGCTATATGCCCCATATTCCCCCCTCCCCTCTTTCATTTAGAATATTCCAAAATTAATATCAATAGGCATACATAATGAACTCTAAAAAATCTTATTAGATGTAGATGTGAATCATTCCCAGTGTTCTTGATGCACATTAATATGGTTTCGTTACAATTTCTCGAAACAAATCCATTATAATAATAGGTAAATCTATTTTTCTCCCTTTTTCTTTTTCTCCCCTTTATGGCTACCATGAATTGGTTTCTATTATTCTCCTAGGGGTTTGTCAGTAATTGAATTGAGAGATAAATCTCTTCATTCCACAATAAGTTGTTTCATTGGAGGGTCTACACTTATAGTGAGACTATTCTTGGTATATTATTTGAAGAACACAAAACCTCCTCCTGACAACGTTCTTCGTAGACATTTGAGTGAACTGAAAATGGGAAATTTACAATTTATATTCTTTCTAATACAATTTATCTACTAGTCCCTTTGATATATATATATATATATATATATATATATATATATATATATATATATATATATATATATATATATATATATATATATATATATATATATATATATATATATATATATATATATATATATATGTATTGTTGGGCGCGAGGTCCCCCAAGGGACGTTTTGGGGCTTAAAGCCCATATTTTGATTAAATCCGATGTAAAGACTCCGCGTCTTGTAGGCGCGGAACGCGAGCTTGTGAATGAGTCATAGGGTTGTTCACCCTCATTTTTGTAATGTAATGTCAGCTTTAGAGATCTACCCATGGTCTGCGGACCATGGGATTGTATAAATAGAGCGAGGCTCTAAGTTGTAAATAACCGAAGAAATGATGATGGAATAGAAGCATAGCAGAAGATCTAAGTGTAGAGTCGAGTCTTTGGGTCATAGAGTAGAAGGCTCTGTAGCTGAGTGCGCAAAGCCCTATTAGTCTGCAGCTGAGTGCGCGAACCCCTATATCTGAGTGCGCAGGGCAAGTCGAGTCTGTAACCATTAGAGAATCAATAAAGAGAAGTTCCATATTATTTCTATGTATCTTTTTCCTATTTTATGCATTGAATGTATTGGGTATAACTTTCCATTTCACTGTTTATATGGTGTGTGAACTTATATGATTGTGTTGATTAGGTGATTATAAGATAAAGTATATGTTTACACGAAGTTAACTAACAGTTATAAGAAGATAAGTAAGATATGTGGTGTAACTTGGGGAAATATCACAGATCGCCGCCTTAGTAGTGTGAAAGCACCTCAACCCTTGGTTAGGGTTCCACAAAGGCGATTAAAATAGATCACGAAGGCCTCATAGGTTAGGGCAGTGCACGAAGTGACCTATGAAAAGCGATTCATAGTTGGACTAAATCGGCCCCTCAGATATCTCAAGGTTGTAGAAACTTGGTTCCAACATCCCCCCATATTGCTTCAGGTGAGACCTCAGTTCGCGCTTCACATGCTGTTGCCAAAGTGCCAATAGTGTAGGGATTTGTTTGGCTAATTAACTTCGAACCTGGGTCAGGCCCCATAGAGCTAAAAAATGGTTCCATTGCTGGGACTGGAATCTGCATAGAGATGTCTGATGTCATATCATTGGAATCCAACTAAGAAGGAAATTTCAAGTTGGTTGGACAAAAGAATTCACAAATTTGTGCCACAGGAGAACAGGAATCTGTGACTGACAAAAGAAGAATGGTTAGACTGCTACCTGTACACAAAGATCCACGAGATCTTCTTCGAATATTTCCCTACTGAGCTATATGAGTGGATCGTGAAGCTAGCAAATAGCTAAGGAAGGTGGAAACTCGATGATACTATTGTGTGGACCATAGAGGTGGTGTGTAGATTGGAAGTATCAGAAGATAAGATCATGTGCATTGTTGATCATTGGCTCAATCAGATTATAGGAGGATTCATCACTGAATTCGCGGTAGACACTTCAGTCAGCTATAGCGAGGTAGAGCGACCCTTTCTGAAAGGACCGTGAGATAAGCACGTAAAATCTCTACATAGTTGGATTAAAATGCTATTGTGCAAAAAGAGGATTATGTAATTACATTGATTTTTTGGGCTACGAGAAGTGGAAAAACCTACAGGAATGAAGGAAGTAAGGGATAAGAGAATAGACCTTTTGTTTCACCTCCGCGAGGGGACGAGGAAGAGTTTGCGAGGGTCTATCCACAAAATGCGATCCATTTGATAAGGTAGAGGATTCTACGCATACCTCCCCCACCCACATGCCACTAGCTTCACCACCAGCACCTCCATCTTCACCTGTACCACCTCTTCCACCGCCGTTATTCAGTATGGCAAGCACGATAAAGTTGCTTGTGTTCAAGGGATTGGGAAATGAAGATCCGGACCAGTTTTGGTTCATTGTAAAAACTGTATGGGAAGTGCAGGGAGTTACAGATGATAATATCAGGAAAGAAACACTAGTTAGCACCTTGCAGGATTGCGCGCTGACCTGGTATATTAATCATTCTAATGACAATCCGAATGCACGAATCACAGATATCCAAATTGCGCTAAATAAGGAATTTAGCCGGTCGAAGTCAGAAGTGTACTTGATCATTAGGTTCAAGGAGATCATGATGCTACTAGGCGAGACTCCTTGGGAGTTGGATTAAAGGATGAAGTGCATTATTCGTGAAGCTAATATGAATCTAACTAATGGACAACACTGTGAATGGTTTGTAGTGTCGCTAACACCACATTTGAGGAGTGCATTGTCAGAGCAAAATTTAATGACTCATGCAAGGGCCTTAGAGATCGCGATGATACTATATGAGACCCCAATGTAGGATCCTAACTTGGGAGTTCAGTAGATCCACACGCAGTTGAAAAGCTTATGCCTTGAGATGCAGAGTCTGAAATAGGATAGCATAGCTCGAACAGAAGTGCACAAAGAAGTGTGGTGCATAAAATGCAAGGGTCAGGGTCATGATAAGGACCACTGCCCGATGTTTGCAAATTACCTCGCGGGAGGAGGACCAATGTCATTAATACCGAAAGTGCAAGCAGGACCTAGCGTGGCACCTACTTTGTGGTGCGTGATTTTTCAAATAGGTGGAAAGCATGCCACAGACAACTGCCATTTGTTACAAAAGTACACACAAAATTTGCAATAATTGTTCTGTAATTTTTGTAGATCGGGTGGACATGATGAGCGCACTTGTATAATCTATTACTGATGATGGATATTAATCCCACCTACAAAGTTCAAGCTGAAACATGTCCCCTAGACCAGAACGTAGGAGAAACGCGAGCAAGATTTTAGTGGCGCGGATAGGGCCGAGGTGGAGGAGGACCTGGAAGAGGCCTTGGCCAACTGATATGCTACAATTGTGGATGGCCAGGACATTATGCCCATGATTGTATGAACCCAAGGAATCCATCACGTCTATATTGTACCTGTTTGATCATGAGATAGAGGATTGTCCTACGCTGATAGATAGGATATGCGACAAGGGAGCGCTACCACCTCCCCCGACTCAGAACATGTAGATGATGAGGTCTGAGGCACGCAAGGAAGACCCTAATGTGAACATTGTGCTCCGAAGTGGGATCACAATGGGAGATGATAAGGGAAAACAACCAAAAGATAGTACTTGGGTTCGCAAAGCTCCGACAAAAGAAGAAAAGTTTGATTTGGAGCGCACTCGAGAAACCTTTATGGAAGCTAAGAAGAGCTTCACTGATGCCTCCACTTTAGGAAGAAAAGATAGAACAGAGTCAGAGATGGGCCCATCTATGCTTATGATGTTCCTAGAAACATGCATGAATCTCCTACGCAATAGTAAGGTTGTAAAAGGATTGCAGGAACTCATTAACAGATGTGTTGGCACTGCACCAGGAGAACCGCGCATAGTTCGAAAGATTGGAAAGCATAAGACGAGGACGGGGAGAGAAATGAGGCTAACTGCGTAGATTGGAGAATATGAGATGGACCAAGTGATTTTGGACTTAGGATCGGACGTGAACTTCTTGCCGAAGTAGACATGGGAGTGCATGGGAGGCATACACTGCAGTGGTCTCCTATTCAGTTGCGAATGGCAAACCAACAAAATATAATACCCCTGGGGCGATTGCAGGGAATGACCGAGGATATTGAGGGAGCAAGTGGGCTAGAAGAATTTGAGGTGATAGAGATTGTTGATGGCAACAATCCTTAACTCATGCTCTTAGGAAGTGATTGGGCCACTAACATGAATGGGGTGATTAATCTGAAGAAGCACAAGATGATTTTTGAGAAGAAGTCTCTATGCATCATTATACCCTTGGACCCTACTGAGGGATCGCACTATAAAGAACCGGTGTGCGACTATGAAAGTGACAACAATTTGGATTGCATCTACAAGATAACTGTGTGCGAGCAAGATAGGGTAAATCCCACCACGGACGGATGGATCTCATGGGATCATGAAAGCTCCTGTACGACGGATTTGAATAAGGAGATAAAGTGATGGTACAACCAGTTACACGAGGTAACCACACCTAATTGCAATATGATGTTAAGATCACTACACTGCGTATCGACAGAAGTGAGAGATCTGCCTACTTATGATGGGTTAAGTGAGGTAGATGCCTTCTTGGATGGATTTGAAAGGGAGGTGCCAGAAAAACAATGTTTCTAGGCCTTGAATTGGGTACTACGCACTACGCCTTCAAGGTGGTGGGATACGCACAAAGGAAGCTTTGAAGACTGGCGCACATGTAGGAGGATGATGCACACATAGTTTGGAAAGCCTAGGGTGTGATTGGTCAATAAATACAATGTGCGGGATGGTTTGCATGCGCATCTGTACAGGTTGGTACAGGCAAGTGGCAAACAACCTGCACGGATGCACATGAACTTCGTGTTGGGAAATACAGTCAATACGAATGTGTTGGAGGGGAAAATTTGTAAAAGGCTCCTCGAGTTGCAATGACAGAGTGTGGAGAGAACAATCATGCAAAAGGTTATCGATGTGGAAGCATTTAACAAAGTGTGCAAAGTGTTGAACAACGTATGTAGTGCACAACGAAATGATTGGGACCTGCACATACCAATGGTTTTATGGGCTTATAGGAAAACGTGTGAGAAGCTGATGGGACAAACACCTTCTAAGCTGGTGTATGGAGTGAACACTGTAATGCCAATGGAGTATATCATGCCTAGTTCGTGCATAGCAGCGCCCATGGATATGATGGATTGAAAAACCTTGGAAGAAGGGATCGCACAGTTGGAAGAGCTCAAAGAAGAACGCTTGGGACCTGATGAAGAGATCCAGCACACTGGTCTTAAGCTCCAAGAAATCATGAATGAAGAGCTCAGTTGAAGTAGAAAAGCGCCTTGGAGAGAGCAGAAGTCCAAAATCTTGAGGAAGAAATAAAGAGGGACTTTCTTGATTAAAAAACCATGGTGATAGAACAGGATGAGCATGATTACATTGACAAACTTGGGGACTACCTCCGATATTTTATCAGTTTAATGCATTGGATGGGACCCTATGTTATTAATGAAATCACAAATGGTGGCACGGTGCAATTGGGAAAACTAAATGGCGAACTCTTCCCTGGAAAACTAAATGGTATTTGGTTGAAGCTGTATACAGGTGGCCCAGTTACCTGACCAGCTGTGGGAAGCATAGTCTTAGCACCTCAGGCAGCTAAAAGGATGCGCGGGACTATAAACTACTCTGCCAGAGAGCTGCGTGATGACAAGACTGTGTGCAGGAGTGAAGTATCACAAGGTCCGCGACAGCGCAAGGGTAGCTACGCTGCCACACAGGTTGGCTAGAAAGTGACCGTTGTAAGCACTATTCATGATGTAATGCTTGGTTTGAGATCAAATGGAGTGGGCAAAAAGCATTTAAGGAAGACTTTATAGGCTATATTTGGGAAAATCTACCGCCAAGGGAACATTAATGGACCGGATTTGGGGGGAACAGTCGAAATGAAATTAAAAAGGAATTAAAAATTGCAAAGGGCTACCCAGTAAACAACACTTGGCCATTTGAGAATTTAGCTCTCGTGCACCTAGAAATTTCTGAATGCAAACTTGTTTGACCTGTTGGATTTGAAGGCATTGTTTGAGCACCTACTTGAGCAGTTGAGAGATTCGTGGAACAATAAGATGGCAGCATCTCAAGAAGCCAGGGATATCGAAGAGATGACCACTGAATAGGCCGTGCAGGCCATGATAGTAAGAGATTCCCCTGAGGATGTCAGGATAGTTGTGGAAATCCCTAAATAACTGCGCATGTTGAGACCCAAGAAAGATAAGCATCCCATGGTTCTAGTGCCTGTGTCCCCTAGAAACCCGCTGTGAACTAAACTGACCATGGAAGAAAAGGGGAAAGCGGTTAATCTGGAAATTGATGAGGAAGAGGAATACCTTGACGACATCGTGATAGAAGAGGAGGAAGATGAAGACATGGAGGTGGAAACCGAGGGTGTGGACCCTCTAAGCCGACTTCTCGCATATGTTCCTCTACAGAAGGGGAAAGCAAAGGTGCCTAAGGACCTAGATGAGAGCAAGAGCTCTCTACAGACTTCACTGCTACCTGATGATATCGTTTTTGAGGGAGCGCACTTGGGATAGGTGCTGGGTCTAAAGTTTGAATACTGGGATCTCACAGACCACTCGAAATTCCCACACTCGGCAACTGCACAGCTCATGTGGCCAAAGAAAAACACTGCAGTGGGATTCCTAGAGTTGGAGACGCACAAGTGGTTGCGCGGAGTATAGGAAGTAGTGTTGTTAACCCTACTCTGGGTGTCGCATTACCATCACGCCCCAGTAACTATATTTTTCATCAGGTTTTTGCTCTGCCTGGTGCAGGATGGGTGATTGTGGTTAGAAGATCCCATCCCCATCACGGACCACGTAATTCATAGAATTACCTGACTCCCTTGCAAGGGGGAGGACCCAACGGATATTTCAGAGGGTAAGAGCATCGATTTAGCCATCGCAGAGGCCATGAAGAAAAAATTCAAGTAGGAGAAGAAGAAGAGGGGGTACGTGATCTCTAGTATCAATGATAATGCAGTCAGAGTTGTGACCGAGATACTGGCTGGCAAGCTTATGTGGAAGTGTTGCGCGGATGATGTTGAAAATGGCAACAAGAAATGCTAAAAATAACATTGCTATAAATAAAATTTCAGGATATACTCCAACTCTATTGGAAATACCAAAAAATAGAAATGTTATAAATAACATTTCAGGATAGATTTCAAATTTAATTAGTCCTTGAATTAAAATTGAGAATCAAAATTCGAATCTAGTCTCAAAAGATGTTTGAAAAATGATTAATTAATTCATATTGAGTTAATTAGTTGGAGAAAATCAAACATGAAGTCTATGTGGAGACATGCAACAATTATCCATTTGATTGAGGAAGTTATCCCTTAATTGTGATAAGGATGAGTTGTAATTAGTTAGCTCAGTTAACTGAGTTAAGTCCAGTTAAATTAGTTCCAAACAGTCGGAGGAACTAATTGTGAGTTTAGTTAGTTAATTCATGCATGCATGTAACTAGTGTTCTCCAGATAACTAAGCATTCTCTCATAAATAACTCATGCATGTCAGTTCAGAGAAAGACCTAGTTGAGATTAAAGGAAGGGACAATGTACTATGAGTTGCAGGAATATTCCATTGAGGATATCTCTTGCATGTAGAAGGAATCAACTCCTTCAGGATTACGCAGTTATTTCAGAGGTAAAAGTAGTGTGTGAGGGATTATTACACACAGGTGGCAGCTTGAGGACCCATGAGAAACTGCACAAGGAAATAGGAGGCTTGGAGGGCTGGAGGAAGGCATATGTGTTGTCTATTATGTCTATGAGCAACAGTGAGGGATTGTACTAAGAGCTAGATAGATTGATAGGTAAAGCTTTGTGTAATCCTGAGATATTTCCACTTGTATGATAATACTGATAGCGAGGTTTTTAGCTGAGGCTTTCCCTAGAGTATTATTTTGTGTTCATGTGTGATTGATTTCTTCTTCATATGTTATATGTGTTCTATTTTATCTTGCTCAAAATCGATTAAGCTTCCGCAAGTTTTTTTGCAGAAGTATATCAAGTATTTTGCTTTAGTATATTGCATTATCAGGTGATCTACAATGAGAGTTTCTACATGGTATCGAAGAAAAGGTGATCAAAGCAGAGAACATTATACAAAGAAGGGAGAAGTTTGAATTTTGAAGTTCTTGATTACAGAAATCAAATTCTTATCACATCTCAAAGTTCACAAATGGCGTTCAATGGTTTGAGACTCGAGTATGCCCTAGATGGCAGCATGAATTATATAGCTTGGAAGGATCGCATGGAAGAGGTATTAGAGGAAAATGGTTTGAAAGACTTTATTGATCAAGAAGTCCCCAAGCTAGCAGCAGCTAATGCCCAAGAATTGGCAGAATGGAAGAAATTGTGGCTAGAGCGAGGAGGATTCTTCTATAGGGAGTTTGAGACAATATTGTCTCGAGTCTCCATGAGAAGGAGACACCGTTTTCAATGTGGAAGACATTGAAGGATCTATATCAGAACAACAAAAATTAGAGGAAGCTGATGCTGAAAGACAAGCTTCGCAAAATCAAGTGTGAAAAGGGTGACACGATCTCTACATATCTGAACAAGCTCACCACCTGCAGGGATGAGCTTGGAAGTGTAGGAATCAGGACAACCAATGATGATCTGGTGAGTCTTACTCTCCTCGGTCTTCCTAAGAGCTAGCATAGCTACCAAGACTCAGTGAATGGAAGAGAGAAACTGCCAGATTGGGAACAACTGTGGTCAGATCTGATGCAAGAGGAGATCAGGAGAAGCACCAGAGACGGTTCTTCATCCAAGGAGGATGAAGACAATCTAGCCTTATCCAATAAGGCAAGGAAAGGGAAGGAGAAGGATTCTCATCCCAAATTGATTTCTTCTCATGGTGGGAAGAGGATTGACAAACCTAAAGTGTGATGCTTTAATTGTCATGAGGTGGGCCATTATGGAACTAATTGTCCATTGAAGAAATCCAAGAAGGGATCCTTGAAAGGATCTGAAGGTGAGGCACTGGCCTCTCAGTTCGAATTGGATTTTACCCTCATCGCATGCATGGTTGCATCGATGATGGGTTTTGGTTCGTCTCTTCACAGTGGAGCCTCATTCCACATGACCGTCAATAAGAGTTTGTTCAGTAACTTGGAGGAGAAATACCTCCAGATGTGCATAGAGATGGGTAATGATGAAAGGTATAGTGTTTCAAGAGTGGGAATTATTTCTTTTCAGAGGGAGCATGGAGATCGCATCACCTTGATAGATGTGAAGTATGTGCCAGGACTGAATATGAACTTGGTATCGATCGCGAGGTTGGAGGACAAAGGCTATGATGTAGTCTTCAGTAACGAAAAGGTTTTCCTTAGACACATCAGCACGGGAAAGATGAAACAGATTGGTGTGCTAGCGAAGAACCTGTATGCTCTTGAGGTTCAAGATGCATGCAAAGCCTTGAGGAACAAGGCAAAGGTTAGAGACTTGGTGGTTGAGAGAGAGAGAATAAATTACCTCTCAACATGTAGCCCCAGAAGAAGTCTCAGACAATTGTGGAGGAGCCACAATTGGAGATGCCAAGAGGAGATCGAGTGGAGGCATTCACTCATGCAGAGACCTCCAGTAGGGGGAAATTTCAAGCCAAGTGGGCAGAGGGATCACATGCAGCCATACCTCCAGGTGTGAGGTGGGGCGATGTGAAGTGATAGTCCTAAGAAGGCTAAAATAGGGGCAGGATCCTTGAGGTAACCAGCCTCTTTGATTAGACCTTGCTATGGGAGCCCTGATAAGGAGTAGTAGGACTAGATGAGTGGGTAGAGACGGATGTGGATGGAGCAGAAGAAAGAGCTACAGTGCAAGAGTTCCAAGACAACACATAGCTAGCATGCTGCAGTAATGTGAGAGGCACAGGAGTGTTGCACCGGTGCAGGATGGCACAGAGAGGTGTGCAATGGTGCAAGATGTAGGGATTTCTTGCAGTAGAGTAGAGGTAAGATAGGGAGCACTTGTCAGCAGCAGAGAGAGCTTCAACATCACAGGGTGTTTCTAACCCAACGGGGAGGTAAATTGGGAGATCAGTTACTTACTTCTTAGTATCTGAGTTGCAGTGCAGTAGTGGTCAGCACGATGCAACATGATGAGAGGAGTTCCAGTGTGGATGCAGTGCTAGGAGACAAGACCAGCAACACCACAGATGCAGCAAGAGGAATCAATGTGATTGATGCAGTCAAAGATCAAAGTGTCAAAGACTAGAGCAGTTAGATACTGAAGAGCACAAAGGTGCACAGTTTTTAGTCGACAGAGGCAATAGCAGTCAGAGACTTTGATGACAGAGGCATCATTCTGATTCAGGATGGATATTTTTTGTGTTCCTAGAGTTGTTGGAGCAACAACACTTAAGAGAAGTGTTGCAGGCAAAACATTCCAAAGGTTTAGGATCGGGTTCGAGTTGAATTCCTTTCTTGTTGAGAGGGAGTGCTGAAAATGGCAACAAGAAATGCTAAAAATATCATTGCTAAAAATAACATTTCAGGATATACTCCAACTCTATTGGAAATAGCAAAAAAATAGAATTGCTAAAAATATAAGTGCTATAAATAGCATTTTGGGATAGATTTTAATTTTAATTAGTCCCTGAATTAAAATTGAGAATTAAAATTCGAATTTGGTCTCAACAGTTATTTGAAAAATGATCAGTTAATTCATCTTGAGTTAATTAGTTGGAGAAAATTAAACATGAAGTCTATGTGAAGACATGCAACAATTATCCCTTTGATTGAGGAAGCTATCCCTTAATTAAGGAGATAAGGATGAGTTGTATTTGAGTTGTAATTAGTTAGCTTAGTTAAATGATTTAAGTCCAGTTAAATTAGTTCCAAACAGTTGGAGGAACTAATTGTGAGTTCAGTCAGTTAATGCATGCATGCATGCAACTAGTGTTCTCCAGATAACTAAATATTCTCTCATAAATAACTCATGCATGTCAGTTTAGAGAAAGACCCAATTGAGATTAAAGGAAGGGAGAGTCTATTATCAGTTCCAGGAATATTCCATTGAGGATATCTCTTGCATCCAGAAGGAATCAACTCCTTCAGGATTGTGCAACTATTTCAGAGATCAGAGCAGTGTGTGAGGGATTATTACACACAGGTGGTAGCTTGAGGACCCAGGAGAAACTGCACAAGGAAATAGGAGGCTTGGAGGACTAAAGGAAGGCATATGTGTTGTCTATTCTGTCTATGAGCAGAAATGAGGGATTGTACTAAGAGCTGGATAGATTGAGAGCTAAGGTTTTGTGTAATCCTAAGATATTTCCACTTGTATGATAATACAGATATCGGGGTTTTTAGCTAAGGCTTTCCCTAGAGTATTCTTCTGTATTCATATGTGATTGATTTCTTCTTCATCTGTTATATGTGTTCTATTTGATCATGCTCAAAATTGATTAAGCTTCCACAAGTTTGTTTGTAAAAGTAGATCAAGTATTTTGCTTTAGCATATTGCATTATCAGGTGATCTACAGTGAGAATTTCTACAGATGAGGTGCATGCGCCAGTGGTAGCACTTGTCGTGCAATGCACAGAGGGGGTCCACTTTAACTAGTTAGAGTACTTGTGCAAGGAGTTCAAGGAAAATTGTTGTGAGGCACAGGAATAGGGGAAGACTTTGCACTATGCATGGCTCCTGCTGTCCATAGTGCTAGTGGCTTGGGAATTGCCTAAGGATAGCCTGTTCCCCATGACTGCGAAGGATCTTCTGAAGGCAGCAAAGTACACTTCACTATGGGAAACCAAAGATGCACAAAGGATCTAAGACAGTAAGATATTCTGGGTGTTCATGGAGATGAACATCAGAATGGAGATTAATTGCAAGCTGTTGTTATTGGCCACTATCTATAATAGTCTACAAGGCTTCATGGAGTTCAAGGTGGACTTCCATCACGTATATATCAAGGTGCGCAAGGACCCCACAAAGAAATGGAATGAGCTCCCTTACCTAGCCATGGATGATGTTATCTTCATCCTGATGGAGTTGTCGCTGCCGGAGTGGCACACTCCAGCTAGCTCCACGTTGGAATTAGAGAAGTATGCTACACAAAGGAAGAAGGGGGAGGCAAAACAGCGGATGGCACAGTTGGGAGAGAAGAGAAGAAATGAAGCAGCAGCGAAGGCGTAGGAGGCGCAGGATGCTGCAAAGGCAGCAACAGAACAACAACATGCATCAGAGAAGGAGCACGAGGACTAGAAGTCACCCTCGCCTAAATAGGAGCTCGAAACAAAGGAAGGTTGCACCAATCCATAGACAACATCCACTTAGCTGAAGCGGCAGTGCCCGAGAGAGCAGGTGGGGCAATGAATGAATTTCAAAGCCTCCAAGACTTCTTTCGACCCGATCACCCTTACTGAGGGGGGTCTACATGATATAGGGGAGACGGTGTGTGACGTCACCATGGAGGCCCTCCAGTAGTTCGTGGAGGAAAATCAGGTGGTTTTGGGGGTCCTCTAGACACAAATACAGGAGTTGTAGGTGTGCACTCCTCAAGTTAGTACTCTATCGACTAACCTCGCAGTAGGCACGACCGCAACTGAGAAAATGTTGTGCGCCCGCATGACCAACACTATAGTGCTACCAGAGGGGGCACTAGTTATAGAAAATGAGACCGATAGGCCTACGGTCAGTGCACTAAAGGGAGTTGGGATCAACATGGATGCGCTCCCTCGAGAGACGCTTTATTCTTTGCAAGACAAAGTGACTACAGAACTACGAGCTAGGGAGGGCCGCGCTCTCCAGGTGATTAGCAAACAAAGAATTAACATGGAACAACTGAGCTTGCAGCGTGACGAGGTAGTGGCACAAAACTGGCAGATTGTGCAGGTGGTTGAAGAAGCTTGCGAGATGGTCCTTGAATTGGCCATCCCAATAGAGGCACCAGTAGAGGCACGCATCTAGAGGCTAGCAACATGGGTGCGTGAGGTGAAGGAAGAGATGGGTAAGGTTTAGTTTGAGCTAAACCTTCAGATAGTTGAGCTGTAGTTGAAGGCTCCACCAGAGGTGATGGAACGATGTGCCAACACCATTATAATCAGAATAGAGGAGATCTGCAGTGCAGTGAAGGATTGCACCAAATTATTTGAAGAGTTGTTTCAGGTCCTCACCACTGTGCAGGAGGACTTGAACATACAATTCTTAGAAACAGAGGTGCATGAGTTGCAGCAAAAGTATGATGACATAAAAGGGACAGAGCAGACGGTGGCACTTATGTAGAGGCTCGCGCAGATGCAACAGGAAAAAGTGCTCAAAGAGCAGGTAGCCGCGGCGCGACATAAGAAAGTGGTTTTGAAGGGGTGCATCCAACCATGGATCGATGAGGCCTTCGTCATTACAACCTCGTTCAAAGCCTAGCTCACACAAATGCGAGGGACACAAGAGCAGATGCAGGGAAGAAGTTCAGGTACCACGGTCTCTGAACAACACATCCAAGAGGTATAGCAGGAAGCAGCTCAGTGTGTTGTTGACCTTGGAGCGGTCCGGGCAGAGTTGGGAGGTCTCCACGTAAAGATCTTCACACCGGCAGAGTGACTCAAGGGCGAGTCATGATGTTTGTGTTGGGGGCTTGTTGGGCACGAGATCCCCCAAGGGAAGTTTTGGGGGTTAAAGCCCAGATTTTGACTAAATCTGATGTAAAGACTCCACGCCTTATGGGCGCAAAGTGCCACCTTGTGAATGAGTCATAGGGTTGTCCTCCCTCATTTTTGTAATGTAATGTCAGCTTTAGAGATCTACCCATGGTCCGCAGACAATGGGATTGTATAAATAGAGTGAGGCTCTAAGTTGTAAATAACTGAAGAAATGATGATGGAATAGAAGCATAACAGAAGATCTAAGTGTAGAGTCAAGTCTTTGGGTCGTAAAGTAGGAGAAGGCTCTGCAACTAAGTGTGCAGAGGCCTAGTAGTTCGCAACTGAGTGCGCGAACCCCTGCAACTGAGTGTGCAGGGTGAGTCAAGTCTATAACAATTGGAGAAGTAATAAAGAGAAGTTTCATAATATTTTTGTGTATCTTTTTCATGTTTTGTGCATTGAATGTATTGGGTATAGTTTGCAATTTCACTATTTATTTGGCATGCGAACTTATATGATTGTGTTGATTAAGTGAATATAAGATAAAATATCTCTTTACTCGAAGTTAACTAATATGTATAAGAAGATAATTAAGATCTATGGTGTAACTTTGGGAAATAATGCAGATCGCTACCTTAGCAGTGCGAAAACACCTCAGCCCTTGGTTAGGGCTACACGAAGGCGATTATAACAGATCGCGAAGGCCTCGCAGGTCAGGGAAGTGCACGAAGTGACCTGCACAAAGCCATTCACAGTTGGACTAAATCGACAGCTCAGATATCTCAAGGGTGTAGAAACTTGGTTCTAACATCCCCCCTTACTGCTTCGGGTGAGACCTCAGTTTGTGCTCCGCGAGCTATTTTGGAAAGGGCTAGTAGTGTACGGATTTTTTTGGCTAATCAACTTCGAACATGGGTCAAGCCCCATCAAGCCAATATATATATATATATATATATATATATATATATATATATATATATATATATATATATATATATATATTTTTACCATATTATTATGATATGTCTCTTTTGTCTCCACAAAATTTCACTATTTGAATCTTCCTAGAAAGGACATTGTAGTGAAAATAAAAGGATGAATCATTTGAGACTAATTTCAGAATTAGCCACTAACCCTAACTTCCATAGCTCATATCTCCTAAATTATAATGAAATGAAACTTGAAATTTATAACATGTATACTATTGACAGTGCTAGACCCGCAAACATTCAGGGGAGCTCCCCCGTATGAAGTTGCAACTAGACCTCACACCATTTGGTGTAGGATTCCCATCCAGTATGATGGCCCGATTGCCATTATCTTAAATATTTTCCTTAACTCTTGATTTTCAGCACATGAGAGTGGTTTTCTTTGTCTTCGAACAATAAGGATCGCGTGCTTATTGTTGCTTGTGTCAAGTTTCTTTCACTGCAGAGGGAGAGGGTGAGATTTAGTCTCAAGTTGAAAGGGAATAGTCCCAACTCTTTCAGAGACACACAACATAGAAGGACATGTGCAACTTCCAGCGGAGTAGTCCACAATAAAGAGGAAGTTAGAATACACAAGGTGAATGGATAGCACGTAAAACACCTAACAGAATAGTCCACATGAGTCTGATGGTCATTATAACTATTTTATGAAAATGAATCTATCGAGTGTCTGGAGGAATAGTCTACATGGGTGATACAATGTTGAAAATTGATACAATACATTTCTAATAGCATATGTACTAGAACAACCAAAATAGTTCAATTGTCTTAATACAGGTTAAAGAAATATTCATAACAAGCATTGAAAAAATATTCTTACAAATGAATACAATACATGTGTGAAAATGTGTTGGCCTATTAACAGGCTTCTGAATTAATCAAAAGTTCCAAAGCACATATGTACACCATTACATCACTAGCCCCGATAGTGGGGTGTTGCAGCCACTTCTCGCTCCCCAAAGAAAAGACTAGAGACTCTCAAGGCTATGTGGGAGGAGGTAAGGTGAAAAATCATTTTGCATGTACAAATGAGGGGTATATAGCCAAGGGTGAAACTAACCCTTATGACTTTTCGACTTCCCTCATGCCTGTTTGGCTTACATGACTCTTCAAATTTACATGTGGGTCTCTTGGACTTCCACATTACATTACATTGATTACAACAATATGGCCCATAGTAGTGATGTGGCTAAGATGACTCATAACAAGACTTGACAAGACAATGTTGGTAAGTTCATGTTGATGGTGTTGTCCATGTCGAGCCGCGATGCTGTTGCGTGATGGGTGTGATCTTGGTATATAATGGCTTCACCTCTACATGGCGAGGTGTGTGGAGTCTTCAATGGTCTTGTTGTTCACTTAATGTTGCACTGACATGTATCTCATTCGCTTCTACTTGGCATGTTTTATGTGTCCATCCGTTTGCAAACAAGTCTCCTAGCATGAGCTCCTTGTTCATCCCGTTCATCATCGCACCATGTATCATCCATGTACTTGTATTTGTGATCACTCATGAAAATATGACATAAAATTGAGAAATATCTTAGTCTACCATGATCCATCATATTTCGTTTTTGAGTGCAGGTGACAGGAGAGAGGACAAGACTCTGAAACTGCACATAGAACATTTCAGGCTGAGATTCAGGCTCCAAGGCACTGTCAAGGAGAATTTTGTAGAGTCCACTGGGAGGATTAGATGAGAAGTTCGAAACAACAGTGAGCATTTGCGAGATCTGGCTTGGCTGGAGGGCAGAGCTACACAAATTTTCAAGGGAGAAAACTGACAGTGAAAACTGTATAGATTCTCCAAGGAGGTTGGCAGCAGGCTGTGGGAGCTTCTTGGCCAAAACTACATAGACTAGGATGTTGGCGTGCAGGTCATGTCTACATAGTTTTTGGGCTCGGCAAGGTGTCGAGCAGTTGGAGGACAACCCAAGAAAACTGCGCAGTTTTCAGGAGGAGCAGCAGGTTAGCTCATAGGGGCACGAGATGATAGAACTGCACAAATTCCAGGGACAATGCAATGACAAGAACTGGGTGCCTGTACTTCATGTTTTTGCAATTTCTTCAGTTAACGGCGATAGACATGCTGGCGGCTCCTACACATTTTTTTGGAGGAGTGAAGCCTAGGATCACTACCTGGTCAAACTCTCTGGTTGACTAGCCAGAGACTTGATAGATTTTCTTACGGGAAGCACAGATTGACATGGCTTGCTAAGCAACTTCTGTGCTATTCTGGGTGACAGTTAGTTGGGTTGATTCCATGATTTCGTAGGGAAGAATGCCTGGGCCGCAACCTCAAGCTCTGTGCAATTCTGGGCAGCAGTACATGATCACTAAGGAATGAGATTGTGTAGTGAAGCTCAGTGGAGTTCCGGTTGATGGAGGGCAGTTCGTTTGACAAACTTTTTGAAAAATGGCTAAGTGTGTGATCCAATGAACTCATGAATACATGACCTTGTGAACACACACTCAACTTGACTCAACGACAAGAAATCTCAAACCAACAAGACAACATATGCTGAGTGCGATTCACTGTGAGACTGTCTAATGGTGAAAGTGACACATCTGACACTTTGTATAGACCTTCGGACGACTGTGATGACACTTGCACGACAGCTCTTACAACATCGTGTGTGAGTGCGATAGGTGTTTACATAGTGAATACAACTCAAACATAGACCTTCAACATCACTAGAAAAATTTCGCAAGCATGACATAGTAGTCAACATGCCGAAGATGACAGTTGGTCAATCGAGCGAAAAGAAAGCAAGACATGTAGATGAAACATGTGAGATGACTTTTTTGTGTTTGTGCACATGCATGTTACAGAGGATAGGATGATATGACAACGAAAAAAAGTCCTTCAAACTCAACTAAGAGGTGTTCTTCGAAAGGTGTTCTTTACTTACCATACTTACCCTCAAGATGATCATGCATCTGGCAAAGTTTGCATGTGGTCCTAATATTTTCCATTACTTGTTCCCTTGGTCCTTCTCCTCAAATCTTTAGGAGTTATCTCAACATGTCACCTTTTCCTGTAGTCATAGGGCGATAGATCGACATGGTTTCAATGGGAAGTGACTACTACCACGATGAGGCCATGGGAGGCCTCTCTGCACAGTTTCTGCATGCAAGACCGATAGGACAACATGGAAAACACTGCACTGTTTTGAGTCACATGACATTGTTGCGAGCTGGGTGTCCTCGGAGGACACCTCTATCCAGTTTCTGAATGGAGGGAAGCTGGAGCACTCTGCGCATTTATGGAGAGAAGTGTTGGTTGCCTTACTACTCAACACATTTCTGGAGAGTAATTTTGGCTAGGGTCTCAGCGAGATGTGGCATTTTATTAGGCAACGGAGGAAGCTTGATGTTTGTAGAAGAAAAGTGCAAAGTTCCAGGAAGCAGAATGAGGCTAGGTTGCTTGGGAAATGGCTAAGTGTGAGATGAGTGACATAGATGTAAACAGTGATAGGACTTGATTGTTACCACACGTGAACACTTAATGACACAACATAGACCATCCAGAATGCATAAGACATACTCACTTGATGCAACAACCTTCATGACAAGAGTGCGTAAAGTGAGTGTGAAACATGTCTATGTGATGACAACCACTCATACAGACACAATTCCCTTGAAGCAAAACAACATCCCCTTTGCATGACAAACAATGACCCCTATGCCCAAGATGACACATGCTTTATAAAGATGTGAACATGAACAACTCTTAAGGTCAAGGAGGGGAGCTTGAAATCATCAGTTTACCAACAAGTGACCAAGGATGATCGATCATAGGATCCCAGGCAGGCTCCAAAATTTGCATGTGAGTTAAAATTTTGGAGGGTGGTTGTAGCCGCTACAACATGTACATTGATATTTATACTAAATTTTCTCAAACTTTTATCTATCTAAATATTCCCAAAAGACTTATAACAAAAATTTCAATTTGGCTTATTTCAAACTACTTTTAGGACCATATACAAACCCTAATTTCAATAGGATATATCGTTGAAATTATAGTGTAACATAATGTGAAATTTTTACTATGTTTACATAGATATTTTTCCTCAAACTTCTCAAAATTTATATGACATAAGATCATCAAAAGAAATTTATAGTGAAAAATTCAAGATGACTTAATTGAAGTAGAAAAACCTTACTATAGGACCATAGCTCTGATAGCAAATGTTATGAACCATACACCTTAAAAAATATAAAAAGTCAAGGAATATAATGAAATTTGAGGGGGAAACTTTCTTTTACAATTGATTCAATATAGAAAACAAGATATAATCCTGTGATACTATGCCTCCTTGGTATATTTAAAGGAGGCGAGGGGTATAGTTATAATGAAAGGGTGCAACGAAAGATTCTAGCTAAATTACTACTATAACAGATAAAAGAATTATGAATGTCTATTAGGGCCTTAATATATGATAATATCCCTAAAATAAAGAAAAAGTTAACCACACACTATAGTCAACATTGTTAGCCAATCCAGATCAAATTCAACCACACACTATAGTCAGTCATAGTTAATCATATTTAACCAAACTCAACATACAATCAATAATAGTTAACCATTAACAAACAACCATAGTTAACCTATTGCAAGATGCAAACTACTAAACACCAACAAACACACACAATAATAAGCAAATGAGAAATAAAATTAAAACCCACAACCCCTAACACTCAATAGGGGAATTTTTAGGTCTAAAATGGGCATCCTAAGGAACATAATAAAATAATATAACATTTATGAATATTTAAAGAAAAAGAAATAAACTATCTTTTTAATTGTATTTTTGGCTTATTTTCCCTATAGGTTTACTCAAATATCAAGTTTAGAAACCTGTTAGATGCAGAATTGAATTCCATATCCAACGAGCACCCACTTCGCATACTTCTGAGTAGACCCACATTGAAAAAATGAAAATACATGGAAAAAGTGTGTTCAATTATTTTCTTGCATTTTCAATTTTTTTTTTTTTAATGTAGATCTACTGAAAAGTATGCAGAGTGGGTTCTTGTTGATGTGGAATTGAATTCTGTATCCAATTGATGTATACACTTGACATTTGAGTAAACATATAAGGAGATAAGCTAAAAATACAATTACAAAAAAAAAAAAATTCTTCTTTCCCTCCAAAATATTTTCCCCAAGGATACCATCATCATCTTGAATCATATTAGTTCTTTTAAAGTTCATTTTGTCAGTACACTTTTGTTTTGAGGCCCATTTTTTACCTCAAAATTCCCCTAATGACCACAATCCATATTAGAGACATAGTACACCCAGAATGTGAACCACATTACCTATACACCACTATAGAGTCACCAAGACCAAGCACTCTTCCAAAAGAAAAATAATAAAAGGGCAATGAAAATAAGTTGAATAATTATTGAACACCATTTCAAAGTTGAAGTAGTAGGTTCATTTACCTCAATTAATGTTACATACTTTTTATGGACCTCAAAACTAGGCACATGAACCACCTCTACAATTCTTAATATTTTTTTGTTAAAAAACAAGATCCAGAGGTGGGAAAAAAGAAAGAATGAATTTTCTCTAGTGAGAAGATGGAAAGACATACCATTTCAAAGGAAACTAGAATTACTGTTTATCTTCTAAAAAAAGTATATAAGCCACCTCACCAATCCTTCAAATGTCAACAACTCTTACACTCTTAGGAAATCATTAAGCCCAGACCCACAGAGTGAAGATAAATAATAGAAATAAAATGGAACCATAAAAGTGAAAACATATCACAAATATAAATTAGTAATAGTTGGAAGGAATTTTCCACATAGGTAGACACAAGTGTATTGAAGGATGGGCAATAAAAAATAAAAGGATATTAATCCTTAAAAGGATTCCATTAATGTGATCAAGCTACGACTTAAGGTGATAACTTAAGAGAAACATATTTTGAGAAAAATCCAAATTTGAGATCAAGAAACCCACTACTCGAGGATTGGTTATAGACCACCCCACCTATATAGTACACCACTTCAACTCATAAACAATGTTATCTCACCACTACACCGTGGTATCACATGTCAATTTTTAAGCTTAAATAATTTATAGTTATTTTAGTATGTGGTATTGATAAATTATGATGTTGGCCAATGGTATTGTAGCAAGTCCTATTAACATGTTACGAATTTTCATGGTATAATAAGAATGGATCCCAGAATGTCATCTCACCACCTGTGCTATCACATGCCAAATTTTAAGCTAAAATGAATTATGGTTTATTGAGTATATGGTACTGATAAACCATGATATTGGCCCATGTTATTCTATGAAATCCTCTTAAAATGTTAGAATTTTCATGGAAAAATAAGAATGAATATCTATAGTTAAGATCTAGAGCAACCGTCTAAATAAAATGTCTAGTAAATGTTGATAGTCATGAATTCATTATAAGCATCACAACAGTTACTTCAGAATACATCTCACATTTTCCCCATATATATATATATATAACTTTATTTTAAATTATTATTATGAATTATAAAGAGAATTAATATATGAGTTAAACAAATTTCTTAACCATGGATATTCACCCCCAATTTAAAATGGAAATTATTAACTTGTAAATAGTTTTTGTTACAATATCGCTGGTTATCAATGCCACATACCCAATAAACATGTGTTGATATGGCATTTTCTTGAGATAAATTAACTAAAAAGTCATAACTAACTTGGAAATAAATCTTAAAACTTGATTATGAATAATATTATGAATATTTCAACATATTCATGGAGATTCAATCTCTACCATCCCGTCAAGGTCTATTCTTAAATAAGAATGTCTATCGACATAATTAGTAATAATAACAATAATGATAATTTAAAATAGAGTTATAATTTAATTAATTTTTACTTTTTTTTTTTTTAAATTGGGTATATAAAATGTATAATAAAATAAGTGTTTTTATCATGGATTTATATCTATCTAAATTTATCAAAGATGATATTTCACTTAACCTATTAGTTTCAATGAATCGATGGAGCTTTGCAACATCTCTCCATTGTGGTAGCTAAGGTTTGGCCCTATTCGACCACTTTCATTCTTTCATCCTCCCATGGCTTCCTTCATCGATGGCAACAACCCCCTTCTGTAGCGACATATCTGTTAGTTTTTTTTTTTTTTTTTATTCGAGGTTTGGATCTTCGATGGCTCCCATGGCAGTAGGAAATTTGAAACAGTCCTCTACTTTGAGTAAAGGTATTCTCTCTTTTAAACATGCGGTTAACTCTAGATCATGTTCTCTTCCTCTTGTTTAGGCATTAGATGAATCCTTTGTGATCATAATTCCGTTTGGGGTTGAAGTAATCAAAGAAGCAATGTGCTTTTCAAAAAGAGTTTTATATTGTAGATTAAATGGCCCAAGCTTCATTTAGGTGATTTTCATTAGTGGATCTCATAGAATTGGAAACTCTTTCTTTTTTATGATCTTATTATTTACATTCTCGCTAGTGATTTTATGTGTGGTGATTTTTAAAGAGTTAGAAAACAGGAACGCTTTCTTTAATAATGGTCCCTTTTTTTGCGAAGCATAATGAGTTTTATGTAGTCATGGTCTCCCTCCTTAGACCCTCTTATAACCATAATTTGTTCTTCTCCAGTCTGCATCATACTCCTAAATCTGCCCATGCATCTTTGGAATCTCTCTTTACTTAAGGAAATTGGGGATGCAATTGGAGTCTTCCATTGTCAAAACCTAGAAACAAAAGATTATCTCAACCCCACATATGCCCAGATCTGTGTGGAGATGGATTTTAGAAAGGGATTTTTAGTATAAGTGAATTGTCAAAGCCTAGAAACAAAAGATTATCTCAACCCCACATATGTCGAGATCTGTGTGGAGATGGATTTTAGAAAGGGCTTTTTAGTATAAGTGAATTTGACTAACATAGATTATTTGAGGGTTCAAAAACCCTCTTTAGGTGTTGAGCGTGTTATGAGACAAGGCATATAGTGAAAAACTACCCTAGAACCATGAAAAACAACAATACACAGATAGCCCAGAAAAATAATTTGAAGCCCAAATGGTGCGTAGGCGCTTAGAGAAAGCACTATACAATTTATAAGGAAGAAGATTCCTAGGATAAGGCAGAGGATACACAAGAGGAAAAATATGAGCGAGAAGATTCAGAAGTAATTAAAACTCCACCAGACCTAGAAGACGAACTGCTCAATGGAGCCCTAAGAATAATGTTTTATACCGTGTTTCTCATAAAGTAAGACTTAACAAGTAACTTCCTGGGCTGACCAAACATATGAGGAAGAGTCATTAAGAAGGCAAAATGACTAAGTTGCTAGTAAAGATCATCACCAAGCTAAAAATATCTCACCAAAGAAAACAAGAAGCCAGTGAAAATTAAAGTGACAAATAGTTAAAAATAGAATGCAAATATATTTGGATCTTAAAGGTATTTTGGAAAATACTTCCATACAATAAAAACAAATTTTCTGTACTGTAAGGTTCTCGATTGGCAATTTGCATTGAACTTGTATACTAAAAAAATCTCAAATCCGGATGCCGGTTCTTTTAATATAAACTATAAAATATCCATTTTTATTATTAAAAAAAAAAAGTATTTATCAAAATTTATCCAGAGTAACTAATCTACCCTCTCTTTTATCTAAAGGTTTCATGTATAGACTTGAATAAGGAAGCCTTTTCTCCTGTTTTACCAAAATCTTATTTCTTTCTTTCTCATCTGCACTCTTTTCGCTCTTTAGTCTTTCGTTTATTTACTCTGTTTTTCAGTCCAAATAGCTTATAATGTCTACATCCATGTGGTATGCAGCTACTTTTCAACATTTTGATTTTTCGGTTCTAACTTAGACTTTTCAAATTCTGCTTATTTCCACGCTCCCAATAGTCATATACATGGAATGAGCTAGCTCTACGGATATTTATACTTTTCCACATTTGTGTGGACGACATGGCCGGAAATACCATTCTCAAATTTGTGTGGATTGGTTATCGTGTCAGCCTACCATCTCTGTTATATTCACTCGTGACTCATGATCACGAAGTTGCCAGTCACGGAGACTTCTGTTGCAGACCTCAAAGACTTCGCCGTCTGTGAATTAAGGGTGGATTGATTATCGTGTGAGTCTACCATCTCTGCTCTATTCACTCATAACTCCATGATCATGAAGTTGCCACATTCACGGAAACTGGTGTTGCCGACCCTTGCCGTGATGTTAATTTTCCACAAGTATTTTCAATAACAATTGTCTTTGTGTCGGAAATTTCCGAATCTGTCCCGCCGTGTGATGCCTTATCTTACCCCTCCTTTACGGCATCAAATGGTGATTTATGGGCCACGGAGATACTTGGGGATGCTGTTGACGGGGAAGCAATGGAACTAAATTAGATTATTTGATGTTTATGCTAAAAACTAATTTAAAGTATTGATTCTTTCAATTTAATACACGTTCTTGAATTACAATAGCTACGCTTCAATGTCGCTCATTCTGTTGCAGTTGGGGGATCATTTTTTTCTTTCCAACGCTTATTCGATGCCTATCATCTCGTCTTCTCCTCGTGGAATTGTCTGTTCATTTCATCACCTTCTGCCTTCCATACCTCAACACCTCTTCTTCCTTATCGTTATTGTCGGATGTGCCTCTCTATTCCCCTGCTCCTTAAGCTTGGACGCGCAATATCAGTATTGCCGAAATAATAGTAAATGTGGGATTTTCAAGATACGGTATCCTTTCGGTGCAGGAAATCGTGGATGCGGCCTCCGTAGCTTCCAGATCAACTGTATCCAGAACTCAACTTCTGTTATCCGGATTCGTGGCCGGAATTACACAATAGAAGGGCACATCACTCCCAAGACATTAGTTATTACCAGAGGTCAGGATTGTCAACTTTTGAAGAATCATAGCATTAATAATCCTATAGTGTCTTCAGAATTTGCAGACACGGTCTTCAAATTAAAGGCTGCTGAGAACCTGACTCTATACGTCTACAAGTGTAAGGAACAGGATCAACTACATCTCCCGAAATGTAATGCTACTGTCTTTTACTCGTACGAGAAGGCCAATTTGACCTCGGCGTGTTCTATGTTACAAGTACCAGTTTATGGGGCATTAATACAACCCGTTGCAGTTCTCAAAAATAAAAGTTGTAGGTCCTGTGAAGCAAGTCATGGGATATGTGGTTACAACACTTCCGTTTCAACTGTGGCTTCGCCCTTCGTTTGCTATTGCAAGGATGGACCCAGTACTGACAAATGCCCTGGCCATGGTATTCTTTATTTTAAATTTACACAAAATAGTATAGTTAAGATGTTATGAATTTACCTTTGCTATTTTTTTTAGAAAGAAAAATCAGAATATATTATATTGAGAAAATATAAAAATCTTGGGTACAAAGAAGACCCTTTGCTATATGTAACGCTATATGACCCATCTTCCTCCACGTGATTATTAGAATATTTCAAAATTAATATCAATAGTTGTACATAGTGAACTCGAAACAATCTTATTAGATGTACTGTGTACATGTGAATCCTTCCCGGTATTCCTGATGCACGTTAATATGGTTGCGTTACAGGTCCTCGAAACAAAGGCATTATAATAATAGGTAAATCTATTATTTCTTCCTTTTCTGTTTCTCCCCTTTGTCGCTGCCGTGAATTGATTTCTGTTATTCTCTTATAAGGGGTTTGCCGATAATTGCATTGATAGATCAAACTCTTCATTCACCGCAGGTTGCTTCATTGGAGGAGCTGCGCTTACGGCGGGAATGTTCTTGGTATATTATCTGAACAATAGAAAACCTCCTCCCGACGTCGTTCTTCCTAGAGATTTGAGTGAGCTAGAAATGGGCACTTTACCAATATTCTCTTACGAAGAACTTCGTCGGACTACAAATTGCTTCCACAAGGACAACGAACTTGGCGTTGGAGGGTTCGGGTCGGTCTATCTCGGTAAACTTTGGGGCGGAAGACTTGTGGCCGTAAAGAGACTTTATCAGGACAACTCTAGGAGATTCGAGCAGTTCATCCATGAGGTGAAGATATTTTCAACCTTGAACCATCCACACGTCGTTCGTCTTTATGGCTGCACTCCTCTAGACAGTCCAGAGCTGCTGCTCGTATACGAATTTATCCCAAATGGCACCCTGGCCGATCATCTTCATGGCGATCACAAAAATCCCACAGGATTGCCATGGAATACTCGCTTCAAGATTGCTACTCAAACTGCCAAGACCTTGGCTTTCCTTCATGCCCTTGATCCGCCTATATTACACAGAGATGTAAAAACCTCGAATATTCTCTTGGACGAGAATTCAGATATCAAATTGGGTGATTTTGGGCTTTGCAGGATTGTGCCTGTAGATGCCTCACATGTCACTACGATCCCACAAGGCACACCAGGATATGTTGACCCAGAGTACTATCAGTGCTATCGGCTGACGGAGAAATCCGATGTCTACAGCTTCGGGGTCGTTTTGCTGGAGATTATATCTGCTAAACAAGCGATGGACATAAATCGGAAGAGAGGGGAAATCAACCTTGCTAACTTGGCGATAACGAAGATTCAAGAGGGGGCCTTGAATGAACTAGCCGATTCGCAGCTGGAGATTGAGGTAAATCAAGAGGTGCAGATAATGGTAAGCGCAGTTGCAGAGCTGGCCTTCAGATGCGTGGCGTCAGAGAGGGATGACCGGCCGGATATGGAGGAAGTTGTCGTTCGGCTTGAGGAAATCGGGCATTCGTGTGGTAGATCAACTGATCTAGGTGCACAACATCAATTGGAATCCTTTCCGAACATGAAAGAGCCAAACACAGCTCCATTGCTTCCCATCTCTGTGCAAGACAAGTGACCGAGGATAAGCTCCACTCCCAATAACAGTGCATAAATTTCTCAGTAGTTTAATCTGCATAAAATTCTCAGTAGATTTTAGTCTGCAACTTTGTCTTTGCTTAAAATTCAGTCTTACGGATATAACTCCCTGGTCTAACTCTCGCATTTAATTATGACTGGTTTTGTATTTCATAATGTTTTATCGAGTTTTCTTATATCAGATGTCAAAAAAAACACACACATCCACATTTATATTTTCTTTTAAATATTCTGATTAAAATAAAAAAATAAAATAGCTTAACTTTTTCAAACGAATTTTTTTTACAATTTTATAATTTATAAAATTTTAAAGTAATAAAGAAAAGGTTCTTTAAAGATAATTTGAATTTACCTTTTCTTGGCAAACTTCGACAAAGTTATGTTCAATATATGAAACCGATGTGACCGCTCCAGCCCTGTACTTCTCAAATGTGAGAAACAAATTGACCATGGGAGGAATCCATTTACGCATCTAATACCTGTGAAACCCATTTAGAACTCTCATGAAAGTGGAAATATTTTTTTTTATATTTTATCTTATTGAATTTGTCAATATAAATATATTTAGACTATAATTTGAAATAATAAAGTTATTTTGTTTTTTTCTTGTTTTTTAAGAAACCAGTAATTTTGTATTAATCTAATTGGAAATAGGCTAGCACGTTTACATTCAAAGATCACACCTCTTTAGAAGTGTTCCAAAATTGTTACTGCATATTCTAAAGTATAGCTCTAACTGTATTGATCTTGTAATGTTTCCAAAAGACTCCGTTGATTACAACAAAATGACAAAGCATTTATGTAAACAGACAATAAACAAGATGCTACCCGTTGCCTCCAATCTCCTCACGAAGGTTTCCTTCCTATGGAGCTTGGTCATTATCCTCTTGGAGAGAGGGTTCTGCTTCCCCTCCTTGCTCTTCGTCAACCTACATGACAGCCTGATCACCAGGAAGAGATGCTTCGATAAGCCAAAAACCCTCTTTCATAACCCCCACTATGGCTATTTCCACCATTAATTCTATCTGGCCAACTTTAGAACTAAGATTTTCCAACTTGGTGGCCAAATTGTCAACCGAGGACTAGAGTCAATCTATCCCCTCCCGGATCCGTGAAAGCTGGTTGGAGACCAATGTGAAATGGGAACGGGTCTCTTGAAAAATTTGTTCCCCTACCTTGTCGACCAGAGTCGACATCTCATCTTTAATTGATGCCATATGTTCCTCAGTAAAAGCGATATTACCGTTTCTATTAGATGATGCCATTCTGCAAATTGCCCGACCTTGAATTCAAATCATTAGCTCTTGATATATCCCTTAATATACTTGTATTGATCAGTGTCGCCTATTGTATACATCCTTTCACATTGGATGCTAACATCTCGTCTCTTATCAAACTCGGCTCAAAGCTCCATTCCAATCACTGTCACTCTGCCCACATTGATATGTCTGTCAAATTATTGAGTCCCTGCTCTTTGTTGAGTCCCTCCTCTTCCATCCATGATGCTAGGTCCCGTACGCCTTTGTTTTCGCTGGCCAGAAGGGTTGATGGAACCTGATCTTTCCACAGATGGACGTGTCTTTCGTTCCATGACTGCCAACTTAGATGATCTAGTAGAACAGGTGATGCGGTTTTACATAACTTCCAGATCTTTGAGCTTTGTCCTTCCCAAATCTCTTTCTCCGGTCTAAGCAGCCTATTCTTAGGAAAATATCTTAGAACAAATGCTTTCTTCCACCACTCTTTTGAGTTAGAGAGGATTCACCAAACCAACTTTGCACCCAAGGATAAGTTCATATATTCAGAGTATTTTATGGCTCATCCTTCTAATCTTTTTGGTAACCTGACGATATACCAATTGACCAGATACAAGCAACTATGACTATTTTTTCCGCCTGCCATATCAATTTTCTGATCATGATACCTATGTTGTGAATAGCATTCTTTGCGGGGAAATAAGCCCGGAACCTATATATACAGGGAGAGAGGACAAAACTGAGTTAATAAGAACGACTTTCCCTGCCACATTCAACCAGTGAGCTCCCCACGATTGGATTCTTTTTTTAATGTTTTGAAGTACCACTTCCCAATCCTCCCCATTTGAGAGGCCTAAAGAAATAGGAATATCGAGGTATGTGAATGATTTCTAGTCCTTAATTACAAGAAATCCCAAAATACGAGATATTTCTTACATAGGGACCTCAAAGCAATTACAATGATACAATCTATCAATTGACTTTTCCTTTTATTTACTAGCCCACCTGACAGTAGCAAATAGGTATCCATAATTTTTTTGAACTACTAGGCTATAATCTTAGAGGCTCCACCAAGTAGAACAGTGTCATCTGCAAACTGAGAGTGGTTAATATCTTTGAAATTCCTCGCGATACTCAAGCATGGAAGATGCCCATCCTATCTAGATGCTTCCAGATTTTTCGGCTAATAATTTCCGCCATGATTATGTATAGCAAGGGAGATGTTTGAGATTTTTATGGTAAAATCCAAAAAATACACAAATAAAAACTCAACACATAGGCAATGCTTTGTTTCTCTCTCCACAAGATCTTTTGCACAGGGAAGTTTTAAAAAAAAAAAAACTTGACAACAGAGTATTACATACCCAGAAAAAGATTTCTATTCATTAAAATAAAATGCCTCATACATATTGGGATTCATCAAAAATACATTCAACAAAACTCTCTCTCCACCTGTGCTGGAAAATTTCCCATTTTCTTTTACTGCTGTAAAAAGATTTTACACAAACTGTTGTAAAAATAACTTACATATGCAACTCCAAAAAACTCATACTCCCCACAGTGCTGTGCATATATCCACCTTTTAAAAATCAACAATACAATAAAAATTTCATGCTGCTCCCCGCATTCTTTAGCTGCTGCTAGCTTCTATTTCATCCATGTGCAAAGTATTACCGCAACAAAAAATAACAGAGCACGTTTTTCACTTGGCTCGTAATATGAAAAACTTAAAACAAAACATTATGTACTGTCGTGGGTTTTAGGACATGTTCACAATATACATATGGTCAACGCTTTAAAAAAAATATAATATGTATGCCTTACAAAAAAAATACGTAATATGCATATGCCGACATGTTCACAATATACATATGGTCAACGCTTTAAAAAAAATATAATATGTATGCCTTACAAAAAAATACGTAATATGCATATGCCCCCATACCTCCAGTGTAATTAAAATTATTGTTCTACCAAAAACTTACGAACCACAATAACTATGCATTGAATGATTTTACGGCGGTCAACTCAAACTTCAATTCACTCCAGGCAAAGTCATTAATGCTGGCTCGAATGCAACTTTGAAGCAATCGACGGCTGAGAATGATGAACCTCAACGGATGGCTGTGGAGGATTTCGGGAGGCCTTTTGTGCTGATCGTTAGGCTCCGAAATGTCAGATCTGCTAACGTATATAGAGGACCACGTGGTTGAGTATAATTGTATCGGGCTCGATTATACGGAAACTACTTTGTGACCAAAAGCGGTCCGATATGCTCTGGTGGTTTTGCTGAAGCGGTTTTGGCAAATTAAATGTTGCACGTTAATTTCCTTAATGCTGCTGCATGGGTCCACTGATGTGCGGTTGAAATTACATTTTCAACGCTCCCCTTTAATTTCAACTGCTGGGCATTCAGTCATACCCAGACACTTCCTCAAAAATTCAAAGCTTTTCTAATCCAATGGCTTTGTCAAAATGTTTGCTACCTGTTCTTGAGTCCTGCAATGTTCTGGGATAATTTCTCCATTGTTCACCAATTCTCTGATGTAGTGAAACCTTGTATCAATGTGTTTCGTTCTCTTATGAAACACTGAATTCTTTGACAATGCAATAGCTGAGCTATTGTCACAAAAAATCACTGTCGCTTTTTCCCGCTCTTGGCCTAAGCTCCTCAACATTCTTCTCATCCTAACTGCTTGACATGCTGCTGCTGTAGCTGCCACATATTCAGCCTCTGTTGTAGACAATGCTACAATAGACTGCTTCTTAGAAGCCCATGAAATGGCTCCTGAACCCATGTGAAAAACATAACCGGAAGTGCTTTTCCGATCATATACACTTCCAGCCCAATCACTATCAGTGTATCCAATTAAATCTGAACTTTCTGAGACACTATATAATATGCCAAACATTTTGGTACCTTTGACATACCTCAAAATTCTTTTTGCTGCCTGCCAATGTGCCTCCTTTGGCCTCTCCATGAATCTGGAAATTAAACTAACAACAAACATAATGTCAGGCCTAGTTGTTAAATACATAAGGCTGCCAACAATACTCTTGTACAAACTAGGATCAAAATCCTTGCTGCTGTCCTCTCCACTGAGTTTTAATCCCATTACTGTGGGAGTGATCGCAGCTTTGCATTCTTGCATATTAAATCTGCCCAACACTTGATTTACATATCTAGCTTGTGAGATAAAAATTCCTTTTTCATTTTGATCTACTTCTATGCCTAAGAAGTATATCAAGAAACCCATGTCAGTAATTTCAAATTTCTCTTTCATGACTGATTTAAAATTCTTAATGAGCTGATCATCATTACCTGTGAAAATAACATCATCAACATATAAGACAACAATTAAAATTTTACCATCTTTTTCTTTGATGTAGACTGTGGGTTCTCCCTCACATTTTTCAAATTCATTATCCAATAGATAGGAATCTATCCTGCTGTACCATGCTCTTGGCGCTTGCTTTAGCCCATAAAGAGATTTATTCAATTTGCACACTTTGTGCTCTTCACCTTTCTTCTCATAGCCTAGAGGTTGTTCAATGTAGACCTCTTCCATTAACACTCCATTTAAGAATGTTGACTTCACGTCCATTTGGTAAACTTTCCACTTGTTTTGAGCTGCTATGGACAACACTGCTCTCACGGTTTCCATTCTTGCAACCGGTGCGAAAGTCTCCTCATAATCTCTCCCATACTGCTGCTTGTACCCTTTGACAACCAGCCTTGCCTTGTGTCTTTCTATTTTACCTTCAGCATTGCTCTTGGTCTTGTAAACCCATTTCACTCCATTGACTTCTTTGCCTTTTGGTAGCTCCACCAAATCCCATGTTTTGTTTCTCTCTATGGCATTCATCTCCTCATCCATAGCTTCTATCCATTTCTTATCTTTAATTGCATCTTCGAAATGAATAGGATCATCAACATGACAATACAAGGCAAATAAGGAATTCATTCCTTCATCATAAATGTCACTTAGATTTCTAAACTTCTTACCTCATTCATTTGGTGTACAAATGCTTGAAGATGCACTTGAATTTCCTCCTTATGATGTGCGTAGAGAAGCACTTTCATTTATCCTCAATGGTGTCCCTTGCTATCCTTGTGTTGGAACTGCTGTTTGGGGATGCATTTCAGCCACCTCCTCATCATCTTCATCATGAGACAAACAGTTGTTAACATTCACTGTTTTCTCTATGCTTCCATCCCAAGCTTCCTCCTCAATGAATTGAACATCTCTTATGACAAAAAACTTCTTGGTAGATGGGATATACAACCTGTAAGATTTGGATTCCTCACTGTATCCAATGAAAATACATTTCTCCCCTTTGCTGTCCAACTTCCTCCTTAGCTGATTTGGTATGTGTGTATAGGCCACACATCCAAAAACCTTCATGTGGGTGACTCCTTGCTTTATCCCACTCCATGCTTCTTCCGGCACTTTGTTCATGACTGCTTTTGTAGGACACCTGTTCAAGATGTAAACTGCACAATTTACAGCTTCAGCCCAATAATCATTTGGCAAATGCTTTGCCTTCAGCATGCTCCTCGCCATATCCATGATGGTCCTGTTCTTCCTTTCAGCAACTCCATTTTGCTGTGGGGTGTACCTAGCTGTAAATTGTTTGTGAATTCCATTTTCTCTACAAAATCGTAGGAATTCCTTGGAGATATACTCACCTCGTCTATCAGTTCTCAGAACTTTTATATGTAGCCCGCTTTGGTTCTCCCCAAGTGCTTTGAAATTTCGGAATTTTTCAAACACTTCACTTTTGTTTTTAAGAAAATATACCTAGGTTTTTCTTGTAAAGTCATCAATGAATGTTAGGAAATATTGGCTGCCTGCTAATGATAGATCTTGCATCGGTCCACATAAATCTGAGTGGATGATCTCTAAGGGTGCTTTTGCCCTTATGCTTTTCCCTGATGGAAAACATTCTCTATGTTGTTTACCCAATATGCAACCTTCACAGACACTGTCTGGTTTCTCTATCAATGGTAATCCTCTTACCATTCCTTTTCTGTTTAACAAGTTTAGACCTCCAAAATTGAGATGTCCAAATCTCAAGTGCCACAACCAATTTTCATCCTTTGGCACGCTTTGGAAAGCCTCTTGGGTGACTGCTGCAATTTCTCCTTTGTTTTTCCAATCTGCCCTTATTCTAAGAGGGAACATCCTGTTCCTTGTCATCTTCACTTCAGCAATGCATCATTTGCTGGGTGCTATATCCGTGATGGTGCATACATCATTTTCAAAGAAAACATTGTAACCCTTTTGAACAAGTTGTCCAATACTCAAGAGGTTACATCTCATTCCAGGGACATAGTAGACATCTGCTATGGTTTTCTTTTCTCCTTGCTTTGTAAATATTTTTACCTCTCCTTTTCCCATAACAGAAATTTTGCTATCAGTTCCTAGTGTGACTTCTGATTTCACATTTTTATCTATGGCAGAAAAGAAGGCTATGTTTCCTGTCATATGGTTGCTGCAACCTGAGTCTAAAAACCATATGTCTTCACTGTTTGTTTCAGCCATGTTACAAGCTAACAACACATTATCTTGGCTGATGTTTTCTCTAGTGACATTTGCATTTTGTCTATTACTTATATCATGTTGCTTCTTCCTACATTCACTGGCATAATGCCCATATTTTTTACAATAATAGCATTGGACATTGGATTTTTCATACTTTTGTCCTTGAGCATGATGTTTTCCTCTTTGGTGGTTGCTGCCTTGGCCTTGGTTCTGATTTGGATTGCTGCCTCTTCCTTGAGCATTTGCTGGACTGTTCCTTCCACCTCTATTCTGGCTTCTACCTCTTCCTCTCTTGTTTCCTCTGCCTTGACCTCTTCCTCTTCCAAAGGACATCTGGGTCTTGAAGGCTTGCTCTAGAGATGAGTTTTCATTTCTACTCAACCTCTGCTCATGTGTTATCAGTGATGCATGAAGCTCATCAAATGAAAAGTTTGAGAGATCCTTTGTCTCTTCTATGGTGGTGACAATCACATCAAACTTTGAGGGTAGGACCCTCAATAATTTCTCCACAATCCTCCTTTCTTCAACGGTTTCTCCATGAGTCCTTATCTGTGTGACCAGACCAATTACATGTGTGAAAAATGAGTCAATGATGTCTGACTCCTTCATGCTCAGATTTTCAAAATCTCTCCTCAGCGACTGTAGTTTTGTTGTCTTTACTTTCTCCATGCCTTGATAGGCAGTTTTTAGGGTTTGCCATGCTTCATTGCATGCCTTAGCTGCTGCTATCCTTGGAAACACACTCTGGTCCACTGCTTGATACAACAATACAATGACTTTTGCATCCTTCTTCTTATTGCTCTTCAACAGATCTCTCTCTCCCTGAGTTAAGTCGTTAAATTGATTTTCATCTGCTGGTTCTTCAAACCCATTTTCAACAAGTTCCCATAGATCTTGTGAGACAAACAGGCTCTCATGGTTATGGCCTAGTAGTCATAGTTTTTCCCATTAAACTGTGGGAGTTGGGTATTAAACATACCCATACTAATGCTGGTGCTAGCCATTCCTTGCATCCTCAACTATGCTTTAAATTCTTGACTGTGTATTTTAAAACACTGACTGTTTCAGCAGTAACAAAAAGAAAACTTTGAGGAATACCTGAATCTTTTGCCTGAGACTTCACTTTGCTGGAGAAGATTTACTGCTGCAACAAAAGACTCCTCCCTTCAGCTTCTTGAACACCTTCAAAGAGCCTAAACCTGCTCTGATACCACTGTTGGGGATTTTTCTGGTAAAATCCCAAAAACACACAAATAAAACTCAACACAGAGGCAATGCTCTGTTTCTCTCTCCACAGGATCTTTTGCGCAGGGAAGTTTAAAAAAAAAAAAATCTTGAGAACAGAGTATTACATACCTAGAAAAAGATTTCTATTCATTAAGACAAAATGCCTGATACATATTCATCCTCTTTGCTGAGAGGGATTCACCAAAAATACATTCAACAAAACTCTGTCTCCACCTGAAAAATTTACACTGCTGGAAAAATTCCCATTTTCTTTTACTGCTGTAAAAATATTTTACACAAACTGCTGTAAAAATAACTTACATATGCAACTCCGAAAAAATCATACTCCCCGCACTGCTGTGCATATATCCACCTTTTAAAAATCAACAATACAATAAAACTTTCATGTTGCTCCCCGCATTCTTTAGCTGCTGCTAGCTTCTATTTCATCCATGTGCAAAGTATTACCACAACAAAAAATAACAGAGCACGTTTTTCACTTGGCTCGTAATATGAAAAACTTAAAACAAAACATTATGTACTGTCGTGGGTTTTACGACATGTTCACAATATACATATGGTCAACGCTTTAAAAAAAATATAATATGTATGCCTTACAAAAAAAATACGTAATATGCATATGCGCCCATACCTCCAGTGTAATTAAAATTATTGTTCTACCAAAAACTTATGAACCACAATAACTATGCATTGAATGATTTTACGGCGGTCAAATCAAACTTCAATTCACTCCACGCAAAGTCATTAATGCTGGCTCGAATGCAACTTTGAAACAATCGACGGCGGAGAACGATGAACCTAAACGGACGGTTGTGGAGGATTTCGGGAGGCCTTTTGTGCTGATCGTTAGGCTCCGAAATGTCAGATCTGCTGACGTATATAGAGGACCACGTGGCTGAGTATAATTGTATCGGGCTCGATTATACGGAAACTACTTTGTGACCAAAAGTGGTCCGATATGCTCTAGTGGTTTTGCTGAAGCGGTTTTGGCAAATTAAATGTTGCACGTTAATTTCCTTAATGTTGTTGCATGGGTCCATTGATGTGCGGTTGAAATTACATTTTCAACAGGAGAGACATGATAACCTAGCCATAGACCTCTTGAAGCAGAGAAAAAATTTGCAGGTCTCCCATTAACCAAGGGGGAGATCCAAGGAGCCTCAATGCAAGCCTTAATCCACTGGATAAATTCTTGAGAAAACCCCAATTTTTTGAGAAAAACAAAAAGGAAAGAGTGAATTACCCAGTGAAATGCGTTGGCCATATCCAACTTGATAACCATGACTTCTTCACCTGCTTCTTTACTTGAACGAATAGCTTCCTAAACCAGTATGATGTAATTGAAAATATTCCACCACTACATGATGCCCCCTTGATTGTCAGACATGAAAGAGGGTAGCAACTTTTTTAGATGACTAGCAATTATTTTTGTTACTATTTTGTAGGCAAAGTTGCAAAGAGAGATTAGATGGAAAGCGAGAAGTTGACAGGGTTCGACTCCTTCAGAATGAGGGTTAGGAAGGAGGAATTATTTCCTCCTCCCAACTTATTTTGTATTCTTGAATGATTGAGAATGCGAAGGAGATCCTTTAATTTGATAAACAACCAAAACAGTCAGAAAAAGTTGATTGAGTAACTATCAGGGACGGGGACCTTTTCAGAATCTAGCAACCATATTTATTCACAGACTTCATCCTCTTCAATCTCCTTAACAAGATTATGATTTGAGAGAGGTGAGATCAGCTTAGGAATAACCCCAAGAAACTCATTTGTGTGATCTACGAGTATCTGTTATGCATCATATATCATTTTATAATGGATATATGCTTCCTTCCTTAATGTGTTCAAACGAGTTGACTCTCGACCTACCCTCTCGTGTAATATCCTTTATTATATTTCTTGATTCCCTTACATTTTCCTGCATATGGAATAACGAGGTGTTCGAGTCTCCAACCTTTAACCACAAGCTATGGGATTTTAGGCACGAAAGATTTCCTTCCTACCTGCTTGCGGAGAATATTTGTCGAGTTAACTCTGTTTCTTTTTACAAATTCCTTTCCTCAACTAGGGCATCCTCAATTGATTTGTAATGATCTTTTAGTTTTTGAACCAGAACTTGCCTCCTTTATCACAGAGGTTGGTAAGAGTCCTTCAACCATTTTATGAGGGCTTGTTTTAGATTTCTAAGTTTCGATTCCCAAACAAATGTTTGGGATCCTTGCATTAGAGAGATCCAATATGACTTAATCTGATCGGTTACTCCCTATTCTTGAATCGAAGCTACATTAATGAAAAAGGAATTGGACTAAGATTTTTCATCTTTTCCAGCTGCAACACTATTGGATGATGATCAGAATCACCTTGAGCCCTGATAGAAAATCTAGCCCTTTTAGGAGGCAACCACTACTAATTAAGAATCTATTTAATTGGGCAGTGATATGACTGTCCCTCGATCTCCAATGCGACCAAGTATACTTTCCAACTTGTGAGATTACATAAAAAAAATATCCCAATCAACAATTAGGTCCTCCATTATATCCCTAAAGGGATCTTGAACAATATTTCCTCCTCTTTTTTTAGCAGAACTCAAAATGTTATTAAAATCGCCTCCTACGACGCAATTCATATGCAGATATTTACTTTTAAGTTCCTAAAGAGAATCCCATAATTATTCTTTGTGCTATATGGAACAGGGGCATAAATAATAATGTATGGGATCAATTCCCCTTTTCCCTTGCACTCGAGTAGAGCCATAATCTAGAACTGATATTTTAAACTTTCCATGAGGGAGAAATGTTTATCTAACCAATAGATTCACAGTCGTCATGAAGCCCCCCTTAAGAGTTGATCCAACCTAGAGATTCCTTTTAAAATACATTCACTCCTTTGCAAACTTGCTTTTCATCCAAATTGGTTTCTTGAAGATAAAGAATCTAAGGGATTTCTTGTTTTACCGTATCTTTTAGTGCTAGGGATTTTTTAGGGCTCCCCAAACCACTTATATTCCAACATAAAATTTTCATTTAGAATTAGGGTTTTGAGAGACCCCACCTTTAACTCCTCAGCCTTTCCCTTCTTTCCATTTTAAAGCATTGATTATTAAGGGTTGTTTCCCAAACTTTTTATTTTTTTCTAGTTCTCTCTCCCTTACATTTTTTGGTTTTCCTGAACCTCTTTTCATTGTTCCTTCTATCTTGTGACCACTTCCGCCATGAAAGATTCTAGGCCATATGATAGGTGACAACCCTCAATTTCCTCTGTTACACTAGAAGGAGGATTATGAGGCTAAGTCGAACTTTAAGATGTTTGCGGAGATTTTTCTCTAAGAGGCTCAGAAGACTTTTAAGGATGGATTTCCTCATTAATCTCCCCTTCTTTTGACTCCTCATACTCTTCTTCATTCTTTATTTCTTCATCATTCCTGGGAAGATTTGGATATGCAGGAATGGTTTCATCATGATTACTAAGGACATTGAAATGGCTTGAGGAAGTGGAGGCTGAATTATTACTTCGAATATCTTGGGGCTTTTGAGCTGGTCCCTTCCCTCGGATCCCTCCTTTCTTTTGCATTTGTGATTGGTCCTCCTGAGGAATAGATTGATCGGGAGCTTTATTGCTTGGGATCTTGGAGAAATCCCTCATGAGGTGACCATATTCATGGCAATTCCAACACATGAACGAGATATGTTCATAGTTCAGGGTCTGCCTATGCTTCTATTCTCCCAGGGTTATATTGATCTCCGTTGGGAGCCCTTTCTTAAGATCTATATCGACATAGATCTTCGAACAGGAAAATTATGAACCTTTAGGTTCTACTTTACCACACTACAAGGAAAATAGCTTCTAGCGGAGGTTATAACAAAGGTTTTTAGTTTTATAAAATTGGAAAAAATTGCCAAAAAAATCCACTAAAACTTCTGTTTGTGGGAACAGATGTTTTATAAGAGCTTATATCTTTGTGTGATTTATGGAACGATAAGCCTTGGTGCACTACTTATAGAAAAGTATCAGAATTTATACATACTTAAAAGAAATGAGGCATTTAACTTAAAGAGAACCGGAACGTGAAACGTATACCACCCTAGTGCTTACAACAAAAAAATTCTCGGCGTGTTCAACACAAAGAGCATTGAACTTTGAAATATATACCGTGCGAATGCTTATATAAAAAAATGCCTGATAGTTCTTTGATGAAGGAACGACTCTAGGGCATGCAAAAAATAATTGCAGTTCCAGTGCTTTCTCTTAAACATGCAGCACTTGAACATCTTGTTTACATAAACGCACCGACGCATTTTTTATATAGAGTGTCCAATGCTATTAA